>CM036543.1:20169143-20769143 GCA_020745685.1 Tautogolabrus adspersus
CCAACCTTCCCAGGTATGAAGAGGGTTTGTAGCTAGTAAAAAGAAAAAGGAAATATCAAGAGGTCAGACTGGGACAAGGACTTGTATTGGCGTGTGAGACGGAACAAGAGAACAAGACAAGAGGTTTCAAGTGGAGGAGAAGAAGAGCTGTACTTCTGCCTGATAAATACCAGACAGGATGTAGAGTGGGATCCTGGAATTGAAACAGCCGTCTGCTGATGCTGCCCCATCAGTCACCAGACGCCCCTCATTAATCCACACTCTCCCCCTTCATCCGTCCTCCCATTCATCCTCCCTGATGCTGGCGTGTCTTCCCTTTTGAAAGAGCCGCCTGTGAAATAGTGGCGCTATCCGAGAGCCAAACGATGAGCCCACTGTCCATCTATCTCCTTGATGACATGGGGCCTAATGTGCTGGTTCTACAGCAGACATAGAAGTAGACCTCAGGCAACGACGACTAAAGAGGAGGGCAGAGAGGTTCGCAGAGACCACAACAAACTCTCTCAGACAAAAAATTAGATTATAGCCACTGGCAACGTGCACAAATTTTCATTGTACAGCTCTTACAAATCGCATCAAAGGCACTTTATCTTCGAGGGAGATCAGACGATCGCTTACATTCTTATGTGGTCACTTGTTCTTCTGTATGAAACAGTCTTATTGATATAATGGAGTCATGTCAAGACTTCTTGACATGCACTTTACTGTAGACATGCTTCATGCTGTTAAAGCTATGCCCAGCACTGCTATGTCTAAGTAAAAACCCCCAGATTTAATTTGTCTGACCTACATAGCCATCAGCAGGAGCACGCCATGCCGTTAATCAACCTCTACATCACAGGGTTCCTCTGCATCCGTCTGAGGCGAGGTCCCTCGAATTATAATCTGCTCTCCGGTTGCTTTCGTGTGATGTTTGCATATTGAAAAAGGGCTGCACAGATAATCAAAACCCACCCATGGAGTGTGGCTCTGAGGATATCAAAATGCAACAGATAGCAGCAGAGAGGAGTTTGGTTGGACAGAAAAGCCAAGCATTGGTAGAGCTTTGGTTAAGTTTGACAATTTACAAAAACAGACGAGGGATTATGTCAGCTGCTGATAGATCAAGGTGATGTACAGAATATGAAATAATCTTTTGAATCAGTACTGATGGCTGTCTATCATCAATCATAAAGTGGGTGTATTGTATGACAGAGAGAAAAAACTCCCTTGTTGCTGTCCAAGCAACTCTTCAAATTGTTTAAATGCAGGAAATTTGAAAAACCATTGCATTACACAACTTCTAGATTGATAAGCAACTTAACAGACGGTGGACAGTGGAGAGAATTTGGAACACATTTCAAGTAAAACACATTTGAGGGTTCATCAGCTAACATTAGATGACAGCTAACATAAGATTTCAACAATGTCCTTGCTAACATTAACATTTGATACCACAGGAAAGGCAAAAATGCCAAGCTTAACCGTGATGTAAAGATAGGAATTGGTTTATTGCTACATTAGAGGAGAGCTTAGTAAGAGTTCAACCAATCTGTCAGCAGTTAATATTCAGTTGCTGATCATTTGAGAAGTGGTGATATGTCAACGATTTGTCAGCTCTCCTTTTTTTAAACCATTTTTAAACTTGGAGTCCTTAGGACATAATAATAGATATTGAGCTTCCAAAAGGCGTCACAATGGAGGAAATGGCCTTTGTGTGATTGCTGTAAAGGTAAATGGACTTGAGCTTGTATAGCGCTTTCCTAGTCTTCTGTCTACTCAAAGCACAGGTCACACCGACACATTCACATCCATTCAAACACTGATGGCAGAGGTTGCTATGTAGTGTCCATCACTATTTACTAATCCATTCACACCCCATAGACGAAGCAGCGGGAGCAACCCGGGGCTAAGTGTCTTGCCCAAGGGGACATCGGACATGTGGCTGCAGGAACTGGGGAGACGCCCGACTTTCCAGCTCCATCTTCCAGAGATGACCGACTCTACCACTGAACCACAGCCGCCCCCGAAATATGCTGATTTCTATAAAAAGATAAGCTGCTAAGCAGAGGTTTTTCATCATCATACTGTTATTCCAAGGCCAGGTTGAAGGTTATCACCACTCTTTCGTTTGTCCACCAGAAGAGAATTCCACTCTCTGGGGCCAAAATCTCTCCCGCAGAGGTGGAGCTGGCAACTCTCTAACAAACACACAAAGTCATTCATCATCTCTCAAAGGAGTCAGCACCACATCAATCTGTCTGTCAGCAACGCTCCACACCAATCTGCCTCTGCCTGCCTGTGTACATTCCATGCCAGATCTCAGCACTGCACAGATTTAACTCTGTTTGAAGGCTGCACTCATTAAATCGCCAAGGAGGCTAGCAATAGAAGCATAGCAATAACTAGCATTCCCTCTGTTCCAGTAAGCAGTAAAATATTAGAACACATCGGCTGTGCATCCAGACACTAGTTGCCCTCTTAGCGGAATTCATGTGTTTATCTTAGGAGCTTGTGGTCCTGCATTTCATAATTTGAAAATTAGAACACCTTTTTTAAATTCAATTAAAAGGCAACAGGGATGGGGTTTAATTTAACAATACACTGAGGTTCCATTAGATTGATTAAGAAATTAGACCACGATAGATTAGACAGTAAAAAATGACTTCAAAGCAAAAAGAAAAGCATATAGGCGATAGAAGAATTGCTGATCTCTTGGTTTTTATGATTTTCCCTGCAGGGCAGTGAGAATACTACCAACAGGTACAGTATGGAGTTCAATGAACCAGCAGAACCAGTAAAGAGAGCTAGAGCTCTAAGTATTGGATATCCTGGGGGGATTCAATCTGTGTAGAGGACACACAAGCTTTGGGGGGGAAGAAGTATCCACACTACCTCCACTTTCTGAGCAGCAGCTATTTGCTAACTCAGCATCCTACTCTGATGAGGAGTCTAATAGGGTCTGTAGCTTATCTCACACCCCAACATACATGCACACACGCACGCAAACAATCTTTGGTTTTGTGGTGGAGGGTATAAGAAAGATGGTTAGGATAGAGAGGAGAGCAGAAGACACGTTCACTGCCAAAAAGGCTTCAAGCTGAACATGTTGCTCTTGTCTATTTGACAGACGCTGACAGTGAAAGACAGCTCTTTTTAAACAAAATGCCATGATGGATAGACTGTATGTTGTCAGAAGTATAGTGAGCCCCCTTGAGATTTTAAGGGCCAGAAACAAAACATTAAGCAGATGATCTTTTAAAGTAGACCACTCTTACTCAAGAGGTGTCTGTGTTTTTCTCTTGCCCAAACACTTATTCTGGATATAATATAGATGGGTCGCTGTTGGGGAAAAGCAATATCACATATTTCCACAAACTATCAAACTTGTTTAATGTAAGAATCAAAATTAGTATCCAATCATAAATGCTTACAAAGCCATGAAGAACCAGCACTGAACCCACTCGATCAAAGGAAGCCAACAAAAAAACAACAAAGGAAATAGTTGCAAATTTTGAGCACAAAATTCTTACCAAAATATGTATGTGCATTTTTTCCACCCTTTGTATCATCTCACAACTATTTCTAGAACAATCTCAGAACCAACTGGCTATCATCTACAGATGTCATAACAAAATAGCCTCCTTGTTTAAAGTCTGACTATAACAGAAGCTCACTGAAATGCCAGTGGACAATACAACTCGAAATGTAAACAGAAAACAGATGGCTTTTGACTCTAAACATTTGTTTCCCTTGCCCATAAATAGAGATCATTGAATCAGTAAGTATTACCAGGCCACACCCCTCAGTGATGTCACTGTGTACCAACACACCTATTAGTTCACTGATACATCCCTGCAACAAGGTGAGTTTAAAATTAACGCACTAGGAAGACAACCACATCTTCTGTGTATTTGTTATGTAACTCTGCTGAAGAGAATATATTAATGCCATGGAAAATAATGAAGCATAAAACAAGTAGAGTGCTGTGTGAAGAGCAAGCAGCAGGCACCAGTGTTGAAAAATGAAGCCACTGTGGAAGTGCAAAAAACTGCGGTTGCTTGAGTGACCAGTTATGGCTGCAAAATCCAGGGAATACCCATTATGGCTCATATTAAAGGTGGAAAGGCTACAGGAGCAATATGAAATACTGTCATAGCAGTTTCTACAAAGGGGTTCTTAAACACAAAGGATTCAGGATAAGAGAACCTCTAAAAAAAAAAAAAATAGCATGATAAAATTAGTTACTGAGACAGGAGGTAAGTGGGTTTTTATGCTTCCTGAACAACCTAGTGTTCAGGTCTCCACTCCTTGTCAAGCTGAAACAGCTTTGAATTTCATGTTGGCGTCTTGCTGCACGCCGACAATCAGATCAATGACAGCTTTGCATTCAAATGGCAGGATTAAGAAACAGGCAGTGGCAGACCTCTGCTCACCTCCCCCATCTTTCACTTTCTCATTCCATCACTTCACCCGGCTGACAGAGTACCACTGACAGTCACACCCTTCCGGCGACAGATGATTTGTGGTACGACTTGATTCAGGCCTTTGCTCCTACCAGCATCTTTTTAAGAGCTCTTGTCAGAGCGATACGAACTTTATGTTTTGGAGGCGGCGACAAGCCAAAGGTTTAGCACATGAGGGCACTTCAGACAAAGAGGGGGCACACTCAGGACTTTTATGCATTAACTGTAATTACTTCCCACTCTTTTCCCTGGTTAACACAGAAATGTTGGAAGACGTGTGTACAAGAACAAGCAGTGCAGAGAACTTGCAAAAGTGTATTCTTGAGGCACATCACCAATGTCCTTACTCAGCAACCTCGTGCTACCACAAAAAGTTCCTTTACAATTCCATGATTAGCCCAGTTTAATAGGCCATTAAAATGCTGCACCATCAGAGTGAGACTTTTATTCCCCGCTCAGTCTGGCCTTTCATTCTGCAAGAAAAGCATGTAGCAGGGAGGATATAACAGGGGGCTAATCCAATGGGATACTCCCAACAATAAAAATACCTTACCGGCAGTGCCTAGCGGAATGACCCATTTTAATTGTGCGTACACTAATCTATCCCACAGCAAAAGTGCTGCGGTTATATCCAGCACTCTTCCTCTGTGGCTCAGTGGTGCATTGTGTGGGTGTGTGAGGTCTGGAGGATCAGCAATATTGTTTTTGTGGGACTCGGAAGGGCTTACAGAGACATTTCTCCCCCAGGGGGGTGCAACCGTATTTAATCCTGTATCAGGAACTCCTCAATAGGCGATCATGGATGGATTTGATCATTTAAATCTGTGAAATTCATGTAGCACTTTAGGATAGCACATGCAGAAGCCCTGGTGTGGAAGAAAAAAAAAAGAAGCTGAACTTGAAACCAGTCTCACTTGCAAGCTGATGGGTCATGTTTTTGTTGGCTAATCTCTAAAGCCGGTCGGCCAAGTTTGTCTGAAACTGAAAGCATAATTTTCTTTTCACAGGAGTCTGACTCAGCAGCCTGCCTGTAAAGATGGAGCCCTGGGTTAAAGCAGGACAGCTATTACAGCCTATAGCCTATAGAGCATCCTATAAAGCCACTGAAAGGCAATAAAGGTGCAGAATTTCTGAGCAGGAAATGCATTAATAACCGGCTACTAACAGACCTTTCAATCCTGGTTTGAAGTAGATTGCCTCTATAAAATGTCAGCACATTCTGTTCTTTAGGAGGAGGACAGTCTGGCTAGGTGAATCCAAGGAAACATCTGACCTATTGCCAGTTATTGATTTTGCTGATTAAACTCTTTCCGTCATAACAGAAACATATCTATTGTAGATGAAAGGAGGATTGGCCTTGTTAATGTTGTCCCATCCTTGTAGGAAATATCCCTAAAAAGGGTTGTAGCTCTGAGTCACTGTCACTATGTAGAATGGGCTGAGTACACAAATACTACACTGTGTTTCCCCTGAGGTTTAATACAGTGGCAAATCAGCGTTTGACTTGTTAAATACGGTACATAAAACCTTTGCCCCTTTTTGTGCATAGAATTCTGCCACAACATCGCCTCAGGTTGGTGCTGACATTTGGCACCTCTCATTTATCTTGCTAAAGGTCATGAATTGTAGCGGGTGCTATAATGAGTCATGTGCAGGATGGATCAAAGTTCACACCAATACCAGAAAGGTCAACTGACAGGGCATGATGCCCCACAGGCTTGCTGTTGCCCCTCATTTAATTAAATGATGGATCTATTGATGGGCATTTAAGCTACACATCCAAACAGTATGCTAGCACACAGTACAGCTATCAGCACCTTTTGTTGGTATCATTCCTTTTAAAGATATCTTATCATTGCGTCATTAGAGAGAATAATATCACAGATACAATATGATGTGGGTTTTTACAAGGAATAGACAAGAGGAGGCATGGCTATGTTTCAACATGTAACCAAGCGTTCGTGCGCAAAGCCTTCTTTCTTCCCCCTGGCACTATGGCTTTCTTTTGGACCTTTTCATAATCCTTGGCATGGCCTTCACTCACTGACACGTGTTAATCATGCTTGTCATAACAAACACATTTGGCAGTCAGCACTTTTAAAGCCAATGGGGGTTTGACAGGGACACCTGGTGTGTGGGAGAACTTTAAAAATGATGCTAATAACTTAAGCCATGTTCTTATTCTGATAGTAGAGGAATTAATTAAGCAACCCTTTAAAATGCACACCCCACACATAGCTGAAACGAATGCAATCTAATCCAAATGTACAACATAAAGTTACAATTTTTGAAACACTCTAAGCTCCTGTGAAGGATTTGTGGTTAGTGTTGGCACCTCATGCGGACAAAGTGGAACCTCTTATCGTCTAGCTAATCTTGTCCTTTACGCGTGTAAGGAGTGTTTTCTGAGGAAAAATCTCCTCCTGCTTTCTCTGATAATCAACGGTATCACTCACAGTGAATCTTTTCTGTGAAAGAATGTAAGCAAAGCCTGTTTCTGGAGTGTGATGTTCATCTTTTTTTTTATTATCTTATCAATTTCAGTCTGTTTCATAAGCAGCTAAAAACTTCTCACAGGAGTTTTAAACTGGCATTCAAGGTCATCATTTTAAAGGTTGTTGTTCTGGGCGCTTTTTTGAATGCTTCTGGATTATTGGAGAGGTGTTTCTTTTATTTGTGTCTCCTACACCCATTCATATAAAGTGGAAGGAAATCTAATAAGAGAAGATAAGACATACTTTATTGTCCCCTTGGGGACATTTTTCTTGGACTCTTCATTTGGACATCCGGCTGCAATTTACAAGCGATACAGAATAATTCCACAGAATAAAAAAAAAAAACACCTACTGCAGGCAGCTTGCAGCAGACAAGGGAAAAATAAAAAAAAATCACAGAAATTGAATTCAGTGCATACGCTTGTCCACACATACGTATTTGCACATGCACAGGTTATAGCAGAATCTACAGATGAGTATTTTCGTAATGTTTAGCCAGTAAGACTATTGCGAAGTTTCTGCATGCAAATTTGTCAATGTAGTTATGCTCAGTCAAGGCCCTACTTCCTAGATTCAGTTGAGCAATCTACACATTTTTATAGAGCTATACAACTCGAGGTCAGCAGGGGCAGCCCTTGTTTATGTTTTCACTATATAAAGTAATGCACTGTCTGGATAACTGTTTTTCACTGTATCCAAAATAACTTTCCTCTAGCATTCCAATATTCAGCCTGATAGTTGCAGGTACAATATCAAATGTTTTGTTTAAATCCTTTTTTTGGATTTAACTGTTGGATATGTCATTGGCCAGATGAGCAACAGAACTCTCTGCCAACTGGATTGAACTAAACATCAACAGTGTTGCTGGCACAAACATCATGAACACCTGTGTAATCCAACTCAATCCAACCCCCCTGCAGCAAATCACAACTTTGTCGAGCTTGAATCTTTATTACATTTTTTGTTGGTGTCAGACAGATGCGGGGTCTGTTTCTAGGGTGTAGTTTCTATAGTGTTGACATATTGAAGGCTTTATATTGAAAGCTGATCGACTTACAACATGTCACCTGTAACATGAACACCTTATTATTTTTAACGTTAATAATCAGCTGACATGATGCCCAACAAATGCCAACCTCAAATCCTTGACTGAATGTTACTGGAATCCTCTTTCACACACACCCCTGTTTACACACTGAACAAAATCTGTCCTCTAAACAAACTGCAACCAGGGTAACACAGTTAATAATCTCCCTGATATGCTTTCCACACTAAGCTAGCCAGCGAGCAGTGCTCCTGATATCCTGCTAAGCGGCTGTCGGGCCAGTGTCTGTGTTGCTCTACATCCTCTGTTGCAGATAGGAGATAAAGAGCAGTCCAAGCCGGTGCCACTGGTTCAGGCTGATAAGCACTGCTCGATGCCTGCTGGTCCACTGGCAGCTCACTGTCCACAACATACTTCAGTCACTGATAAGACCTCCCGTCCTTACAACACCTTTGTGTGAAACAGACTGGAGTAACGATAAAACAGTAGAGGAAAAAGAAAAGTTGTGGATTGAGTTTTTTGAGATGGTTTCACCCTGATAAATCTTGGGATGAATCCTTGTTGCGGTCAAATACGGCGGCCAACTAGGGCAAACCCAATGCAATGGCCAAACAGTTTCTCATTGGAACATAAGGTCTGGAAATTCAGAAATGACACAATGAATTCAAAGCAAATGCACGAAGAATGTGACATGCAAACCGAAATACAGATGCAACAGATAAACAAAATAAAAGCTCCAGGCCTGTGGGGGGCGCTACTTTGAACTGGATACTGGCGATATGTATTGTATCAATAATAATTTCCATAGGAGATTTGCTAATAGAGCGACAAGGTTTTTTTCATCTGCTCAGCATGTTATTGAAATATTGTGAGGTCAGAGTTACCGAGGAAGCTGCTCTTTTGACCAAACAGGAGTAGAAAAGACATCAACCTCGCGTTTGCTACATCTGTAACATCAGTGCTGAATCCCGAACTCTGTTGAATGGATGTCACTGAGTTTCGTGGGTTGAACTGTGGCTCAGATTCTTGTTCTATCCATAGTGAGGTCTTCAGGGAGCTACTTCCTGGAAGTTCCTGAGAGACTTACATCAGCCAAACCTTTGACTCCAAAGTCTTTTTTGTCTGTTTGAACTTGTAAGCCCCCCTCAAGGGATCCTGCAGACCCTGACTCTTCAAACTAAAGAAGACGACAGAGATAAATGGAGAAAAACAGATTTAGCTCAGACCAAAAAGGCATAAAGGTTTCTTCAACTTTATAAGAAAGATCCATATTTGGTGTAGTGTAATGTTTCCTTTTTTAATTTGAGTGTAAACAGCCAACTATTCGCAATCTGTATTTGTTACAAAGATTAGTTTTTGGCTCTTTAATCAAACTCTTGATTAAAACAAATCTTGCAGGAACTGAAGCCAATCTTTTCTAACCCACAATCTATTTCCCAGCAGCAGCTGTCCAGTGGCAAACCAATGCTCAGAACAATAATTAGGTGAATCTCATTGGAAGAGGAAAATTGGCTCATTGAGATTAAATAGCAGGCTATTGGCCTAGGTGCAATAAAGCATCCACGACAGACAACAGCACTAGCGAATTGATAAATGTGCAAACGTTTGTGAATGCTGTAGGTGTAAATATAAGGACTGCAGGGTGCGAATGATGCAAGCCTACACAGCAGATGGCGTGTGGAGCCATTCAGGAGCCAATCTGAGGTAACGTGGCATCAAATAATTGGAATTCTATTCAAATCTGCCGTGTGTAATGGTAGACTCTTGACAGATAACAATTCTCAGCCTATTATGGAGAATTTACAGATGTCTGGTTGGTGATGCATGAAAATGTGTCAAAGTGCACACCCAATGTCTAACAAAATTACATCTAATTACCAGGTGTAATTTTCTGCATTCTTACCTGCTCTGCGGTTAACCATTACCTTCATTTTTAGGGAGTGACTGTTTATTTTAATTTTCAGATAAAGCTGATTATGTGTTTCGTTAGGGTTGTGCGTACCAGTTTCACTTCAGAGCTTTTGAACAAGAGCATTTTGAATGATGTTAAGTGTTTCTTTCCCCCTGTAGCTTATAATAAAGATATCAGCAACTTAAGGAAAGGAGTTAACTAATATTTAAAACCCACAGTTGTTATCTGCAAACCTGGCACAAATCATCGACTCCCGCCGCGACCACCTCCATCTCTCCCTCTGTGCCTGTGCATCTGTTGCAGTCTCACAGGCAGATGTTCCTATGAGGAGAGGCAGCAGGCAGATATACCCCTCCCCACCACCCTTCATCCCCCATACCATTACCTCTCTATCTATCCGACTGCAACAATACCCCCAACCCCGTCCAAGTCCTGCACCTCTCCCTGCAGCAGCCCTTTGTATGAGCTTCATTGACCCTCATCTCCAGACAATTACGCTGGATAACAAGACATTGAGGGCCCACTGCTTGCTTCGAGGAGCCGCTGATAGCAACACAAAGGCCACTTGACTGTCAAGCAGAGGTGATGGAGCATTTAGATGTGGAGACAGGGAGTTGGTCGTTTACTGCGTAGAAAACTATCCTTATGAATTACCATTTAAAGTGTTATTGCAACACTTAAAGACGTATAATAAAGGCTCAACAAGCGAAAAAAGTATAACAGAACTCTTGCCAGGTTACTGCTAACATATTTCACCTCAGTGGATTAAAGCTTTGGCCCAGAGCCATATCTGACTGCTGTTAGGGAGAATAATGAAGAATATCTGAGGTGTCATTAATCTTTGTAAGGTGTGTGTGCATGTGTGTGTGTGAGGCAGGCTGTGTGTGTGTGTGTGTGTGTGTGTGTCCCCTTTTACGCCACTTTCCCCCCAGAGCCAGGTGGTGACCAGACAGCACAAGGTCAGGATTAGAAGGTCAGAGAGCATCATGGGCTCCTCATGGGTGACACAGTGACAATAGAAGACACATGCATACAGTCACGCAAAACTGTTAGTGGAATCAATCTCAAAGGCAGGGTGTCATTATTCTAGCATTATCACTTGATAGTTTACAAATGTAAAAAATAAGCCAATATAACATTAAATAAAGGTTAAAAAAAACACAAAAATAAGTTAAATGAGGTAAGAACTAAAGTGAGGGGAGAATTTAGCTAAGTGGCCTTATTTTCTGCACATGCAGTAATGTTCCGTTTTTTTTTTTACAGTTTTTAAATCTTACATTTTTCAGGTAAAAACTTTGCATACAAAAACTTCTTATGATCCAAAAGGAAGAAACTGCAAATGCATCAGCAACAACCTGTGACCAGAAGATGACTAAGGGGCTCGGATAATGTCAGAGCATTGGCAGGTACTGTTGTACCTTTTGTTCTCCCACACAGCAAGAGGGCATGGACAGCCTGCAGTGCTCCTGATCTGCTTTAATAACTAGATCTTGGCTTTGGCTGGTTTAGCTGCAGTGCTGGAAGATAGATTCAAAAAGAACAAAAAACATAGCTACATTTGTTGCAGTGTGTGCCAAAAAATCGGAGCTAGCTGCCTGGCTGAGACTGATCCTGTAAAGACTACAAAGATGTGACAGCACAGCTTGGACTGGTTTTGTCATTTTGTATTGATCACAATGAGGGGACTGAGGTTAAGACAAAAAAAGATCACACCTCACTGCTACACCTTTAATATGTGCGGCTGTATTGATGCTGAATTCACAGATGGATGTGTCATGTATTGGGTGTCATTGTGAAAAGCTTTCATTTCTCCTTCTGTCAGGTGGAAAAAAAAAAACCTGCAGGCACATGTCAAAATGCACACCCACACAGAAACTGATGCACACAAAAACAGTCACCAACACACACACACACCAAATGTTTAAAAAAATCACTCTGCAGCAGCTTTGGTTCTGCTCTGGTGTAGTTAACTGATTCCTCACAAGCCACTCTACTGTCTGCATTTCAAAAGATTCATAATTCTTTCTGTTAACAGCTCGAGCTCTGCCACAGGCCCCGCGGCTAAGCTGTAATCCCAAAATGAACTCTACATCACCTCCAACACAGCCGAAGGGAACAAAGTAACGCGAAAGGAGACGGCAAGGAAAGTATGCCAACTGCCCACTCAGCCAATCACGCTTGGGATTTCTATAGAGAAGGACGTCCAATGGGATTGGAGGAAGAGCCCATGGGGGACTGATAACCGGGTTCAAGATGTGCTATAGGCTACCAAGATGCCTTCAATATGTGCCGGAGCATTGCTAATGCATTGGATTCTGTAGCAGGAGATTACTTCTGAGGTTGGATTAAATTTATCTTCTAAAAAAAGGCACTGACTTTTTGTAGAAATTCTGTTACAGAGATGACACCAGTTTCATTCCTTTTCATTTATGCTTTTCAACGCCTGAAAAAAGTGCATGAGCCCCACTGCTATCATAAAGTTCCTTTTTTTTTTTCATGACCGCAGCGATGCTGTAATCTGCATTTACTGTGGTTTTGAATCTCAGAGGAAGCAAACAATTATGTGATGGGATGTGCAGACATCTCCGCTCTCCATAAAAAAAGGAAGGTTAGCACGTCATTCCTGATAAAATTTTAGGCATCAAAAGAATGAAATGCACATTAATGCGAAAAAAATTGCTTTGTATTCTGTTCAAGATACTCAATTGTTTGTGTTTTTTTCTTCAACCGGCATCCAAGTGAGAGAAATTACAGCTCTGTGCCCCTGAACCACCTGCTTCAATGTGCTCTGCATGTCAACTAACTAGACACACAACTTGAATACACAATCTATGCAAACAGCAGGGACAGGGACATTAGTTATCCCTGAAGCACAGTAGACAATGGAGGGAGGATGAATGGGGATGGAGACCTGAGAACTGGTTGCAGCTTCATCATTTATGTTAGTTCGGTATTTGATTGCAACTAAATACACATTTATTTGTGGAGGAGCTGAGCCTTAAGCCTCCGAGCTAACAGCTAAAACACGCCCACCTGTCACTTAGATCAGAAACTTTCCATATTATGCAAATGTATGCATTAACTCTCAGGCTTAATACAATCAAAATGGATGTGCTTAAACATGTTTTAACTGCCATACAGTGTGTGCATATAAATACATGAGATATTTAGACCAAAACCATTTATTGAACCAGGCAGCACTTTTTTTTTTCTGCTGTCAAACTACACATTTTAATATGGGTGTTAATGGGACTTCCTAAGCTTTTGCAGCCAGCCTCAAGTGGACACTCAAGGAACTGCAGATTTTTGCACATGCTTCATTTTTCAACAGCGAAGGTTGATGCTTGAATTGAACCCGTCTTCCTGCTAGAATCTTATTACAGGAGAGATTTAAAGGAGGCATTGCCACATACCAAGATCCTATTCCCTTTTATTATGACACCCCTATCTTAACACACAGGCGCTCGGTATCAGGATATAAACCCAAGGCTCAATTTAGTTTTAACGGTTGGCTTGGTAGCAGCTGTTCTAACATCGCCGTCATTAAACCTGCATCTGGTGAAAGCAGAAAAGATGCAAATTCTTGTGTCTTCTGAGCGTTTGTCCAACTTTATTGTAACCGTCTTTCTAATGTAGTAAATGAGAATGTACGCCTTTGTTCTTTTGTAAAAGTGGGGTTGGGGTTTTAGGGGCACTTTCCCCATAACATGGTTTACAAACAAGACCTGCTGTAGACCTCCGATAGGATTTGTAAGAGCCTGATGTGGCAATTTTCCTCTCTGAAAAACACTGCACAGATAGGGGTTTATATTTTCAGACTTTGTCACCTTTGAGTATGACCTACTCTGCAGTGAGGTGTCTGTGTGTTTTTTACAGGGCCTGAGCTGTTCAATCTTTGTAGAGGGGGGGTTGAATAGGATACTACACTTGACTGGATGAGACAGTACCAAGTTAATGTAGTTTATCAGGAGGTGTAAGGTTGAACTAATAGGTGTGAGGAGTTTGTCTCACACTTAATAATAAAGGAAAGACGGAGATATTGCAGAAGAGGGCAAAGAAGAATCATGAGGGAAGGATGGCCAATTAGTCATGAAGAAACATGTCTATATACATTTGTGTTCAACTGTTCCTTAACTTAAAAAAAAAAAACTTGCCCAAATGGTCTTTGAAGAGGTTTTGATTCTCTTTGTGATTCTCCACCATACATTTTGGGCTAAAAAAACATGAATAACATGAAAAGAAAAATGTCTTTACTTAGTTTGTGCATTGCTTTCGGAAAAATATGAAATTAGATTAAAAGGTGCGGTGTATGGGTATAGCAGGCATCCCATGTACAGGGTCTGTAGTCCTCATCACACTCGTCCTGGACCTGACACTATTTGATGCATGTAATCTCCGACATCCGTTCCCACATTTCCTGTCTTTTTGTAACTGTTCCATCAAAGATAAAGACTTACTTACAAGCCTGTATGGTTTCTCTTAATTAAATATGTAAAGTAAACTATCTACTCCACTAGAGAATACATAATACTGTAAGGTGTTTCTGAGGAGTGCAGATATTCTCCCATATTAAGGCACAAAGAAGAAAGAGATAGGAGTGTTACAATGTGATTCGGTTGATATAGTGCAGCTTGTGTGCAGCCAGTGGGGGTCAGAGGCGCATTAGTGGTCATAGTTAAGTGGCTCATTAATGGAAACCTATGGCCTCATCTGTCAAGTCTACAGTCTGTTTGTGCTATTTGTGTGACGGCGCGTGTGTGTGCGGTTGTGTATGATCTATGTGCACCTAGTCAGGCTCTCTACTAAACACTAAATTTAACATTACCATCATCATTTTAACAGAAGCAGCTATTTCATTAAGTAGAAAGCAGGATTTAAATTTAAGCTACAGCATTAGCCAACATTCAGCGCACACACAGACACAGCCAAGTCTGCAGAAAGCCCCACATATACACTGTGGAAGAACACCCCCATCGATTGGGATCACCATGTTAGCATTTCAGATGGCCATCGTGTGAAAGGTATCATGTGGGAATCAATCAAGGCAGCAACATTTGAGCTCCGTAGATTCCACTGGGATGAGTCTGCCCAAATCTGAAGAGCTAGGATTTGGCACTCCAGAGCTTTGCTTGTCACAATATTGATTTAGAAATAATTATCCAGACTGCTTAGTGATTCCTCGCATGCTCGCTTGTATTTTGCCTCTACCTCCTTTCTGCATGCCACTGCAGTGAAACCAGCTCTTATTTTGCCCCTGATTAGATTAATCAAACAAACATAATCTGTACTGAAATACAGCTGGAGCAGGCATCACCTCATGCAACGGGGGCTAACTTAAATGCTAGTAAGTAATTAGCATCAAAGCTGGTCAGTTAGCATACAAAGTATGACTGACAGTTATAAGCTCTCCAACTGCTGCATGATCACCCTCCTTACAGAGACACAAATTACTTAAATACACCATAAAGCCAACTGACTGCATGTCCTGCGTTGTTCTACTTGCAACGTCACATGAAATTACTTTTCATGACTGAACATGATGAACTTCAGCTTTCTAATTTGCTGCCTGTTGCTTAAATCAAGCCAAAGAACATCTCATTGTAACTAACTGCTGGGTAACGCTGTCTGTAAAATATGCTCAATCTGCATTGACATTGATATTGTCACCGTTCCTACAGCATCCTTTTCCTGGTGTTACTGTATCATCAGGTTGAGTACTGTTCAAATCCTGTTAAAATGTCTGCAAATATTTATTTTTTTATGTTAACCCTTTCCTGATTGATCAACTGAAGTCAATGGATGGTGAATATCTGAAGGGACACAGGGCCATATTTGAAGGTTGAACTATATTTTTGTCAACTCAGTGTTTCCCACACATAAACGATACCTGGGCGGACCGCCCAAGTATATTTCTGTCCGCCCAAGTATATTTCCAGCCTGTTTTTATTTAATTTTTCATTTATTCATCAAATTGCTGCATGCACGAGAGAAAGAGAACGGGGGAGAGTGTAGGCACGCGCAAGGACCTTACGGCTCCATGCAACATAAAAAAACGTCCCCTCTCGACTACTGCCGAGAGATAAGACACAGCAAAACCAAGAGAGCAGAATCACATCAGCAGAGAGAGAGAGAGAGAGAGAGAGAGAGAGAGAGAGAGAGAGAGAGAAGGTCCACTGCACCGATTGAGGTGCTCTGCTCCCAGGGTCCGAAATTAACACCCGCCAATGCCAAATGCGGGTAAATTTTCTGTTGGGCGAGTAAAACATGTCCACTCAGATTAAAGCAGATTAAAGTTGTTTGTCGCAAAAACTACATTTAGAGGGAAAAACATATTTGATGTAAATACAAACGTAATATTAAAATATATCCTCAAATAAGAGTAAAAAATGTTTAGGGTAGCTAACCCCAGCCCCACAGGTAACTTGAAACTTAATTCCCTCTGAATTCTCACTCACTATTGTCTCTTCACAACGCTAATTAGTTGACAAATGGTAGAATGATTTTTCAAATTATCTTTGTTTTTGTGACTTTCGAACTAAAACACAACAATAAAACAACAGTTGAGCTTCCCATTCTGGGCGTGATGTAAGAAGAAAATGGACGCTCTTGGAAAAAAAGTGAACCTACAATACTACACAAAGAGAAATCGAGGCACAGAGAATAGGCTGTAAATCATTTCTGAGTTTACTGTGTTTGCTTTTTAATGATAACAGTTTTATGATAGTAAGCGAGGTAAAACAGAGGAAGCACCATCTGTAAGAGCTGCTGTGTGGTTTAAGCTAGAACAGCATCATAAATATCTTTATCATGACTGAAAATGAAAAGAAGCATGTGTGAAACAAGAAAATGTGTAGTTTGTGTTTCTGAGGTTTCTGGCTGATGAAGAGTCCACGCAGTCCATAACTGTTCAGCAGGGCTAAATGATCGGGAGACATGCAGACTTTAAGTGCTCTAATAGCACTAGATCATATAGCCCATCGCTACTGCCTTGCTGTAATAGACTAATTATGGCTCTGTGCAATACAGCAGACAGCAGCTGAGCAAATTCTCCCTGTTGCAGCCTCCCTATCCATTTTCCCGCTTTCTGCTGTGGTAGTGCCTAAGTTAAAGATTGAGCACACTGAAATCCCCATTCAGATATACAAACTGGACATAAGGAAAGGGAGAGATGAATTTCAGATGTGTTCTTCTCTGGCTTAAACAGAAACCATGTGCTACTCTGATAACATCTAATGGGAGGGATTGTAATGAACAGAATAATTGGTGCTTCTGCCTCGGGACTGAAGTCCTAAACCTTATCATAAAAATGAGCTCCTAAATCCACCGAAATCTACCAGTGGTCCTTTAAAATAGATCTATTTTGATGTTTTATACACTAGCTTTTTAAACTAGTGGTGACACTTAAAAGCGAGTTCACAAAAGCAACAATGTTAAACATATCTAGAACATTTAAACACACAGAAAAAAAACAGGAAAATGTGTGTAATGTCAAAATCACAGGGAGTTCCTCTAACCAGATGCTTTGTGTGTCATTTCCACCACACACACACTTCTAATAATAAGTGTGGCATGGCCAAGGGATGTGTCTAGACTAGCAGAGAGGTTTCTGATCAGCCAGAATTTCTTGTTTTGACCTCAATATAGAGCCAGGCAGTTCAGATGTGATAAGGAAAAGACAAAGTGGAAATTTTCCACATGAAATTTAAAAGTCTTTTTGAACTCCACACCGTGACCAAAAATTAAATAGTGGCTCACGGCTGAGCAAGAACAGGGAGAATGTATTTCATGAGTTATGCAAATCCTACTGTGGTGGTTCAAAAGTTCACTCCTAAAATATTTTTATACTTGAGTTGTACTTTCTGTATATTCAAAAAAAAAAAAAGTCTCAATTGAAGTGTTTGCTTGCAGAACCACTACCTAACTAAAACCTGGCCCACACTAAAATTGAAAATGTGAGAGACCCCACAAACGACTACTAATTTAACAGTTTTATTACTATGATGTGTGGAGAGCAACGTTTAGACCGAAATAGCATGCCACACACACTAACAGATATCAGTCACTACTCTCAAAACTGGAAATCTCACAAAATGGTCAAACTCCACTTTAGAGTAACATGGCGGACGACAAGCAGGAAGAATTGGTGAATGTAATTTCCGGACCACTTTTCACTGAAGGTCTACGGAGAAAAAAATGAAATACAGATGAATGCGTAGAGACAGGTAAAACATGGGCTTGACATGTTACATCACGAGGTGCAACTGAGTCCTGGTTCTTCCTTCTTCAGTCGGCTTGCTCCAAAAGTGGCTACTGCTTCATTTCATCCACAGAGCGCATGCTATAGGCTGTCGTCGGGTTCCCACAATACAACAGGATATCGGATTGTTAATATTAAACATGTGTAATGTTTCTATTATGAATGGGTTTGGAGCCTTCATGATTTGGATTACTCTTAGCATACATCACACCACACAAAACTCTGGCAAGATAATCTTTAGACCCATCAAAAAATCAGGACAGGAATCAGGAGATTTGTACAGAAAGGGAGAATCAAGCCATAAATCAGCCTGTTTAATCCTGTAGTGTATAACCCACTCAAGGTTTTAGTACTCTGAAAGAATAAAAGCAACTTTGTTACTTTACTGACAGACTTTAGGTTCCAGCTCCCCATAAAAGACTCTTCATCGACATTGAAGCCGTTGTTATCCATAATTACACTATTTACAATAATGATCCTCTTAAAAACTCTGTGTGACTCAGTTAGGTTTGGGGAGACCACAGTGGTGGTTATTTAACCCCTGCCAGCTCATCTGGCAGGGCGGCGTAACATCAGCTCTGGTCTGAATCCTTCTCAGCAGTCCAGAATAAATGAATCATCATGTTCTCTCTCATTGCTCCTCGCCTCACAATGAGTGCTATTTACTGCATCGGACTAACAAGCCTCACAATGGAGCAGCGCCTCTGATGCCCTAACTACTCAACACTGCCAAGTTAATGACACATCTGTGCAAACACAGACGCGCCGAATAACCAAACCAAGAAAGCTCTGGTCTAATTTACTTGACTGGGCTCATCTCTATTAACCCAACGCTGTTCCCTTTGTGGTAATGAGACGTGGCAAAGCTGGCAGATGGTTGTTTAACCTATGATCATCTGGACTACACAGGAAACCCGACACTTCTACTGATCAGTACATAAATCAGACCTTTTAAGTAAAGTCCAATCAGCAGGGTCTAACACTATACATACATTACAGAGGCAGGAGAATAGGGCGAGTTCGCTATTGCACCCATTTACCTACCCACTGTAGCATCACACATTCACATGACCTAAAAACCAACAGTCCGTCCTTGATTTGATAGATCTCACTCAATACTCAATCATTAGTTCTGAATCTGGCTGTTAACATGCCATGGCCTTTGTGTGACCTGGGGGGGTATATTAACCTCTTTAATGCAGAGGATCATGACCGCCATGTACAGAGTTGACCTTTTGACCTGTGAACGAGTCACGCAAACTTAACAAGAGATTAAGTGATGGTCAAATTTAAATGATTAAAACAGGGCTGGAGAAAATGTTTAATTACATCACAGATCATTCTCAAATTTCCATTTTTAAATATTCGATTTATTGTTGCAACTCATTTTTCAGTATTGTTTTTGCATGACCAGAGTGCAAGATGTTCACAGACAGACAGACAGATATTTATTATTTCATTTTTGTCTACAGTTCAAAGAGTTCTTGGACAGACATCTGGCAATTCATAACAGATAATGATAATGACATTTCAGTGCAGCGGATATCATTAGCTTCTAATGGGCGCAGCAACAGTGTTGAGGGTCCTGTTCAAGAATTACAAATGAACGGCCATGATCTTTGTCTTTCACTAACAATTCATGAATAATAACTTTGCTGTTTTAGCAGAGTCTTGTGTGAAAATAATCTTTTATTAAAAGTTGAAAGAAGTAAGTGTCTGTAAAGCTAAGAGGAGAAAATGATATGCCTTTCTAGAAAGAAAAAAAGCTTAAGTGCCCACTTTTCTAGCATATTATGTAAATTTAGTGATTCACCTTCACCAGAGGCAATACACTGAATTTAAATAAAATTTAATTTACATACATTATTCTGCCAACCTACAAAAGTTTAAATACAAGTAGATCCAGTAAAATTGGTCCCTAAAGCACCTTGTTCTGCATCATGTCCCTCGGTGTTTATATGAATGTAGAGATGCTGTCATCTGAATTTAGGATTAAGAACATCTGTTTTTTTGCAATGAGGAAGGGAGACGGGCAGCAGACAGGAAGCAGACACAGAGTTGGGGCTTCTGTGGAGCATTTGCACAGCTCTGTTGTCACAATGTGACTCATTAAGTCTCAGCAGGGCTTTCAATTAGCAGTGATTAAAACCCCCCTTTGGTGTTCCGTTTTAGGGTTAGCTGAAGCTGCCTTAATCTCACAGAGGAAATTTCTCAGCATTTATTCCTTAATGTCCAATAATAAAACCATCTGAATGGCTGATTAAATACTTAAAAGAATAATTACGACCTACTGACGTTATTAGACTAAAGAGACTAGACAACCATTTTGGCTTTTGGAAGAAAGCTCATACTTGCTAAATAACCATAAAAATGTGTGGCCTAAAATGTGATGTGAGATCCTCAGACTCTCCAAAGTTGTGCTTACGACAGATTTATTTGGCATTATTAAGGAAAGACAATTAAAAGGGGCATTCATGCAAAACAGGCAACCTTGATAAACTGAAACAGGCATACAGAGAGTAGAACTGCTGCAGCTACTGTATAAATGACCCTGCCGAGCAGTGTCACACCAGTTACATCTTCTGAATGACATGCACAAGCAATCTGCAGAAAACCAACAAAGACATGCCATATTACAAGTTTCTATGAGTTGAGTTCAGTCTTCTATCAAGACTGATTTCATGTTGTTTTTACTCAATTTGTTCATTTTTCAGTCTAAACCTCTTTTATCTAGCTTTATCTTTTATCTTGTTTAATATCTAAGCTTTAATGATCTCTGTTTGCTGCTGTATTTTTCATGTTTTTGTATAAGCTGCTTCAAATCAACTGCCCCCTTGAGGGATTAAAAAAATGTTAAAACCATTGAGGTATTTGATTCAATTCATTCAGACTCAAATTGTTAATTAACAACATTAATTGACAATTTAAAACATTTGGAGACAGAGACAGATCTGATTCAAAGATATTTACTAAATGACTACAAAGAGATGACAAACTGCAGCATGAGTTGTTTTTTTCTTCGAGTGTTTTGCTCAAAATTCTTGATGTAGCTACAGTATGACTGTGAGGAATTCTCTTCGGTTGTTTTGTTTTATGGTTAATGTTCAATCTGAATTGTTCATACATAGTAAATAGGTTGTATTCACAAGCAACATGTCAGCTTATACCCAAGACAAATTGTCTTTTAAGTATGTGTATGACACATACACAGGAGCCTGAGATCCACTTGGCTTTCTAGGTCTCTGTGTTTGACGCCTATGTTGTCACCACCTCTTGCATGTATACTGTGTACATGTGCCCCATGCATGCATTAGCATTAATGCATCTAAATGCAAACTAAAGTAAATCAATACTTCGTTAAATACCACACAACGAGAACTGTAGCAGCAATCCCACAAGCAACACAGCACCCTGCTGTTCCGCAAGCCGGGAATTACATGCAGACAGAGTTACCACGTTTCCAATTCATCACAGCACAAGCAAGCAGAATCAGAGCAGACACTAGAGAGGCATCACTGCTGTGAAAAATTTCACTGGCACTGATATGAAACAGAGAAAGCTTGTCACAGTGTGCGAGGGATACGACGCACCGTGTCGTGTTGTTTGCAGTGACCTGCAGCTGTGAGGGAGATTCATGCAGGTCCAATCAGATGCCGGATGTTGTTTGGAATCAGAAGGTCAAGTAGCTAGAAGAGGATAGTGCTGAACTAGGGAATTAACACTGATACCTGAGGTTAAACCAACTATGATGACACACATCTTAAAAAACTAAGCTTTTCACCCTTTATTGCTTATTGTTTTCAGTCTAGGTGATGTTGATTTACATGTACACACAGTTCATTCTGATTTTCAAACACGAAGGCTGTTAAACTTGGAGAGAAGAAAGCAGTTGTGCCACAGGAAAAGAGAAAACATGAACTTGCCTCTGCTTTCTCTCTATTTTATAGTGCCTCCCGACCATGAGAAAGCTGCTTGGTCTTGAGCTTTATTTCCCCTGACAAAAGGTGCAGACAGAATCCCTCGACAGTTTTAATATCAAGGATCTAGTCTGGTCCCACTTTTGTGAGAGAAGCACAAAATAATGTTCATCAACACAAGACAATAAAAGCACACTTGAAGGCCAATATTTGGCAACACACAAAGAATTCTGCAAAAGTGTCATGTGACAGACACATCTGCAACCACTTCAATGACAATAGTTGCCATGGCGAAGCTGGGGTACTTGAATCATTGGTTTCAGTTTATCCTTTCCTCTTATGCTCCTGATGGGACACTGTAAAGCCTGGAGCGTATTAGATTTCTGCTAAATCTGACAAGGACTGGTTTCCTGTGAGCCTGTTTTTCATTTACAAAGATTTTGAGGGGCAATTTAAGGATGAGTCTGTAAAGAGATGACTTACAGTATGTGTAGTGCAGTAAAGGGTGGAATTTAAAGCAAGTATAATAAAAATGTAGCTCATATATGGTAATTTCTGCTACAGCTAAGGAGCTTGGTCTTTGGCTTCTGCAACAATTGTTATGATTCCATGCATGTTAAGACAGGAAAAGACAAAGAGCCGAAAGTGAGTGAGTAATCCTGCAAACATGTTTAAGTACTTTCGTTTGTCACAGAGCAGGATCTGCCAATCAGAAGTGAGGGATAAGCAGGGAGACTTTCAGACATGCACACACCGGAAAATATCCAAAAATGGTCCCATAGAGGGGTGCATGTAAGAACACATGAAGCTGATTCCATTCACCCCGACTTTAAAGCTTTTGCAAGAAGTCAGGGAGAGGTGATGTGTGAACGCAGCAGGTCAGCGTCTCGCTCCCCGAGTTGTGAAAGCACAACTGACACAGGTTATCTCCCGCTGTGAGGTGCATGTGGAAAGGCAAGTTTCTGAAAATATCAGGGCCTGCATGAATGTCCGGAAATTGTCAAGACAATGTCAGGAGTTTATGTGTGAAAGCGGATTTAGTACGTTCGTTCCAAAACTCTTAACCCCACTGGAGACAAATAAAGTTAACAGACAAGCCTCAGTTGTCAGTTTCAACAGCGCTCTACAGAACCCAACACAAACTGTGAACTCGTACACTAAAAGGTGCTAGGGTCAGCCAAAGCTCCTTCAAAGAAATATCACAGTAGAGTGAAACTCCGTCACAGAAGTGCTTCAGGTCAGCTGAAAATGGCCGCATTACACACAAGACCAGACTCTTATGGCAGACGAGCATGAAAAGCATGCCCCAAGGTTTGTTTACCAAACAGGAGAGGAGAGTGTGAGGGTCATGAATGAGTTCACGAATGAGGTCACAAGTGGATTTAAACAGCACTATGTAAATGACCTTTCCTATAGGATTCCAATGAGCACTAATCTGCCTGTTTGACCTAGTCTCATCTCTTGCGGCCCCCCTATTAACAAAGAGCCTCTGTCAGCGAGTTTCCCTCCGCTGAGAGAAAGAGGGGAGCAGACACACACACACACACACACACACACACACACACTCAAACGTACACAAACAATGGATGGAGCTGCTTTGCCAGGAAATGGAGATTAATAAATAAGCCTAGTTTTCTGTGTTCCATCTTTGCTGAACTGAAATTATAATGAAGCTTCAACTCTTTCAGAGCACATACACTGATGAATTACGCACAAAAATCAGACTTGTGTAATTGATGCAAATGACGCCTCAAATGCAAAGAAACGTCTCTGGAGATGAGACAATGCTGCATAAATTGAAATTTACAGAGTGTCGTTTTCTGCTGTGTAATCTTATGAAGCCACTTGAACAATCACTGTACACCGAAGTAAGCTGTAGTGTGCGCCATGTTTGGTTCCTTTCTCTCATACTGACCCACATTGCTTTTGGCAGCTCAAGCCAAACTCATAATATGTCTGTGGGTGTTGTTCTTATTTACAAAGATGAGATAAAAAAAAAAGGAGGAGGGGTCATATCAGACTACAAGCTGGCACTGGTCCACAATATTGAGGCCATGTGAGAAGGATGAGCCTATTTTTGCTGGTGTAAAAGCCACGACTTTAACCAGAAGTGGAGACAAAGAGGAATACTGAAAGTGTCTTACCTTTATGTGAAAGAGTTCCCATCATGGTGAGCACCGAAAAGAAAAAGAAAGTAACAGATTAGTAAGATGTTTCATTGATCTCAGTGGAATGATCTGAGAAAGTTCCATCATCTAAAAAATGCTCGACACTGTATGTATGTAAAAGAGAAGTTTATGCTTCCATGACGTGAGTCGCCAACTCTTTGCTGCACACAAATAACGAATCACACCTTCACAACGATCCCCCAGCTGCCCTTAACAGAAAAGGCAAGAGTAAGAAAAACATTCCCCCCTCTCTCTCTCTCTCGCTGAATAAACAGCATATTAATGATAACTTCCTGCATGTGTGGAAATAGAGGGCTTGGCATGCTCCAGGCCCCCTGTGCTTTTTTTTTTTTTTTTTTTTAAGCCACGGCCTTTTCCGCCTCTGTAGAGACCTGATGAATGATTCCACTCGACCTCTGACCTTCAGTGGGGAGATACGTGACACGCAGTTAGGAGCACATTAGCAGCTGAGAGCCTGTGGGCATGCTGGGATTGGCTGAGTCAGGATATTCCTACAGGACATGCTTGAGTCCAAGCCTTCAGGATTGTATGACCGTTGGGCTTTCATCTATAGTAACACATTCCTCCAAGGGCTTGGTATTTAGCAGGGAAGTGTTTGAGGCACTCACTCTTTCATGGCATGGTGACCTACTTCTGCAGCCTTGGCTTCCATTTTTTAGCTTTCCAATCCTGAGGTGTGACAACCAAGGTGGAAACCAGTTGGAGGATTTATAGCACTGAGCCTAAGCCACCTACTGCCTGTCAATAAATAGCACCTCAAAAGCCCCAACCGGTTAGTAAACCTGATCCCAGTCATTATGATTACAGCAGCAGGCATGTCAGCGGTGCCTGTCACAAGGCTTATTGTCCTAGGATCACCAAAAACTCTCAGCACAGTTACATGTTGCCTTGGAAACCTATGACAGTTAGAAAAAAAAACATGTTTCCATGGCTTTGAAAAGAGGACGGATGCAAGACTTGACATCCCATAATGAGGTGGTAGTGAATGGGGTTCAGTGGGGGGGGCTTCATTCTGGGCTGGGAGGACTGTCAGCGTGAATGCCCGGGCTTCATGCTGCCTTTCAATAAGGAGAGAACACCCAAAAAGAGAAGTTGTCACTTTGGTTGTCCAGTTATAAAGAGGTTTAAAGCATCAACATTTTTCGACTTGTTTACACTGAAGGATGAGGTTGGGCTGTCAAAGTGGTAAAGTAGCAGACATGCAGGGTAGAAGTCTGACAAGTGCTGGAGGAGAGAGGATTCTGGGATGTCAAAGTGACCAAAGCCTTAGTAAAAAAAAAAGCACCGTCACACCTTTTACATCCAAGGGCTGTTTTTGTCTCCTGGAGGGCAAGAGTGCTGACTTGATAGGAAGTGTCCTTTGCTAGAATCCACATGTACTTTTATCAGCTGCTGGACTACATCGACGATCTCTACACATTCTGATTCTGTCTGGAATACCCGAACAAACATCAAGAGAGAAAATGCATTTTAAAACACACTTGCCTTTCTGACAGCCTTGTTGATACTAAGTTGGTTACATAAGATGTATTCAGAGACCCCATGTGGCCCCAGTAGGATACAAACTGGTACTGAGATGCATGTGTGCTTCCTCACGCAGCAGTCGCAGTGATGTGCATCCACTGTTAAGGCCTGTTTCACAGCAGGCATTACACGCCAGTGATGAGACAGCTGTAACAAAGCAGCTAGAACAAAAACGTGCCGCTTCCTCCGAGGAGAGGAGCACACAAGCAGCAGACTGTACAGGCAGGATGGGGTTGTACATTCTGAGAATTAGTAAAAACATTTTCTAAACATAGTAAGGGCTCATTTTGGCCCATAGTTTGTTTTAACACTGATTTCAATTGAACCCATTGCTGTTCAAGATTTAAAAGCACTTGTTCTACTTGTTTCATTTGTTGGCGCTACTGTTGTTAGCACAAGCTACTCTAGCCACATTTGCTAGCAGCACATAGAAAAACATATCTACTGCTGATGGAACAAGCATTTAGCTTAAGAACTAAGGCAAACATCTCGCAAGATGCCACTTCAAAACAACCACAGCTGAGAGCGAGGCAGAATGGGACACTTTCTCAATCTCTTCCTTCAGATTGTGTAAACAACTTCACTGGTGGGACTGAAATAAACAGCCACATTTGATTCCCTAAGGACCTACTGGCATTTCATAACAAAAGCCTCTCCTCAAGTGAAGAGCGTTCATCATCAATTTCCTGATTAGGAATACAGGAGAAGCCCCCGTCCTAATCAACAATAAGAACACTCGAGCGCTGTTGTGATTTTTGCAGAGCAATAATGGCAGAAACAGTGAGAGGCTTTGATTTCTAGACAAACATGTTTAAGGAACATAACAGTGTGTCTGCCCTATATGAAACTAACAAAGAGGAGAGGCGAGACCGCTTTGTTCTACAGAAACAAACAGCCGGGAAATGAAGCGATGTTTCTGTATGGGTGTGCGCAGGTGGATTGTAATCAAATGAGGTTAGAAAAGACAAGACTAACAACATATTTACAGACATGTCTTCCTCTCCTCGTCTCTATATCATCTCCACACAAAGCCTAAACCCCATCCTCCATTTCAGGCAGATTGTAAAATATGAATGGCCGCTTTACATAACAATTGGTAGAAGCCCCGGCTGTGGGATTCCTGCATGATAATGAAGACTGCCTTTGCACATAATCGCTGCCCTCAACTTCCACTGCTGTATTGTAGTATACTTCCCCAAGACGCCAGAGAAGGGCTGCAACTCGAGCTGGTACAGACCTTTTGTGTCATCTTCAGGGAAGTATTAGCAAGATAATCTAGCTCTCTGACAGAAACCAGAGTTGTTTCACATGACTATGAGAGGTTCAAAGCAGGCGCTTCTAGTGACGTTTTAGGAATTTGTAGTGGTGCAATGGATCACAACTCTCACAGTTTAGATCGTATCGTAGATTTTTGTCACGGATCGGATTGTTTTTTTTGGATCAGCAGAAGAAAAATATATTTTAAAATAAAACTTTTCTCAGCTAGCCTTGACTCAAACTGTGCATTTTGACAGCACAACAAATCAAAATGCATCTTCATGAATCTTAATAATGTATCACATCCTCAATTTTCTTCACTTTACTCAATTCCAATAACATTACAAGCATAACATTACCTCAATAGATCTTTCTGAGAATAACAAGTTTGCCGTAATCTACGAAACCAAGTTTTTATTTCTTTTATGAGCTTTGACAATTTAGAACACACGTACAGTAACATACACACTAAGATCATTTGTGTGTGTGCGTGCGTGCGTGCGTGCGTGCGTGCGTGTGTCAGTGCACAGGCTGCACCTGTAGTGTGTGTTGAGTGAGTAACATAAAATGAGGAGGCTGCGTTTGGGGACAACAGCTTCAGTTTTTGGACCGAACACAGCACTCTGTAACTGAGTCTTTTTTGCTCAATTTACCACAACAGATTATATCAGGCTGTAACTTTACTGACATCAAGTTTCTGACTATCGTCAAATCCAGCCCCTGCATGATATATACAGATACAGTGAGATACAACAGAGAAAAGTCGAAGCACTGTTTGACAGTAAGTAACCATATGACATATCAACACTTACATGTAACTACCTGTTTCTATAATTCAGCGGCAGTAAAGTTGTTTTACACCAGGATGATACATTTTCCACTGATTTGGCATGACATGTGTGTGTGTGTGTGTGTGTGTGTGGGGGGGGGGGGATCATTGATCAGGTGTGATCCATTTCACCACCAGGAATTTGGTTTTCAAGTCTGGGTAAAGCGAGGGTTAGGGTGGCACTACTTGCTTTGGCTGGGAGGGTGGGAACATATAAAGAAAGATAGTTGGGAGAACTTGCATTCAACTGCTCTATAAATGGAGTGGACAGGGATCAGAGCTGCAGGAGCTGCTGGGAAAAGAAGCTCAGTCCTGCAGCCCATTGTTCTGAAATGACAGGGGTTTCTCATTTGAGGAGGGAAAAAATGGACAATGACCAGGACAAAGGCTCATATCACAATACAGTCCGCCTGAAAAAGCTTAATGCCAAGAGTTCCCATGCTACTGTCCAAGGCACACATTTACAAAGTGGTCTCTGTAAAAATGAACCTAAATCCTGATTCATTTCACTGCAAGAAAATAGGTTTTTAAATCAGGTGTTTCATCTTTAAAGACTAAAATGTATGGAAGACGTTCAGATTGCACGATACAGTTTACCTTCCCCACAGAAAAGCACTTTACTCAGTCACTATATCGTCAAACCTCAGCAATCATCCTTTCATGCTTTATGAACCGATCCATGATCTAATGCTTCCTGTATTAATTATTCAACTTTTTAACTGCTTTGGAGCGCACATAATGAGAGTAATAGCCTTACACTGAAGGCTGCATACACAACCTCGTTCATGCAGATTAAAACAGGTTGTTATAAATATATCATGGCTCTGGGTGTGAGATTGGTGAGCTTTCTTCAAAATGACTCATTACTAATGAGTGCACAGACCGTCATCAGTCCAGCTCTGGATTCTCCTTTCATCTGTTTCCGTTAGTCTAAGACTTCCTGTTTGTCTGCTCATTGGGCCAACCATCTATCTTTGTCTCTTTGCTTCTCCCTGCTCAGTCCTGCCAGTCCTTCTATTTTTATTTCAGTTTGTCTTCCCTGTCTGTAAGGAAGTGAAAATGAAGTGAAACTGGGTGTTTATGTTTAGTGGAGTAGAAGAAATTCCTGAAGCATGACCCCTCCGCTGCGGCCTGGACGGCAAGCTGTCAGTCGGCCAGTTTATTGTTTGGCTTTTGGGTGTGACATCATCTCTATACTGTGTGGATCTATAGCATAGAGGTGATTAAGCAGATTAACTACACTTCCTCTGCAACCAATGGCCACAGCCGCTACATGTTAGGGCCAAATAATCAGTCTGCTGTGCAAACGACCCTGGAATATTCCTCGTCAACCCCTCAGGTAAAAGGACAAGTGTTAAGTCATATTCTGCAAAACTGTTCTGAGAAACATTCTGCATTTATAGCCCAGAATTATTCCTTTGACTCAACCAGAATATGCAAATTCTCACAACAAGCTTCTATCATAACATTTTTTCCTAGCTTCCCATGTGGAAATAAATATGGCTTTAGCCTAATCCTCTTTAAACAAAGCTTGGTTTTAGGAAGCTGTCACTTGACTGGTTATATAAACTAGCGCCTTTCAGGGAAAAAATATCACCAGGCCCGCTGCATTAAGGACAAGCTTTCAGAGGGCTGTGTTTACCAATGAGAGCAAATTTAATTAAGGCAAGCTTTCCGATGACTTTGTTCACACATTTAACTCAAGCCAAGACTCTAAGTCAACTGTGTAACATGAATCTCAAGACTAAACCGAGGTTGGAATGATTTGAGATCCTTGGAGGATGGCGCCAGGCTCCGAAGGCCAACCCTATCATGTAAAAAAATAAACGTAGGACCGGAGAAGATACTATGCAGTTCAAGATTTGTCAGAGACTTTCCCTTAAGAGAGAACTCTCGAGGGCTATTACAGTAAACAGAATTTGGTTTGGCACAGCACTGGTTCAAAGATCTGCTGACATGAAAATGGTGGGTTTGCGGTTCACCCACGGCAGATGAAGCGGCACCAATAGAGCACATCTCAGACGTTAACAAAGGGTGACCTTAAATGGCTACATGAGTATCCCAAAATACACAAGTATCCATAAAAATGTAGTTCTACCCAGAGGGAAACATGCTGAGGGACTAGACTGCAGGAGAAAATAACCTCCATTGCAAAGTTTGTCTGGTACAGTATATGTTCACTTTATTTTGCATGAATGCCTTGTACTGAGGTGGATACAAACCAGTATGCTGTTTCACACAAATTCTCAGTTTATACAGTATAATTCAATGTCTGAAGAGTTGCCTCACACTGTGTGTACTTGGAGTAAGCTTAGAATGTGTGAATTGAATAATGTGAAGGATAACCCAAACAAAAGCCAACTTGACCAGACTTTTCTCTGTAGAAGCCACATGACTTCAACCTCCACTGAAGCTTTAATGATGTGGGATCGAGGTTTTGGGACAGCCTCAGCAGTCACAGTGGAGTCGCCCATTCATCACCGCATGAAGCAGTGTGGTAAGCGATTAACATTTAATGAATAGAACAATTAACTCCGACAGGTACAGAGGTCAAAAAGCAGCAATTAGTGGGATGAACTTCAGCCTTCCATACTGAGAATGTCTAGATTGATCCACTAATGAACAGTGTGACTGGCTGGCTCCAGCTCAGCTTAACTACCTCTCAGAGAAATACAGGTAAACAGTGAGGATACAAACCCTATGTCACTTATGCATATTTCTGTTCATTATTCTGTACTGTACTCTGTTGGTATATACATGTGCTCTGGCATTGTATTAAAGAGAAAGTATGTTAACAAGAGGATATATGCCTATGGAAACTAAGTACATGTCACCAGCATATGCTCCAAACACTTCCCCAATTAGTACACCTTCGTGAGACTTTGGCAGAATCCCACTTCCACCCACTTGGCCCTAGTCCTAGTATTAGAGTGCTGGATTGGGTAGTGGCCCTTCATAATGGTGAAGGGGTATGGACTGAATCTTTTCCAAGGAATTGGGACAGGACTCTTTATGTGATATTTTACAAGAACAAATTACTTCACATGGAATCACCTGGACTGTGACTCACAACTCATATTCTGCACAGAGTCTTATTTACAAAGTGAGTGCAGATTTTTTGAAATGCGTGGTATAATTTCCTAATTACATTTTATCATGCATTGACATAAAATGTGGAAACCATTTCTTTTGCATGATTATTTGCAAAGATAGGTTCATGTCACCACATCAGTAGCCATGTCCTATGTTGGGAATTTCGGCTTTCACCAACGTAAGGTGAAATGTCATTCCCCAGGAAGGAGCTGCAACTAAAGACTGTTTTGATTATGGATTAAATTGCCGATTGCTTTCTTGATAAATTGGTCCATCTTTCAGTCAACAGTCTCAGCTTTTAGTTTGTAAGTGCCCAAGGTTATGTCTTCAAATCAGTGATTATGTTCAACCAGCAGTCCAAAACCCAATACTCTTCATGAATCGTCATAAATGATGATGAAAAAGAGAAATAATTAATTTTAAAAGATGGAATCTGTAAATGTTTGACATTCTTACTTGAATAATGACTACAAAAAGTGAATTGATTATCAAACTGGTTGCAATTTCTAGAGACTCATCGATTGCTGAACTTTTAGTTCGAGCGGAGGGGAGGCACACTCAACAAATACTCACACACACTAATCAGAAATTTGTAAGAATGCGCAACAGCCATTAAATGTTTTGTAAATGCTTCTAGTATTACAAGCGGCAAACCACACAAGATAAAAGATTAGCTTCAAAATGCCGCTGCTGCTTTAATAATGTGTGATACGTGTGTGAGTGTGTTTGTGTAGGCGTGTTTGAGGAATGTACTAAGTGCCAGGTAATAAGGGTTTAGATTCAGGTATGTGAGGCTGCAGGGAGGCCAGAGCAACAGACAGACAGACAGACACTCAGCAGGTTTAATACAGCTCAATCCCCTGCCAGGCACAGCCACTACAAAAGCACTCAGGTAGGGACACATCAACACTGGTGTGGTCTCAGTGATCAAAGCTTTCAGCGCAACCCTGCCCTCATGCCTTGGAAATGGACCAATTACTGTAGGGATAGGAGCGGGGGGGGGGGTTTGAGTTGGTTGGTTGTGCTGCGTTCCATACACCAAGCTGGCAGCAGCTTCAGACAAGGTAATTATACACACTCGCCCTGTCTGTCTCTCTAACACTCATACTCACTGCTATCATGCCTCACTCATCTCTCTACACCCCTGCATTATAGCCCTTAAACACAGTCCAGGATAATATGGGCTGACATGAGCCAAACTGTAGCTACATGCAGGGCTCTGTCGTACGCAAGGGCACTTTAAACCTCTGAAAAACTGCTCAAAGCTTTAAAGATGGCACCAGCAAAGTTACAGGAAGACTCGCAACCTGTGTCAGGCTTCCCCATTCTGATATATGTATTATATCTGAGCCCTTTGCATTGCAAGAAAAATATGGTTCATTTTTAGCAGCATCTACCTGTATATGTGGAAGCAAATTATTTCATCTAGTTTGAGCAGAGTGTCATTCATCCAACACGATCAAAAACATTCGCTGCTTTAATCCTCTAAAATTAGCTTTTTGGTCAATCGTATCTCTGTAAATTGAATAACTGAGGTTTGAACCATTGGTGAGACAAAACAAGCAATTAAAATGATGCCTTCTACGCTAGCTTAATAAACAAACAAGAGAGGACACGGAGTGAAAACTGTCTTTAGTAGTCAACAAGTGGTTGATAAATTATGGCTTGACCTAAATAGATTAATTCTGCTCATCTGGCCCTTTCAACATAATGAATTATAGTTTGAACAAATAACTTTGTGTAGGCGGCTGAAGAAATATTTAAACACACATATTGCTTCTAGAGTTACAGCACTATGCTCAAATCTCAGCCTTCTGTCTACCATGTAAAGCAGCAAATCACAGTCTGTAGAACTGTAGGAACGTATGACTTGATGCTTAAATATCTCCCACTTCGTTTCCACTGCAACTTTTAGCCCCTTTTGTGAGACCTTTCAGCTTGTAAATGCGTGGGAGTCAGAGGTAGTTAGCCTTTGTGGACTGCAGGTCGCAGATCACCATCGTAAGGGGAAACAGTGAAAACAATCTAAGCCTTTATGTAGCAGTGCATGTTTCCATCTTTACAGCAAGTTCTGTTACTTTTGTTATGAGAAAATGTAATGATCCCCTCCAGAGTAATCACTGTGAGTGTAGTAATGAGTGTGTGCGAGACAGAGATGTAGAGAGAGGGGGAAACAAGCGCGGATGTGTTGATTTGCAGAGTGTGTTTGCAATCTGGATCATGACACAGACAGATGCTTGAGCCTGCTCTCTTGTCACTCTCCATGCTGCTGGGGTGGCTTGATATCTTCATATTACCGCAACTACGCTGTTCAAAGAGGACTACAGGGTCCTTATCGTGAACATGTGCTGTAGCTATAAAAGACGAAGCTGTTAACAGGATTTTCTTAAGGTTATCCTGGGCTCAGTTTGGATAAAAGCAAGCTGATGTTGGTGTGATTTGTATTTGCAGAGCAGAGTTAGAGCTGGTGAAGAAATGTGTAAAAAAACAAACATGGCTACTGCAGCAACTGAACATCTAGCCTCTCAGTTCTTTTTGCACACTATAGGAATCTGCTTTCTGGGAACTGAAACGTAATATACAACCTAGATTTTAAAGCAGAGCTGTACTTGATTCTGGATTAAACTGCCTAAACTGAATTAAGTGACAAAAAAATGAGCCTGAACTATTTGTTTCCTGTTTTTCAGTTCAGTGCCACAAAAAACTGCAAGATTCTCGTTTTTCACAATTAGTCTGTGACCTGTTCCTTAAAGTATTTCCACCCTGGTATTTTCTTCATATTGAAGTCAAGTCACAGGCTTTTGTGATTATTAATCCAGATGAAGGATTTTAGTCAGCTAATGAGCTAAAGTTAGCAATAGCTCCACTCGCAGCATGGACCTAGCTTGGTGAGTTTTTAAATCACCAGGATGGTTTGTTTTGTAGACCACGAGACATCTTTGATTATTCAGCTAACAGTAGAAGCATTGTGAAAGTTTGTAAAGTAAATCTTGTACCATGCTGTCTCTCCAGCATTTCTCTGCCAACACTGACTCAGCAAAAAAAGACAATCGTGCAGATATTCAACTGACAAGATTGGAGCAGACTCTGGGTTGAAGTAAACATTTCCCAAAAAAAAAATACAGAGATAAAAAACGTTTTTGCTTTTTATTTCACCCGACTTGGATAATCCCTACTGACAATTTGTTTTCAATAAAGTAATGTGCAATGTTGGCAATTTTGCATGAAAACAGTTCAGTGACTTTTAGCTGAGTAAAAATGTTGAATTTACAAGATGACAGAAAGTGAGTGAACATGCCTCTCTGATGAGTAACATTGCAATACAAAGTATATCTTAAGTATTGATCCTGCAGCCTGCAGTCAGTCCCTATGCATTTACTATGTGTTCATGTAGACAGGCTGTCTGGAACTGGCAGAAACCTTGGACCAGAATAGCTCTAATAATGTATCTGTCATGCATGTGTGTCATCAGGACCTGTTCCCCAACACACTGTGGAAAATGAAATGGCAGTGCTGACTGCCTGTGCTGCTTTATTTAAAGCAGTTACCATGACTGCATAACTTCAAGTGACATACATATACAGTATCTCACATATGTTATTTAAATATATCTCCAAATGCTAAAAGGGAGTGAAGGTTACACTACCACAAGCATTAATTCAATTTTTAAACATCAACTAAATGTCTAAATGTTGACATTATCTTGGCTGGAAATCTCTTGTTAGCAAATAGAGACGAGGCTCAGTGATGTTAGGCTGAATGGTAAATTTGAGGTCTGTGAAATGTCATCTTTTTTTAATAAACAAGTTCAGGTCCATAAAGAAAAAGCAGCCAAGAAGCCTGTTGCTCATGTGAGAAACTGCACAGTAGGAGGGAGCCCCTCTCACCCTTTCCTGCTGAAACGAGAGGGCCAGCTGCAAATACAGAATAAATGCTGCTTTCCCACATTTGCACATGCTCCCAGGAGATAAGTGGTCAAGTCTTTTCTGAACGACAGACATACTGTACAGAAACTCCTTCAAAACATTACAAAAAGGGGAAATCCATCCAGTGAATGTGTCTTTGCAGAAGTAGCTCTTAAGGACCTACTTAACTGGGCTTTATCTGAAGGTTTTTTTTTTTTTTTTGACAAAGCGGAGCAAAGATGTGCACATTTTCTCATGATTTATTTCACACACTATTTCCTGCAGATGGGAAAGTGATCACACTCACTTGAGATCATAATATGAAAGGTCAATTTAACATTTGCTGTGCTTCTGCACCCTTTGACAACCAGAACCTTTTATTTCCTTGGTTGAGATCACATCAAAGCTATGTGTTTTGCTTTTAACCAAAAGTCAAAAGCAGTCAGGTCAAAGGTCATTGTGATAGCCATCAGTTGCTGCTCCACGAAGAGCTAAATACTTGTACTTGTAGTTTATGCTAAGATGGTTTAAAAAGGCCCATAAACACAGTCTGTTTACAATAAGAGTACTAAGGATGTGTTTATGGGACTTTTTCCATCTGATGGGAATCTATCCCCTATAGTGCTCCACGTAACCCCGCTTCTCTACAATGTAAACAGCAGCTCACTTTGCTAATTGACTTTCTCTGTCCTCTCAGGACAATAGTGGCCGGTCCTTGACTTCTTTATGACTTCCCCTTTTCTGAGTCCTTGCTTGATTATGCCTTTTAAAGAGCCTTTAATAAAGACTAAGCAAACAGAGCCTTTCAGCAGAACACACGAAAAACTCAGAGGCTGAAGTGAAAGGATTTTTTCCTCAGTATGGCAAAATGCCAAAGCCCATAGCTTGGGACAAAGGTGACGAGGATAGAGCCAACAAACATAGACCAAATGAAAAGCTCTCAGTGCTGGAAATCACAAAAGCAATGAAAAAGCCATAGCCATATACTAAGTTTAAGTGTTGTTTGATGATAAAGATGGAAACTGCCATTTTTAAAAACTAATTGTGACTTGATCAACTCAAGAACCGTTATTAAAGATTTGGTTGTGGAGTTTGCAATAAGCTCTATTATTTTGTTATCTCTTACTTTTTATAATTGTAATGTATCATATGGAGCATGTGCAATATGTTTCATATTGTATGTGCAACACTGCTACTCTGTTTACATATTTAATTTTTAAAAAGTCATTCATTCATACTACTTTGAAACAGCTTAATCTGTGCACAATTGGAGTACAAGACAAATTCACTTATCGTGTCACAAGTTTTGGTCTTTATGCTACACTATTCGTACATCAAATGAATATGTCGTGGTTAATTGAAAGGAATACAAAATAAACAGCAGAACGAATGGAGATTGGGAATCTTTCAACAAAATGTAAACTCTCCATTTACTGGGTGCTTTAGCTGACATTTAGCTTGTACATGCAAAGATTTGTTGGCTTTGCAGTTCAACATTTTTATTCCAACACTGTTGGTATTTAGACAGTAAGAATTTTAAAGCCAAAACTGCACAAATTATTTTTCACACTAAGCCTTGGCAGTTGCCTATCACCCAGAGAGCCCTTAACAACCATTGAGGGCCAACAGGGTCATCTTAAACAAAAACCTAATTTCCTGCCCGGCAAGAGTGCTGGGGTATTAATCGAGATGAAAGGCCTGAAACAGGAAGTGAGGTGAGTGTTTGGCATGTAAGGTGATGAACTTCCTCTTTACAGAAGGATCACAATACAGTCAGTTAAAAGCTGACTTTCTTTCTGCTAACCCCCCAAACAGATGCAACACCTCTGGGTGTCTGCTGCATTTTTTGCATTCTTGAGGCCTGTAAAGCTGCAGGCCTCTCGTGATTCACACCTACCACATTTGATCAGCTGTTCTGTGGGAGTCAGAGAAAGGCCTAGAATGTCTACCTTGCCAAAATGTTGTTGGAGACTGTAGCTTCCCTGCCCAAGCACCCACCAAACCTTCGTTCAGCCAATAAAAATAACTTGCCTATCTATTTACAACCCTGTCTCTCTCGGCATGACACCCAGTTTCTATCACCCACCCATCGGCACAATGCTGGGCACTTGCCTCTGCAGTCGGTTTCAATGGGCGGAAATTGGGAACGCAAAACAGAGCAGCAGTGAAAGGACATGTGGCTCCATCAGCTTCCATACAAACAATGGAGAATCTCCCAGTGTTTAGCTTCCACTTCCTCCAGCCACACAGCGCTGACAATGAGGCGCTATTATGACTGACTGTCTGTTTCCAGCTCTATTCTCCGGATGAGAACACATCTTCACATTGTGTAGCCTTGAGCATAATCATTTAAAGTTGAAGTGGTATTCTTTTGTCTTTCTGATAAGATAAAAAAAAGTTGAAATCCCTGGAGACGTGATAGCAAAACGAAAGAGAAACAGAATTTGCTATTTGACAACTACAAAAGCCGTTAATTTTAACTTCAACCTTTTGGTTCAAATGGGAAAAATCGGTCTTGAAGGAAACTAAAAGACCTCCAAATGAAGATGTGCAATTAAAACACAGTATATTATACAATGTTAATCTCACAAGGATTGGAACAGCCTTTGGCAACCACTGTGGTTATCAAAAACAGACAATAAAAGCAGTGAAAAATGCATGATTTGACTCTAATATTAGTGAAAAAATCTCTAATGGGGTTTTTCAACTTCATAGAACACTCAAACAACATTCCCTGAATACAAATTACTGCACCACTCCAAAATAAACACAAAGCATAATAAATATTAACCAAAAATCTGACAACAATACTTAAATGAGATCAGCAGGGTTCTCAACATTTGTACTGCTGGTAAAGCAAATTATGAGGAAGTTTCCACTTAAACATTAAAGATGATATTGACTCTACCAGTGCAGTCCATTCAACAACAGGCACACTCCCAGCACCATTTTCCCAGCTTATATTGTCCCCCGATGGGAGATCTAGAAATGTGCAGCTCTTAGCACAAGTGTTTGTCTACATCCTAAGAAATAATACTCTCTGAAACAAGGGGTCTCTGTGGCCTTGATAAGGATCATGGGTATTTATTTCTCCCAGCAGAGCCCTTTCAGTGAGTTGTTTGATTATAATAATAATCCAGCAAACACCAGAGAGAATTTCTCACTGTAAGTGTTTATATTAGCTATGATTTTTGCATAATGACAAAGGGGACAAAGACGGCGACACAAAGAAAAATCGCAGACCACAGTCCATGAAAAGTCCTGGCGTATTGAGAGCACAGTTTAAATTGAGATCTTGGTTATACTATACAATGAACATCCCCAGAGACTGACATTGTGTGTCCTGTAATTGCCCCGAGTCTGCTTCTCCGGTCGCAGTCTCCGCTGGGGGCTGACATCTCGTCTCAAAGGCAGAGAGAGGGGAGATATCTACAGACCAATCACAGGCTGAGTAAGTCAAACCTCCATCAGCTGGTCACAGCTCCATCTTTTACCCTCCTCTCACTCCTCTTGGGTAGAAAAGCACTGGGCTGGAGCCAATTCCAAACTGTTGGGTTACACACACGCACACACACACACACACACATATACACACACAGGAGCCAGAGAGAGACAGAAAGACCTTGACCTACTCATTCCTCCTCCAAAGCCTCAATGCCAAAGCTCTGGCTCTAAATAAATACAGCCTTCAAAGGGAGGGATCGTTTAACCCTCTGGAACCAACACTTTGTTTCAGCCCTGGTTTCCACAGATAATCCCTCACAAATCCCAAATCTCTGTGGGATTCACAGTTAGCCAAAGTGGCAGAAATATGCAGACAGAGCTTACGAAACATGCAGAAATTGGAATAAAGGTTGGTATCAGTTTGTAAAGCTAATTTGGAAGCAAGAAGGTACCACATAGTGTGTATGTTATCAAGGCTTGTTTCTTATAATGTTAAGGATAGTGGAGATGTATATAGTTACGACACAATCAATAAATGAACAGCATATTCTCGGAGTTTGTGCCAGTTAGAACGGCTTTGTTCATATGTGGATTGTCACCCACTCATGATTATGTGAACAAAAACACAAACTGAGGCACAGGGCCGCAGGATTTTAGAAGAAATAAGGTCTCCTTTTTTAGTCCTACACCACAAAGACATTTTTTTTTAAAGAACACGTAATTCATCAGGGTCATTTTCTCAGCCTTCAATTCTCAAGCTTGTTCAATTTCTGAAAGAGGCTAATACACAGTCTCTACATCAGTCAGATCCTGTGTTTAAGTTCATGAACACTACAAAGTCAGATCCTTAGGCAAATTCCCTAGGAAGTAATGTCAATCAGATATCAAGGTACTGCTGAATGAGCACAATCCTTGTATTCAAAACAAGCTTTCAATCCATGCACTTGCATAAACGAAGACTTGTTTGCAAACAAGCTTGCTCTTATCAGCGAAAAGTGCATACGCAGCAGCTGATTGTTTATTCAGTTGTAAACAAAACCGCATGTTGCAAATAAACAAATCAAAGGACACAACTTCTACCCTCTCAGTGGTCGGTAGACCGGCCACTCACAAGCCTCCCTGTGTGTAACAGCCGTGATTCAGCGGAGCCCTCTCAGCTGGTGAGGCATATGATTCAGACACTTCTGAAGAAAAGGTCACTATCAGTCCTGTGAAAACAAGAGGCCCTCTCAGTCTGCCTCCTGACAGGGCTGCAATCGCTCCCCAGCTGGGCGCTCCTCTTCATTTACTACCCCTGCCATTAACGGCCCGCCGCCCATTCATCACAGCAAAGAACACCCGGCTTATATGCTCGTGGGCCTTGTTGATCCACCCACGCTGAATGCCGAGGCGAGTCACTGGACAGGTGAGGTCAGGTTAGATTAATAATCAGAGTGTAAATCTTTTTCCCCCCCTGTAGGAAATCACAGCTGAGTTTGAAAGCTCCTCAGGATCTCCTCTGTGCTCTCTGCTTATCGATCTGCAGGAACTTCATCGCCATCATTCAATGTGACTGCAACCACTCGCGTCTTCTGCACAGTGCAGCAGGGCTGGAAATGTTTAGGGTGTCACAATGGCATTTACCTACAGCTCAGTTGTGTAATATCAAATTATGTTGTTGAACACGTCATTGCAATAAATATATTATATATGCACTTTAAATAGAGGGTGCAATTGATGTGAATGACAGCGGGGACCAAATGATGGAGGATGCAGAGCAGGTGACAGTATCCTTCAGACACACTGCAAATACAGACACTTCTATCTATGTTTTATGACAAAAGAAATCCTTTGCAAGTGAAAAGAAATTCTGACTGTTGCTGTTCTGACAAAGATATCTGTTTTTCTTTTCTGTAGCGAAGTTATTAAGTTGATTTCATACCATCATGAAGCATAAAGCACAGGACAGTTCACTTAAATTGTGACTTTTGTCCCAGTAAACTAACACATATGGTATTTTGCCTGCTCATGAGACTTTTTGGGATAGGGTTTTTTTATGGCAGCATTTACATAAGTATTTTTTGAAAATATGTACTGTTTGATTATTTTAAAGACGAAGAGTTCACTGTCTGTCTTCATTTCTTAACAATTCAATGTATTTTTTGTTCAAATCAATCAGTTGTGGTCTCTCACCAAAGAATATTCTTCCCCTGTAATGGTTATTTTAAAATAAAAGCTCCTGAGTTGAAAGCAGCTTATATTAATATATCAGGAGTATTTGCTTTGTGTGAGTATAAACATGATGCACTGTGTAGCGTGGCTTCATCCATTGTTTACATGCAAGACTTTTGCCAAGCGACGCGCTCTGCGTTATGAGACCGCATCTGACCAGGTCTCAGCTCTTACCTTATTAGAGTAGGGAGGCTTGGCCAGGTTGATGCCATCTCTGATGAGCTTATCCCTGATCATGATCTTCAGCTTCAGCTTGGGATAAACCACCAGCTCCCTCCTGTTGCCCAGCGTCAGGTTCCTCTGCGCGCCAATGTACCCACCATTACGCCCCACACGGTCACTGTTGGGCTCGGTCCAGGACTTGGAACCCCGCAGTCTAGACTCGTACTGGTCCACCATGTGGCTGGTGTAAATCTCAGCCGCAGGTGGCATGGGCTCCAGGGTGAAGTAGAGTCCACTGGCAGTCTCCTGGGCGTCCTCTTTCAGCCTCCTGACCGCGTCGTGGATCCTCTGCCGGTGGTGAGGGATATACACGCCGATAGCATCCAGGTCCGGGTCTCCGATCTGTTTGCAAACCTCCAGATCGTCGTACCCATTATCCACAAAGGACTCAACATACTGTGCAAGCTGGAGGGTCTTTAGCCACTCGTAGACGATGACAGGTCCGTTGCTTGTCATTTTGGCTGTTGCCTTATCGGCTACAACTCGGAAAAAGACGCACAAGTGATGGTTACTCTCCCAGCCAACCTTTCAAACGCATTATAAGATCGGTAATAAAACGTGCGCTTTCACTAAGTGTTTGGAAAGTAAAGAAAACTGGATTACACAATGTTTGGATCATCCATACCGATGGTTTGGTTACCATCCCATCCTCTAGAGTCCGCGTTGTTTTAAGCCATAAATAGAGAGCTTTAAGTGAATAAAATGCTGAGCTTAGCACGGTCAGAATGACTTCTACACCTGTCAATATTTACAAATGAAAATCATTTCAGTTTCACTTGACAAATCCAAAATGTAATTTCAACATCAAATGTACTCCCCCACGTTGACTCACCACGCGGAGTCGGTTTCAAAAATGATGCCTTTGACAAATAAGAGCGCAGTTGCCCCAAACTATTGTCATTCAAATGGCTGTTTGGCGAGATTTAGTCAGTTACGCACGCCGTCTGCTGCCTCTTTCAAAACGTTTTCACGGATTATTATCCTTCCTGAAAATCTTCTGTAACGCCCAACGGCAGTGCATTGAAGTAATAAATCCAAATGGGCTTGAAAATGACAGAAATTCGGGTCCAGAGGTTTGACAGACACAATACAGTTCCGCGTCCGATCGCTCGGTCTACGCGTAGTCCGGTTCCTCCTCCAGCCGGCACATCACCACACTGGAACTGCAGCCAGGAGCCAACATGCTCAGCGCTGCTCCTCTGCCGTCCACGCCCCCTAAATCTCACATTTAAAAATAGTGATGCGAGTCTCTTTTTTTCCCCCTCTCTCCAACTTGTCACACCGCCTCGGGTGCGCAGACTGACTCACCGGGTTTCGACCGACTTGGACAAAGTTGGACCGGAGAAAAGGCGCAAGTTAAACCTGACGCCCAGCACAAATTGATATCCTTGTTGCCGGTTTGTGTCACGTTTTTATTATTCCCCTACGAAGTGATTTCGACTCTCTCTCTCGCTCTCTCTCTTTGCCTCTTGCTCTTACACACACTCTCACTCACTCATTGAGCATTTCCAGGCTGTGGTTTCTCAGGACGCACGAGCTCCCTCTATGTTTGGACAGGCGAACTGTTTGTTTCTGGACCTGATGTAGGAGTAACTAAGGTGCTACATCCATCTAACCATTATCTATATGATCAGACATTTCAGGCACCTATTTTTTGACTTCTTTGGACTCCAACTGTGAGTATCAAATAGCATCGCTGGATGCAATCATAGTTAGTTAGAGACAAACTGTCTGGAAAAACGAGCGAGAGAGAGTGGCACAGGGAATCACACTGCCTGAATAAGACCTGTCCACTCCGTCCAAATGGATGTCAAGCCAGTGGGTGCTGATGCATGCTTTATCAAATGTGAGCTGACAGCTTGTTAGGGGTCAGTTTGATACAATCACTATCTCAGCTCGAGCCTGGAAGTGATTTGCCTCGGCCCATTATGACATGCGGCAGGGCTGAAGAACAAACACGTCAGGCAGGGAAGGAGGACGAGTGGGGAAGCATATCAAACAGGCACTGTTTTTTTTATGGAGAAGATGAGGTGCCAGAATCATGCCAAAAATTGCACGGCATGGTGTCAGAGGAGGAGGTGCATGCATGTGTAGACTCTTCTTCACGCTCACAGTCCAATCAGATTTGACATTTTCTGTGATTTACCTGTCTGCTGCTGTAATTGTAATTACACAGAACTGCTCTATTGTCTCTCACACTCTGTAAATACTCGTATGAAGCGGTTTAACAGACAGGAGCCAAGGGGGTTTAACATGCAGAGTGGGATATGATACACAGTATATACTTTTATTGACATGAAATCTGTGATATTTAGCCTCTTTATGAATAAAACACGGTAAAGTATCTTTGTTTACACTATAATAATTCAGATTTCTGCTGCAGCTGCAGATGTATGGCTATATCTCAGATTAGCCTGAATGTTCAGGAACATAGAAAAACAGTGGTTTACACGCACTCTGAACACAAGCCTCTCGTGCATTGGATTAAAACTAACACTTAAACATTCTCTTGGGTAATCTAACATGTCATAAGATCGGTTACAAGAGCAAGGGGATTATGGGAGGAGAGTGACAGATGGAACAAGGAGACTGCTGCTCGGTGCGATGGGTGGACTGAGGGAGCGTATACTGGCAGTGCCAGGAACACTACGTTTCCACTCTGCTGACCCGGGGCCGTGGAGAGCGACAGGCAGGAGCCAGGAGAAGCAAGGGTGGCCAGTTGCAACCGTATACAGGAGTGTGACTGGCTAACAGTATTAAAATATAGAGGACTGTTTGTTTTTGAGACAAATATTCCAGACGGATGTTCATCATAGCACTGCAGGTGTGCCTGCCTATTAACGAGGGGGACTTTTAATGAAAATTGGCTAGATATAAGCGTCCATGTCAGTAAGCTTAAGAAATACAAATAAATAGAAAATGTTAACTAATAAGAGAACCCAAGCAATGATTTTGAATCTCGTTTGTCAAATAGAAGGAAGAAAAGAAAGTGTTGCACTATTGAATACAAATCAGAAAATAATGTAAATGTTGAAGTTGCAGAAACGTTGTTTTATTGTCTTAAAAATGATTGACATAGATAATCTTTTATTAAAATGTCAGTGTATTTTTCTGTAGCTAAGCTTATTCATTGTGTTACCCACTCCAGCCCCTAAAATCCTGTTTATGTAGCTCTTAAAATGGATTTTAATCTCTAACAAGGACTACATTTAAGTGCACTATCATATTGTATGAGTTGATATTGTACTGTATCATTTCTTTATAGCAACATAAAAAGGCAGTCTGTGTCCATTAAGAGCAACAGAGCCATTGCTCTTCCTGCTGAGTGGAGTGATATTGCCCTGGAGCCAGGAGGACTACTGCCACATCAATAACTCCTCAATAAGCATCCCTTAATAAAATCTGAAATGGGCAGCCGGGGGCATAAGCGCGGCTAAATATGAATATGTGGCAGTGAGAGTGCACATTACAACTGAATCTGGTAAATATGTATAGTGTGCTTTGACTGTGTTGATTGAAAGAGTGTGACTGCAGCAGATTGAGGGAAGAAAAGCTCCAGTAGACACAGCTGGAAGGTGAGAGGGGAGAGATGCAGCCCGACAGACACAATAGCAGCTCTGCTTGACAGCCAAGCTCTTTCTATGCTAATAGTGTAGCGCTGTGTCTTTCTGAGAGGGAAGACTTGGGTGTTAGAAGGTGGGGATTTTTGTTGGACTTCAGACATCTAGGTTGCACCTTTCAAGACCTCAATTTTAAAACCCTCTGAAGCAGAGAATGGCTTCTGTCCACCCAGATGCAGAGACATCCATGAAGGTCATGGATGTTGCTTTCTAGGCAGAGGCTTTCACATGTTGCTTTCTGTCAGCCTCTGATAGATATGTAGACTCTTTAGCCAAGGTGGATATATAAAACACAAATCACAGTTCATGCTTTGAATTGGATGTGGTCCTGTGGTAGAGATATGGTTAACCGTGTCAGCTTTTTCTGACCACCGCTCTTGCAAAGATTTATAGTCAGTTTTTTTTATGCTGCCAAAGCACAGTTAAAACCAATGTATGATTTAAACATGGAATCAGCCTGTATACAGCTGAAAATAGAAACAATAACTTTTTTATGCAAACTGGGCAGATGTATTTGTGGTTTTTCCTCGTCAAAGGCTTCAAGTGTGTGTTTTTTTGCTGTCTCTTTCCGTTACAGATTTAAGGTTTGGCAGGAGATGGTTCTTCAGGAACAGCCAAGAAGACTAAAGGAAACAATCCGGGAGTGAGCTGGTGATTGCCTCTGATTGCTGTATATCACATTTTGCTTCATCAGGAATAGTGGTCCTGGATAGCTCGAGTTTTGCACCAAATATATTCTCAGAACTCTACATCGAAACACGATTATATGACAAACCTGACTAAAATCTGAGATATATCCACAATTGTATTGTCCTGGGATGCAATTAAGAGCAAAAACTGAACTGTACTTAATATAAAGCAGCTCTGCACTGGAGATTTTCCGCAGAGAACATCCAGCGGATTCTTTAGCAGCCCTCAGAGATATGCAATGGAGAAAGAAGGAAAAGGGCTTGATCTGTCTTCATGCGCTTTTAATTAAGCGTCTGGCTGGAGACAAGAGGTATAGCGAGCACGTCAGCACCAGCTGGCAACTCAATATCCCCCCCCCAAACATACCCAAATCAACAGGGAGAGAGAGGGTGGCAGCACGGGGTTAATGCAGGTTTCGCATGTCTAAGCATATCAGCCCCAGACACATGTCAATCACCACACAGGACATGTCATCGAAGGCAACAGGTCAGTTATGTGTTAGCATTCTCACAGGGGCGATAAAAGTGATGCCATCAATCAAACCACTGGTCTGAGTAGCAGTGGGAGCTAACTTCTCAGCTTCTCCTGAGGTCTGGTTCAATAAGAGCTGCAGGTGGTGATGGATGGATCTCCAATCGCACAGTAGTGGTGATTACCTCCAGTGGAACACACAGGCTGATGGAGTGCAGACTTCTGTTCAAATCAAAACCCCACTCCTGCAACTTGGACTGAGCTCCTTTTTCATTTTCAGCTATCAAACAGAAGACTGGAAGGAGCCTCGCAGCGATGAATACTTGAAACCGTATAAAAAAAGTGCAGAACAGAATTACACATCCCTTCTTATTGACTTTGTGTAGAACAGAAAGTCTTTGGCATCCTGTTTTATTCCCTCACAACCTGATTATAAACTGGCAGTATACATTTATAGCTGAAAGCCTTTTCAAAGGAGCAAAAGAATGGAGGCACATAAAAGAGATGGAGTTTGTGCGGAGACGCTCTACAATAGAGACATTGCTAATTAAAGTCACTGCTGGTACAAAGTAGCAGTTAAAATTAATTGTATTTATTGTGCTGGGAATTAAAAACTCACACGACAGGCTAATGAGCTGAAAACATTTATGCATACGGTTTTCATAACAGGTTATAAATTCATTTTCTTTAAGTGGGTCAGACTGTCTTCAAACAATGTAATGCTTTCACTGAGCTTCTTCGTGTTCAACAGAGTTAGAAACAGAATCACAGCAAAACAGATAAATGCCAAAACTCCCGCAAACCGAGGCACCCGAAGGAACCAAGCTGCTGCTTTTCGTAGTCCTAAACCGCTATCATGGCGACTCAGGCTGTACCAAAGAGAGAATTATCAGGCAATATGACTCCAGTTATTGCCTTTGGCGGGGCTTTAATAAGACCCAGCTAACCTGTGACCTGCAGCAGCAGCAGAGGTAGTCAGAGGAGAGATTTGGTGGCTCAAAGGGCCTCGCCTTGCCCACAGGAACCCTCACTTAATTCCCAGTGAGCTGCCATCGAGGTGAACCAGAGTCCATGTAATTAGTATGGACGGCCATGCAGCGACCAAGCACAGCAGCGTAAGTGGATTATGAATGTATGCAAATTTTTTTACACATTGCCACTGGCAGTTTCAGACATGCAACTGTGAGTATCGTGATGTAATGCTTAAATGTGTGGCATATTTTTCTCTTGCAGACGGGTGCTGGGAACTGAAGCCTTGGCTTGCATTTGCATGGAAAAACAGCCATAGACCCTGTTCATGGTTATGAGTAAAAAAATAAAGTCTCTTTTCCTTTGTATCCCTCGTCTCTCTTTTTCACACAGACCAACACACTAAAAACAAACACAGTGGCGCCAGAAGGAGTTTTGAAGTGGGGGGACATCCAGAAGTAGAATTAGTAGACCCCTTGATATCTGACATTAAAATGTGTTTTCTATTATTGGATTTGAATCGGACAGCGCTTGACCATATACATTTGCACCTGGTACTGTATTAATATGCATCTTCAGTGTCCTCATTGAGATCTGATTGCGATCCGATCACACTCTTTCACGCTCACATCCTCTTCTTCTTCTTCTACTTCTTCTTCTTCTTTGCCTCTATTATATTCATAACTAATATATCATCACTCACAGTGGTATTTATTTACATGTATTAACCGGAGCATCCACATGCACTCAAAATAAACATTGGAGGAGCACAGTAACAGCTGTTTACGATTTGAAGAGCATACTATTAAAATATCTATTTAATTCATATTAATTAAGACTACAGAGAGTATTAACATGCCAGCATAGCTCATGTAAAGTCATCAAAACTCACAGCTCCAGGCGTCAACATCCTTCTCTCGTATTTGCTCTCTCTAAAGTCATTTTAAACGCATCCAACAAACAAACAAGTGTCTTAGAATAGTCCAACTTCAACAGGAAGGCAGGATCCAGAACATATAAAGCCCTTGTATACAATGTTTTCTTAAATGATTTGCTTTTAAGATCCAGGAGGCTGCATACAGTATTTTAAAAGTTTCCATGTGCGCAGTAATTCCACAGCAGCAGAAATTGTTCAGCAGCCAAATTAAAAATTGTATAAACCTTACAGGACAGAGGAAACTCTCCAGAGGAAACAAAATTAAACTTTTAGCGTCTGACATAAAGATTTTTATACTGCATGGAGCTCCAGATTCATCGTGAAGATGACAACTCCACGTGCTTTGTGCATAATTGCGCAAACTTTCTGCTGCTGTGAGGTCTATGCAGGTAGTATATCTAATTGGAAGATGGTACACAGCAGGGACAAGGTGACAGTGGATTTTCCTATGGCAGAATTACTCGTGGCACATTGAGAAACTATAATATAATGAAAAGATCGTTGCGCTCAGCCTTCAATGCTCAACTGGTTAATCATGGGCACCACAAGGAGGCGGCACTCCGGGGCACTAGGCGGTGCTTCTGCCTCCTCGGCCAGATATGGACCAATGAGGCGAGAAATGATTTCATTTGTATCACAAATTGGGTGAATTCGAATGGATTAGAGGTCAAACACATAAGAGGAGACTATCTGTATGACTGAACACACACACACACACACACACACACACACACACACACACACACACACACACACACACACACACACACACACACACACACACACACACACACACACACACACACACACACACACACACACACACACACACACACACACACACACACACACACACACACACACACACACACACACACACACACACACACACACACGATCTCAAGTTTCTATATTAAACAATCTTTCTGCTCTCTGATGCAGTATTAACAAAAAGTTCCCATTAAATCAAAATAGATGTTTAAATTCTTTTTATCACATGTTTTGTAATGATTGTCACATACAGTATACTGTATACCAGAATTTGGATCAACAATGACAAGAAGAATCTTCGTTTTAGTATTCTCAGTGTTGTTGTGGAGTAAGTGTATTTTGAAGACTCATCCTGCACTCTGTTCCATTTACCTATTTTCCATCCAACAAAAACACTTTCTGAAATGTTTTGGTGTCTAAATTAACACTTCAAAGAATATCTATGTTCCCTGAACTGTTAATTGAAGGCCTACGTTAAATGCTCACGGATACAGTCCCGAGCACAGGACCTACGAGCAAGCTAGCTAGTAACACATCTATGCTAGCTCTTCTTAATTTACCTGCTCTTCTACTATTAATGTACTTCATTTATTCGACATACAGTGTTTGTGAAGGTGTTGACTGGAATATCTCTCTCTGATTAGATGAGTAAGCATTAGGCTAACGTTAGCCTTGTTGCTACATTTTCACTGCCTCAAGGTATGGATAGTCACTTTGTTTTTATCTTAAAAGTTTAAAGGATTTATGTAGGCGAGATTGCAGCCCACTTTAGTGCTACTTAATACTGTAAATGTCAATAAATATCCATGGTAAGTTTCCGATTTTTTAAAGGAAACGTGATGGAATGGAAATCAAATCGCACTCTACTACACTTCCCCAGTTCATATGGACTATAATTACAGGTACAAGGATAATATAGAGGGGTCAGGGTCTGGCTAGGAACAGGCTTGAGGGTTCTTAGATAGGAGATATCGACTAAAGGCAATCCCTGCCTGATGCATCACCTGATGATCTTCGGCTGAACTCAGAGCACAACTGCACCCAGAGGTATACAGTTTAACCGCCAAAGCAGACAGCTAGCTTACAGATTGTTTCATTGCTTTGGACATGTAATCAAATCCTGTGAGACAATAAAAGACAAGCCGATAGAGAGAGCGATGGGAAAATGCATTCCAGCTAGAAAAAGACATGTGAACTGATTTCAGTATGATGGTCCCTTGCCTGTATGTGTGAGTGTGTATGTGGGCCTTTTCTTCGCTAAAGGGAAGATTTCCAGCTGATGATAAATGAACCGTCATGTGACTTCAGAGAATGTTTAATAACAATCCCCACAGCAAAGCAGCGGTGCAGAAAGCCCAATTAATAAAGATTACTCCTTTTTTGCTCAGGCCTCGTTCTCCTTCTTAATTAAAACAAGGTGATTGAAAGTGAATTAAGTATTATGCAGATCTGTGGAGCCATGTTTCTTTTCTAGAAAATTCAACAAAAAAGACAGAAACTTCCCAAAAATGATTGATGGTGTTCAACTGAAAACAAGTCAAGGATTATAGGTAACTGTATTTCTTGGCAGGCATTAAGCAGATTCACTATATTATATATACTGAATGATAGATGTCCCAAAATCAGATTAAAAATACCCAACTGAGCTTAACATGCGGGACATCTTTTATAAAATGTTTAATAAAATCGCAAAATGCAAGAGTAATACAACTTTTCCACTTGATGTTTTGGTTGCACAGAGCTGAATAAAGACAGCATACAAAGTAGAGGATTTGTAACTAAGCTGCAGGTCCAACCAAACTCAATTGTTCCTCAGGAGGAATTAAGACAAAAGAGCAATTAGACATGGCGGCTACAGAGTCTCTCTTCAATAAATCTAGTCCCAATTGGATGGGCAGAAAATGGCTGCAAGCCCATGTTTGTTAACATGTTATTTTAATGAATCAAGCTCTCAGCATTTGACCTATCCGACAGGTCCACAGGGTCTGTGTAATGGTATGATGAATGAGTGGAACACAAACCATACAGGACATGGGAAAATCTTCAGCTGTGGACAAAGAACGATTGTTTCATGAAATAACTCAGAATGTATGATTGAAATTATTGAATGAAATCACTGCCATCTGAGAATATATGACCCTTTATTCTCTACGCAGCCACATATAGGCCAAGTGAAAGGGGGGTGGAGTAAATGGGTTATCGAACACAAGGTTCAATGGCTGTATTAATCTCTGCAGTGCCACAGAATAGACAAATGCAAAGAATAAAAGGTCAATCTTTCATTAGGGGTCATTATGGGTGACGTTGATGACTGTGGATAAGGATTCCATCATAAGCAGAATGATTTCCCAACAAGAGCATGACACATCAATCAGACTTGATGTCTAACTATTAGCTTGGCCTCGGGAAGATCACATCATCTGTTTTTTCACATTGAAAGAACAAAAATAAATGCTCAAGAAAAGAAAAGCAATCATTTGAAAAGAAAAAAAAAAAGTGGAATGGGTTTACCAGACACATCTTGAGCATTAAGATTCCCTCTCTTCCAAAGTCAAGTCCAAGGTATACTCTCCAGTGTAATCATTGCCAAGAGCACAGACCTGGACTTGACTTTACAGGGAACATTTGTCTTATACATGCATTAAAAAAAAAATGTATCAATAAATGTAACATTATAAATAATCTAATATAGTGTTAACAATCAAAACCATTCTATATAATCTTTGTGATGCTAAAAATGTCAGCATTTCTGAAGATGTTGGAGAGGGTACTGTATGTTGAAGCTTCAGTGTATATGGTATGTTAAACTAGATTGTGTTATATTGGAAAGTTACAAATTATTAAACAACCTGATACAGGATGTTGATCGCCTGAACTGTCTGAGCGTGTGTGGAATCCTCCCCAATGCATTAATTTCTGTAGTGTCCAATACAAGAGAAAATTCACAAATTTCTTCTATGCAGATGATATTTTGATTTAAAGTCCCAAACATATATCATCCCCCTGCTTTAGTATAACCGTTACTGGTGAGATCCATTCTACTGTAAATGGAATGACCTGAAAAGCTTTGTTTCAAAATGTATTCTGTACAGGACTACATTAAATCTGTAGATGAGCTCTTTTGAAAAACACTACTATGAATAAGTACTGGCACTAGGAACGTTTGCTCTAAGTTCCAGAGGAGGAAGAAAGTACTGACTTTGAAAAAGACAGCTGGATTCAAGATATAAATACTGTATATTTAAAGCTCACATCAGCATGGAGGCAATGTAAGATGTTATGCTTGTGCATGAGAGATTTGACAGGAAGTGAGGACATTCTTTTAAATAGTCAATTATTGGTGAACACATGTCCAAGAGACTCAGCAAGGGGGAAGAAGCGGGTCCAATATATATAGTGCAAATACCAGCATGATTTAGCAATAGCAAGTGTAAAACTGCTTTTTTCTGTTGATACCATAACATCATCAAGAGCCTCAGCTTTCATCTCCTTATCTCTGTAGAAGCCACCCTGTTGCCAACCCCCCTCCGCTCTTAAAAGATAACATGAGTCTGATGACTTGAGTGTTTTATATTCAATTTTCTGTTCAAGTAAGCTTCTTCAAACGCACAACACAATTAAGGAAATAAAGGGCTCAACTACATTTGATGTACTGCAGAGAACCCCGGGGACCTGAAAGTCTCACCTAGCATGTCTGAAAGGCTCATGCACTCCCACGCATTCATGTACACACAATCTCAGACTCTAACCACATATTTTTACACTGGTTCATCAGGGGTCTTGGCTTTGGTCTGACAGATGCCATTTAATCTCAGTAAGATACTATTCTTTGATGGATGTCAGAAGCATTGGATGGATTAGATGCGTCTTTGAAGTACTTTAAAAACACACACTACAACCCTATTGAAAATGAGTCCCAACAATAATCCTCCCTAAGATAGCACTTGGGAATTAGTGAAAAGGAAAAACTGCCTTCAAATGGGCAAAAACCTTCAGCAGAATGTGATTCATTGGTATACAGCCTCTAACAAGCCTTCTGTCACAAGCATCTTGGCCGAGAAAGGGGATAGAGGGTGATACAGATGAAGACAGAGAGGGAGCCATACAGACTGATAAAAAAACAAAAAAACAGGTAATCCAGAGTTATTGTAGTAATGCCAATAATATTTGTAGAATTTTTCCCAATATTCAAAACAACTTCTTATATACCTAGAAAAATCCAGAAGTCAACTCTATGGAAGCAAAACAAAAGGGTCAGTAGACCTTTGCTCATAAGGTCACCAGTCTTATTTCTTACCCAGAAACCTTGAAAAACCGCCAGAAAGTCTTCCCTCTAGTGCTTTAGAGACATCTCATTTAAAGTCTTTTGCGACACACATAATGCGAAATATCTGCATCTTGACATCCATAATAGCTGATCTGTAAAAGTGCCTGCCCAATTGGGAGATTGATAGAGGAATCAACCAGAACTACAACAGAGCGTGCGCATCGAGGGGTCAAATGCTTGAGCTAATTTTGTCTTGGGGGCCCAGAACAACCCTAAAACCAATTACGGACTTATATTCAATGGCATGTGGAAGAGTTAACAGACTGGCAGAATAGCAGAATATATAAGTAGAATGTATCCATCATTATAATAATACTCCTATTTAAATGCATGAACAAATGCTTTGCTTTAGGGTTGTCACATGCATTTATATGAGTCTCCAGTTTGCATTTCGATTGCTGTGCAGATATTCTTTGTGGTTACAGTCAGCACAAACTGTTGTGTGACCTTTTTTGCAGAGAGGCAGGGTTGTTAATATTTCAAGGGCTCTTCAAGTTGAAAACAGCTTCATCTGCAAGCAGGATTTTTCTGCTCAAAGAGGGACACCACCTTGAAGAGCTCCAAATTAATTTGCATCCAAACCATACAGTACACTGAGCGTTTTCAATATAAACAGGCCTTTCTGAGGGCAACATGCAAGATAAGAAAACTCATTTTCCTGTCAGGAGTGTTAGTCAGGTTTTAAAAACAAACAATACTCCTTTGCTTCTTTTTATTGTACTGTTTCTCCTGTTGCCCTTAAAAGTCAGCATTGGTCCTATTCCAGATGCTGTATTATATCCTAGAGCACTGCACAGCCCCAGAGCCTACATTATGTCTAAGCTATCCACCTGCTGGGATTGTTTCTTTTCCTCCTGCAGCGGTATTTGTGTGAAATGGCTGGCTGTGGTTTACAGGACTGTTTAAACTCCAGGTTTTGTGAGTGCAGCATGTTGAGTACAAGCGTTGGTGGCTTGTTATGCACTAGTGGGAAGCTGTGATCTTTGGATAAGTGTTTGAAAAAAAAATTATGGCCATCCAGTGAGGATGTGGGCAGAGCAGAATTAAATGCTGGTCATCAAAAGTCAGCACTCTCAGATACTTTTCAGAGCAAAAGAGGTGTTTCTCTGTCAGAGTTTAAAGTTTCACAACGTGTTTTACACTTTTTCTTTCAATATATTTAAGTCTCATTGTACTGAGCATTGGCTAAACCAATGGCTTGTCATACTCAACATAAAAACACGTTCGCTCTGTACCAGTGGATACATCATTTATTCAATATACCTGAGAACCCTATTTGTTTACGATTCATGTCAAGAAAGCTAATTATTAGCAAGACTTTCTCCAGGAGTCTGGATAACTTCAGAGATGTTACACCCACTCAAGACACCGGTTTTCTACACTACTGTAGCTAGCTTGCCATATCTGTACTAATGAGCAAGCTAACATTAACCAAGACTATCAAACTCAACCCTTCAATAGAAAAATCTTTTTCCTTCAGGGCAATGGCTTGTTTTTGGTGCTGGTCATTTGTTCACTTTAGCTTTGCACTTTGGGGCGGCTGTGGCTCAGTTGGTAGAGTCGTCGTCTCTCAACCAGAAAGTCAAGGGTTCGATACCCAGCTCCTGCAGCAACATGTTCAATGTGTCCTTGGGCAAGACACTTTCATTCATATGCCACTTCATCATCGGCTTTGTCGGCGGCGTATGAATGGGATTAGTTACTTTGGATGGTCTCACTACATAGCCATTAGGGTGTGAATGGGTAGGTGTGACCTGCGGTCCATTTACTTTTTACTTTGCTACCATCTGAGCTAAAAGTGCAAGACACTCGGGAGTGCACAAAAATGTCACATAATTGAGTTTTTGGTAAATGTGTTCCTTTGATTTGGCTATACATTGTAGAAACCAACTAATACACATAAAGAATCTTTCAGGGATTTTCAATGCTGCACTGTTACATCCATGGAAAATTGGAGGCAAACTCAGAAATTTGGCAAGTGACTGTTTGTGAACATGCACAGGAAACTGATGGAAGCAACAGATTCTCCCCTCACCATTTGAATCTGTATACTTTAGAAAGTCCATCCATCCATTATCTTCCGCTTATCCGGGGCCAGGTCATGGAGGCAGCAGGCTAAGCAAGTTGCCCCAGAAAGTGAAGTGACTACATTAACTGTAGCCAAATTGAAGTATTCTATCAATTATGAGAAGGTTCATAAAATGATGGATTAAATGTAGAGTATGACATCTGGCAGACATTTTCTTTCTGGAAAAGTTGGGATAAAAAGCATTTCTTTAAAGTGTTTTTTCCTAGAATAAAATCTTTTAATTAAATATTTTGAAAAGAAAAGCAAAGACAGGATTCACATTTTGTAAAACAACGACAGATTGAAGAGCAGACTTGTAGTAGAGTTTAAAGTACAGCAGACATTCCTGCTGTCACATACCGTAAAGCCTTTCCCAGGAGAGGGTCGGCTTTTTACAGCAAATATCTGGCTTTGTGTGGAGGGGGCTAAAATATGCAGAGTCACACAGGAGAAAATCCTCGTCTCTTGAGGGCAGATTAAAGAAAGAAAATGGATGTATTCTGCAGAGTTAGTGGAATGTGCTTAATGCTAACTGCAAATACTTGTATTGGTATTCCAGGAATACTAACATTGTGCAGACAGAGAAAATGCCTTAACAGTTACGTTTTTGAATATCTGCATATTTATTGGAGGCTTGTGACAGGTTTTATTTTATATCAACTGACTGAAGGTGGCGTCAGAATGAGCTTTATTGCCCTTTCAGATATTTACTCTATGTGTGATGCAATTGTTAGAATAGAACTTGTTACTGTATACTGTAGCCCAAAAATACAACCAATGTGGCGATCTTTAAACATCCACCCAGGCTGCCACAGATACTTTCTTTCCATGCTGGTTGGTATAAAAGATTAAAGGCAAATTGTGTCCTTTTCCTCAGTGAGGACAGTTAAAAAAAAAGTCTGACTAAGAAATATCTGCATTTACCTCAACACCCAGGACTCGCAGAGTAACTTCACACCACCTAGTTAAATAGAAACTGTGTTAAGATCTTTGTTTAAAACCCTTGTTCTCAATAAAAAAGTATCAGGCAATAAAGAAGCTCAGAGTAATTTCCACGAATTTGCAAAGAAAACGAACGAAATAAAGGATTTTTAGCTACTGTTATGGCTGTGAGTCATAATTTTTCCTACTATACGCTGTGCTGCTGAGTGTGTTTTCATGTTTGTGAATGTGCCAGACCCAGGAGCCGATTGACCGATCACTTGCCTGCTTCAACCAATCCTATGCTGCGTACAGTAGAGGTCTTTCCCTGTAGGAAAATTACATGGCTGCGGCAGAGGGGGAATCCTATCTTCCTGGTTTCCCAACTGGCCACGCCACGTTGACTTTTTTCCGTTCTTAGTTCATTTTGTGTTAGAAGGGGGGTAATCGCTTTTTTGGTTAGTTAGGGAGATAAGTTGGTTGTCTTTTGTTTTCCTTGATTTATCAGGTTAGTTCGCTTCACCAAGTTAGCCTCCGTTTTGTTGGACACGGATTCACCCATACCTTTAGTTATTCCATATTGTCACTGTTATATCCTTGTTCATTATTTAAGTCATCAAAAAAAACTAAACATTTTGACTGAAGGCCTTAAACTGTTCTCCGTGGCTGCTTGGGAAGTGAGGGATTTGGGTCTTTGTGTTCATGTTGTGTCTTGGCTTCCCCTAGACAGTGCATAACACCTACTTTAGTTTGTTCTGGATTTAATTATTTACTGTATCTTTTATTCAGTTATTTATAGATTTGGGTTAGGGTTAGCCATTTCAACTGTTTTCTTATGTGATGAATTGCGTGGTTTCTCCATCTAGTTAGCAGCCTCTGAAGGCTAGTGTATTACCAGTCTTCTGGTAAACTTTCATTTGTCGAAACACTGATATACTCAAACACTCTATACTGTATGTATCAGCTTAGATGGGGTCGCTAGCAGAATGTGGATTTTTGTACACCTCAAATGCTTGACTGTTTATTTGGATTATAGTTTCAGATTAGAGTCCGTGTCTTGTTTTTATACTCACACATATTTGGTGGACATTTCCACACCTAAACGTGATTCAACTTTTTTCATCATTGCTGTGCCCTTTAACTCATAACCCCCATGACCCCGACTCATTATATCCTCTTGAAATACATGCAAATGTTACTAATTACTCTTTATAATATAAAAAATATGCAGCATATCAGTAGGTTCTACAGAGGCACAGGTTTATATGCAACAAACATGAAATACAGGGTTGGGGTCAGGTTGAAAACTGACATTGGATAAATAAAAACGCAATTTACATGCAAATGATACTGCTGGCATTTTCTGTAATTGCTGTTTGTGCTGCTCTTCTAAAATGATACAATAGCAGCATCATTAAACTGCAGGGAGGGCAGAGGAGAAAGAAACACTGACAATAGGCTAAAATGTTCAGATTGAGTATTCAGGATGATGTTGATTATTATTACTCAGTCTGACAGTTTAGCAGTTTCTAAATGACTCGGTTCAACTTGTTTATCTTCAAGATACGTTCAAGAATCAGTTACAAACATGGAATGAATAACGTCCTGTTGTTTTCGAGTGCACACTTCAACTTGCAGCTGCACTGATTGAAAAGACGGAGACATACAGTACTTTTGTTAGCATAGCCAAACTCATTTGAATCCAAATCATTCTGATCACAAGCTAGCCCAAAAACACGTTAAAAATAACCCACTCATACTCAATGGATGCATCGTAATTCCAGAGAGATGAAAGGTGTTGGGGCCAGCCAGAAGGCCAGACAAAACTCAGGCCTGTGTCCCTTTTTGGAGAATACTGACTGGAAATCAGTTACCAGGAAAAAAAGACTCTAACTCCCAGCATGCACTGCAGAGATACTCCCAGCATGCTTTGCAACACCTAACACCTAGGTGTGAATCTTAGGGTGAATAAAAGGAGATGTCACCCATTTTTCTTTCTCTTCACATGCTACCAGCATTAGGGGACACAACTCCTCTGTTCTCCATCCGGAGACACCCCCCCCCCCCCTCACGCTTTAAAGCACGCTGCTCGTTGTTTAAAAGTTTTGGCGCGCAGGTATCCTTAGGCTTCAAGCAAAGGCAGTGTTCGAAATCCCGAGCTCAGATCATCCTTTAAACGCATCTCGACGGAGCCCGCCGGAGAGCGTCTGATTCATAGACCGAATTAAAAACGGTATTTAGAGACTGTAAAAGATTACGTCTCGTTTCGTCCTGCAACGAACAGGACCTTCACGGAGATCATCTCGCTCAAGGGAGAACACGCAGACCTTCGCATCCTCTGAGAACCGCCATCGCCATCACGCTCAACTGCACCGGAGCAGACTGAAGATCTGGATCCACAATCGGACCTTTTTCCCTCTCATCAACCGCGGGACATAGCGGCTCACAAGTGAGGCTTAATTAGGTCTGGGCAGTTAGCTTTAGAGAGTGTATTTAATAATTGATTTATTAAATGTGAAACTGGGGTAATATTTGTTTGTCATTTGACCACTGCGTCTCGGGTTTTATTAGGTTAAAACCTCTTTGTTTACTTTTTCCCGGACCGCCGCGTCCGACGTGTAAACCTCTTGTTGTCTTGTGTGTGTTTCTCTGTGATCTCTAGCGTTAGCCGGTTTAATATCTTCATGATCAGGACGACCAGTGTAAACACCGTCTAACTTAAATTCGGCCACTGGCTTCTGGTATTGAAGTTAATTATTCCCGAGTTGTGCGCGAGCTCCAGACTGTGAGTCAGCCTCTTCAGGCACGCTGTCTTTTTCTCACTCTCTCACACACACACCTTCTGGCGCAGACGCACATCTGGGGACCGAGTCTGAGATCGCGCCAGCACACACATAGGCACACTCACACATATAGGCCTGTACACTGTAGTCGTTCCGACGCTACAGAGACAGAGCTTAACTCGGCCCCGCCAGGCTAGACGATAGACCCGGCGAGGAGGCCTGTGTGAGTGGCCGCCATCACGTGACCACCACGTGGTTACGCCGCCATCTTGCTTTCTCTCTCTCTCACACACACACACACACACACACACACACACACACACACGTGCCACTGTTTGTTTATACTTTGTTTGCTGTAGTTTAGTTTATAATAGTGATTTGTTTGATTGAGTTTCATTGATCGACTTGATGTTTCTTTGTTAAATAAACTCTGTTATAATTTAAAGAGCAGTTGTTTGTGATTACTGGTGTATTTGCATTGTGACATAAGCTGGGTGCAAGGGCTTTGTGTTCGGATATCACGCCTTCAATTTATTAAGTACAGATTATTAATCAATAATACTAGTATTTAATTAATTAATTCGAGACTGATATGGTAAGATTGGTTGTTCTCTGATTTCAGAGTGGTGCCCCGATAGGTTTATTAACTCAGTTTAATAACATTGTTGATTTAGATTAATAATTAAATAAAGTTAATTATTAATGTTAATTTGATAACCAAATTTTACTATAGAAAACCCAACAGAAATGTTGCCCGCGTATTAGCTCTGCAAAACCCCAACATAATTGGTGCAGCCCGTGTGAGGCCCTTAATAAACCAGCTTTGTTGCATTGTTTATACACAGTAATCCAAATTTTGAATCCTTAAAGGGAGTCTTCTCAAGAAAATTCTTTTTCTTTGGAAGAGCTCATTTTGTTTGTTATTTAAGCAAAGCAGACATCAAGTTGTGTTCTAGTTGTGTCGTTGTGTGTTGATGAGTTGAGTAGTTTAATATTTTTGTGTGCTCTTTGTTGTTGAGACAACAATGTGCCCAGTTGAGAGTGTAATCTCATAATTGTTGCATAGCCAGCTGCCTAAGAGGCGTGACTTCCCCCGATCCTTAGAGGACTTGAGGTGTGAATGCTTTTGCCTAGCTTCCAGGATTGAGTTCAGTGATCAGTTTAAATACTTAGATCAGCTCTGCTATCCTGTTAAATTTAGCTTAGCCGCTTCCAGGATTGAGTTCAGTGATCAGTTTAAATACTTAGATCAGATCTGCTCTCCTGTTAAATTTAGCCTAGCCTCCAGGATTGAGTTCAGTGATCAGTTTAAATACTAAGATTAGCTCTGCTCTCCTGTTAAATTTAGCTTAGCAGCCTCCAGGATTGAGTTCAGTGATCAGTTTGAATACTTAGATCAGCTCTGCTCTCCTGTTGAATTTTGATTTAGTTTAGCTTAACAGTAATCCACTGGGTTTCTGTTTTATCACATTAAATGGGTACCATGACCCTATGTGGGCCAGGAGCTAAGACTCCTTTTGGGTCAGACCACACAGCTCTGCAAGAAACTGTTTCTGGTCTGACGACGCGCCTCTCGTTAGAGGAGATTGCCCGCCTGAATAGCTATTCAATTAGCATTTGTGATAAAAAGTTAAAAGAGCTAGGTGATCAGTCCAACCACAGAGTCAGGATCACCCCCGACAAAGATATAATGTATGCAGAAGACATACATCAGGCAGGGACCAAGGCTCCCTGCGGATCAGACGATCCACCCCCTCAGGATGGAGTTGCTGGTCTAATCCACCTCCCTTTAAAGGTCGACAGTCTGAACTCCTACACCCTCAGCACATGTGAAGAAAAATTAAAGGAGTTGGTTGATATGAATCATCCAACTGGGAAACCACAGTGCACAGTTTCAAATGTTGTAACCCAACTTCTCCTCCTTTATCAGAGCAAATCACATTTGCAGAATATAAAACACCAGGCACAGCTCGCCCAGGTGCAAGAAGATAAACAGATCCTACGGGACGACTTCGGAAGAATGCAGGATAGACTTAAGACCTTGCAAGATGAATGCAAGGCCCTGCAGGAGGAGAATAAAATACTGCAAGAAAGCTGCAGGTTGGCCAGACAGATGAAACAAAGTGTCACGGTACCCAGAATTCAGGAGGGGCAGGTACGCACCGCAGCCCCCGGGTCAGCTGAGGAAGCCTCAGATGAAAGATGGGATACTGAACCAGGTCCCTGGAGGAGGGAGACAGACATGTCGCAAGACCTGGAGGAAAGGAGAAAGGGCCGCCAAGTCGACCACGGCACAAGGGCGCACTCCTCCTTTAATGACCCTGTAAGTAGTCTGGGTGTTCGGGATGAAAACCATTCAACCTCTCCAGACCATGAAGCCCCGTCAAGCGGTAATGTCTCACAGTCTAGTCACTCCATACGCTTCGAGCAGGGGGGTCCCCCACCCCGCAGATGGAGGTTATTTCCGCCCCCTAGAGGTACGGAAGAGTCAGGGGCTACAGCAGGTACCGAGCAGTACCTGTCCCGCGATAGACAACCACATCTGGGCCAGACACTAACCCTGCTACCATTGAAACATACCGACTACCCTGACAACCATAGGGCTTGTGAGTCTTCACATGACTCAGACAACTCTCACCAGCCTTTAACTCATGGTCTACGGACCAGACAGAGTGCCCCTACTTTCATTGAGACACTCCCGCCAAAGGTCCGATCCTTGCAGAAGGAAAACGAATCCCTTTGTCAGCACTTACAAACTGCCAAGCAGAAAGTGTTAGACGTGTTTGAGCTTATTCAGGGAGCACAGGTAAGCATGGAGCAAGAGACATCGTCAGGATATGACTCTGATCTTGGACCAAGCCCCTTTAGAGATCAAACAACCCTGCTGAAAAAGCTCAGTAAAGAACCGAGCAGTCAGGATACTCCAAGGACTGAAAACAAAGACTTCGACTCTGGAGCCCCTCCCCTTGAGAAAATGCTCCGGTCCACTGACAGCTATGACACTTTTTCACACCTTCACAGGTTTGAATCACCCCAGGGGAAGGGGGGTGACTTCTCAGCCCACACAGGCAGAGATAGCACCAGGCCCTCTTCTGCCACCTATAGTTTCCCACCACATGGTTCACAGCGGAGAAGTTATGACACATCAGATGACTCTGATGGTTCCTTTTCACCCAGATATCCAATAATGCGCACAAAGCTCATTGATTCTCTGGTGGAGGATGTAGAACAGTTTGAGCCAGATAACACAAACTTAAAAATAGCTGATTACATCAGAAATATAAACCTGCTCCTCCGTGACATACCTGATGCATCCGCCCGAGAAAAACTCAGGCTGATCTGGAAGACAACTTCCAGTAGTGTTCGTGACTTCATGAGTACTCTCCGGCCTGAAGTCAGATATCAGTACTCTGCACTCTGCAACGCTTTGTGCGAGGAATACTCCACCTACTTTGACCCTGCACTGGCCCTTAGTAATGCTTTCAGTGTCTTGCACCAGAAGCATGAAGCCCCCAAAAATTACTACCAGCGCCTAAGATCTGCATATTTCCAGGGACATAAGGCTCCAGGTTTGGACGAAGACCAGACTCTCAAGTCCATCTTCGTGCACAATCTGCATGGCTCTCTGCGGAACAATGTCGACCTCCATTACCGAACACATCAGCTCAGTATGCAAGAGATCAAGAATTTTGCACAGTCGGTGTGGGAGGCACGCATACGCCCTGGGCCTGGGAGACACAGTAGTGACATAGCACTTGAAGGCAACAAATTGCCTCGTGCTATGAAGAAGTCAAAGAGACCACGTCGCCGGCAGAAAAGACGACAGAGCCAGGGGGGTGAAGGATGGAGACAGCCACAGGGTAGGCTCCAGCCTGATGAACCAATCACACACAGACTTGAACGGAACTCTCGGGATGGCCAAAGCCCAAGACAGAAGGGTTGGTATAACCGGAGTTCCCAAGAGCTTCCTAAGGAAGCACGTTTTGAGCAGTCAGATGGGGAACATGATTCGGAGTGGTTTGACAGATGCAGCAACAGAGGTGGTAAGACGTGGCAGGCCTTCAGCCCTTGCACAGAACCAGATTCTGACTCCACATCGGGGAGTAGCCTCCATTTCAAAAGCCCACCAAGGTCACTCTACCGACGCTAACGTTTCTTAGTTTTGTGGCCTGACATAAGTAGTGAAACACATAATGTACACATACATTACACACCTACATGTCAAACACCACCCCACAGGCTTACTCCTGCTCAGTCTAGCCCACAAATCAGCACCTTAAACACTCACTTTTCCTTTCCTTCTTCCTTTCTTCTTCTGATTTTTGTTTTGTTCTGAGGTTTATTGTTTTTCAAGAATGCACCTTGAACAGCAAAGCTTTGCAAATGCCTGAATATGTTTTAATGTTTATCGTTAGACATAGTTAGACAGTCTGCCCAGACTTTGCCTCAGTAAATGCCCAGACCAAATGCCTCTTGAATTTATGGACTGTTTGCTAAATAATCTTTTGAACACTTGTCTCCAAAATACATGGACTGTTGGCCCGTAGTGCCCTAAAGACCGTGACCTGCTTCCCACTCTTCAGGCCAAGGGGGGATGTTGGGGCCAGCCAGAAGGCCAGACAAAACTCAGGCCTGTGTCCCTTTTTGGAGAATACTGACTGGAAATCAGTTACCAGGAAAAAAAGACTCTAACTCCCAGCATGCACTGCAGAGATACTCCCAGCATGCTTTGCAACACCTAACACCTAGGTGTGAATCTTAGGGTGAATAAAAGGAGATGTCACCCATTTTTCTTTCTCTTCACATGCTACCAGCATTAGGGGACACAACTCCTCTGTTCTCCATCCGGAGACACCCCCCCCCCCCCTCACGCTTTAAAGCACGCTGCTCGTTGTTTAAAAGTTTTGGCGCGCAGGTATCCTTAGGCTTCAAGCAAAGGCAGTGTTCGAAATCCCGAGCTCAGATCATCCTTTAAACGCATCTCGACGGAGCCCGCCGGAGAGCGTCTGATTCATAGACCGAATTAAAAACGGTATTTAGAGACTGTAAAAGATTACGTCTCGTTTCGTCCTGCAACGAACAGGACCTTCACGGAGATCATCTCGCTCAAGGGAGAACACGCAGACCTTCGCATCCTCTGAGAACCGCCATCGCCATCACGCTCAACTGCACCGGAGCAGACTGAAGATCTGGATCCACAATCGGACCTTTTTCCCTCTCATCAACCGCGGGACATAGCGGCTCACAAGTGAGGCTTAATTAGGTCTGGGCAGTTAGCTTTAGAGAGTGTATTTAATAATTGATTTATTAAATGTGAAACTGGGGTAATATTTGTTTGTCATTTGACCACTGCGTCTCGGGTTTTATTAGGTTAAAACCTCTGTGTTTACTTTTTCCCGGACCGCCGCGTCCGACGTGTAAACCTCTTGTTGTCTTGTGTGTGTTTCTCTGTGAGCTCTAGCGTTAGCCGGTTTAATATCTTCATGATCAGGACGACCAGTGTAAACACCGTCTAACTTAAATTCGGCCACTGGCTTCTGGTATTGAGGTTAATTATTCCCGAGTTGTGCGCGAGCTCCAGACTGTGATTCAGCCTCTTCAGGCACGCTGTCTTTTTCTCACTCTCACACACACACACCTTCTGGCGCAGACGCACATCTGGGGACCGAGTCTGAGATCGCGCCAGCACACACATAGGCACACTCACACATATAGGCCTGTACACTGTAGTCGTTCAGACGCTACAGAGACAGAGCTTAACTCGGCCCCGCCAGGCTAGACGATAGACCCGGCGAGGAGGCCTGTGTGAGTGGCCGCCATCACGTGACCACCACGTGGTTACGCCGCCATCTTGCTTTCTCTCTCTCTCACACACACACACACACACACACACACACACACACGTGCCACTGTTTGTTTATACTTTGTTTGCTGTAGTTTAGTTTATAATAGTGATTTGTTTGATTGAGTTTCATTGATCGACTTGATGTTTCTTTGTTAAATAAACTCTGTTATAATTTAAAGAGCAGTTGTTTGTGATTACTGGTGTATTTGCATTGTGACATAAGCTGGGTGCAAGGGCTTTGTGTTCGGATATCACGCCTTCAATTTATTAAGTACAGATTATTAATCAATAATACTAGTATTTAATTAATTAATTCGAGACTGATATGGTAAGATTGGTTGTTCTCTGATTTCAGAGTGGTGCCCCGATAGGTTTATTAACTCAGTTTAATAACATTGTTGATTTAGATTAATAATTAAATAAAGTTAATTATTAATGTTAATTTGATAACCAAATTTTACTATAGAAAACCCAACAGAAATGTTGCCCGCGTATTAGCTCTGCAAAACCCCAACAAAGGATTTGATGTGGTTTTGGGGGGCAGCAAGAGTCGGTTTTCTTTCATCTTTGAGATGTAAAATCAGGGACACAACAAACACACATACAGTACTGGAACACACACACACAGCTGCAAACACAAGAGGAGATCATGAACTCAAACTCCCAAACGGACCATAATTTATGAAAATAAATGTATACCACAGTTAGCACAAACAAGCTTTACTCTAAAATATTTAGCATTTATCTCAATTTTAAGGATAAAAGGGAGAGGGTTTCTATCACTCATTATTTAAGATAAGCCTTCCATACTGGCTTATACTCCCTTTCTACAAAGCAGGCACTGATAGATCAGTGACAATGAAGATTTCTGAACAAAGAAAAGTCAACCTTTAACCGTGTCTGTCCTAAGAATTGGGAGGGTTCAACTGATATGTTCAATATTTTTTTTCCATTTTAGTTTATGTTCTCAATGGGCCTAATTCACTAATATATACGAAGAAATCTTCTTAATTTGTGCATAAAATAAGAGCATACACAAAATCACTGTCGGATTCATGACACGTGCGCACCGGCCAACTTTGTTCTCCCCGCCTTGTGTATGTTAGTGAAACAGAATCCTTCTAAATTAAAAGGCGCGTGCCCGCAACCTGCATTCATAAAAAGGACATCAGAATGGTGTATCAAGACGAGAGTGGTTAGGTGAAGACACGTAGAAGCTGCAATCATTGATGTACCCTGCATGTCCTCATTGTCATGTTCTTGATTGTAAACTAAGTGTTCAATCTAAGATACAAGATTTTAAGTAAAATGCATACATTTCATGGTTATTTGATACATTTGGTGAACACAGTAGTAAATTCACGGTTGTAATTATTTATGTCCATTAAAGGCTTTTTTTTTAACTGAATGTATTTGAAATATGTTGTGCATTAAGTTTAAATGTTGTCTGTTTACTTCTTTTCGGAGAAAGCTGGTCCATCATTTGTGCGTACGCATGGTCTGGGAAGGTTCTAACTTTGTTCACAGAGTAAGAACAACCTTTCGTACAAACGGTTTAACCACAGATTTGTGCGTACACACTTCTGTGAATGAGACCCATGTGTCCAGGTTTTGAAAAGTCAATGAGATTTGTACTGATGAGGTTTGACTATATGGAGTGTAACCAACTCTAAAGATATTGCAAAATGCATGCAGAAGGAGTGTACACAATTATTTTAGAAAGTAAATATTTGTTACTGCAAAGGACACATAATACTGTCGTGTGTGATATCGATTTTCTCCTCAGTTACCTTGCACATCTGGAAACCTTCAAAGCTCTTTTACTTGTCTTCTGCTTTTGCTGTGACTGCACTGCTTTGACTGGTCCTCACATCCTCCAGCCCTGTCCCCAGTGGGATCATTGTCTGAGGGAACCTCTGCTTCAACAACATGGCAGCCATGGGTAAGGAGTGCTGGAGCACCAGTGGGAAGAAAGGGCAGTTTCTAATGAGCAGCTCTGGGATTCTCATGTGGTAAAGAACTACAACAAAAGAAGAAGGACAAAATGAGTGGAGAAGAATGCAGAAATTGGACTCAAGGCTTCTTTTGTTGTTTTTATCTCAATCCCCCCCCTTTACTTGAATTTAATATTTATGGTTTAGCAAATTTCATTTGCAGGAAACAAGCCAGAGAACACGGTGTGGGTACACCGGGTGAATTCCTCTGCTCTGAAAGTGTGCAGTAACATACTTTTTTTCTTTCTTTATTACCATAACAAAGATGAGACTCCAAAGGCAGAGCAGAACAACTGACAGCTTGAAGGAGCAGCTCCATGTTTCTTTACATCTTTAGATTCCTACTCAGGGCCCACAGAGGCTTCTTTTTGGAGAGAAGGAGTTCGACAGAGGCGGAGTGTCTCATGTGCTCTATGAATAATCCATCTATTTAGACCTGTGTTTGCCTAGTTTGGCTTTTTGCACTGGAAGGAGGATGAGTCAGTGTCAAAGACATATTTTTAATTCAAATAGTTGCAGAGGCAAAAAAAAGAAAGGATGGCTGCCAACGCCAACTCTCTTTAACATCAGACTCTCTAAAGAGAAACCAAACATAGGGACATTATTTATTCATGATTTGACTATATGTATTGATTATCTTGTGAAAAACCTAATATTCAAACTTGAAGAAAATCAAAGTAATGGAAAGTTAAGAAATGGACAAAAAATAAGCTATGACTTATATCTAAAAGTGACGTACCCTAGATTTGGTTATGGATATGGGACAAGACAGGAGAGAAGCAGAGAATGACACAAAGAGAAGAAAAAAAGAATCTCCAGTGGGAAATGCATCACAGTTATAGAGATAAGCCGATTTGTTTCATCCACTGTTATTCCACATCTTCCGTAAAACACACGTTCGCCTCAGCCCTTCAATGAGCGCTGGCTAAAAGACATCTATTTGTTGTGATAGACGGTGACAACTAGACCCAATCTTTTCATCTGGCTGTCTGATACAGATGGTGCTGGAATACTGCTGAGTGTTCACAGGAAAGTGAAATTTGATGTAACTGGACAGCAGTGAAAGTGAAATCTATTAGATCTGACTGATTTAAACATCAGAGGTACTTGGAAGAGGCTATATAATAGCTGCACTATTTTTACGCACATGATCTTCAGAAGACTTCGGTATCAGATCATGGAAGGTTCATGTGATTCAAACGTTACTTATAGACAAGCACATGACAGAGCTAACCAGAATCCAGGGCCTGTGAAATTCTCTGAAGTTTTGCCATCATTTCAGTCACTTTAAATTAGTGTCTGTCCTCTTCTTTAAAATTTCTAAGTTGCTTCACCAAATAAAAAAACGTCTCAAAGACTGTCGACTGATCCCTCCAGCGAAACATATTTAAGAAAAACCTCTTTGAGATAAGATTAAGCCAACATGGAAAACACGATGAAAACCAGTCTGATACCTGTTTCCTAGAGTTTTGATAATTTGTAATTTTCCGAAGATGCCATGCAAGTGGGCTGAAACAAATATAAGAAAAATTCAATGTATTCAATGTAGAAAGAGGAGATTCCAAAAAGGTCATCACCACCCTCATCCCAGCATGTCTTATAGCTGATTATTGATTAACTTTTCTAAGTTAAAGGGGCTATATGTAACTTTCAAAAATCCTGCGTTTGTAGCGATGCCGCATGGCCGTCAGGCGAACTGCACCAGTAACCCGTTACTCGTACGTACACAAACGAGCATCAATATCGCCCCTGAAACACTGGATATTTACCGGCATAATGTTTACAGAGGAGGTAAGTGGTCATACACATGTGAGAGTCTGTGAAGGAGTCTGTGTGTCTCATTCTCCATCCTACAAACGACAGTCTCGGCAGGCACTGCCTGAGTGTGTGATGAGTTTGTCCGCCTGTGAGAGCTCCTAGACGGATATAAGTGTGTGGAAGGCGGCCTCTGGCTGTGTAGGTGAAGACCGGGAGTGTGTGATGAGTTTGTAGTTGTTTGTACTGTTGATTTCTGTAAGCGGAGCGGACTGAGAAGGACGTTGAGAACGCAAATAAAATGACACTGCCTGGAGCTTTCCACTGAGAAATCGGACCCGGGCAAGTTGTATACAGGCAACACAGATAGACAGTGAACATACTTTTTCTCATCAGTTAAACGTTCGCTTATTAGTGGGCAATAAAAAACGATTTATACATGTAAAAAGTTACATATATATGTAACTTGTAGCTATATATAAATCATTAGACCGTTAGGCAGTTCGCCTGACGGCCATGCGGTAACGCTACAAACACAGTATTTTTGAAAGTTACATATAGCCCCTTTAAGTCAGTGAAGGTGTTGGAGGACCAGCTTCATGCTGGGATGGCAAGCCAAGTGCCATCTCGATGAGCCTCTCCATGTTGATGTCCATGTAAAATCACTATTTAAGCAAATCAACCATATCCTAATGTAGTAAGAGTTTGGACTGTTTAAATGTCAACTGCTTCACCAATAACAGATCGCATTTTGAGCCTTGGTTGACATCCACAAGCCATAAATTACATGTGACAAGGGTGCTGGTCTGAATTTGGGGGATTCTACCGGCATTAGTGACGGATCATTTGATGGATTAACCTTTTAGAAAGCAGCAGACTCCAGTTTCTTGTCACAACTATAAAAAAAAAAGTGATTTGTGACTGGCAGACGATCAAGTTGGGGTGTTGCAGTCTTTTGTGTTTGAGCAAGTAAACATTAGTAAACCCAAAAGCTTTGATGCTAAGCTAGCATGAAATGTGTGAGCTGCTCTGTCAAAACAAACATAATGTGGTACTAGTGGAAGTAGTAACCCCAGGAAACATCTGTTTTTGGAGGACAAGGACAGAGTGAAGCTAAAACTTTGCAGTCAACACTAGAGCTGTAAATATTTAACTAAATTTGATTAAAATCTCTAATTTCTGCAATTTTAGGCTTGAGTTTTCTAAAATACCACAGCAGACTTTCTTACGCCAGAAGAAAGGAGCCCATCCCTGATGGGGAAAAAAAGGAAGAATTTTAGAACATAACATTGCATGTTTTGAGAAAGGACAGGAATACACCAAGGCACTCATTTTTAGAAGAAAGGTTAAAATGCCTTTATTAAATTGGTATGTTCTACAAGTTGAACATGACTTCCTGTAGAAGGCTGGACAACGAAACTCGAGACTGTTTTTTTTTTAAATCAGTTAAGAAAATGTGCTAAAGAGAAATGTATGCATGTATACACTTTATACAGTGATTTGCAAAAATTAGACAACTACTTGTAAAAACAGAAGTCTAAAAGTAAAAGCAAACAAGACCACACAAGAAACTTAATAAGATAAAGGAACATGAATCTGTTTCAAATGCAACATAGTGTTTGTGTTCAGCACAATACCAAGCTGTACTGCAAACCACTCAAGCACACTGAGCTTTCACTCAATAGGCCTCCCATAGGGTTAGAACTCTGCACAGTACACGGTTGTCTCAGCTGTTAACCTCCTCTCGCCTCCTCCTCATTTTCCCATGGTCCATTGTGTCTGTGCTGACTGCTGCTCTGACAGGCCTCTGGCTGGGAGGTTCAACAGTCAAGCATCTGAGCGCACATCCTGTGACACCTAAGTCAAATGTTTTGTGTTTGGAATCTGCCGTCGGCTCTCTGGAGAGTCAGCCTGCCTTACAGACGTCATGCAAAAAAAAAAAAAAAGATAAACAAGGGGAAGGATGACAGAAGGGGGGATAGAAAAGAGGTGCTCCATCTTTGTATCTTTGGAAATGTACTGGGCAGGACCATGCAAGTCACATTTTTCAGAAAGAATTACTCTGTAAAGATGACTTGCGCAGGAATCCTCTCTGTTGTCAGCCTGGATCTCACACTAATCAATACATCACATACGCTGAAAGCAAAGAAACATCCAACTGTGACCGCTCAGTCAGCTAAACAAACATAAGAAGGCTTTCTGATAACCTCATATAAGAAATCACACAGGAAAGTGAGTCTCTTTATTTGACCAGAATGGGCTTTTAGTCTCTCAAGCCCTTGAAATCTCCGGATTACCTCGATCCTTCTAATTCAGACGTAGCCTCCAGCAAAGAACAGGCTAATTTCCTTGTGTCAAAATTAATGAAGAAGATAATTTGCTACAGAGGAGTAAGACGCACATGCAATCGCACGAGCACAATTCTCACACACACACACACACACACACACACAGAAACACTCTGACTATCCTTTAAATGAACCCCAAACGGGGCCAGAAAGTGAAGAGAGCTTCCTGCAGCTGAAACAGAAACTAGGTTAGCACATCAGCATTGAAACATGTGGGATTTGACACTCGTCTACAAAAGGTCTTGGATCTCAGCGTGCAGAAAGAGACGATTATCAGTTCATGAGAAATTCAGCAAACGGCTGCTTAGCTTTTCATTTTACCACTCGAAACCTGATGTTCCCCATATTTGTGTCAAATTTATACCCCTAAGTAGTTTCAGAGTAAGACAAAACACACTGTTCTGCAACACTTAGGTTCCATTAAGGCAGTGCATCTCAAATAGCGGGGCACTTCACTGTCAGGGGGGGGGCGCGAGAGGCAGGGGGGGACTTTCAGTATTTTTGTGCCGTACTCAAGCACGATTATTCTGAGTCATGTTGGTCAGATACAGCCATAAAACTCTGGATTTCTCCCTAATGAAGACTGTCAGCGTTGTGTACCCGCGTGCTTGTGCTCGTGCATGAAGTGTACCGTGCCGAAGCACACCTCTCCAAAGTGTGCCAGGGCCAAGAAGTGTAGCATGCCTGAGCACAGTACGGAGCGGTCACACTGGCCAAACGAACTGGACTTCAGGGTTGAAGCGTACTTGGGCACCACGATACGGATTGCCAGTGTGACCGCGAAGTACACAGGAACACCGGTGTACAGAGCTGACGGAGGAAGAGAGATTGAGAGGTTTCTGACAGGAGTGAAAAGAAAAGGCGTCAGAGACAAAAAAAGCAAACCTAATAAGACCAGGAAATACAACGTAATCTATTTTGATAATCAGGTGATTGTATGCTGGTGCTAGCAACTCATACAGTGGTTTGTACAGATAAATACAGGGGGGGGGCGTGAAAAAATTTCTGTCCCCTAGGGGGGGCATGACAGAAAATAATTGAGAACCACTTTTAAGGCAATATCACACCAATGCAAAAGGAGATGGCATAGAAAATAAATCAATTCAGAACATCTACATTTTAAAAATTGAGGTAGGAATGGGATCAAAGGGATGAATACATTATAATGCACCTGAACCTTTGGACCTGAAAATGGATGTGTGTTGTTTGAAGCTAACAAGATAGATAGAGGTAGATGTTTATGTTCTATTGCAGATTTATCCAGCTCTTTGGGAGTCTAATGCAAGCACACGTATATATTTAGTACAATGTTATGGTAAGTGATGGTAATGAAACATTTGTAAAGTGAATTAGCATTTTACTCTGTAAAGACAGTGATCTTGAGTCATTTTTAAAAATAACTTTAAAAACATTTCATCGTTTAGTTTATAAGTCAGGTCAAGCTATAAAAACTGCAAAGGGTGGAAGCTAAACTTCCCATAATGCAACTTTCCTATTCAGCCTCTTTTGTTACGACTGTCCTTGCCTGATAAATGCTCACATCTTTTAAAATTCATACATCCTAAATGTGGTCTCCAACCCACAACAGATGTACCTACATGTTAGTAATAGAGCTTTTGCAAATGAAACTGGTTTAAAATAAGTTTTTCTAAATGCAAGGTAAAAAAAGAAAAGTGTACCGTTTTGAAAAAAGGCTTAACCCATTCTTTAAAGAAAACTAAAAAAAGACACGCACATCCATCAGTGGGTGCTGGATCCAAAAACACGAATAGGTAAAGAATAGCAAACAAGATCCGCACTCCAAGAAGCTCCCGTTTGAAGGACTTATTGATAAGTGACGTTTCAAGCCAACATGCTCGTGCTCAGACTTGAAAGTCTTATTTTGTAAGTGGCCATCTTGAATATTTATTAACAAACACGTGACCCAACACAGCTGAAATCCATCACTTTACAATCTGGCACTAAAAAAATAAATAAATACATTATGTAAGTAGCATACTGTCATAATATCATAAGGCTTATTCAATATCGAAATATCATCTGTAGAACACATATCTATATATTTTTGGAAGCTAGTTCCCTTTTTGACAATAGAATAATAAATGCATGCTGATAAACTGGGTAGAAAAAAAGGAATTCATGATCCATCCTTTTTAAATGTCATAAAAAACAGCTGACCCATAATTAAATCATTTTTACCTTTAACTCAATAAGCTCTATTTCATTTTGAAATAAAACAAACGTTGTATATGTGGATGTGAGGTTGTTTCACTGCACTACATGTATATTATCAAATCACCAAAACCCAGTTTTGAAAAGGAATGAGGATAAATTGAGTCATTGAAAACATCTCTTAGCAGTAGCAAGGGGTTTGGACTGATCAGATTTATACAGTTCAATACAGGAGCCTCCAGTATAAAGAGCAGCGACTGGCTCGACTATGGTGAACATCCTACAACATGGACCGCTGAGGTGAAAAAAGGAGGGAAAACAAATTTTACATTTCTGGTAGGGAGGCACTTGAAATGTTTTGACAGTCGTGTATAAATAAAGTATCTCCCATGTTAAACATTTCTCTCTACAGCCAAAAATAGAAGAGAAGACCCCAAAGGAGTAGTCAGATCACCCCCCTCACCCCCGTCTGTGAATCTACATCTGTTGCACTCTGAGAGACAGCTGTTCCTATGGGGAGAGGCAGCAGGCAGATAGAGCCCCTCTGATATCCCTCCACGCCTCTCTACACACTTTCTTCATCCATCCATCCATCAAACATCATTCTTAGCCATATCCTTCCTTTAGCCTCATTCTGTTCCCTTGTACTGATACCCAGCCTCTTGACACCGGGTGCATCGATCCCCAGCCTTCATTTCCCACCTCATTACTCCCCATTTACAATGTGAATACATTCCCAGATGAATGTCTTTTCTTTGTATTAGCCTCCAGAAAGGTTGGTCATGTCTTTAAGCACTAGACATTCTCTAGCTTTCTTTCAATCAGATGCACGTGAACTGTGGAAGCGATATTCATGTCCTGTAAGCCTGCAGCATTACCATGGACCGAACGATAAAAAAAGAAGAAGAAGCAGTAGGCCCTGCAGTTTTAAACCCAAATGAAGCATTTCATTTCCCCTACTAACTCTCCTTTGTAGTTAACAAAAATGGGGGGGTTTAGCTGAAGAAGGAAAACGCTGGCTAAAGGGAGATTACCAAAGTCTGAGGTTATAGAGAAACATGGAGGATATGCAACTCAATATTATATCAGCAAGTGTATTTTTATGATTTGCACATGAAGCCGCCTTTTAAAAGAACCCCGATCATGTTTTAATGCTAGTGGGTTTTATGCACTAAAGAAAGATTTTACATCACCATCAACACTCTGAATATGTATTCATGTTCATAAATAGTGACAAAGAATTGAATACGGAGATGACACAGACAGGGCAGAGGGATGCAAGGTCAGATGATCTCACTGGTGGTCAATACATGCATCATTGAGCAAAGCCAAGTCAAACTGCGTCTCGGCGTTCAGCCATCTGGAGATGACTGATATATATGATGGCAGATCTTTGCTGCATAATGTGATGTTTCTTATCCTACAGCAACGCCACTGTGCGACATACTTTGATTATTTCTGTCATGTTAAAGCTGCACTCACCATGATAATGTTGACAAATCACTGACTCCGACCAGAAAATGCACATTCCTGCCCTCGCCTCTCTCTTTTCCTTATCTCTGGTTCCCCGCATGGCACGTTAGATAGCGACATAAAGAGGACGATCCTGCAAGGACCTCAGCTGATTACGAGGTTAAACTTGTCGGGAAAAAGGAAATCCTGCTCATAAGTCTTGTCTTCGTTAACTGCCCAGGTCTGCGTCTAGACTCACTTATCCCAGGCCTGAAAATGAACTCTATATCGCCTTGAGTAGAGCTTGAAGGAAATGAAGGAAGAAAGGTTAACTAGAATACGAAGCTGATGAATACCTTCACACAAATCTTTTGGTGTTCAAGCATGCACACACAGTTAAGTAGTCTCTTTGGGACGGCCTTGAGGAGTCCAGAAAAAGGAGATGGGTGCAGTAGACGCAGCCTAGACGCAGAAAATAAAGCAGTTGGTGGGAATCAGAGAAACCAAATACTGTACAAAAACTACACCATATGAAGAAAAGTTACAGTTCAAAATAAGAAATAAAGAAATGAAACAACAGAAACAGCAGAGGTGATTCACAGAAAGCCAGAGCATACAGCTTTTGTTTGTTTTTCCTGAGGCTGAACGCAGCAGATACATCCAGACAGGCGAAGATGACATTCAGAACAGGTGAATGGAAGATGTGTCTCGCATATATTTGTTGTGTTGTTACACCAAATGCCATACATGCTGCATATACTTTATGAGACAGATAGTTAGGCGAGATGAACACGAGGCCTTATAGGTGTGCTGCAGAGGAGGCAGGGTAATAAGCCGTGTATTTATGAGGCGTGGTGGTGTCAGTGACATCTGCATAACCTATTCATGAGAGCCATGATGGAATCTCAGTTATCCTCCGCTCCAATCTCATAGGTGACAGAGGAGGAACACTGAGGTGAGGGTGGGGAGAATGATAATGAAGATGAAAACGGAGAGAGGAAGCAGCAGAGGAAGGAGACAGAGTGACTAAGGAAGGATGAGGAAATAGGGGTAGTGGAGGGAGTAATAAGGGATGTACTAAATAGTGGGAGACAGATGAGGAAAAAGACAGGCAACAAGCAACGAATGTGAGAAATTGAGAGACGTACTGCCAGGACACAGAGTGAAAGAAAGAAGCACAAGAGTGAAAGCAATTACAGGGAGAATGAGGAGAGTATTTCAATAAACCTGTACATGCCGATTTGGCCTGACACTTCCGCTACTTGTGCCCTGTGCTCTGCATACCAATGATTCAGACGCTCCGTAACTAGAATTCACAATCTATACAGCCAGCAAGGGCAACGGGATAGGATATTCCTCCAGAGTACAGAGGAGGAGGAAGAGAGAATCTAAAATGTGGCCTTGCGTAGAAATGAGGGACAGAAGAGAGAAACACTGTGGCTGGCCCTTACACGGGGTTTCTCTCTTTTTAATTCTCTGAAAGAGGAGGGGAAATATTGCTGAAGTAAAGGGGAAATTACAGGAAAAATATGTTTCTGCTTAAATCTATTAATTACTTTCTGTCACATCTGGATAATTATCCTCATATATTGATTTTCTGACTAGATTTGATGAAAATGCCTGTTGAAACCCGATTTGTTCACCGTTTCTTTACCTGTCTCAAGGTGGAGGCCAGGGTCGTGTTCTCGGCCCCTGTGGATTTTTCCTGTCTCCTAGCCTGCAACAGATGGCGTTCCACTCTGCCTGGGCATGACGTCAGGAAGACACGAGGAGGGCCAAAAAAAAAGGCCAAGAACACAGGGACCTCCTAGTTGAGGTTTACCACAGGGAACGGCCAAAAGCAGAAGACATTGAGAGCTTTACGCCCAAAACTTGATTTAAAGGGGCACAGAATGGTAGTCTGGTCGCTCATCACACAATAAAGACTGTCCCTGGTTTTGGAGCCACAATTTTGCAGACACCGCAAAACCAGAAACTGTAATCTCTGTTGTACAACCAGCAAACGAGAAGCTGAGGTCAAAAACATAAATAGAAATGGTATTAATAGGTATTGAAATCTACAATCGTCTATCAGTGCAAGTTTTTCTGAAGGCATTATTTTGTTCTTTACAGGCATACTCCACAGACAATTATTACTTACATTATATTTTGCAGAGCTCAGCTCCATTTATCCCTCATGCTTTCTAGCTCCACTCTCGGCCCCTGCTCCTCTGTTACCTGGACTTGCCCTGAGGCTTATGAAGTAACCCTAATAATATGTTATTGATTATAATGAATCAGCTAGTTTTACGCCAACGACAGCATCTGTCCTGCTGTGCAAGACGGCCCAAAGGAAAAAAGTCAGCAGAATTCCTCTGTGTACCGAGGGGGCCCAGAGCTTTTGTTGGTGTCTGAATGATGAATGGCTGGTAATGCAAAAGGACTAGGAACCTCTGCGGTTGGGTTGAGAGCAGTAAATGCAGGCATGGGCCACCATGCTTCCAAGGCTGTGATTTTAGTGATGCAGGTACTGTAAGGTTAAACAGATAGAGTGGACACAGAGCCCTGCTGAGGATTATTAGTGAGGTGGAGGTGAATATCAGATGAGACATATTTTCTGTCTGTTGTCTAGGAGAGGTTTGTTTGGCACGAAAGAAAGACAGAACGAACTGATTATTTTTTGTAAAAAGGTGTTCATTGAACATTAATGAACATATTGAGGACTATAAAATACTTCTGGATAAACTGGAACAAGGATTTGGTCCTCAGTCTAATACAGTTTGTTTCTGAAAGGCAGAGGCTGAGTTGTGTCCACTTAAATCTTCACGTTATACTTGAACACATGATGTTTTAGTTACCTTCGCCTAATTGTCACTTTAATGAACCGCCCTTTCACACATCATAATGTAACCTTACGTCACCCTGTTTGGTAAGCTAATTAGCTTTTATCCTGCTGATTTCAACACAGTTTGCACTCCTCTGTTTTGAGTGGAATAGGAGGGTAACTACGTTTTTTCAACAGTTGTAGACAGTCTCCGATACTGCATTTTTGAACGCAGATGTGCTTGGCCATGGAAGTTATGTTCCCCCCCTTGCAAGACAATAATTTGCAACATGAATTGCATTTTGGTTCCATGTTTTCTTTTGTTTTGGTAAAATGTAGCCAAACTTCTCACCTTTTTGCACATTTAGCCATCCACACAACCGAATGAACACGGGAATACTTCTCTTTGTACTTTAATACCAGTTGGCTGGCAATTCAATTTGATTAAAAACGCTATTAGACAAACATTGTATGTTTGTGCACCTGTGATTTAATAGAGCTGGGTTACGATCCCCATCTCTAGTCCACTTGTGCCCAAAAATCTGACATGATCACCATGACATGGGAAGTCCTCAAGGTTCAATCCTGGAGCCATTTTCATTTAACCTACCCATGCCCACCTTTAGGTCAAATTATGGACTGTAAAGTTGTTTAATACAGCTACCAAGTCGACACTCAGATTTAGTAGCCCTTTCACCAAGTGACTGTAGTCCTTAACTGTATTACTGTTCATAACAAGTTATTGGCTGGAAGCAAGTAAATTTCCTTCATTTGAACACAGACCAGACAGTAATGATTGTATTCAGCCACAAAAAGGATAGAATGAAAGTTATTTCTCATCTTGATTCCAGTTCTGATTGTATCACTAAAGATATGTAATCTTAGCGAGAGTCAAAGCTCTGCTTTCTTTCCTGTTATAAAGGGAACAGTTTTACCTCTTCAGGTGCTAAAATTAATTAAACAGGGTTTGCAGAAAACACATCACTCTGTGATTCACAGACATTCATGTAATGATGGTATATCTTGTATACCACAGCATTAAACTTTCCAAGGTTGAAACGTCTCGAGGTTCATTGTAAAGAAAAAAAGTAGTCTGTGAGAAGTGGAGAGGTAAGTGTCTCTCATCTCTCAACAACTATCAGTGTCCACTTACAATGCTTCTCAACCTCAATCCAAACTGGTTTTTACACACAGCAGCTCAAAGAAAGGTGTCGATGTGCGCAGCAGAGCACAGCTCAAAAGACAGAAGTGTGTTGAAAACATGTATGAAATATAAACTACAAACACAACACAAAAGTGACCTTTGGTCTCATGAGGAATAGACCAGAGAAATTTAACTGTCCTGGCCCATTTTCAGCACAGTTTAAAAACACAATGACTGGACAGGAAATTGACAATGTAATAGCATGTTTTTGGGTAATTTTTCATTTCATGACAGCATGCTCTGTTCCTTTGAATAACACTTTGCTGGACACAAAAAGCATTAAATGGAACTGACAAGAATGAATTTAGCTTGACCAAGCTGGAAAATGAAAAGAAAGAAAGCACCATGAAATGTTTTCATCTGGGAGTATGACAGAATCGAAATCCGAGTACTCCCCCCCTTTCCTCCTGACAGGAAAGGAAAATCATGGCGCAATAAGGTGAATTATAAACTGGAATTTGTCTGTTACATGCATGCATTTCCACCCATTTCCTTGTGTATATTTTCAAAGGGTGTGGCTCAGTCAGCATTGTGTGGATACCACTGGAAGATCCAACAGATGACCTCTGAACAATTTCATGTCACCATCACACCCAAAATAAGTGGATTTAGGCTTCCATAAATTCCATTATTTATTAAGATTTAAACATTTTTTCTACAGTCACAGCACACATTCATGCAGAGATCTGTGCTGATATTGCAGCAACAGGGAGCTTTTCCCTGCAGTTTTTCTACTGCTATTAGAAAACAAGAACTCATTTTGTTTTGTGGTTTGCCCATTGACAGAATCCTGGCTGCGGCCAAGCCAAATCTTTGCACCATGTCTGCTTTAGTCAGCATTGCTTCCAGAGCACGGCTCCCAGTCACGCACCAGCAGCCCCAGTCTGAAGCGAATGGTAAATAAATAGGCACTGCTCAATGTCTTGTCTCCCTCTGCTAAACATGGAAATACACAAACCCCTGATTGCACTAGAGGGAGAAAATAGTAGGAGGGCAAATTAAAAGACTTGGCAGTCAGTTCCTGCCAAACCGTCGGTAGTGTTTTTGCTTGCCTGGACACATTCTTCGGGCGTCCCACCCTATTATTATTAGAAGTGTGTGTAAATGTGTGTGTGGTGTACAAAACATGCCCAGTATGTTGAGGAACAGCTTCTCTCTGACTTGACAACCCACTAGACTTAAGTTTTGTCCTTCAGCTGTCATGCTAGACTTGGTACATTAGAAAATCCATCATTAGACATGTGGTGATGATTTGCAGAGGAGAATGATCCCACAAAACTGTAAAACGATTAGGAGCTGGCTGCACAAACTCTTGCCTTGAGAACAATTTTCCAGACCAAAAAAGATGAACTGCAACCAGAAAATATAAGATATTTATAAAAGAGATATGAGAAATCAAAGGGGACCAATCCTTACGGCTTTATTAGATTCAATAATAATTTCCCCAAATTCAATAATTGAAGAGCAAACCCTTAAAAACAGACAGCTGACTCATAAATTCTTTTTCCTAATTGTTTATTTTGCCTTTCTTCCTCATACACATTTAATATACATTATGTGTTTTGAAAAAACTATTTTGTAAAAGGAACAAAGAAACTTGTATTAGTCTTTTTCTCAGTCAGAGTTTGATCATAAATATCAATACTGCTCTGTCTTTCAGTTTATTGTAAAGTGACATCCTGTAGGTCGCTATCTTAGCTTAGCATAAACAGGAAGCTAGGTGAAGCTAGCCATGGCTTTTCCAGGTAGGTAGGTAAAATATGTAAATCATTTAGCCTTCAAGCTCAACTAACCACTGATAACACTTTTGGTTTAATTCATACTAAAATTGTCCATGAAAGTCTAACTGTGCTGCACCAGCTTCACAAAGAAACATCTTCTCTGAGAAAGAGTATGGCAGATAGTGCGCACTCTGCTGAGGCAGGAGCCATGTTTACCACATTAAACCATGTCTATGCAGAATAGGCTACAGTCAGAAATCAATTTCACCCCCCTCGAATCTGCATTCCTCTAATTCTAACTAATATTGACTGAGCGCCAGGTATTTGAATCCATTTTAATAGAAGCAGTGTGACCTTGGATTCAAATGAAGCACATTATTCAGTAGGGAAAATCAGAGAGTGAGAGTGTGAACACACATGCATATAAACACACCTACCACTTTGTGCACTTCTTCCCTAGCAGAGACAGAGACCACACAGCTCGCCGTGCCATCACTCCTCTGCCGCCGCTGTGTATTTACCACTCAGAGACAAATGCTCTCCTGGCACTGCAGCTCTTTAATGATGCTTGGGGGGTCTGCAGGAGGCATATTTATCAACACAATTTTATTTCAATTCACCACCACCTCCCTGTGTACAAACACTCGCACAAAAAGAGACAGAGGGGCATAAAAAAACACTTCCTAATGGAATATTCCATTATGAGGCAGGCAGACTGTGCAAGCTTCAATCAGTTTGCCCAAAAGGTACATGGAGAGCTAAAATCATCACAGTTTGGTACAAGCAGAGCTAAATGTAGAATGACAGCAAGGAGGTTGATGTGCCAGGAGCAGAAATGCCTAAAAAAGTGACATTTGTGTGTATGAAAATGTGAAGGAGTTGATGGCTACAACTGTGTGCACTGCTTAAAAAGACATGATGAAGCAGAGGGACCCAATGTACTGTACAGCGGAAATAAACAAGGAAACAAAGACTGGAGAATCATTTACTGATCAATAATGTAATGGAAGAACCTCTGGAATGCCAAATCTCCGCTTGTTAGATTTGAGAAGAGAAACCGCAGAGGAATTCCAAAGCTTTACTGATGCTGCTTTTATTGATTCCCCATACATTTCAAATGAGGGGAGGACCACCGTATCTACAATGCTAAGGTCTTCTGTGTTTTTAACTTCGCAATTCATTGACATTTTGCTCATGTTGGCCCTTTTCTGTTTTTATTTCATGTATGCCCTGCCATGCTGATTAATTTGAGTCTGCACAGGTTCAGAATTAGAGAGCAGTTAGCATTACTTCAAAGTTATTGAACAGATTTGCAGAGACTTTCTGTCTAAAAGTTAGTGCTAACTATAAGTAACCTAAAAGCACCAAAGTCTTCCATGCTTGTTGCCATTTTGTGCCAGCTGAGGTTTTTTCGGCTTCGGCACAGAAAGATGAAGCCCCACCTTCATCTTTTATTTGCTGGATTTATGTTTTAAACATAAGAAGATGTATGAGCAAAAAATCAGAGCTATTGATGTTGACACTGATATCAACCAGAGAAAAGCAGCCATCTTCATATTAAAAAGCTTAAACAAAGATTGTCATTAACACAAAATAACTGATTATTCATCGGCGAGGATGTTAGCTGGACAACCGATCAATCCATCGTCTAATCGGGTCGGCACATCTAACAAGTTATTGTTTTTCATACAGCTTGCCAGCAGCTGCATGTGTGTGAGTGTGTGTACACTGCCTGGTTAATGGTTCTTACCAGAGTTAACAGATGAAGCAACAGCTGCCCATTAAGGAACCCCTTACTGTAACCTCCCCTCTGACTAATCCATCCCATCAGCCTTCATACCTACATTTGGACCAGTGGCTGACATCCAAATGTGCACAAATAAACACACGTGTGCACAAACTATGCAACACAATTCATCAGAGCAATTAATTACTCCTTGACCACTCATTTATCCCCCTCTCAATCAGTCGTCAATTCCTGCCTTGTAGCATAAGAGCATGTGTGTATCTCGGGCCATTTCATTTGCTGTATCAATTAAACCTAACATTTGTTCCACTTTTCCTCAGAGGGGGAAATAGCCGACATAAATGGAGAGAAAAGAGGACTCTAGGCGGCAGAAATCTCCTCCATCTGAGTTGACAGCTCCAACTTGAACATATGGCACCTTGTTGTCTTTGAGCATAATGCTGTTAGTTTAAACCGAGAGACTGGCACACACTGCGTGTCAATGAGATTATGTATGAAGCAATTAGCATCCTACAGGCTCTGGTTTATCTTCATTCAGATGACCTGATTACCTGTCCTGTGTGATTTCTTACTGGGGGTGGTTTGGCTCAAAGATGGCCACCGTTTCACCTCTATTATCTAATCAAGCTAATCAATTCAGCATTATCTGTGTGTGTGTGTGTGTGTGTGTGTGTGTGTGTGTGTGTGTGTGTGTAAATCAATTTTAATTCTGTCTATTTGGGTTGTTTTATTACTGTCTGTTTCTAACAGTATCAAAGGCTAAATCAAATCTTGAAAGTCATTATCTCTAATTGCATAATTAGTATATATTAGTCAAACATTTTTCTTACTTCCTGCTCTTTTTCTAATTGTCACGCAGATGCAAGTCTATGAATATGAAAGTTTCCTAAATGTCCAAATTCCAAACTGGTTTCACAACTGAACTAATGCTACCAAGAGGATCTTTAACTTTGTGTTGAATTTGGCAACACCTGTTGACGAAGCATTCAGTCTTTTTTTTTGTTTTCTTGGTCTGATCATTTAAAAGTTGTAATTTCCGCCAGATTTTTTTCAGACAATCTCATCCAACTCCTTCTAACCGACAAATGTATGTGCTTTGAATCTGTTTCGTGGGAATTGTAAAGAAAGGCTCTTCCACATTGAACTGTAAATCAGCTTGTGACCTACCATGGTAGGTTACAATGTTTGGAGGCATAAAAGATAACAGCAGAAATAATCAATCTGCTCACTGATGGTCTGGTTTGTTATTTTTTGTTTAGGTCATATAGAGGCAAAGTATTGATTTCAGTTTGTTGCATAAGGGTTCAAAAGTTCTCACAGCAAGTTAAAAAGTGAATAAATAAATTAAGGATTTTTTGAAGATCCAACTTTCATCATATTTTTCTTGGGTTAAGCATTATATCAGTTATGGAAAGTTATTTCAGTTCTTCATTCCCATTTTTCCTCGGAGAGTCATTAAAAAGCGTGCAAAATGCTGCGTCTCCACACAGTGACATCTGCCTGAAAAGGCTGTCAGGTTGTTGTTTAACCGCCCAAATGTATATGTAGGTGTGAGAATGACACTTGGTTTCTTTTTTAATCTCAATATATCATTGTTTTCGTAATAGTTTTTTTTTTTTTTTCAGGAGTAAAGAAAACATAAAAATGTAAAAGCTGTGTTTAACTTCAGTGCTGTAACTGTTGAGTTCAGAGACATTTGTGTGCTGTTTTTGAGTTCAATTCAACACGAACAGGGGCCTTCAAGTTGCATAATTAGGAGGAAAATTTGTTTTTAGGTTGATATACAGCTTTTAGTTTCTGATTTTCTTTTTCAGCTATATTGACTATTTTAACTCAAACAACCAGTTCTTCATCACTTACTACAGAATGACTTATTCCAGTAAAAGCAGTAGAGCACATTTTAAGGATTTCATGAATATGTATCAGTACTCTTTTGTTCAGTATGTGTTGGTGCTTCATGAAATCAAAACTGATGCTGTCAATTAAAATAAACTAGATTCTTTAAATGATCAGTGATCACAGTGTTGTGTTATCAGATCAGACTGATCTGAGAAAGTGATAAGACTGCAAAAAGATCAAATGCAGCCTCCCTGCCTTCGCCTCTCACTCAATGCAATGAGCCATGCAGTAAAACTTCACGGTTTACAACAGGCCTCCCACACAAATATGTCAAGCAACTATCTGCATATTCTCACCACTTGTTGTTAATGAACCGACAGTTTGGCAGCCGTTTGCTGGCCTGCCACTCTGAGCTGCGGCCAAACAGCCTTTGGAGAGTGTTAAAGCTGACCGCCAGCTGGATTAGAGGGTTAACCAATTAGCGGTAAGAGGATGGGTCAGAGTACTGAGTCAATCCCGATCTGCAGCAGAGCCGGCTGAGAAACTGCTAATCCAGTTCCTGGTCACAACCTCCAGCAATAAGAGTCACAAAGGTCGCACAGAGGGAGGAAAGCTAGCGGGATGAAGCAAGAGCTTTGTTTAAATCGAGAAATTGTTTACAGAGTGTTACTGTAACTAAAGTTCATAATAAAAATGTCCAATTTGCCAACAAACTAATGCTGCGGATCTGGAGGGTTGGATAGCAAGTTATTGGGAAGTCAGAAAAGAAGACTTTTAAATTCTATAATTCCATTTTCCAACGAATACGAAGCATGTAAAACTCAGGGACGCCAGTAAAGTGGTTAGTGTGGTGCCCCATGTACAGAGTCCTCCAAACTGGTGGTCAGGGTTCCAATCCAATTTCTGACTCTATCCACTGTCCTGTCTCTACAATCAAGGCATAAAAAGCCCAGAATAAACCAGTAAAAAAGGAAGATTTAGAATTCATAACAATTATTTGTTTTTATATTTATAGTCTTATAACCCATAATCTTATTTTAGGAACATCCACTGTATCAAACAGTTATACTATCTTTGTTTGGCGATGAAGCATTGTTGTCACTTGATCATGTTTTGTCCTCTCCTGTCGTTTGTATGTAAAAGGAGGCCGACTCACTCACTGTAAACCAAATCTACCTACGGGTACAAATAAAGTTACCGTACCATACTTCAATGAAAACATTATTTGTTGTTGGATTGGAATTGGGATTGAATTAAATTGCTTCTCTTGATTGCATTATGGCCTATGCGTTGTGCCTCATTCTATCTCCATTAAGCCCATGCTCTTAAACACTAGTGGAAAGTACTTATTGGACTAAAATTCAAAAACCAGTACAGTTCTCACACCAAAAAGTCCTTCCCTCAACTTTAGAAATTGACTTTCATTTGCTCAGTGCTTAATGTCCTGAAAATCTAGTCATTAATAAGGGATTTATCTCTAAAAACAGTTGACTGCTAAAAACAACAAAGCTAAAAGTATCTGTTTTCTTTCACATTTTCTGGACCAGATACCAAGTCCTTATCACATTTCCAAAACAAAGCATTCATGAGCAAAGGTGCCATACACATGCTCCATCACATGGTGCAGTGGAACACATACTTCCAAACACAACAAATGCCATAATCATACAAAAAGGCTCAGGTGTTAATCACAGGGATCAGAGAAAGCCATCGTTTCCTTACATCTCATATTATTTTAACTTAACAAAGACAAGTGACTGCAGTTATACAGTACAATGTTGGGAATTGTGCAGTATGCTGTAGCTCATTATGGTTTACTTCTTGTGCCCCAGTGTCCTTTGATGAGGAAATACACAGCCTGTTGTCTCTGGACTGGCAAAGAAAAACTTGCAGTGCAGTGGGTTGTGCTTTGGGTTTAACTTTAATCTTGCTGGGTGAGATTTTCCTCAGAATTAGACGTCAACAGCAGGACGCAAATAATGTGATGGCTGCTTGAGCTCATTTTATCTACAGTCTATAAGCTTCCTCCATCTATTCAAAGCTTACCTTATCTGCAGAAAAAATCATTTAGGTTATGGTTGTATGTACACGTATGAACAGATTGTCATTTTCTTTCCCTGCTTATATTGGAAAAAAAGGCTGAGTCTCCATGGAGACACTGACAAAGTCACCTCCAGGTTCAGGAAATCCACCTTTATCTGATGAGTTACTCGCTGATTCCCCTCAACTGGAGATATTGAACAGCTACAGTATCTAAAGAGCTACGTATGTAGGTGGTGGTATGATGGGATTGAAAAGAAGGTGGAGACTCAAGGGTTTATGTGAATCTTAAAGCTGCTCAACGTTAACCTCTATCAGTAAGCAGTCCTCCCTGTTTCGTCATCATTACAGTTGCTAACAATAATATTATCATACTTAGCTTTTACTGCTAATACTACACATGCTTTTACCATTAATACTGACATTGTAGCTATATCTTATTCATTGTTGTTGTTGTTGTTGTTGCTCTGTCTGTCTCTATCCTCCTTCCGAAGCTTGATCCAAAGGCAACTGGACTGGTTGAAGATGTTGAAGGCGTTTCACCTCTCCCTTTCGAAAGGCTTCTTCAGTTCTAAACTAACTGGTGGACGGTAGCTCTGTCCACCAGTTAGTTTAGAACTGAAGAAGCTGGTGATGGATCAAGCTTGAGATTTACCATGACCTGGATGACTGAGAACCTACACAGACCTCTATCCTCCTGGTTCCTGCATCTCCCTCTATCCCATTGTCCAAGCCCAACACAGTTTTGGCAGCTGGCTGTTCAACATGAATCTAGTTCTGCTCGAGGTTTCTGCCTCTTGAAGGAAGTGTTTTCTTACCCCTGTAACTTTGCTAAATGTTGCTTAGTGAAGGATTAATGTTGGGTCCTCGTAGATAATATAACAATGGGTACGTTATTTTACCTGCTTTTTGTAAAGTGTCTTGAGATAACATTTGTTATAAATTATTGCTATACAAATAGAGATTGATTGATTTTCCCTATGAAAAGAATCTCAGTGGCTTTTACTCTGTACAAGTAAACATGACTTATATCTTCCACGTCTTACAATGTTACAATGTTACAATTCACTTAGCAGACGCTTTTATCCAAAGCGACGTACATCAGAGAGTAAGTACAACACTAATCCATTCATACACCGCCACCGAAGCAGCGGCAGCAATGCAGGGTGTCTTGCCCAAGGACACATCGGACATGTTGCTCAGCTGGGGATCGAACCCTCGACCTTCTGGTTGAGAGTCGCCGACTCTACCAACTGAGCCACGTCTTGCCTCTGTTTTTCAGTCCCACCGACTCCTGTTAACCCTTTCAGCCTTAAGTACTGTTTTTAAGCTTCTCAAGTGGAAGGGTTGTTAGCAAACAGTGAAGATGAGCTTTTTTTGTTAGTAAGGCTTTTAGCTCAACACAGACAGTCGCATGGAAAGTGCAGACTCAACATAACACTCAAAGATACACATAGACCTGCATGCACACAGATATAGACATCCCTGATGTTGCACTTCAGCATAGCCAACATAATGGGCTTAAGGTGTTTGCATCAATTAATTATGATGTTGGAATACTGAGTATTGGATGTTTACCTTCACTTGTAATACACTGGGCAAGGCTTTCTGTATTTCCAGAGGTCTTCCTTCCAGTGGAACTTTGTATTAGTAAATGACATTTTTGAATTTTTAGATGTCTCTTAAATAGGATTATATTTGTATGACCTTTCAAAATGTTATGAAAAGGAAATAACGTTTGTGTCTTATCTTTTAATTCCTGCTTGTCCTCTATCTGTAGATTTGTCTTTTTTTTCCCCCAGTGCTGTTTCTCTGCCAGCTGACTGAGGCACAGACACGACTGAGGAGAGAAAAATATATAATTTATACCTTATCAGTCAAATGGGATGTAAGTCAGAAGGGGTTCAGCACAGTCGGTGCATACAGAAAGGGTGATAAGGCATAAACTCTGGATTGAAAATGTATTATCGGTAGAAAAGTAAAAACTCCTGGGTAAGAGTGAAAGTGAAGCTGCAAAGGGATGACATTTAGATGTAATCGACTATGTATTAAATCGTGTCAAAAAGGAATTCATCCAGAGGAAAAGCATTGTGTTTTACAGTCTGAATAGCTAAACTTTTCAGTCCTGTTTTTTTGGGGAAAGAGTTTCTTAAAAAAAACTCCAAAGCAATAAGCCGAACGCTTATTTGAAATAGGTTTAGCATGTGCTAAAGATCCCTCAAGGGGTATAGCCATCTTCAATTTCGGACAACTCTCTAACACAGCAGCAAGATGTGGACACTTCTATAAATCCTGCTTCTTTGTGCCTCGCACGAGATGTGCCATCCAAATGCCTAAACCCCCGGTGCTAATGGTACGCACTCAGCTGTCAGATTAAGGCTCATTTACTCCCAGCAGGGTCTTCAATTACCAGTGATTAAAACCCCCTTTGGTGTTGTGTTTTAAGGGAAACAGGATCAGTGTAGATTAAGAAGAGAAAGACGGAGGCAGACAAGGGGAACAGGTGGATTTTTGATGATGTGAAGGGTGTGTGAACTCTCTCAAGACCTGTTTCTGTTATTCACACTTCATTTCTTTGATTTCTTTAAAGCAACATAACATCATGTAAATTACTTCTGCTGCTGGACAGTGTTTGGCTGAACTTTTAACTAACACATTTAATTTGATTAAAGCTCATTGGTGTGGAAGAAAAGACTAAAAGCAACTCACTACTTTTTAATCCAATCCACTGATATTAGGAAACAACCCTCCGCATAATTGAGCATGTTGTTAGACTATGAACATTTTGACAGAGGGAAAAGAGAATAAATGCATAAAAATGTGGTTCTATAAAAGATGGTTATTTTTTTATTATTGGTCAGATGGATAATATCTACAGAATTACAGACATCTTTATCAGGGTTTGATTTTGAGTCTGTTTTTTTAAACAGACAAAGTTGAAACCTTGATACCAATCTTCATACCCAAAAAGCTTAACATTGAATCCACTTAGGACTTGTTCTGTTTTTTTCCTATTTAAAGGCATCTCTGATGTACATTTCTGATGCAACAAATAGACGGACATCCTCTACCTCCTGATTTTTGGTATCTTTTCGTTCGACCAACTTTTAAACAACAACAAAACTAGAGAAAGAGACTGTGTGCTTGTGCTGGCTGCTTGTGTGAAGCCTGACGGTCGGAGCTCGCCACCGACTGCTGACCGGAGGTAAACCCACACCCTACACGGCCAGCCAGCCTTTGTTTATTAATGCCATTCATTCTCGTAACAGGAGCCTATACCTAACCTTGCATTCAAGCATTTAAAGCAGACTAGACTACAAAAACAACGTTATGTTAGTATCAAGCGAATCTGTAATCATGCTTTCCCTTCATGTCAGTAACCATTTCATACCTTCAATCTTTTCCGACAGGGTCCTGAGTTATACCTGCACTTGGGTGGATTCGAGTCAGTCGCATATCTTGGTATGTGATGTCACAATATGCAGATGTCTTACCTTTACCAGATCTGTGATCTTTGTGAAATGGAGTCTCGGAGGAATGCGCTGCAGAAACTATAAGCGGACAAAATTAATTCAAGAATCTGTGATGGATAAAATCTGCCTGCATCCTTTCAATTAATGTTTTGGATTTTTGAAAAGCTTTAAAAACATTATGCAACATTGGATCATTCTGGACACAGATGGTGTAAAAGTTGGAGAACAATAAGCCAGAGAACAATCAGACTTTGAGTGGAATTATTCAAGGCAGGCCAATAGTTTTAAATCTGTGTGGATGTTAAAACAACTTGGTGACAGTGTGTTGAATTTCTTGAGAGAAGTTCAGCGTCATGTCAATCACTATGATCTGATTCAGCTCAGGACAGAGCTATTAAGTTTCCATTATGTCTGCAGACGGCCAAACAGAAGCAGGTAGTCCAGTGGTAAATGGATAAAACTGAACAGAGCTACTCCATTAGAGCAGCAAGCAACGTTCTGATTGAATTTGTCATCCAGAGAAAACACAGTCACCATCGTCCCTGGAGCCTGTTTCTGTTCATGCACATGTGTCAGTTGCTCTGTCTCCCTCTGTATCCATCTCTGTTGGTTAAAGATACTCCCACAGACCAACACAGCAAGTTGAATGCTTTATAAGGTCATTCCGTCTACTCTTTTCATTAAGTACAGCATTAAACTGAGCTAAAACCTTGTGCTGACAAATGTAACACTAAAGTTTCTACAGTGGAATTCAAATGAGAATTATTCCTGTAGATTTTTTTTCTGCGGGTTACATTGCACATAGACACTCAGACCGATCACCAAGCACGAAGGCCATGACAGAAGTGTATTGACAGACAATTGAGGAATGACTTCATTTATAAATCATGTCTCTCCATCCAAAACCCCTCTCTCTAATCTGTCTTGGTCTGCTATGCGTCACGCAGCAGCAGGCAGATGGTGTTAACATTCTCTCCATTCTAAATGAACTCGTGTAAAACGTGGAGATGAACAAAGAAAAGTGGTGCAACAGTTAGATGGAGACCTAGCTCCACCCTGTATGGAGATAATGAGTCGTCTTTGACATCTCTTGGTCTCTCTGTTGTCACTCCATCCAGCAGAGGCACTGCTGTGCACAGGCGCTCAACCCTGCATGCATTAACACATAAACAAGCTGGCTGAATCATTCATGTCATCCATGTAGGAATGTGTGTTTGCTTTGGTCTTCCCCATGAAAACTTACAGTAGGTGCTGAAAACTGGAGGCGTTTGTCATGTCGAATTTTCCTCATCAGTCTACCCCAGTTAAGCTTTGAAGTTTGAAGAGGAAGACAGGTAGACAGGTGGCGCTTATGGGCCACAGATCATATATACGAAGACACACACACAACCTTGCAAACACAGAGCTGTAGCACCAGTTTGTTGTTTATCTGCGTGTGACTCTGTAGGGGAAGATTTAAGTGGGCACGAATGATCATGTCCATGGGAGCACCAGAGAGAAAAATAGGATGATTGTGCAACACACATCCACCTACACGCAAACACACACATACACTCACATCCCTCAGCCTTCCCATCCTCCCTGAAATAGGCGCACCAAGCTTGGCTGCCTGAGTTAAGCTCCTTTTATTCTTTGCCGTATCTCCGACCCACCTGTGTGTGACCCTGTTGCCCCAGAGCGCCCCCTAGAGGTGTCATGTAAAGGTTGTTTGCAGGTTGTTGCACTTGCTCAGCAGGCGGTGGAAGTGTTTCTTCTTTCCTTCAAATGTTGCCGGGTAAATAATCTGCGATTTGACTTGTAAATAAGACATGTATCCCCTTTAAACGAAGACAAATGAAGTGAGGTATGGAGGCGTAATCTGCACTATAAATCAACGTTAAAAAGTGTTTCTTCCTGTGGGTGTTTGTGTGTCTGTTTGCACCATGTGGCAGTATCACAGCAAGCCAGGGGTTACACTCTCACCCCACCCCCGCCTGTCATGGCATGTGATGTTTTTCTAATTACTCTGAAAAATGACAGAGTGCGTCTCCATCCGTGTGTGTCGCCGCTGAGTGTGCCACCACCGGCTGCCGAGACATACATCACTCTAATTGGCTCAAATGGCTCTAATATATGCCACCATGTTGCCTTCATGGATCAGCAGCGTCGCCTTTTGAAAATCAATATGGCAACAGCATGCTGGGACAGAGGAGAGTTACGTTCAATGAGAGGCTCGATGACTTTGGTATTTGGGTGTTAATCTTGCCCCTATCCACCAGTAGATACAGCGGTAATTGGCTGTAATTGGAGAAACATTAAGGCTTGAGATAGAGACAGGAAGGGTTGAAAAATGTCAGGATGCAAAGTGTTTGTGTGTGTGGGAGTCAAAAGGTGCATATGCTTGCGTGTCCAGCAATATTTTGTAATTATAGATATCCTAACACAAAACAAGGGCCTGGAAATATTGCAGGACAGAGGGCTGGAGTGTTATGCCGCCGTGCAGTGAATCGATACGTGGCACAATTTTTCAAAGTGTTGGTGGTGGTGACAGCTTGAAGTTTTAGTGAATTGGCACAGCGCATAATGTGAAAAGTAGCGTTTACTTTTGTTTAGAAGTAATACAAAAATTACTTAAAAATAGTCAAATGTAAGGGTAATGTTGGCTAAGACACGAAGGTCTGTGCCACCCAATCCAAGGATATGCCTCCCCAGATCATCACTAATCAAGCGCTAAATCTGTCATGCTGGATAATGTTACAGGCAGCGTAACGTTCACCAGTGTCTCCAGACTCTTTCACACTTGTCTTATGGTGCTCAGTCTCATCTGTGAACAGAACAGGGTGCAAATGGCGGACCAGCCATTTATGGTTTTCTATCTAGTGAATGCCAATCAAGCTGCACGGTGCTGGGCTGTGAGCACAGGTCCCACTATGGATGCCAGGCTCTAAACCACCCTCATGGAGTCTGTTTCTCACAGTTTGGTCAGAAAAAGGAGCACCAGTAACCTGCTGGAGGTCATTCTGTAGGTTTCTGGAAGTACTCCCCATTTTCCTCCATGCACAAACATGTAGATACCATTCCTGCTGCTAGGTTGGTGACCTTCTAAGACCCTGTCCAGATCTCTTTGCGTAGCTGCCAGTTCTCCCAGTATCTCCTTCATGTTCTGTGCTATGATGTGCTATGGAAACACACCACATCCATTGCTATCCTGGAAGAGCTGGACTGCCTCTCCTTTGCACCTGTTGTCCCTATCATTTGCATTGAAACAAGTGAAATGTATTAAAAATCGTGACACGTGCCCCATGTACAGAGGCTGTAATCCTAGAAGCGGACGGCCCGGGGTTCAAATCCCACCTGTTGCTCCTTTCCCGCATGTCGTTCCCCACTCTCTCTGTCCCTAACTGTGGACTCTATCCACTGTCATATCTCTACAATAAAAGCCTAACAATAAATCACTTGTGCTTCCTAAATGGATCCCTGAAGTTCAACTGACTGTTACTTTAAAGGGGACATATTATAAAAAATCCACTTGTACAGTGTTTTTGAACATATATTTGGGTAACCTGAGTGTCTATCGACCCACAAAATGTGAAATAAACCCATCCAGTCCTTTGTTTGTGGTCTGCATAAGTCTTACCACAAAGAGAAAAATGTTCTGTTTCAAACAAAAAGTTGGATTGTGGTAAAAAAAAATACCTCTGGTTTCTCCACCCATGGACTCCACCACCAGCGTACAGCAAAACTTTTGTGCAGGTCTGCCATTTTTATTCTCGCTAGCGAAGGAGTGATGTCTACCGGGAAAACTCAGTGGGACTCATTGCATTTAAAGAGACACACACACCAAAACAGAGCGTTCGGAGAGAGCTTGTTTATACAGGGTCACAAACCTTCTCTGGTGCTTGATTCATGTTATATTTTGACCAAAGCACAGCACAGATGTTTCATTTAGACCACAGGGGGACTGTTTGAAAAGGTTAAAAAGGGGGATAATATGTCCTCTTTAACTTTACGAGCAGTGTATAATGAAAGTGCATATATAAACTTAATGATTTTAAATTGAAAGGGATGGAATTAAAACTAGTTCCTATCCTTTTCAGCACATTAGAAAATGTCACATAATTAACATTTAGGTTGAAAACTAAAAACACATCATTCGTACATTTCTAACATGTATTTGACATGCCATTGAATTAATACAAGTAAGTAGAGTTTGTAGAATTTCAGCAGTTGTGACAAAGTGTTGCAAACAGCTAGGAGCATAACTACAAAGCAATACGCCCCATTTATGTGTTTCTCAAATACTGGCACTTTTGATCATCCCACACATTTGCAGGTGTTTCATCTCCATCTGAAAGATCTCTTCAAAAGGACATCAAAGTCCTGATTTGATAATAGACAGTAACAGCCCTGAAAGGTTGCAGATATAAACAAAAATCCAAGTGATCCTCGGTGATTCAACTCCTTTGATGTCCAGTCAGTTTGTTTAATTGTGCTGGAGTAAAAATAGACACAGCTGTGCTTCTACTTTCAATTCGGCGAACATATCAACTACTGTGTGAAGGGTGGGTGTGATACACTGGAGCAGAATCCATCATACAACTGGTACAGTATGTGGTAATGTATGGTATGTTATTAAACTGCTCTGAAAAACTCCGGTCTACATTATCTCTCTGAATCCACTGTGACAGCCTCGGACGCTGTGAGAAATGATCATCCAAAGTCCCTGCAGAAAGGCGTTGATAAAGCGCTACATGGGGGTCTCCTCTTCATCCCTTGCACTGATGTGTTCTCTATCTATATAGTCTATCTGAGATTAAAGGACAGAGGGGGAAAACAAACCATCTCACCCACCAGGACACATTGATCACTGTCGCTGTGCTGGAAATGAAAAGGTAGGCTTATAGTGGGAAATAAGTTTCCCTTCCTCTTTCTGTCTTCCTCTCTGTTATCCAGATGTTTTTTGATAATGAAAAAGATGTACAGCAGATTAAGGTTTGTGTCATCTGTCTTCATTTGGGGCGCTGAAATGGTTGTGGGGATGATAAACTGGAATCCTCTGAAGCTCTGTATAACATTGTGCTGCAAAAACCTTTGCCGCAATGGGAGTCCGACCATGCTTAAAAAAACATAAAGCCCCAGCCTTGGGTTTCTGCTACCTTATCACTCCAATACAGCTGTTAGTGCTCGAAAAGGCTGTGCTGCCTCCCCTGTGTGTGTGTGTGTCTGTCTGTGTGTCTGTCTGTCTGTCTGTCTGTGTCTTTGTGTGTGTGTGTCTGTCTGTCTGTCTGTCTGTCTGTCTGTCTGTCTGTGTCTTTGTGTGTGTGTGTGTGTGTGTGTCTGTCTGTCTGTCTGTCTGTCTGTCTGTCTGTCTGTCTGTCTGTCTTTGTGTGTGTGTGTGTGTGTGTGTGTCTGTCTGTCTGTCTGTCTGTCTGTCTGTCTGTCTGTCTGTCTGTCTGTCTGTCTGTCTGTCTGTCTGTCTGTCTGTCTGTCTGTCTGTCTGTCTGTCTGTCTGTCTGGGTGTGTGTGTTCATGGTGATGTAAAGCTTTTCAATGAACAAAACTGAGAGGGCTGGCAAATAAGGTGAGAGGAAAAAAAGAAAATATCTTGCAGTTTATTTATTTTAAATTTCATTTTGAAGTTTTCTGTGTAGTTTCTGTGAAAAAAAAAGATTCCCGTTATCCAAAAATTAGCTGGTGTGTAGTTTCCATCTTCGCGGCGAAAAAACTCATTCCCCCAGAAGAAACTCTCTTACTTCATGATTTGATGTTACTTACTGTAGAGCCCTGTAAACAGCACAGAATCTCCAATAAGACTTAAACTGAGCTTTGCTCTGGTGAGTAAAATGACGCAATATTTTCACACAAAACAATTCCCCATAAGGCCCCTTGTGTGTAACCATCTACTGTATTTACTATGTTGTTACATAAGAACAATTACTGGGATGGAAGGATGCTTCTCAGTAAGGAAGGACCCAGGTGGTGGGTGTCTGTTTGAATTCTGTGACCCCTGACCCTCCCCCCCCTTTCCCTCCATTCCTGGATCTTGGCATAAACACTGCAAAAGAGAAACATTAAGTCCTAGTTATTATGTACGTTAATATGAGCTTACATGTCTATGTGTGGAGTCAATATAAGATCAACATGTCCGTATACATTTAAACAAACAACATGTGCATCTTCCCCTTTTAGATGTTTTAAATGTTAGGATACTATATTACAAAAACCTGCAGTGCATACAAGTATACACTCTTGTGTTTGCAGTGAAAATAAACAAATAGCAATAAACCAGCCTTTACGACTGAGGGCAACATATGTCATGTTCCTCCAGTTGGCCACAGCCTGTAAGCTTGATTTAATACTTTGCTAGTCAGGAGCAGAACAGACTGCTCAGTGGTGTGTGGGAGAGCCATCCAGGCACACTTAATAGAATGCATGTTATGGTAGCCATGTTAGATCTGGACCTTGGAGGAAACACAACCAGGACCCAAGGGAGAACAAATGGCTGGAGACATGTAAACATGCAGCACATCCAAAAGGCTGGGAGAATCACACAAACACACAGTGTGCTTGATTTATTCCATCAAATTCAACTACTCGTGCATTGATGCATATTGTGTAAATGTTTCTACTGCTGCTGCTTGTGCTTCTAAGACACTGTGATGTATTCCTGAATGGAAAAACTTTAAGGAATGACAAATGTCCATACAAATCAGAGAAGTTAATCCTTACCGACAGTAAATGTCATCTCCCACCAAAACAGTCTAAACACAGTCAGTGTCACGGTGGATGTTTGGCTCCAGTCCGTGCCCTGTATTTAGTATCTCTGTCGCTCTTAATAACAGGCAACGAGCTTAGTGTATCTTCCCTCGTCGAGTACAGTCAACAATTATAGCTTCGTTTAAAGTTTTCTCAGACAGCAACTGAAGGATGAAACAAAAACTCAAAACATGCTGACATTGTAGAAAAATGAACTGGCTGGTTCCTGCAGTAACATCCCTTAATGTTCGAGCCTTTACATTTAAGGCATGGAAAGATATTCTGTCGTATATTCCGCTAACAAGCTCCTGGCGGTTCTAAGGGAAGCCGAATAACCTCATGGACAAACACTGGTTAGATCTTTAAGTCATATACCGATCTCAAGACTCATTCAGACCTCAGCTCTGCTCAACTTTTACTGATACATTACCGATAAATAACATAAGCCATCATGTTCCCTTAGCATCATCCAAGCCTCTCCTGGTCAGCGTGTCCTCTCCTTTATAACCTACTAGAGATAATGATCCTACGTTACTAGTGAGTATTAAACAGTTTTACTCCTTCATGCAGAGATGTCATAAGATTTTACGATTGTGTTATATTTTTTAATTTAATGCCTGAGAATTCTGGTTTCCAGAGTGGAAAACCCTGGAGTAAAAGTCTATTTGTATTTTATTGTTAAAGTCATATATTATCTTCAAAGTGATCACATGTTTTCATTCATGCTCTCCGACTTTATATCCTTGAAGTCGTGCATACGCACGCTCGTAATCGACACGCACCAGGGGGAGCAAATGCCCTGAGAGAACGCCGTAAGAGCGGGTGATCAGTGGAGCTAAAATCAAATGAAACATGAACTAAAGCTTTGTTTTTCATGGCTGAGAATGTCCAAACAAACTAACATGGAAACAAATACAGACAACAGCACACATTAAAGGGGATGAAAGGGAACACGCTCTGCAGGAAGCTCTATGAGCTGTGTAATGAGTTGGCAGAACATGCTAAAGCTTCTGCTAGAAGCCTGGAGGACTAATAGACTGGGTACCTACGAACAGCGTCGTGAAATTCTCTGTCTGAACTGCAGCCAGTGAAAACAAGGTCACCTCTTTTCTCCCCCCTCACCCTTTCTTAATGATCTCACTGTGTTTACTTAGCTGCCAGATAAGAAAGGAGCGAGCTCTTTACGGGGCCACGCGCTGTTTTGATTCCAAATGACACTCGAGCCATCGACGGCTTAGAAAGGGCTGCAGACTGAAACATGAAACACAACAAAACAACAACAGCTCACGCACATAAACTAGGGGGTTAATTAGGGTCAAAGTTTGTTTGATCCCTTCACACTTTGGTCAGGACACACACTACGGAACAGCCCAGTTCTGTAACAACGTTCATTTATATGAAGTAAGTTTGTCCAAATGATCGATTATTGACACTTTTCAATACAACATGTTTGAAAGTTATATAATCTCCGTTTCTTTAATGATAGATAGTACCAAAGCTTTCAAAAGCCACCACTAGCAAAAGAGAGAGAGATCACTGTGTAAGGGCGCACTCACACTAGCTAAGTTGTCCCGTACTGTGCTTAAGCACGCTTGTCCCCCCTCCCCCATTTCCCCCGCCTGGCCTGCATTCACACTGCTCACTAACCGGGCCTGAGCACAGTTACCTCTTGTACATAACGTCGTAATACAACACATGCATAGCTTTATGTTGTTATGAAGCGTGCTCAGTTTACAAACAAACGGACTGGAAAAAAAAATAAAGGGACGCACTGTCGGGTCCGCATCCACACATCGGAGAACAACACAGAGACCATGACAGCTACTTTACTGACTTTGTGGCTTATTTTGAGTCATTTTGGTCAGATACAGCCAGAACACTCTGGGATTTCTGGATAATGAAGTCTGTCAACGTTGTGCTTGTGCTCGTGCATGAACTGTACTGTGCAGAAACACACCTCTTCGAAGCGTGCCAGGGCCAAGGACACTAGTCAAACACACTGGACTTTAGGGGTGAAGCGTGTTTGGGCACAGTACGGATTGCTTAGTGTGAGTCCGCCCTTAATTGCACAAGAACATTGCCAATGTATTTGTGCAATTTACACAAAATAAGGTAACTTACAAAAAGAAACAACAACATTTTGTGTCTAAGACTTCTTTTTTGTCCTAGGCTGGTATCGAAACATGTTATTGTTAGACTTTTACTAGTAGTATTATCTAACTTTAAAATGTGAGTATCGTGACAACCGTGAAGGTGGTGGTGGCTCAGGCGTCAACAGATTTTTAAGTAAATCTGGGGCAAAATCATCTTTTTTGAATGAGCCTTTTTAAATATTTTATTCAGACTTCTTTACAAAATCTGAACCCCCCGACTTTGCTTTGAAATTTACCGCCTTCTTACTGAACAGTAAACCACAGAGGAATGTAAACTCTCCTCTAAACAAGAATAGGCAAAGTCACAGAAACAAACCACAAACAACAATGAAACACTTCCTGGCCTGTGGTCAAGTTTTACTTACTCTGTCCTCCACAATAGACATGATTAGTTTGATAAACACAGAATCCACGCTGCGTGTTAGCCTTTAAGAGAACCTCAACAGTCCATTTTAGGCGAGCTTAAACACCAGAGTTATATGTAGTGGAGCTAAAGGTATTTTCTCTGTTATTGTTTGGCTCCCTCCCAGCGCTAACATAAAGCTGCTCTGCTGTAGATCCTTTAAATAATAACAGTTTTGTTGACAGCCGTGTCTTTAGATTTACTTCAGGTGAACTTTTCAACTTGAACATCTGTCTCTGCTAAAAACGAGCCTGTGATCCGGGTGGTTTGTTCACACTGGTAATCTTGAGCAGATACGTGTTTGTGGGGAAGCGACACTAAAAGCTTTTGACAAGGAGAGGTCAGGAGAAGGGGTTATCTTGGTAATGTTTTTAGGATGTGAGAGGAAGGGGGCTGGCCCACAGCCCTGAGCCCAAAAACATCTCCACCGCTGTGGAAAACAAGCAAACAACGTGAAACATCTCGTTCTGAGTCAAAGCAGAGTGCTTGGGGTTCAAAGTGCTGCAGAGACATTCAGTTTCCCAGCAGAAATGGTATTACCAAAATACTCGAAAGAAAATCCGAGTTTGCATGAAATCGACAAATAACACAAATGCTTGATGACAGGTGAACTTCAAGCAAAATGCAAGAATAAAAACTACTATAATATAGAATCCCTCAGGGTCGGTGCTCAAGGGACATTCAGTCATTAAAGTGACGGAAAACAGAAACAGAGGCTTAAAATGATCAGACGAAAGGTTTAGTACAAATTGATTCTCTTGTGTTTACCTACTCAGCATTTTTATCTCCAATTTAAGGATTTAAAAAAATAATTATTTATAATGTACGAATGACTTCTTTACTCAGGAGCACTCAGAACTATAGGGTTGTCACAAAACCAGATTTGAAACCTTTCGATTCTAGAAAATTAAAATGATATTGATACCTTTTTCGTTACCACGGCAACACAATTAGGATTTCTAGGCCCCCCCCCAATATTGTTTTTTTTTTCTTAAAACAAAAAAAAGCAAGAAAACCATTCACACTGTCTTCATTGTTTCACTATCAAAACATTGCCAACGTATTTGTGCAATATATAGAGTCGCTTTTCTCTTTCACTCATGGCAGCTTTTGGTTAAATATATGATTGAAAGATTGAGCCTCTCTTTGGTACTAGCGATCATTTAAATAAAGGAGACTGTATCACTTTTGCACACCCCATTTACAGAAGCTACAGTCCTTAAAGTGGGCAGCCTGGGTTCGAATCCGACCAGTGGCTCCTTTGCTGTATGTCATTTCCCACCATCTCTCCCCCTGATTTAAGACTCTATCCACTGTCCTCTCTGTAGAAAAGGCATAAAAACAACAACACCAACATGGCATCAAAAAGAATAAAACAAATTGGACAACCTTCTTGCTAGTACCTGTAACATTTTGGATTTCATTATATAACAGACCCTCTGGCTACAGTTTCACAGATAGTGTAAATGCCATCTCACATAACCATTAACCTCGGTTCACATGAGGACACGCACCCAAAAGAACCAGGACTATGCTCATACTGTCAACAGAAGTTATATTAATCCCCGTCAGGTTGTCATAATTAATCAAACCACTGCATGGTTGGACCACATTGATTGTTTTGGCAATCAGAGTTCAGTTTTAGTTCATTCAGTGAAAAAGATAAATACGTTTCATATCACTACTGCTTCTGGAAAACCCCTGAAAAGTCATTATGTGTGGTCTGGGAGATTTATGCTTTTATGTTTATTATTTATGGCTGTAAGTAGAGAGCGTGAGTTTCATGACCCTCTGAGCCCAGGAGACACATTTAAACCATGTGTCAAAAGTGGGAAAAACGCATGGTTGTAATAAATCTGAGTTTATAACTAGTCTTTAGTTCCTGAAGAATAGGATCCAACAAAATCTTCTTACATCAGCAAAATGAACACAGAGTGATTAAAAATGATCTGCTTAATAAACTCCAGACCCCAGGAATAGGGCAAATTGATCCTCTCCTTCTGGAGCGTCTTAGTGTGTATCCTTTACAGCAGAAAAAGAAGCAGCAGAAGAGATAGAGAGACTTGCTAATGGTGACTGACCTATTCTGAGGTCTGTTCTATTCAAATTAAAAACCTGCAATCCATTCATTTGCTCCCATAAGGACTCTTTGGGAAGCAGCAGACGGGGGTCTGATTTGAATGAATGGAGGAATTACACACACACAAACAAAAGGCCACAGCCGTAGATAATTGCAGCGGAGAGGGCAGCTCGATTGAAAGCGACATCAGCAACATAAACAGGCCTCTCAGATGAGAACACATCCTGAATTGAACGCCTCGTAGTCTGAGCGAGTAAGGAGAGAAAGTCAATGCGATTAGAGCGCAGGAGGTCAATATGATGCGAGCATGGTTGGTTAGTGATTGTTGCAGTGAACTGGAGTGGTGGGGGTAATTATTGTTACTTGCTTGTGCAATGTTACAAGATGAGAAAAGATGCATTAGAGTGGGTTCTTCTTATTTGACTTTTACAGTCACTGGCGACTGCAATTACCTCAGGCTACACACACATACACAGGCAACTGTTGCTGCGAGTGTGTGTTCTGTGTGTGCGTGCGTGTGTGTTGTTGATATGATTTGGGTAAAAGCATAAAGAATATCCAGGCCATGAGAATATTATATAAACACACTTGCATTGCATGTGTGTGACTAATGCATGCTTGCTTAATGCATCATACAATTAGATGAAGATTAAGATAATGATTCTCATCGTGACACTGGGTGGTCGAGTAAGTAAGCAAAGTAAAAAATACTGTAAATGTTTAGTACACAGAGTATATTTCCCGCTCAGCGTACTCGACTCATTAACTTTTAATGTTCACATTTATCTGATTAATTTTATGTGCAAAACATTCACTCAGCACTCAACTCTAAATATAAACACTGATTGTGGAAATGCATTGTAAAGAATGTGAACCTGTAAATAGTGACATTTAATGGATGCCGACTAATGAAAGTATGAAAACTGATTTCAATTTATGGCGTATATACTTCAATGAAGAACAATTGTTTTGACATCAACAGATCATTGGTATACCAGGCATTGCACACAAAGTGTTTCAGGTCAAAGTATTGTTAGTGTGTTTGCCCAACAGGTGGTATAGTTTGGTTGATACCAAACTGTCTGTACAGAGAAAGCCCGATTCAAACAGGGGTCCTACTATCTCAGCAGATAACTCCAGCTGGACTTACTCATTTAAATCTACTACAACAGAGTGCTGTTTCATACAGTGTTTGATCTTGACCAAATGTGGCAAATATTAATGAAACATTTATTACTTTGTCATTGCTTGTTCTGTGCAGAAGTGCATAGAAAAATAAGAAACAGGATGATTTACTAACAGGTCACTACTGGCTTTAAAGAAAGAATGTGCGACCTTTTGATCCAGTAGATGTCGCCCTTGAGCACTAGCATGAAACTAAAACCAACCACTGGCTGGCGACACCTCCGCCACACCGAATCCTCCGCTCACCTACAGAACAGCGACACAGCTCCAACCCCTCTCCCCTCGCGTTTGCACGAAGGAGTTATCAAATCGGAACGCACCATAATTAAGCACTAAGCGCAAGTGGCGGACAAAATTGTCGTTGTCTCGAGCTGCATTGTTGTGCTAGCAGGCTAATGGTAGCACTCTTTAGTTTGCTCGTAGCTTCCCATGGCATGTCAATTTACACGGAATGACCGTGATCTAAAAACGCTCACGAGACATTCAAATGAGCAGTGAGTACAGAATGTTTTTTTTCTTTTCTCTAGTCCCTCACATAAACGGCTTTTATATGGAGATGAGGCAACCGGCCATCCTGTCCATGTAAACATGGTGTAGATACGGCTCAGACAACATCACGGACAGCAAGACTCGCACATTAACTCATTGTAGACAGTCATGACGCAGAGTTATTTACAGAGGATATACTGAATTTCTGCTGTATTGATGTGTAAAATGTTGCACATTCAGCCTTTAATATTTGCTCAATTGCGTCATAAACACTTTACCACTTCCTTTAATACAAATGTGGACATGGCAACAAAAGACAAGACGACCAATCAAAGTCAAGGTAAAGAGCTACATGTGATATAAACTGTTTGAGACCCATTTTTGCTTTCTCTGTTGAGTCTCTCGTCTCCTCCTCTCAGATGGATGACTAGCTGTTACAGTGCGGAGGCAGTGAGGCTCAGGTGCTTCTGAGATACACAGACAGGGAACAGAGGGAGGAAAATACAGCGAGTGCATTCAGCTGTCTCTTTTGTTTCTGATGCATTGTATGGACGGCTGAGCATTTCGGCTCAGGAGCCTCTAAGCGGCAACTGATACTGTCCCCCAAGTGGACGTGGATGCCTACATACACCGGACGAAAACAGAGACGGGTGCAGGTTATGTAGCCATGTGGGTTGAAATACAAAAGCAACAGCAAATGATGCACGCATGTGGATCAACTGTTATTGTTTTATGACATCTGGCACCACATTCATAGACTAAAAAAACCCCACCATGAAACAGCATGCGTGCCAGTGACATGTACTATAGTTACAGGTCAGAATGTATTTATGTAGCTGTCTGGAGACATGTGTTCTTTGCACCATGCAGTGCAGCTGAGGAATGGCTATGTAACAGAAGGAGGAGAGGGCCAATGAATACCCTAAATGTATGATATTTTATTTCAGGTTTTGTCAATCAGTGTTGGCACTTTCTTTTGAGTGGGTGTGTGGAACACATACTGTGTTTTCTGAAGTGTGTAGATTTGGTATAGCTTTTATGACTTGTATCAACCACTCGGTTTTTTTTGTATTTTTCAATCTCAGCTTTTTGCAGAGACGTGTGTGGTGGGTAGGATTTCATTATTGTTTTGTCCCTACTGTAGCTGACTGTCATGGAGAGATTAGACTGTGGAGATCTACGCTTCAGAACCATCTGTTTGCCACATTATTATTTTTTTGCCCCCTAAGCCCTATAATGACGTGAAAGAAGAGATGTTCCTTCCTTTCCTTTAACAGAATTTACAAATGGTTAAGTACCCAGAATCGATGCAATACCAGTGCAAGACTTAAACACAACAGCTGTTAACTGTTAACCTTTTATGGATCTAATATGACAGCTTTCATTTTTGATTGTCTGGTTTAGAGTTATTTATTTTATGATGTAGTTTTACAGACATTAATGAGACAATTAAAATGAATAAATAATTAGTTTTGGAGTGTTTGACACATCTCACACACTTACTGTATATGTAAGTACATATTGATTTGGTGAGGAGGAAAGCTCTGCTTGTTTTAAGGTTAGCATTCCTCGATTGTTCTTAGTTGTTGATGTTTTTTCAGTTGTAGCCAAATGATTCTTAGCTCTCCCATTAGTAGCTGAGCTTACATTACAGCAGGTAGGCTTGCCACCCTGCAGCCTTGGCTAACGTTTCCTTCCCTGTACTGCACTGTTGTTCGCTATTGTTGTGTAATAAATGACCTTGTATCAGTTGATCTCTGCTTCTGTAAAACAGTAGCACATCCATAGTTGATAGATTGAAGCTTGCTCTAGAGGCGGCTGTTTTGAAAATGGGAAAGGACAAATCATTTCTGTTGAAGTGAGTTGATTCAAATCAGGGCTTGTTAATTTATGCTGTGCAAATGAATACCAAATCTTACACTTCAGGGAGAATCAGACGTAAATATAAAATGGTATCGTTATCAAACTTTATATTCCCAGAGGCCAGTTCGTTTGAGTCTATAGGGGCTGGGATCACAGCAGTATTTTCACAGGTCCAGGGTGGTCTTACAGGCCACTTCACAGGAACATCAGCACGGTGTCACTCCTTTTTCTGACACCGTCTGTCCTCTCAAGGTGACATGTGACAGCTGTCGAATTACAGCTCATCTTGTCGTCCTGCTCCTTAAGAGCTTTCTGGATCTCCTTTCCCTGGACACCACACACACGTCAAAATGCTCGCAAAAAGCTTTGTGAGCCCTCTGAGTCACACCCACGCTGTTTTCTCACTCTTACAAAAGCTCGACCACAAAAAAATGCCGGTCTGTCGCCATCAGTCTGTAATCTCATCCATCTCTCCGTCTCTTTTCCATTCTTCTTTTTTTTGTTACTCTTTGTAACCCTGTGCCTGACATCTTTTATTCTCAAGCCTGAGCTTTTTATCCCTCTTATCCTACTTGTCATTATTCTTTCTTGTGTCCTTGAAAACCTCTCGTCAGGGAAATGTTCATCTTCAGAGTAAAAGTGCTGACTGGGGGGGGGGGGGGGGGGTAATAGCACCGGTGCCAGCTTGTTTTTTAGGTGCAAGGATGACAGAGATGTAGAGGTGTGTCTACGCTCAGCACTTTACAGGAGCATACAATAACATCAGGTTTGAACAAACAGTGTACTGTATGAATAGTGCCAAGGTGACGTTTACTCAGCAGCATCTGACTGAACCCAGCTGATGCACTGATTATCTTTATCTCTTGTCCATATTTGAAAATGTTTTTATGACGCGTGCAGCCAAAGGACAAAAGGTGAAGTATGTTTTCTTGGCAGTTGGCATAATTTGATACACTTGAAAAGAAAAAAGAAAAGTATATACTGGCCCTGGCTATCTGATTTGACCCCTTCTTGCATGTTTTAGCCTTCATGCACCTGCAGTGTTTGCACAAACTCTGATCTGATGGGCTAAAAGTTCATCCCTCTTAACACAAAAAAAAAGATTTCAGAAGATGGAAGAAGGATCATTTTGCAATCAAGATGTTTTTTCTTTAAGTATGTTTATCTGAAAAACCTGAAAATCTATATTCCAAAAGCTGACAGGGAAAATCTTCATCTTATGTTTAATTTTTTTTTTTAAAATGACTTCCTGCCATCAGGGATTTCTAAAATCTTATGTTTCTATTTTTATGTTAAACCCACATGGGTCATATTCCTCTACTTGCATTCAAATCAAATGAATCATCAATATAACAAGTTCCCTGGAAAACAGGACAGCTACAGTTCAAACAACCTGCATCAACACCATGCAGTTATGTAACTGTACAGAGGAGGCTGGAAGCTCATTTATAGCATCAAATGTGCAAAAACCATCACATCCTCTTCACACATCAGCTCTGATGTAACTAGGTGTGTGTGTGTGTGTGTGTGCGTGTGCGTGTGCGTGTGTGTGTGTGTGTTGTACAGCATGTGTGTGTCATTGTGTTGTGTGCGCCCCCCTTCTTCATTGTGTATGTACAGTACAGTAATTCATGTTTAAATGTCATATATTGAATGATCCATGCAGTTACCAAAAGACGGAAATTGTACTTACTGTTTTGAAATAGAAATGAAGTGACTTTTCTTGACATTTTGTACAGAATGTTTTTTTTTTTTTTCTTCTGAGCTAATCAGAAGCCAGCAGTTTAAGTACGAGTCCCCGCCATTCTACTGCCCCTGGTCTTCACCTTCATCCTTCTCATCCCCCACATCCTGCATCCTTGTGATCATCATCATAATCATCATCAACTCTAATCTGTAGTCCTCTCTGCTCCACACAACATCACTCTGAAACCAGGATGGACAGTATGTGTTAATGGTTGGGTGGGAACTTAAACAAACTTTAACAAACTGTGTTTGTATGAAAGGAAGCCCAACTATTCTACATTGTAAACTTTTTTTCAGATTTCTTCCTGTTTAAAAGTTAAAAAGGTTTAAGTTGAAAACATAAAGGTATGTTATTGTGAAAGTGAAAATCACACTTTGGGTTATTTTTAATTTAACTAAACACAAAAAAGAAGAGAAACAATAATACAGAAAGATAATGTAAAAGAAAATCAGTGTCAGTGCAAATTATTAAAGCAAGGCTTGAAGTACAAGTCATTACTTCACTACTTCATAAACTACCATTCTCCTCATAGAGCCTTGACCTTCCATGATAAACTCATGCAGAGCGCCTGAGAGTGTGAAATGTTGTCTTCAAGCTGGATTCTTTCAATAAATGCATTTATTATTGGCTTTGCAATCATAATTAATAATCCATAGTTTGAATATTTTCTGATTAAGAAAATAAAATGAATGTCAGCAGACTGCAGACACCCTGAATATGAGCTCGTGCTTCTGTTGTAAATTAGATTTAGTGTGTCCACCAGCTCTTAGCCAGAGTTGTTACAGTTGACATACATTTGCATCTAAATACATACAGTGTTGGATTCTGCTTCTTGTTGGCATGAGGAAAGCATCTTTAAAACAATGCATAATTTTCTCCATGAAATAGTTTGACTATCCTCCAAGAGGCATAATTGTATATTGTATGCATCTTAAGCCACAGACAGAGGCTCACATAAATCAAAATACTGAGGAAAGCAATTTGTGGAGGATTAGACCGTCAGCATATCTTTTTTTCGGATCTTTGTCCCTATCCATGCTGTCAAAAGGGATTATCAATATGTTGTTCCTGACAGCATGGAAAGACAACGCACACGATGACAATATTCAAATTAAAGCTTGGTTCTATTGACTGAAGTACCAGCTTTTGCAGGGACGACCAGCTGTGTTAACAAGTCTGATGGGGTGCTTTTATTTTAGAATTGTGGGTGCTAAGTCTACAACTCCACGCTTCAGTATCAGGTTGCATTACATCGCAAAAAATCCAGCGTCAAATATTTGTAAAGGGCCTCCTCCCTAATAGACCAAATACTGATAAATGAAAAGTGCCTTTGTTTTCCAAGTTTTCATTGGCTGGATAGTCAATGACAAAAAATGTATTATATCAATCCAGGAGTGTCAGTGTGTCTTCTTTTGTCTGTGCAGGGTCCTCTTTTTCACATGCTGAACCTTCCCCTTTGACAAAGGTGACCTTGTGGGTCTGGCATGTTAAAGGATGCAAGAGCCTCTTTTTGCAATTAACAGAAAAACAGAGAGGACACTGCGAGTGAAGCACACGCTTTACACATGCTGTTAAGTAAATTAAATTAAATTAAATTAGTTGAGTTCAGTTTCAGGAGGTTCCAAAAAGGCTTGTGTGTTGTGTTTGCAATGGTGGCGTGGTAATGTTGCATTAAGGTGCTTTGCTCTTTTTCACTGACTTAACCGCTACAAGCCAGGCAATAGCTAACTGAGTCAGACTGAAGAGACCAGCTGTATCCAACTACCATTTGGATGACAAAGTGCAGGAGGGATGATGTTACACGATGTTCAAACAATGCTAGTTTTTACAGACATTCAGAATCAAAAATGTAACGGCATTCTAGTTGACGATTCATTTTGTGCGAGCACTGCAGAATTTTAAAGGCTTATTATGATGTTGTTGTATAGGCGGTGCCAGGGAGGGGCTACGGGTGCTAAAGCTAAGCAATTTCTTAGACATTTCTGTGGATTAATATCTTTTTATCCAGCGTCTTTACATGAGGGTCCTATACATATCAATTTAAATAAAGTCATATCTTGCAAACAGAACAAACCAAGTTTTTGTAGAATGAAAATAAAAAGCTGAATCAGGTGATTAAATTTGGCCAATGGTGTAGCACGCCTTGACCTTATTACACTTCCACTTAGCCAGAGTGCAGCTTTGAAGTCTTTTTTAGTGTGGCATCAGTTACAAGGGTGTATTGCAATGAATGGTGTAATATTCCTCAAACATCCACATTCAGAGACTCAATCAAAAACTGCAAACAGAGTGATGATTACTCCTAGTGAGACTCATCTAGTAGCTGATACAGATTTAAAACACCAGCCACTTAAAGAAAAGATAGAGGATGGGAACCAGGAAGGGGACCTACCTGTTTCTTTTGCTGCAGGATTCTGGCATTGCTGATGACATAAGCAGTCGTACCTGTGAAGGTCCACGGAGAGTTTTGACAAAACCTATTTGAGGAACAGCAGCGGTGACTGTTGGACACATTACCTGGCACTGTTGACTTTCGAATGTTGCGTGATGTCTTTTTATGCACACTTTGATGTGCGTTTGCGTGCATGTGGGTGTTTGCACATCAGTGGTCTTGTGTGTCAGCACATAAATTAATAATCCTTTATTTGAGAGCACCATCAGTCAAAAGATGAGACACCCCCATAGCATATGAAAAAGAAAGTCTCTGGCGAAACCAGTGTTTTTTGTATTGTATTTTTAAACCAGTTCCAAGTCTTCCCAAAAATGTGTATATAGATATCAAATCAATATCGTACCCGTGTGATGAGTTTGCTAATGGCTGAAACAAACAAAAAGTCACTTTCTACACATGTCATACAAGGTTTAGGTCTATAATGGTTTAGCTCATTCCAGACAGAGAATATCTCTCTCCTTGCAGCCAAAACTTGAACACAACCAGAGTAGATTTCAAGACGTCAGGTTAAACTTCCTGTTTTCAAAAAAAGGGCCTGCAAACCCAAATCCTTTTGGAACCAAATTTGGTGGAGGCTTCAGACACAAGCCCAGCATCTTGGACAGATTCAAATACTATTGGAAACAAACAGAGGGTTTGGCAATGTGGAACAAGCCAGATCTGCTGACAACAGAAATGCTGGTTTTGTGGTTTGATCCCCTCACATAAAGTCGTACAGAGACTCAGAGTCTACATTTCAATCGCTGCTGTTTAAATGAAGAGATCTAAAGTAGCCTGAGGATGTACGAGAACCACTGAACCCGGGGTCGGTTCAACTATTATTGTAACCGAATGGAACCACAAAGAAGAAGAGCCTGGAAACATAATAGCAGTGGGGTAGAACTCAAACATGGAGCCAATGATGTAAGAGAAGGAAGAGATATTTAAAAAAAAATAAAAAGCGAAAAAGATGAACTGAGTGGTTTTGGGAAAACATGAAGAGCATGGATTGACACGAGGGAAGTGCCAGGGTGCTTAGATCTTCTTCCCCCTCGTAATTACAGCCTGTTTTTCTTACACATGGTTTTCCAACACATGGTATCAGCCTTAACCACTTAAAATAAAAGCTTTGTATTTGACCCAGTTATCCATGTAATACTTTACTGAAAGAGTGAAAAGATTTCAGAGTTTGGATTAAGAGGAGAAAATACTGTAAGGGCTGTCAAGATGTGGTCCTCCTGAGTAGGATGAGAGTTAAATATACGTGTGTGTGTGCGTGCGTGCGTGTGTGCGTGCGTGCGTTCGTGCGTGTCAGCAGCAGCAGTCTGGCTACTTAGGCGTGTTTTATAAGCAATACAGGAACCTTAGCTCAAATCCAAATCACTTTAATCCAATTAAAGTGATTTGTTTGGACTCAATGTCCCAAAAGAAAGTATTGTACAAGGCTAAAAAGCTTTGTGCAGAGAGTTCAATTCAGTGTAAATCCTTCAGATACGTCATTATGACTATTGATCTCACAAATCAGTTACCATCATCGATTATTATCAGTCCTGACAGTAATTTAAGCTGCCTTAACTCTTGTTGACATCACTTTTAAATGTGTATCTTTTTGAATCAATTCTTCAGATAGTAAAAGTTCCCCCATGATAACCTTTGTATGACCCCGCATTGGCTGATGAAATCTGTTGTTTTCCAGCATTTGAACATGTTGTCTGCCCAAACTGCCCTACTTTCTCTGTGTGGTTTAGCAGCGCCTCATTAGCTGAAACAGGCCTCTGTACTAACTAATTATTCGACTTATAATTAACTGTTATACTGAGGCAAAGCCGAGTACGACACTTGCAAAATCCACATGCGGCCGGTTACAGAAAAGCATAATCTAAATTGCATTTCCCCTATTTCACTTAATTATTTGAATCCTTGCTGGTTCACACTGAGAATCCATCTGCACAAATTACAGCAGGTATAAACAAGCTGCATGGAGAAAAAAAAAAATCCACCTTTAAATATCTTTCCCACTTGCCTCCTCATCACTGACAACAGCTATTTCCCATTCTCATAAGTGCTTCCTAAATGGATCATGCAAATCAGGCTATGAATTAGCAGGAGGGATCATGATGATGTGTTATCCATCTGTGGCATTTCACGTCTCTAATACCATGACTCTAATTGACGATCACTGTCATTGTACCGTACTTCAAAATAAGGTTCAGTGTTGGCCTCAGCCGCATAAATTAAGAAGCGTGCTGCTGTTACCTAATTGCTCTGATTAGCATGAGCACTGTGGCAAAAACAGTGATGCTAATCAGAGAACGAATCTGTACTGACTGGACTCATCCAGATGACTGCCAATGGTCATACGAGTAGACTGATTTTTTTGCCAAAAACATGTCAACAGTGTGTCTGTAAGAATGTGCATGCATGTGGGTTTAAACCAGTTTTGCCCTCTAGCTTAGAGGAACATGTAGTGCATTGCTCATAGGCTGGCCGCCTTGGTATATTTTCTGCCCATACAATTGGCTTTTAAGACCAATGAAACAGTAGGTGATCTTTCTCCCTCACTCTGTACGCCTTGTATACATGTCTCAGGTCTGTATACTCAGTAGGTGACCAGAGAGAGTCTCTTTGAATGCATTGTTGCAGTGCAACGTCTGTTGTACAAAACTTCAGATATCGTTCTTTTATTTTCAATTTTAGGACCCTGCTCTCTCTTGGTTTGGCTGCGTCTTGATAACAAGCCTCCCCACACGGGGCTCACTTGTTGTGATAACGGAGTTACCGCCTCAAAGTAAAGATGGAATTTTACGTACTCATCGGACTGGAGTTATATCTAGTAATCCAGCACAGTGTTTTGTCCAAGTTTGCAGCCAAAGACTACAGCAGGCTTTTACGTTAATGATGATACTTTTGTAAATGTTGTCAGATTTGCAATCTGTGGGCACGGTTTGATAAACTGTGCGCACGGATTTGCATTTGTGTGTTCACTCAGTGACGTCCAGACAGAAAAAAAGTTTGAACCACTACTTTACACACAGTAGTCACATTCTCCCTGTTGATGCCTCTGGTCTTTTTGCATGTATTCATGTTTGCATGTTTATATGTACAATCTCACAAGCACAAACCAACTCAGGGCTGGGTTGCTTAACATGTTGGTGGTTCATCCCAATACAGAACAGCAGACGACAGAAAATGTGGCTGTGGCTCAGTTGGCGTAGCCGAATCTCTAAAACGGAAGGTTTGAGGTTCAATCCCCAGCTCCTGAATCAAAATGTCAGAATTGTCCTTCGGCAAGACAGTTAACCCCAAGTTGCTGCTGCTTCTACGTCAGCGGGGTATGACTGTGTATGAATGGGATTAGTTACTTCTGATGGTCACTATACATAGCAACCACAGCCATCAGTGTGTGAATGGGTAGGTGTGACAAAACGCTTTGATTATTCAGAAGACTAGAAAAGCACAAACTCAAGTCCATTTACCTATTAGCTAACACATGGAGGAATTAGATAGGACTATTAATAAGGTAACCATGAACTGACCTTATGTTAAAGTTGCTTACCCTAACTATAGAATAACCACTTAATTTGACACATCCATGATCTTTAAACATTAACCATACAGAAGCTGTCATGCAGACAATACAAAATAAAGATTAGGATTTTTATGGCATTATGAAATCTACGAGTTAATTGACTAGACCAGATAAAATATTTCACATACACGTGAAGTTAGCATCCATTACAGAGGCATACAACACAAAGCCAGAGCACCTTGTCAGCTGACCAAAAGTAAATCATTGTTTAACGGAAAAAAGCAGACACAGCAATATCATGAGTGGCCTGCATGTGTCTTTATCTGAATCATTCATTATACATGGCTCCTATGGATGGTGTGAATTCATGCGCACCTCCAGTAATTGATTCAATGTCTCTCCTATGGTGCAGAATACAGACATCAGGAACTGCTGATAAGACACTAAAACATGCAGCCATGTGTAGCAGGGTGAGTGGCATGCAATGGAAGTGAAAGGGTCCTCTATAGTTAAAGCCTTGGATTGACAGATTGACACTTTAACCACTTAGGCGGACTGGGGGGGGGGGAGGAGTTAGGGCAGTCCAGCTAGCAAAGCAGACTAATGAAGTGCAGAGAGGAGATTAAACGAAGTGGCTGAGGCTGGAGGAAGGACATAAACTCACTGCCAGGCAAGTCCAAACCAGCTGCACAGGTCAGGAGTTACAGCAGCCAGGCAGGTGTAAAGTCAGTGAAGTCAGGTGTTAAATCAAGTAGAGGTGCATGAAGGGAAAGAAATCAGCATGAAGAACCAGAGTCAACAACATCAACAGTTGCAGTTTTGCAATTCAGTGGCAAAACTACATCAAAAAGCACGACATACTGTATAGCATCCAAAAATATACCATTTATTTCATCTTCAGTTTTAAGACAGTACCCATAAAGTGAAAGTGTTTTAATACCCAATATCAATTGAGTATACAGAGGGATCGCCGTTAAGCAACTTAAACACACAATGCACTCCTAAAAATATCAAAACATTACCCAGGCTGCCTGTGAGAACGCAAATGTCTGAATCTTTGAATAAGGACTTTAAGAGGATTTTTTTCCTGCCAGCCGCCTAGTACAAAGTCTACGTGGTGTCTGAGCTTGTGTGAACAAAGCAGGAAATGTTAGTGCCTTTCATACTCTTTAAAACTCACCCTGGTTGCCTGCAAGTTATTTTCCTCTCTTGGTTTTAAGAGGAGCTGGAAAACGTTGCTGGGGAGACAGAAATCTGGGTTGACTTGCTCTGCCTGCTGCCACTGCGACCCGACCTCGGACAAGCGGAAGAAAATGGATGAATGGATGGTTTTATATTGATGTTAGATGTTATACATATAATCCCCCTAAAAAAATAGTCCCAACTACAAAAGACTTTCTCATCCTCCTGCACCCTCTCCCCAGACACCCTCCTCTTAACAAAGTTGAGTATTTTCAGTTGCCAAAAACAAGCCAGAAACACATAATCTCCTAGTGCTGTTCGAAAGGGAAAGTCAGGACAATGTCAAGAGTTCATTTGTGAAAGGGGCTTTAGTAAAACCACTTAATAATCACCTGACTCAATGATGGTCCGTATGGAAATGGCAGAGCACACTAGATCAGAACTTTAAACCTCAAATGTTCCACTTGCAGAAGAGAACTGGATCATCACATAACATATCAGGTAGGTAATCGTGTAATCGGACAACTTTGCACCTAATACCTACATGTTCAAATATTATTATTATTATAGTGGAAACCAGTCATTGCAGAATATCAAACATGTATAAATCCAGTGCTAAATAAGGCTTTGGCCTGTCATTGGGATAACAGCAAACATATGTCAGGGACAATGTCAGAGCTGTGGATAAAATGTGTCTGATTTGCTCCTAATGGGATCATTACGATATGTTGCAATGGGACAAAAAAACAGCATGGTGAAACATTTGTGCATCAAATCCACCGTGAATAATTCCATTACAGCATACAGTGTTATCAATGAGGGACATGCTCCAGCCTTTTCTATCACAGCCAGACACAAAAAAAAAACGGCTTTTGTGCTTATTCGAGGACAGGCACCGATCAACACCCTAACCCATTGTGTGACGCCTGTCCGGAGATGTGTGTGCATTTTATTCACTCTCGATTAAATTCACCCACAGCCGTGACAGAGCAGGCAGGATCTAGAGGCTGCAAAACACCAGCCACTGGGCCAAACAGCACGTTCTGCTGACAGCAGGAAAGATGCGACAAAGAGCCACTGTTTTGTTGATACACACAAGACACACACACACCAAGATCCAACGTGATAAGACAACTGGAAGATTGCAAAGGGAAATGGCAGATGGCAGTTCTTGAAATACAGAAAATGTTTTACTGCAAGTATATTGTGTTGTATTTTTTTTTGTCCCTAAAGAGATGCAGGAAGACTTTGAGTAGCCACATGCTTATGTCACATAACTCCTCCTCACAGGGGGTCCCTTTATTTCCAAAATGGAGCAAAGGACAGACCCCTAAAGATCATATCACAATTAACAGTCAAAACAATAAACACTTTCCACAGCAGATACAAAATATTCAAGTATTATTCAAAGAAATATCACATGTTCATAAAATGTTTTATGATCTACAAAGCACAGAAACTATATATTTTTAAATCTACTTAGCCATAAATCATTCTGCAGGTGCTATTTTGGGGGAAAAACAAAAAACAAAACACAGCTGCTCCAACCACAGAGAGAAGCCTCACATACAAAAATGACAACCAACACTGCATATGATGTGTTTGTACATATTGCCGTGTGAGTGCTTGAGTGAGAACATGTTTCACAGTGTGTACTGGTTGTGCTTCTTTCAGAGGACACTTTGATTTGTGATGATTCTCACCAGAGATCCAGCTCTGAACACAGGAGAGGAGAGCCGACGCTGCCAGCTCACCATCGAACGTCACAGCAGTTTGACTAGCTCTTTCATTTAAGATGAATTTATCAATGGCTCACCTTGTTTTGATTGACTTCTCAGTGGAGTATGTTGTTCATGTTTATTTTATTCATTTTTTAAAACATGTTAGTCAGAACAGATGTCAAGGCTTCATTCAATTCAAGGTTGGAAAAAGAGCACCGGTAACTGGGCTTACAGGAAAAAGAATGATCCATGTAGATTTACCGACTGTTGCAGAAAAAAAACCCACAATTAAACACGTGCTTAATCGCAATTCACTAAATTCAGCTCTAAATCATGATTGTTTTAAAAAACATCATTTGACAGCTCTATGAAAAGTACATTTCTTGTACACATAAGAATAACTCACATTGTTACAATAGTTTTAAACTGTTGTTAATGCCAAAAGCTTCCTTCACTACAGTTACACTACAAACAAGTTCACAAGAAGAGCTGAACCATTTCTTATTTTGTGAATCATGAGAAGCTGAAACAGAAAAATGTGACATTTTCAATCTTTTGAATCATGTTGTAGTTTTTAATTTATGGCCTAGAAAGTCTGATATTTTTAACTTTAATTTAGCCAAACGACAAAGTCAATAGCAGTCTGTGTGGAGTGAAAATGAAAGTAGATGACGATGATTCTAAATGTTGACAATGACCGGGGTTTACTGCTAACAAGAGGACTCAAATAGAAAGCCTTGATAGTGACTTTCAGAGTACTTTCTCCTTCATTACTTCCCTCTCCAGATTCTCAGCCAATTAACACACAATCACAGCAGTCTTCTTCACTTCTCTCTTGAATGTAGAGCAAGGTCATACTTGATCAAAGTGTTTGCACACTGCACTAACATACAAATGTGTCATTGGAAAGATTGTATTGGATATTTTGAAGAGCAGCAGCTTCCACACGTAGACTTACAGTTACCTTGGTTGTGATTTAACAATTCGATTCAATAGATAAAAAGATGACACTTGTGCCAAGGCTTTGAATTAAGGAGTGAAACGTTCACAAAGTGCACGACAAAGTGGATGAGATGAAATTGAAAGTTTTAAGAACTGCCCAGTTCTGATCAATATTACATTCCTAAAACATTTTTAACATTTCACGTCAGTATTAGATGCTAATATTTTTTCCCCTCATTTTTACTTTTCATGTTTCTTTCGTTGGACTTCAAGTATTGACTAAAGGCTTTTGTGTTCTTTTCTTGTTGACATCCCCATCAAGAATCATTTTGAACCGTGCTTACAAGACTTTTTTTTACTCACTTAAGAATTAGATTGACCTTGTGCACATACAGTAATGACTTCTAAACCTTTGTACAACTGAAAACATGTATTACCTCTAAAACAACCTTCCACACATTTTACTATGAAGTTATAAGCTGCTGTTTTTATGCTTTTTCACTCACTTTGACTCAGTATGCAACCTTATTATGACAAATGTATTCTGAATGGGACTAATGTGAGTTTAACCTTCCATCTCTTGCCAAAAGTACACTACTTTATTTGGGTGAAAAAGGAGAGACTGAAAGGCATGGAAAATCAGACACCATTTAAAATGACAGTTTTTTTGTATAGTCAACATTTCAACCTCAGTGACGCCTTCAACCATCAAGGATGTTTATTCATTTACATGCATGTGTTAAGACTCTTTCTGCTACCACAATAACGGCTGGACTCAGGGTTGATTTGTATTTGGGTGAAAGACATGTTTGTAGTTTAGTTAATCTGTTAAAGTAATCAAGTGTAGTCATGGAGTTTGGATTGCGGTTCTTTACAACACCCCAGCTACAGTAAAAGCATCTCTGGAGTTCATTTGCCCAGAGATTCAGCCATGAAACGCACCTGTGTTGAAATGTTGGATTGTACCTGCATCCTAGTCAAAACGTTTAACAAACGCTGCAATGAAACATTTGAACATTAGAGCATGTGACGAAACCACTTGTAGCTGCAATTGCAGTTTTCCATTCTGTGTTCATCTTTGTTTGGTAAATTCATGGCCCTCTGAAAGGAGGATGAGAGTGTACTGTTGCAAAGACGGGAGAGGCTCTTTAGTGCTTGAAATCTGACTCTGCCCTTTGCATGAATAGCAGCAGTGCATCCATAGCTGAGAACGTCCTGGCTGCTTTCATTCTGCTTTAGTGCTGAGGTAAGCAGACAGCCTCTTTACTGCTCTGAATCCACTGGGGAGGAAGTCTGTGTGAAGAGCTCATGCTGGGACACACACACACACACACACACACACACACACACACACACACCTCATTCATGACTACAGTTTCTCAGGAGACTCTTTAGAGTAACAGATAGCTATTCATTACCAAAAGCGTTGATGCATTTGGGATTTTTGTGTGTGTGTGTGTGTGTGTGTGTGTGCGTGCGTGCGTCTACAGGCAAAGGTACAGCTGGGATTGCATATCCAGTGAGTTGGCTCCGTGCAAAAGCTTTGTGGTATGGTCAGCATCTCAGTTCATCGGCCAAAAAAACCAAACATTTTTGTGACAAAGAGAGAGCTGCCCTGGCGTGACTTCGGACGACCATGACAACAGACTGATATAACAACCTATATTATTCAGTGGACAGACCAAGTATCCTTTTACCACGTCAAGACCTTTTTCATGTCCTGTACTCTCAAAGATCTGTTATACCGTTAAGTCTGAAAAGTCTTTGGAACAAATATACAAACGCATTACTGCACACATTTCTTTAATGAGGTTGATGTTCATCTGATGCTTTGAAGGATCATATCCATTCATTGATGTGTTGGGAAATCACAGGGGGACAATAACAAAAACCCTTCAGCCACAATAACATCAGTTATATATTCAGTCTATGATACATGTTTGGAGCCCTAACTGATGAGGAAGACTCTAAGGAATTATTGAACAGCTCATAACGGCAGTGTGGCACCTCTAGAAAATATCTTTAATCAATATTTCATGAGCTGATATGCAGATGTTCCTCTCTTCCTTGTAGGTAATACCCTTGAAAAACTTCTCTTGCATTTAAATATTCCCACAGATTGATACTGATGGAATTACATATCCAAAGCACTCTGACTATATGTCATTAATACAGTCAGAGAAATGTTTCTTACTGTTCTGGTATCTGCAATCGAATGTCCCAATTTTCAAATTCTCTGCAATTCAAGCTGGTAGCTAAATGCATTGAACCATACAGTCATACTTTATAGAAACACGTCTGTGTAACAGTCTTTAGGCGTCATTCTGGAAACAATGAAATGTCCTGGCAGCTCAGATAAACATGATCATTCCGATTGTGATAATAATCAGCACACTTAACAAAATGGAGCCATAACGACAGCACTTATAAACAATTTGGAACAAAATCTTAATGTGTATGCAAAGAGAGGTCCAGTTTTCTGCAATCCATTGCTGTACTTTATTACTTATTGCAGCACATGTCATCAAATTGTCCGATAAATGAGCTGCCTGATGGAGAAACAACGATCAAAAGGCAAGCAAAGTGCAGGATGACATCTGCCTCCATTAGCCTGCAAGCAGTGGCAGTTGTCTTTATTAAGCCTCCGCTTCACACTGCTACACATTCATCACACATTATTTGTGCAGCTCCTGAATCCAGCAAGCAGCCACCACTCTAAACGCAATACAGTGAAGTCAAGCAAAATGCAAATGAATATGCCTCACCAGGGTGAAGACTTAATAGAAGCTTATGATTGACCCACATTTAACGTAAACTCTCGGGGTAAAATGTATCTCTGTGGCAGCGCTCAATTTTCATCGCTGACAGCCACCATTCAAATCCCCTTTTCCCAATCACACAGTTGCCTTGGAAACACCAGCAGCTGCCAGGCGGTCTTTTAAAAATTCCAAAATGAAGCGCCTGGATGTGTGGAAATTCCAGCGGGAGGAATATCATCAGGCAGAGAGACACATGGGTCCAAGAGGAGGGGGATAACACTCATGGACGCATACTGTTAATTTGTTTTTCCGCAGCACCTTTGTTTTGTGAAACGGTGCATTTAACAATTATCTGGCGTGATCTGAAATGACACAAAGGAAAATTGAATGAGGAAGTAAAGGCTAAGCTGTGTACTTAGTGGTTTGTGTTTTATGGAGCGCTTTTATGCTCCAGACCATCTTCCTTGTTTGTGCAGGCAGTATACTGTGCAGCTGAGTTTGTTCTTCTCCCAGTTTTTCTTTTTTTATCACGCCTCAAACTGCTGTTGTGGGAGAACAGGGCAATTTAGCGAGCAGACATGTTAATTAGACCCTGTGTGCTATTCAAGCAGATAGGAGAAGTTTAAAGTCTCACTGTGTGCACACACACACTTATGATTCCATATTAAGGGGTAACAGTCTGTCTGTTTGAGATCTCAACACGGATTCTGACTGTCGTCCAGCTCACTGCGTTGTATCAGGTTATTTTACGGGACAATGTTGTATTGATACACTAATTCCAAGTATCTGCCTTTAATTCACAATAAGGCTGTACAATTAATAATCGTTATAATAATACCTTTATTTGTATATCACTTTTCAATATAAGTAACAAAGTGCTTCACAACAGGCAATAAAAGCTAACAGTAACAGATATTTAGTCGATATATTATGTCTTGAGTTGACTCTGCAAGTCTGATCTCCTCCTGCAGGCCGCTCTAAAGTCTGGGGGCTTGACACCAAAAGCCCTTTCACCTTTAGTTTTCAGCCTGGACCTTGGAACAGGCAGCAGAGCACAACCAGAGGATCTCAGCAGACTGGGTCCTGGCTCAAAGGGTGATAACATCTCAGAAATATAGGAAGGGGCCAGCCCATGTTGTGCCTTAAACGTAATGAAAAGTATCTTAAAATCAATCATAAAATCAACAGGCAGCAAGTGAAGGGAAGGTAAAATTCAGGTTTTTCTCCTTATCATTATACCATGATGTTCCAGGTGTTGAGCTTTGGTGAAAAGCAATATGGCAAGGAGCATAAGGATAAAAAATGACAACTTTGCGTGTCTTCATCAGGTCTGCATACCAAAACCACAGTGCTGCTGAGGCTTAAACAGAGACGCAAAAAGCAACAGTATAAAAAAGGAGAACAAAAGCTACTTTACATAAACAAGTCAGCCATTAAAATGCCTGCTCACCTCTCACCACAATACTTTTATCCTCTCCAAGCCCACATTTCTGCTCGCCTGCATGTCTATCAAAGGTTTTTTGGTGTCGGACACACTGTCCAGCTCAAGCTATTCACACCTACAGTTTTGCCCCTGCATGACCTTGTATTACTCACATGTCCCGGAGGCCAGTAAATGGCTTTAGTTAACTCCCCTGTATTTTATGTAATAAAAGGAAAAGGTCAGCCTGAATCACAGTCTGACTCTGTCTCTCTCAAAGTTTTATCCTGCAGAGCCAGAGACTTTAATGAATGCCAAAGTCTTTCCATCACAGAGGGGTACAGCACGGCTGCTTAGCATCCCCACACAACTTTTGTTACTGTCTAAGAAAATGTTACCAAGGAGTGCAAAGAGAAATTCCCAGGGGGTAAAAACAGCTAGAGTCAAATATGTTTTTAAACCAGTAAACATGTGTACAATACCATAATGCAAGACTGGTATGAAGAGGTTACAGATGCTACTTAATTTATAACAAGGAGGGATGCGACTTTAGCCTCTTGGGTATGTGCTCCACAGAGGCTGCAGGTAAGCAGCCTTGGGTTCTTGTCCGACCCTCGACATTTGCCAGTTGTCTTCCTCTGTCTCTCTTTACTCTCCTTTTCAAGAAAGACAACAAATGGCCCAAAAAATGACTCCCTGCAAGGTTCTGGGACTATTAAAGTGGATTACTTGTCTAAACATGGGATCAAGTATGACTCAAAGATATATGTACCATGTTTTCTTAGTGCTGTGAATGTTATATCTATTTTTGTGTGTGTTTATGGTTTCTTCTCCTTCCCATTCTAAATACTTCTGGATTTACTTAGTTATTAGTTCATGGTTAATAGAATATACACATAATAATAATAATATATACATAAACTATTTTCTACGTATTCCTGTATCCTGGATGCAAAAATATGAGCAAATATACCTTTGAAAGAAGTCACTAGGATGATTTGCTATATTTCTTCTGTCATTTTAGACGGGGTGAAATAAGATAACTAAGACAACTCTTGGTCAAATAAACATACTTAAGGTCATTACATAAACAGCTCCCTGGTTGTGTCACTTTTTTCTCCACACCACACTTCTAAAAAGACAAGCGTGTCATCACGGCACAGTGTGGAGACAGGCCTTACCGCTCTAAATTATTGCTTACACTAAACTACCAGAGGAAAGCAAAGGCTGCTCTAATTGCAGCTCTCCCTGACCTCAGAGGCTGCCCAAACAGCAAGTTACCAAAGGATTTGGAAGAGCTTGTTTTAGGGCAGACAAATTAGGACAATGAATGGTTTCCCGCCCAGTTGGTGTTTAGCTCTATGGCATTTCTTGATAAATGTCAAGTGTCTATTTTCAACATTTTACTACTGCAACTAATTTTCAAAGAAAAATGTGAAACACCTGAACACCTTCTTTGAGTTATTCACAATTCAATTCATTCAAATTCTAAAATGGTCATCAGGAAATTAAAGTGTATGGATGAATGGTTTGATCATCATTAATGCCTTGGTGCCTGCTGCAGCAGCCCACACAAAGCCCATTGTTCCCTCCTGTAAAATTACAGCCAATTCTAGTCTGGACGTGAGGGGTGTGTTTTAAAGAGACGTGATAACCTCTCTGCTCCTCATATGGGGGATCTGTGTGACCTAGATAAGGATCATATGTATTACTTTCACAAGAGCCCTCGGAGTGCCACTTTGGATTACGGATGTCCTGGGAGTACTGAACAAATATTTAAGAAGGGGCTTGGGTATTTGTTACTCTATACCACTCAGTTTAAAATAAACACACAGCCATTTTTTATACAAAATAAGGCACAAAGCAGGATGTCAAGAATGTGCTTCAACATGCTACTGTCAGTGTTATAGAGAGTCTCGTGTTGCCTCACAGGGAATATAAACAGATACCTTGCTGAGGTAGTTGATTATTGATGAGGTGCAGCCACTATATTAGATCTTCTGGTGTGATCAAATGTGTATTATGGGAGACAGAGTACATCCTTGATGAGTTTGTTATGCTAACTAGAACACATAAAACTGTTAGCCAGATGCTACGGTGTGGCTGGGATAGCACCTCTGAGTGGGTTTCACCTGACGAGTGCCCGTCAGTTGTTGTTTTTTAAAGAAGAGTGGAAATATCAGAAGCATATCACATGGGCTTTGATGAATGTTTTCCTCTCTCACATATTAATCCACATTAAATCACATCACAACAGTAAAGGAATAATTAAAAGGAAAGCACTAAAATTTAATTACATACATGATTAAAAAGAAACTTTGCAGTCTCCCCTGAATGCAGTTAATGATGGAATTAACGGTGGAACTATCTCATGCAGTCAAATAACGTGGTGCAGCTCTGCGGCTGCTTTCAAACCCGCCATGATTAAAGTTTGATTCCTTTATGCTGAAGCACGGCATGCCTTGCATATTGAAGTGGGAGAAGCTAAACCACTCTTTCCAAACAGAATGAAATATTTCGACAAGTGAAACGTTCAAGGATTTTCACAATCCCTGCACAAATCAGACACTCTTTTAAAAAAGCACAGTTTATATTGCCAGAAAATCAAACGCACAAAAACAACTCATCTTCATCAACTCGCAAATATTAACTCCAAATTGACTCTGATAAGAAAGGTTAGAGAACACCAATTGGTCCACAAAAGCAGCACAGTGCAAAGTCTCAAATATAAGAAGACTGATACAGAGACAACACATGTGAAATGTCTGTGTGTTAAATATGGTTGGATGTACAATGGTTATTATATCAGAGTTTAACCACAACATGTCTCCAACTCACTGAAGGGTTCCTCTTCACATTAACAGCTTATTGCATGGCTTTACTTGTGAAGGAAAACAATGTTTTGAATGAGACTTTCTGACCTGGAAATCATTTTAATAAAGACTTAATTTCTTTCTCACAAAAAATGAGTCCCTTAGACTACAGTCTTTCCAGTGTTAAAACAAACCAGCTTTACTATGACGAGAACATTCACAGAGAGCAACACCCTCTCCTGTGTGTAGGAACAAGTCTTCCATCTCTTAGTTATGGCTCACAGAGCCTGACTGATTAAACTCCACTTCAGTGCCTGTTGTAATTATACACACAAGACCTCAATTTGTGTTTATTAGTTCTGTGGTATCTTTAAACCACATATTACTGTAAATTGAAATGGGTCGTGCAGTGCTGAGGGTTTGGATGGTGGCCATTTTGTTTTGGTCTGCATACCAAGATGTTGCGCCTCGCATTTCTGCCCATTCCCTCATTACAGAAGGTCAATATGTGGTTACACCCTTGCATTTTTATTTTTTATTTCTCATTGGACATTTACAGCAGTTGTATAAAAGACGGGCGTCATTGCAAAATAGGAATCCTTTGCTCTGGTCACCAATGAAAGCATGACTGACCAACCAGAGAGTAGCAGGCCACAGCTCCCTTATGAGCCTTTAGACAGTGTTCACTCCACCAGGGAGAGAATTACCGACTTCAAGACAATTTTGAAATTACAAGGTCAGAGTTTCATCCCCAGCCATGTCTGTTTTAGATACCCCTTCTCCCTATTTCTTCACACACATACACAGGAGGAGAAAGAGAGAAAATCAGCACACAGATGATCTCTTCCAAAACCCAGATGTTTCTCAGCTAGAACGATTGCAGCAGAGTAACCTTTTAACATGCATGGGTGTTAACAGGGTAAAGTTAAACCAAAAAGACCAAAAACTGTACCCTACTGAGTCTGAAGACTGAGTCTGAAGACTGCATTTTCTTCACAAAGAACTGTTTGTAATCGGGACAGTCATTTAGTTAGAAGCTATTTGACTTCTGTACCCTGTTCTGATTCCTTTACATTTTTTGACCCACTGCAGCACTCGCTTCACATTTGTTCTACTGCTCATGCTAGTGTTCACATTACTGTATACCACTCAACATCAGGAGCATAGTATCACTGAAGCACAAAGGCAGAAAATAGCAAGAAACACACAATAAAAACCAGATGCAGGAGGCAAACTTAAATCAATTCAGACAACAGCATCCACAGCTTAAATGTCCAAAGTTTAAAAACACCAACTAAACGGCTACAATCGTTAGCAACAGGAGCTAGCTACAGTATTTCTTACCTTGTGGAGAAGTCTTGGCTAGCATCTCGGTACGGATGAAATACAACTTCTCTTGTTCCCGACAAACTCCATCTTCCAGCTTGAGGCGAGTGTGTCTTACTTAGCCTGTAAATAATATTACTTTAATACCAAAAAAAAAGAGTCTTTGGTCACTAAAAAACAGTATCACAGCGGATTTGACCGTTATCTGTCTGAGGAGAGGAACAGGTGAATCCAATTTAGGCTAACGATGACTTGGTTCAAGTAAGTGTCCCTGGAAGCCGTTTCAGCTAGCAACCAAAAAACAGCAGAGCAGTGAAACCTGCTGAATTTGATCGAATGTGGCTTTAAATAACCAAAACTACACTGGTGTTTTTCAGATAAAGGTGTATGTGATTTTTCTTCAACAAGGCCCTGTTGAAGAAAAACTGCAGCACTGTTAGCATTTTAGCTTCCTTTTGACATGCTAAACGCCTGGCATTGGGATAAAAGTGAATTTATATGTGAAAGGACTGAATCACTGTTTGTTAGCTGAAGTGCTACAGCAGGTAGACAGTGAAGTAGGGAAGTGGGAAGTGGGAGCGGCAAGTTTAAATAGTCCGGCCTTCTGCCAAAGGTGCGTTTGATTTATGTCTCAGCTTGTAGAGTGAATCACATGACATGGACTGCCCGAGCTAGTTAGGTTGTTCTACATTTAAGCTTATTAGATGTAGGCCTGGGCTATAGATAGATATTAAAAATGCATTGATGATGAGACTTTTTTTTGTTTTGTTTTTTACAACTTTTTGACCTGATATAGACCCCAAAATGATAATTCATTTAAAAAATAACCAACACATTATGACAACAAAAATACATCTTAGTTTCAGCCCCTTTGTCCTATTTTAAAAAGCTGACATAACTTTTTAACTGCTTTTTCCTTGCTTACTTTAACTCCGCCATGTTGGGATTGAAGTCTTCCAAAGGCATTCGATCACGTCATGTAAATGAGATCTTTTTAGAGGACACATTTTGAACTGTGGAAAAAAAAAGATTAACTGCATGTCTGGACATATCAAAATGAAATGAACAAATGTCATAAAATGAAGTATGATATTTAAATGTAACTGCAGTATGCTCTTGAAACAGAAACAAACAAATTGAGAAAATGTGATGTCATGTTTCAGATGCCATTATTTAGAAATCACAAATGAAATGTTTTGTTATTTGGAGATAACAAATCACTGCTCATTGATCTTGTGATTCTGGGTTAATAATTATGAGACTGATCTCAAATTAAAAAAAGGATGACAATCAAATAACAATCGTGTCTTGTAGATGGCAAAGATGAGAGTTGGAACTAGGTTGTTCTAGATAGTGGGTTTGTTATCTTGTTAGCTCAAGGTAAAGCTTGTTTTCTGGAGGTTATATAATTCTTGTGATCGCAAGTTAAAAGCATTCAGAACATCTTTTTATGCATGTTGCTCTCTGCTTCCATAGAAATGAGCTTCCTCAACAAAGTCATTCATGTCATCAAACTGGATAGCTTTCTCTCTTTTGCAGAGGAAGCAGCAGTATTTCACATGATAGATTAGGCTATCATTAAAAAAAACAGGTTACAATATTTGTCTCATGATATTTAAAGACACAGTTTAATGTTTTATCTTCTCAAATAATGTATAAAAAGAAAAGTACACATCAAACATTCTGATGTTCTGTTACTAAGGCAGCTTTAAAACCGTTCATTGTCCTTCTGTTTCCCTCAGGTGTCATTCTGGTTCCTACCAGGGCTGAAATGGCTCAGGTCATTCATACTTTCAGTCACCACGGCAACAGCCACATTGACGTGTCCTTTGCTGAGCAGCACTCTGGATGGCTTTACCCTATATCTGTGTGTGTCTGTGCATGTGCTAACAAGGTCAGTAGTTCAAACACTATGCATCACCAAACATTTCTCCTCGGTGACCTTCTCTTCGTGGCATCGGCCAAATTGAGCAAATCAACACTGTGTTTGTTTTCATAGCCTAACCAATGTTCCTCCTTCTGTCTATATCTCTCGAGTCTCCCCTTTAACTCACCCCTCAACCTCGAACAGCAACAGAAGCTTATCTTTGATTAAAAACACATGTTCTCTGCATGATACAATTATGAGGCCACTTTGTTTGATAGCTTGGTTTATGTAGAGGAGGAGTGATGATACGCCACAAACCCCATTCATTATGTATTGGAGGAGAAAGAGAAGGAGGAGGGGCACAATAACCATTTTCTATCACTATATCTTACTATATAAATGCTTTGTTTGTGTATATTTACACATACATAAAATGTTCATAATGAATCTTGAATTTTACCTGTTGGTTTTGCACATAAATCTTCCAAAGAAGCAGGTTTAAAAAAAAATCCTAATTTTAAAAGGGAGGAAGAACATAATTGCTTGTTAATTCATTGGCAATAAGTAAGAGCACAATTCTGGTTTTCCTAATGTAGTTCAACCCGAGACTAGATGACATTTTTACAGATTTAGTTAAAACAATATGGCCCTATAGGGACTATCAATACACTATTATCTATGTAGTCTGATTGATCATTAAATAGCTAAAAGGAAAAGTGCAATAATGATCTGTTTTATCCCTCCAGTCGTCGGTCAATAGTTTTATTTGTAAAAGGGTTTGGGAATTGGTCATTAACTTTGTAATAAAATAAAAAACAAAAAACATAACCACATACTGTAAGAATAAAACTCAATTCTACGTCCATATTTTGTTAATACTGTTTGTCTAGCATCTTCATGTCTTGGTGATTGCTTACGTTCCTGCTACCATGAGTCACCTATAAAGCATGTAAGCATTGAGTTACAATGTAAGGTTACAGTATGTAAATCTTTCTTTCTACAGGAAATCAGGCAAGCTGAAAGCCTCTTCCATTCCGGCAGTAATTGATCCACAACATAAGTCACTGCTAACACAGTCCTGGGTGAACTCACTGACCTCAATGGGCAGCTTGGCTGAGATGAGGACAACTGTATCCCAGATTCAAGAGGTTGGTTGCTTATAGTAGTGTTTTACTGAGATGCAGTGGAAAAACACTAGAGAAAGCCTCTAAGATGATTACTATGTTTGTAGTGGCATGCGACACAAAAATCTTCATCGGGGAGGTCACTTAACTTTGCCAGTGTGTAATGGCAAGAAAAACCAGCAAAGAGTAAAGAAATCTCTTATTAGCAGGAAAAGGCTGACCTTCAGGAGCTCCACTGACCACTTTGTCACCTGTGTCATGACTTAGAAGAAACCAGAGAGCACTTTTGGAAACCACTTAGTGTGATCAATAAAGGATTGTGTTGCTCTAAAAAAAAAGTAAAGAAAATACAGTAAAAACACACAACAGACCACAAGCTAACAAAGCAAGCTTTCACAGTGAAGATGCAAACTAAACATTGTAACATATGTTGTTAGTTCACTTCAATAGAAAGAGCAGTTTACGCTCGATCCATCAATGTGTATGTGAATTAACATCAAATCAAATATGACATGGTATGTGTGTTTCAAGCATCAAACAATGCTTTTTAAGATTCAGCTATTCTTATAGTTTTGTCTCTTCATCTATTTCCTGTTGAGTCCAATTTCATATGAAGACAACTGTGTGTGTTTGCTGCCATCTAGTGTATAGATACAAATATGGCAACCCTTTAAAGCAATGAATCCATCCAAACCCTGATCTGAGCATACTGTATTTGTGTTAGTATGATCATAGCTACACTATAAAACCCAACACTACAATACTAGAATTGGTCCTTTCCCCCATCTGAACAGTCAAATCTGCATATTTTAAACTCAATGTAAGTTGTTGTTTTTTTTAAAGATACTTTAAGACAAAAAATACATTTTCCACTTTTATTTTCCATTGCACAGTAATCTCTATCTACAGAATTTCTAAACTTTTTGTGGCAGCAGATAAAGTCATAAACATCCATGTGAAAGTTGCATAAAACTGTACAAGAAAATTGGCTACAATGAGAAAAATACTGCAACCCACTGATAACTGTGAAATCCAGGACAGAAGATGATGGCGCACGGCAGATAAGACAGGACTCCCTCTTGTTGTTTGAGCATGTGGATTGAATCGGGTTAAGAATACTGCATACTGAAGTGTAGGGACGAGAAACAAAAACAAGTATAACATTGAAAAAAAAGAAAAGAAAAACACAAAATTAACATTGGGATCGGAGAGAAAGCCATCAAACTGTAATTTTTCTTTTTTCTTTTTTTTTTTGGGGGGGGGGGGGGGGGGGGGGGGGGGGTGACCTCTGGCTAAAACTTGCTTATTCTCCTTCAGTTGGTGGAGGGAAAAGACAGAGCTACCACACTACAATGCTCACTAACACAAAGAAGGCCATATTTGTTGTCTTGGAACCTGTAGAGTCTGTTTAAAGACTCACTGGAGGAAGAGAGAACTCAGAAGACAAAGGCAAGGTGAGTCAAAGCTTATGTGCCAAGACTGGAAATATGCAAGTTAAATAAAACTGGAATGCAGAGGTCATCCTCTTATTCTCATTATCCTATTTTTTAATCTTTTTATCGTTAAGGGGGGGGGGGGGCTTTAGTTAGTGGGACATACACTCGACTGGACACAGACTGGTGAGACTAGGACATCAATATTAATTATTAATCAACCAAAAAGGAATAAATTAAATCACTTGAACACCCCCTGACAGACACAGAGACAAACACACACACATTCCCACACATACACACAGATGAACACAGTAAATATCATTGCGTCTGAGCTGTAGTGGAATGGTTCAGGTTTCGTGTTAAGGAAACATCCTTATTATTAACCAACAGTTAGGCCACTTGAAACATTAAACATTAGTCCAAATGTTACATTTTGATGACATGATGTGATACAGTAGTACTATAAATGGCTGCGTTCCATTGCAACTTGCTCCATGTCTTCAAACTCCAAAGATGAAAATGGTCCTGTATGGATTCGATCCTGGGTCTGCACTCCGTGTAAAGAAGCTGTTATTAATATTCTGCTGTTGTGACGGGTTAAATGATAATGCAATGAAAAAGTTAAAGCAACTCTTTGGCGTCAGAAAAAATATGGCCTCTCTCCTCTTCTGTTGCTTGAGCAACCTCAACGTTGTACTTTCCGGTTGGTCTTAGATTGTCAAACTATTTACTTATATACAAATAAAGGTTAAAAGCCTGGTAGACAGAGAGATACACCACATTTGAGCTTTACTGCAAACATGGGAGTCGAAACAAGGTAATGAAGGTTTCTGACACCTAAAACAACTGTTTCTTGCACCTCAATAAATAAATATCAACAAAGAAATCACACAGACAACTTTCTCATACAGACAATCAAAGAACTGAAACGTGTTTCTGATGTATGCCTTTAAAGGTTTACACTTTCTTTTTTTCTATTATCCTGCATATATGAAACACATGGATATTTCTATCCGTGTGTTTTTGAGTCTCCATACTGATGTTTACTCATTTGAAAAAACCTCTGAAATCCCACAGAATTGGCTCACCTATCGGTGGATTTAATACTGATCACATTAGCATTCAAAGTCACGCTCGGAGAGAGAGAGAGCCAAACTGTGGAAGCTTCCGACATTAGAGGTCAACAGAGGCAGTTAACATCACATAGATCCATTCATGGTAAACAATAATGTGTGTGATACACTTTAATTTCAGATTCAAGAAATCTGATGTTGCCATGTCAGTAACAACTAAATGACATATGCCTTTTATATCCTTGCCCTCCATTTAGATTCCAGCCCTTTTCATAAGGAGAAGATAAACTCGAGTTGTTAGACAAAAGCCACAAAAACTGATTTTTCAACATCATCCACTTTCACAACAATAGAAAAATAAGAGATTTTCTAATAATACAGACAGAGAGAAAACCCAACGAATAACAAATAGAGAATGGCAAGAAAATAGAAATTAACACACACACACACACACGCACACTGTTGGTAACGATATGAAAGTCTGTAAGATACAGAGGAGAGTCTAAAGTGAAGTATCCAGTTTACATCGGAGTAAGTTGCTTTAATCCCTGTGACTCTCTGCATAGAGAAGGCGTCACTGTCGCAGCACTTCCTTCATGTCTCCTCCACAAGTTTTCCTTTTCTTTACTACTTGTCCCCCGGAAGTGGATACAGCGTTGCACATTTATTAGATTTATGTATATATAATGATGTATTTAGATTATTTTTCTTTCTTTTTACATTTTAAGAATTCTTTTGAAGTCTGTTTTCCTCATAAGGTTTTTGTCTTTTTTTCAGCTGTGTTCATCGGTTTGAGCTCTGGCCCACAATGGGCCTCGAGGCGTGGACGACAGTAAAGGATGTTTTGGCAAATGAGAATGAAGAAATCTCCAGGTGCGTGTGCCAGGCGGCTTCCTCGGAGGAGAGGCTGAACAGAGATAAACAAAGAGACGAGAACGTAAAAAAAGACACCATTTATATGCTCCCTTTTTGAGGTTGCCTTTTCCCCTGTCCACTCCTCAGTTCCACCCTTAGACTGAGGTAAGAACAGTGTTTAACATTGTGCTCGGGAAGAAAATCCCAAATGTCCCAGCGAAGAAGGCTTGGAGGGATGGACGAATGGACAGATGGATGGGCGGGTAGGGGGTCACGGTGAGTCCAAATGAGCCGGACGGAAGATGACAGTGGTGTCTGTGGAGCATTGCTCCTCTCCTGTCATGGATCAGAACTGGTACCATTTCTTGTCTTTGCACTTCAGCATCATCTGGAAACAGAAAACGTTGCATTGAGAGCATGGTTCAATGTTAAAGGAATGCCTTTCTGACTCGGATCTAACTAAACTGCATAAATAAAAGTCAATCAAGCCCAAAGGATAGCTACGATCTCAAGATTATTTTGCAGATTTAAAACAGGCGCTGCGCCAGAATTTTTGGCCTGGCCTCTGAAGTTAAAACTGTTTGCCTTTCTTATGCTATATTCTTCACTCAAATGTCACACAAATGTGAACATTCCTTGGGCATAGAGTGCCCTCTAGTGGGAGAATAGAGAATACTATTTCTGAATTAATTTTTGAATAGGAAGCCGGTTAGCCAGTATTTGAAAGTGTTTCCCTCTGATGGTAAAATAAGCGCAGGAACTTAAATTGTGACAACAGTCTGTTATCACTAATGCCTCATAGACTTCAAAGATAATTGCTCAGTAGACTATCAATATGAGCCAGCATTTTACGATTTATACACTAAGATTGAGCAGCTATGGTACCCGTGCTGTGAAGTCAAATGAGGTTTTCGTGTTCTCTTGTAATCTTGTAAACTTTTTCTGTTACCTCATGGGCGTGTTTGGAAAAGGAATCTGCGCTGGTCATCATGGCGGCTGTCCTTTCATCTAGCTCGCCCAGTTTCTGGCCTCTTTCATCCAGTGCTATCCGGGCTCGTGCCAGATCTGCAACCACGCCGGAGGCCGCCCCCTTCATGCCCTCGATGCCGCCCGGGCCTGGGATGTGCTGTGCCAGACTTCGGGATGCTTTTCCAGATGATATCTCACCAACTGAGTAAAAAGGAGAAAAGGCAGGCAGAGATTTTTAGGCAAGTGTTATGCAACATCAAAGGGACTGAACCAATGTGTGTCTTGACCTGTGTAGGTTTGGCTTACACAGCTCCTCTCTGTCCAGTGACTGAGCTCCGCCCCCAAAGAGACCTTTGAAAAACCCTCTGTTTGGTGCCTCTGGTGTCTCCACTGGTGTAAAAAGTTCGCCCAGCATCTCCTGAAACATCAACACAAACATCACTCTTACATATCAAATTATACTGTGTGTCTAAAAACGCACAGTACATAGTATCCCCTAAGTTATTACTGCGACATATTTTGCATGCTCATTTCAACTGTCTTTCTTATTTTGAAAGATTTTTCTACGCAGTATCTTTAATCCATATGCATTAGACTGAGTTGCCTGACCTGCAGGTTTTCACAGATGTCTTGGCTGTAAGTGATTCTCTGGATCTCGGTGGGGGAGCAGAGGTACATGGCCTGACCCAGGTTGGTGAAGCAGAACGTCCTGGCTATCCGCATGTCTGTCAAGGGCAGGTAGTTTACATCCAAGAGCGGTCTCAGCCCCGGCAAACTAGACAGGGGACAAAACAGCGAAGGATGTTATTTTTAGATCTACAGAACATTAAAGGCAGTTTATGCTTTTTATAATGAAGCCTTGGTCAGCACATACATAAATACTTTTTAATGGAAAATGTTAACCCCCTGAAACTTTAGGGACAATGTTCTCTCATTCTTGTGATTCCTAAACAGGCACACAAACACACTAAGAAACACATACGCACACACACGCAAACACACACACACACACACACACACACACACACAAGCAGACAGCTGGACACCCTTGCTTTGTCAGACACCCATATGGATGGCTGTTCTGTTTCAGTCTCTCTCCTTGAGGGGAGGGAAGATTAATGAGGATCAGTGACAGACTAATAAACACTTCAAAAAAAAAAAACCTCAACACACTAAATAAAAATAAGCATGGTATGTCTGCATGGTCGTGTGTTTCCTAACTTTATCTCACTGGCTTAACTTGAAGGTACTGCCTAACTTTGTTCAAAGTTTAGTTTTGGTGTATGGTTTAAGGTTTAGCTCTGATGATGTGTGCGTGTGTTGGTGGTGGTAATGAGGTTGAAAATGTGTTTGACTTTGTTTGAATAATAAAGGGAGATTCTATTTTCTTTCTTTAGCGCTGAACTGATTCCTTCCTCTTGAAATGTGTCTTTTGAGTTTAAACATTCACAAGGGATCAGGCTGACCTCTAATACACTTTTCCAACGATTTTTGCCAAACAGACCTTGTTGAGATTGTAGGCAGAGACCTGCTTCCTGCTCTTATTCTGGTCTGTTCTCACCTAGCCTAGCACTTTCACTAGCTAGTTTTCACTGCACCTCCTTCATATCCAAACACCTCTGTACTTAAAAGTGTTCCATTCCAAGTGTTTCAACTCTAGTTACTCTAGTTATCCTCCAGGATTGTTTCTTTTAAGGACACAGAGGGCACAAGAGAAGGTGGAGGGAAATATTTGATAAAAGCAACACTTATTCGAACTGACTTTGATTGATGCATTTTAATATATCCCTGTTATTTCTGCTGGACGCAGATGGACATTTCTCTCACCTGAGGGTCATGATGTGTCCGTTGGCACAGAAACACGCCACACACAAGCCTTGGCTCATCTGCACCACATCTGCCCGCAGGATAAAGGAGGTCTCTGTGATACTGTGTTTATAGATGCAGGTCTGGGAGGGGAGGGAAATGACCTTGGCCTGTTTCTCTGAACACACCACTGCATACTGGTTCTCGTTGAGGTCCTGGGACGTTGAAGGAGACACTGACACGGGCCGGCGCTTTCGGACCTTCTCTCTTTCTTCACCATCTGCTGTTACATTGGGTTCAAACCAAGGCTCAAAGGCAGGGGGAAGCAGGGCACCTGAAGAGTCCAGGAAAGCCATCCGCAAGTTGCCACCCTTCAACCGCACCAACATGCCTGAAGAATGGAGGGAGAACATTTGGAACAGGAATTGTTGGACACTTAGCACATTGTGATCGGACAAAAAAAACTGCATTTTGTCCATCCCATTACCCACCAGTAGGTGAAATAATAACTGGCTGCAGTTGCCGTTGTTCCCCAGCAGGTGGTAATGTGAGAGCTAAAGCCAGTACGGTTCCAAGGGAAGTGCCCACATACAGGCAGGGTGTCAAAGTGCTGTCCCCCTTCCGGGCGAAGGTCTCACAGAAGTGGAAGCAGGTGATGGCCTCTCGAGCTTCCTTATCGATGCTGGTGACGCTGGAGGAGCGTGAGCGGCTGAATGAATTATCCCGGTGGTCTAATGGGTTGGCACCCCGCGGCGGGCATACAGACAGGAGGACAGTGAGGAGAAAACGGAGAGAGGTAAAGCACCCGCTAAGCAGAAAAACACGAGACAGACAACACAGATATTGACACTTTCATTTACATACAAAATAAAATGACATAAGAGAAAACAGCTTTTTATAGCGTATCAGTAAATTAAACACCTTTGAGTGTTAGATACATTAGGTGTTACATTTTATTTTCAGCAATCTTAAGATGTAACCAGTCTTGTATCAATTGTCTATCTATAAAATGTATTGAGTGGTAGTCTATCTTTACCATCTCATCTCGTTTTTTTTGGTTGACGGAGCAGCATTACCTGAAAACTAGTTTATCATTTTTGTTAGAGTACCATAACCAGCTATCAGGCACGTTGGTAAAATGTGTATGACACTAGAACAATTAAGTGGGTTGGCACTCGCACATTTAATTAGACCCTTACAGATCAAGAAGTGTTCTTGGTACTTGTAAACCTCTGAAAAAGGAAATGGCATTTTCTTTGTTTTCAAAAGTGAAAATAATTCCTTTGGGGAAATTTGAAAGGGAACCGATCAGACAACAAAATAAAGAAAAAACATGAAGAACACAAAAGAGAAAGAGAAAGCTGCAAAAGTTAAAGAAAGCTTTACTGATAGATGGAGTGTGCATAGTTTAGCTTAGCACCACTGACCTGAAGAGCTCCCACCAAGGTCAAAAAGTGGGATTCAAAGCACAGCAGAAAAATTTCACAATGAATTTAATTCCAAGGCTTTGATGTAGCTAAGTGGATTTAAATTCTGGTCAGATCAGTGCTACTTTTGTTTCATGCAAACTTAGGGGAACATCTACACAGCTTGCCAATTTTGAGGCTAAAAACCAGATTAAACTGGACTGATGGGATGTGGTGGAGTCCAGTTAAAGTGAGAAAGATATACTGCATTTCCATACAAATTGTCTGAGACACAAAGTCAGGGCTTACCCAAGTCTGGCTTTAGCTCAGTAGGCAAGCTTAATTTCCGTGACATCTTTGCTGGAAAAAAGAGAACATCCCTCTTTACAAAGACACATCTAAGCTAACACACGATGCCATGCAAAGCTCAGATACCTAGCACTGGGCTAGGATTGTGCACACAGCTAAAAATACAAGGACAAAAAGCTGTGGAACATGTGCCAGGGGGATTATTTTTTCATTGACCAGGTGAGCCAAAATGCTTTAGACAGGAGAAGGCACTGTGTAAGGACTCAGAGACAACCTTGTATATCACAGAGGCATGCTGTGAAAGACATAACAAAGGTGATGACCTCTGACTGCACATTGCTCTGAAAAAGAGGACTGGTATAGTGAGACACATCCATAACTGCACAGCCATTCAGGACCCTCATGCCACAGTAGCATGCACCAAGAACAAGAAGATAACAGGAAACAGAAAATACTGAACGGGAGATGAAAGAAGACAGTGGAGAGATGGTCAAGCTACTGAGGTAGACTACTGATTGTTACTGTCTGCTTTCTAGACTTGTTTTGTTCCCCCTTCTTTCATTAATAACTTTATGAAGCACCAAAATCTGTCACAGCTAATACAAAAGAAACGTGTAATTTTGTTGGCAATACACAATAATCAGTCGGTAAGAGAAAGAAATGCTTTCTGCTAAAAGAGAAATTGATTATGCAGAAACTGAAATAGTACATTCAGGGTACTGGTTTAGCTCAGTTGGTAGAGCAGGTGCCCAATGAACAGGGTATAGCCCTCATCGCACCGTTTGCAGGTTCCAACCAATCCTGATGCTATTTGACACCCGATCCTGATGCTTTTTGATGCATTTCATCCCACACTCTCCTACCATATTATCCTGTCTATCTTTGGCTGTCCTGTCCAAATAAAGGCAAAAAGCCCCAAAGATAATCTTGAAAAAATGTCTGTGAAGCCTGGAGCTGTGTTGCCGGGGTCAATAATCCCTGGTTTGGGTCTCCAAAGGCAAACAAGTCCCAGTGGAGGGTCCACATTTAACACATTTCATAATCCCCATTTTTAAGCAGCCAAAATAAAGTCAGAATAGAATCAGCTTGCCTTGTATAGGACAGCAACTATTTCCGAGACTGGACTTCTGTGCTAGGCATGGGTTGGCCATAACAAACACAATGATAGAACACAGGTTGAGTCTTAAGTGTACCTGGTACCCCAACACCCTGGACCAAACATTTATGTTGTCACATAATCCAATATGCAGCTGTATGACCTGGACACTCAGGTAAGGAAAGGGGCAGAGCTGTTAACTAATTACCACCTGGTGTTGAGTCGGATCAGATTTTGGCGGTAGCTGCAAGACCGACCTGGTAAACTTGTTAGGAGGATAAACTGGGAACATGAGGCTGAGGCTCCTCCCCACAAGATGCATCTCCCAGAATCATTTTTGTGGTGCATCCAGGGGAAGGTTTTTGACAAGGAACCTGAGAGGGCCAAAATCAGAGCCTTCATTTTGGGGGTAGATGCTAGAACTTGTGGCTAAAGGCCGGTGGTGCCTGTCATTGTGGCAACTTATAAAGCTGTTGGTGGACATCAGCAGTGTAGGAAGCTTTTAGCTTGAATAAGTAGGTCTTCAGGACTTGGTTAGCCCAAGGGTCTCCTTGTGGTAGATCGGTACTAGGTGGCTAGCAGGGTTATGACTTCTTTGATTGCGAAACAAAAACCTGAATCTGGAAGGCTATGGAAAATAAGTTTGGTAGGTCCATGGAGGTATAGGCAACTTTTAGATAACTCTGGAGGGGGCTGACTTTAGCAGGCGAGGCAAATACTGTACACCTTAAGGAACTCCTCAACTCAACCAACACATCCTGGATCAGGGGTTTTGTCCAAAGCTATAGAGGAAACCTAACGTATAAATGGTAGACCAGGTTGGCAGTTCCCATTTCTAATAAGGAGGACAAGAGAGTGTGCTCCAACTTTGGGCTATCACACAACTTAGGCTTGCAGGCAAAGTTTATTCCAGGGTGCTTGGAATGTGCTATGGACATACAGTAGAATACAAGCCATCTGGTCCCTGTAAAATCAAAACAAGAGCTGTGGTCAGTCATTCAACAGGGTTGACCCTGTTGACTGGTTCTGAGAGTAGTTTTTATGGTCAGGATCTCAGGGTGCAGCCAGGGGGAGAAGAGTACCCGGTTTGGGGAGCCCAGAACTGTATCTCAGCCTTTAACAGATGATGAATTTCTGTTGTCTTCATCAAACTGTGACATCCAGCAGGCACCTATTAAGTCTGAAGCCTTAATGCTCTGCCGGAAAATGGTTGACTGCTCCCTCTGGTTGGGAAATGTTTGCCTAAAGCAAAGGTGTTGGCTTTTACATGGCTTCAACTGCCATGTAAAATCATTTGATTAATATCTGTCGTAAAAATTCCAGTTAAGCTAAGAGCAATAGTCCAGCTGTCTCTGCGCTTTTAAAGCTAAAGTCTGTGGCTAATGAATCCTTTATTCTTAACAATCTCATCTTGATTTCAGCCTTGATTTCCTCTTCCTCACCAAGACTTGGCTTAAACAAGGGATGTGCTGCCCTCTGGTGGAGGTCTGCTCACCCGGCCATACTTACCTAAATGAGCCAAGGTTAAACAGCCATGGTGGGGTGCAGCTGTTTTTAAGGATAACTTCCCTTGTGTACAACTCAGTTTCAGTTCCATTAACAGTTTTGAATTAATTATTTTTTTAAATGTTGTGCAATAACCCCATTTGCTGTGGAATTATTTACTGTATTAACCTTTTAATTGAAGTTTTGGTTTTCTCAATAAATTCTCAGAGCTAATGAGATATCTTGTGCTTCAGTTGATATAGCTATTATTGCTGGAGATTTTAACATTCATATTGACAATCCCTCATACTCATTGCCTCTGATTTCTTAAATATTCAAACTCTTTTAATCTTGTACAGTACGTCTCTGGCCAACACATAATGGTGGGCACACTGTTGACCTTGTTTTTACTCTGGGTGACCCTCAACTCTTTGAACAAGTTGGATTTTGTAACTGAAAATAAATGTATTACTTTTTGTGCTCTTTAATCATTACTATGATAACCCAGAAACTTACATTTCAATCTTGCATTAGCCTGTATCTACATTTTTGACCTACTTTTCAAGTATGGCCAAAAGCCCTCCTCTCTACCTCAATATTAATGACCAAATTAATTGGTTCAATAATTTGTGCATATCTGCCCTTGATTTCTCAACGCCGATAACATCTAGGACTGTCTCAGCTATTAACACAACCCCATGGATAAATGACAACATCAAACAACCCAGAAGGGAATTTAGAAAGGCTAAACATATCTGGAAAATTCTAAGCTTGAAGTTAAATTTGCGAAAAACATAAAAAGAAATGCAAGAGCTGCCTACTTCTTGGGGTTGAGGAGTGTAATAAACAGTTATAGGTTCCTTTTTAATACTATTAACCAGCTGATACACCCTCCTTCCATTACTCTTTCTCTATCATCTCCTGAGGATCCTGAAACATTTCTTTAATTTTTTAAAGGCAAGATCAATGGTGCAAGATCGAAGGTCAAAATTTGCCCCGACTGTCATCGCTCCCACCCCATTTAGCGGCCTTGCTTAACTGTCTAAATTTGATCCGATCTCTCGGACCTGTCCAGGACAGTAGTGCATATGTGTCCCTCCTCCAGTACCTGTGACACAATCCTTCCTGCGGTAGGCCCCACCATGCTTTCTATCATCAACTGCTCACTTACTGTATATCTGGCTCTGTACCTGATTTTAAAATTGCTAGAATTCACCCACTTCTAAAGAAAACTATCTACATCCAGCACAGGTAGATAAGTACAGGCCAATATCAAAGCTTTCATTTCTGCCTAAAAAACTTGTTTCTGACCAACTCCTTACATTTTTTAAACGCCATCACATCTTTGATATTCCGATACGGTTTCTGTAGTAAACACAGCAATGAGACAGCATTATAAAGGGTCACCAATGATATTCCTCATGCAAGCAGACACGGGTGAACACTTCATCTTGGTCCTTCTTCATGTAACTCCCAAACCCTCTCTTGTGTGGAGTTTGTATCCGTGTTTCCCTGATTTTTATTATGCCCTGTATGACATTGTGTTTTATTAATGTACATTTTCTATCCTTATGATTTGTTTGATTGCTTTTATTTGTGAAACACTTGTAACAGAATGTTTTAAAGTGCTTTATAAATAAAGTTTAACTTGCTATGGTCATGACCTTTTAGTAGTAACTACTATAGGGAGCCTAGGGAAAAGCATATGTTAAGGATGTCTCCTCTTCACCGCCCTTTGGAGGATTTATGGGCAGGTCCAACAGCCAGGAGACCCAAGGGAAGACCCTAACTCACTGGAGAGAATATTATCTATTCAACCTTGCCCGGGAGTACACCTCAGGATCCCCAAGGAAATGTTGGAAAATATTACTGTACGAAAGGATGTCAGAGCAAACTTGCTTTGCCTGCTGCCACCGCAGCCTGGCACCAGGTAAGTGGAAGAAAATGGATGAATGGATGGTATTATTACACCAATGAAACATTTGTTGTGATAGAGGGATCATTTGAACTTCTAACGATTCACTTTACAACTCTTTTTTTGGACAAGTTGTCCAGCTCCTTTCCATAACATATGACATCGTGCTTATTGTATCGTGAAAATACCGGCTCACTCGCAGATACAGGTCCCTTATTTCAGTGAGATAAGAGGCATTTCAGATACTGGAAATGGTTTGAGTAAAAGTTTCCTTAAAATATATTTTCATAGACATTATTTCAGAAGCTAAAAAGACCTGAGCTTTGAATAAGGTTGGTTGGGGCTATATATGGAATTAAATGAAGTCACAAAACTTGATGAACCAATAAGATAAAAGAGGGAACTTCTCTGCCTTCCCAGGTGAAGCAAAACTAATAAAAAGGTCAATAATATCTGAAAGTTAACTGTATAGCTTAAAATGTTTTAAAAGCATGTCCTGCCAAATGTAAGGATTTTAAAGGGGTTTATATTTACTCAATGTTGTTGGGCTAGATAAAAACATTCCATGATTTAGGTTTTTGAGAAGTGCTGGTCTGGACCACATAAAAACTCAAACCTGATTAAGTACCATGTCATTGTCAACAGCATCCAGAAGAAGCTAGGATCTCGAAAAATGTAAACATATAACTTTCGACTGTTCCGATGACACACTGAAGATACACAAAGACACATTTGGACAAATGAGTTGCTCTTCACTCCATACTGTACTATGGACATAGAATACCAATCATGTAACTCATGAAGTACAGAGGGAATCTATTGTACGAGGTCATGAACAAATACCACACGCAGGCACATTTACAATATGACACTCGTGCTACGTACATGTAGCATGCAGTAATGTCTAAGGTTGTTAAGCTGTATGTATGTGTATAAAAATGGCAGCGGTTAGCCTCTGCTCCACAAGCTTTCAGCTCTCGGTGTACAGTCTTCAAACCTTGTACTTTTTTAACAAAGAAATGTGTTCAGCAAACAATATGAGTCATTTGTTTTTTTGGCCAAGAAATAAACTACCTTTGTTTGAAACTGAATACAGTGAGAACCAAAAGATGGAGGAGCAGAAGCTAACTTTGGCTCTCCATAATCTATTCCAATTCCTCCCGCTGTGGTGACCATGACACCAAGGACAGAGACAAGGGTGACACGTCTGGAGTGTTTTCCTTCCTACTGTAAACAGCCTGTCATCAAAAAAATGTGGCCCATCTTACCTCCTCTACCACCTCCATTGTAGAATTGTTGCAGATTGCTGTTTGTCATCAACACTTTTGGGGGTGTAAGGGGGAAAACATAAGGTAAGTAAATGTCAAAAACACCCTCTGGCTTGTTACTATACACAAAAACGATCCCTGTTTTAGCTGCAGAATGGCCTGTTATTTTTTATAATGCTGGTTAAAATTTCAGTGTTTTGACTCATCTGAAGGAAAACCATAGGCTATGACAGAACTGCCAAGTGTCAAGGAAAAACAATTCTGGTCATGGGAAGGCTCTAATACCAGAAGTTACTAAAAATAACACTTTGTTCTTGTCACTGCTGTCTGTTTCTTCCCTTAGCGCCATGCATGATGGTATGTAATGCTTAGTTTGGATACTTTGTGGATAATTTGAATACACTATAAATCTCACTATACATCCAGACAGCACCACAAAATGGTAAACTCACTATATAGTTGACTATATAGTGTGAAGTGAGTGATTTCAGACACAGCAGTACTATGCTAGCAATACCATTAACAAAAAAGCCAAACAACATTGCTTGCTTCGAAAGTTAAGCTAATTAAGTAATTTTCAAAGCAAGCAAGCTAACCAAATCACCAGCTAGACCAGAACTGAGAGTCTTGATTCAATAGCTAAGGTTATCCAATCAAGACTGTTTTTTTGCTACATTAGCCAGTGTACACAGGCACGCTAATGCTAGCTAAAAAAGAAAAGAAAAAGGAAAGCGCTGCCAATGTTGACCCCAGTTTTTCCCTCATATTGGTCACATTGCCATTTTGCCACAACACTAAATAAACGTAATAAACCTAAATAAAGATTTATGTGCTTTGTGTTGGACTTTGTGCTGTGGTGGGAGGCCATTGTTGTTGGCATTAGCTCGTATACTGCTACCGTTGTGAGTTAAACAAAATTTCAAGGCACTTGGCACATAAAAGTGAAATCCTAAGACTATCCCGGCTAAAAAATGCTCGGATCTTAACATAGAAATCAGTGGATATGGACAGGTTGCACATAGTAGCAACATAAAGTGATACATTTGTGTTCATTTCTTCTCATAGTTCTTTTGATAGGTGGCTCTGGATGAAAAGAATCCTACATTAGGCCTTTTACTTTCAATGGTTAACTTCATCGGTAACCCGAAGGAAAGAAAACTGCTTATCCTTGGTCTCTTGTCGAGGCAGATTTTTTGTGCAGAAAGGCAATCTTATCTCTCAGGCTGTCCTATGAATAATGTAGAGCAGACAGATGTATCAGACCACAGTCTGGTGGCACCAGACGTGGGAGGCTGGGACAGGCATCATACCTGAAAACAGCAGCAGGACTCCAGACTTTGAGATTTGTTTTCTGTCTGACCTTTTTAAGAAACTCCTTATTTTTCGGTGTGCTAATGCCAAGTTAGCTCTAATGAGATGGATCTGGGCTGTTCTGTCTTCAAGCCCCTTCTGCTGAAATTCTAACGACGCAGATTAAGAAGGAGGCAAGTAAAAGAGCAACAGAGAATCTTACTGTTGCAAAACACAAAGTAGTACATCTCTATGAATGGGTCAAAAGTGTTTATTTAAGCTGTCCTTAAGTCATATTGATTGATATGAAAACTGTTTAATATGATAAAGGACTGCCAGGTCTGCTTCAGTATTGTGCAACCGAACACATTCAAATCTTGAACTGAGAGAAGCTCCCTGCTCAAATTAAGTCAAATTGTTAATCACATAATCTTACAGTTAATATCAAATATACTGTATACCTGCAGAAGCTTTTTTATAGTTATGTAATCATGCAGAGAGTGAAAATGTAAAAATACCTGAGGCCCCTTCAGGTTGAACTTTGACTATTTGAATTGACTGCTGATTAATGTAAATAAAAGAAATTCTCTACCAGATTGCAGAGTTGTCTTCAATTCTTAATTCTAAGGTTTCCCCACTGACTCGACATCACAGAGTTTAAATGCATTTACAGCCAAATCCCAGTTTTCCAGGTGACTATGTCAGATTAAAAATAATTTATCCTGGCTATTGAACTCTGCAAAGTGGTAAAAGAATGCATGCACAAATGGGGAAATACTCCCAGAAACCAATAAACTTATGGTAATAAACTCAAACAGTGCTTTTCGAAAGACTGAGGGAGAGTGAAATTGACAGGCAGACAATTTTACGCTTCAACAAGAATCCCTTCTGAATAGTTCCAGTTTGATGAGCCACCATTTCAATAAAGCACTATTAAAATAAGAGGCTCTTTTGAAACGTGAATCTGGTCCTCTTACCAAAACTCCTCTTGCATTTAAAGGCACGATATAAGAGACGTATATTTGACTGGTTCACTGTTTGGGTTTTTTCATCTAAATGACACAAAGCCTCAAGCTGCTATATTACTCTGAGATTTCCTTTCATAAGACGCTGAAGGACATGTTACCTGAAGTAGGGGATTTGCAGCGGTCCTCTGACGTCGCTGAGCCCTCGTTGATGTCACACAGACCTGCAGGAGAGATCACACAATTCAAAACATGGACTAAAAAATAAAGCAAGTCCATGATTATTCAAAATATGAGCCTATTACTCTTTTGACTTTATCCTAAATTGATATCAACTGGGATTAAAGGATTTTTATGGGAGATAGGACTAGACCAGACCTTCATTCATTAGGTGACTTGAAACCGGCTATTTAATCATTATACATAAATACTGCTATTTTTTATCCCTAAGATTAACAGGCTTTTTTACAGAGACAAGTAAGGGACATAATACTGAATACTTGAATGCTGTTCAATGCAGTATGTTGCTCAGTTAGCCCATTTGTAAAGAAAGGTTATTTAGCAGAGGGAATTTAGGAAAGTCAATGTACATTTCTAAAATATGTTAAATGCAACATTGTGTTTATTAAAATAACTTACTTCTCACTTTAGATCAATTATTTTTTATTTAACCTTTATTTAACCAGGAAAGAAACTCATTGAGATTTAAAAAAATCTCTTTTTCAAGAGTGTCCTGGCCAAGACAGGCAGCAGCACAATTCACAGAGTTTCACACAAACAAAAAGAAAAAAACACATTAGACATTAAAAGACACAAATAACAAATTTAAACAGCAAATGTCTGTCAAGATAACTCACAAACACATCAGGGAGAACATCTACAGTCAGATGAGTCCGCCTCCATGTCATCTAACATCCTCTTTAAAGCATCCAACGAGAGCAGCTCGTTAGGTTTCAGCTCTTTTTGTAACATGTGCACCACATTTAAATCCCTAGTTCTATGGGTCAGACGTAGAAAATACAAATGCCAGGCCCTTGGCACTTCAATTTTTAAAAACATTATGTAAAAGGCCTGGACTATACTATATGTACAAATAGATGAGGCATAAACTGACAAACACAAAAGCCAATTAAATTCTGTTTTAAGTAATTCCTATGTTTGTGTATAAATGCTTGTGTGTGACAATGTCCTGTGAGGCAGAAAGCCAGGCAGACAACAGCCCCTGTTGGCACGGAAACACAGCTGGACCCCTGATTACTGCTCACGCTCGCCAAGCTGTGACAGGTGCCAGCCCACTGCTCACCAGTCAGTGACACCAGATGCTCTGTGTGTGTATTTTCATGCCCACAAGCTTGTGTAAAAGTAGGCATTTACGTGTGTGTAAACATGAGTTTGTGTGCACCTGTGGCATCTATGTGATCCCTCAGCTTCCACATTCACACAGCTGATCAGTTCATCCGTCAGACTTCTGCATAGGTATGGGCAGTACATCATGATGACACTGCGGCACCCTTTTGTAGCTGTGCTACTGTCATCTAACACAAGGTGGCAGTGTGTCCACACTGAAAGCATCTTGTAATCTATCAACGGTACTTTGAGGCTGCAGTGGCAATGTTTGTTAAAGGGATGGGCTCAAAGAGTGTGTGTGCGTGTGCGTGTGCGTGTGTGTGTGTGTGAATGAGAAGGAGTACATGGACACAGACAAAGTTAATGTGTTATGCAGCATTATTTAAAAAGCAACGTGTGTCTTTCTGTGACTTCTTTCATTCTCATATTTGGATCAGTTTTCGGATGAGTTCAGGGATGCTGAACCAGGAGTCTAAGTAATCATCATTAGAGGGCTTCACTGGCACAAACCCATCATAACATTCACTCAGAGACTGATTCAAATTCCTATCCAGACCTTTGCTGAAAATAAAGCTTGAATATAAAATCTGATTTCGCTCCCAAGTGCATCACAGGAGTTGTTCTGCAATAAACCGCTGCAATTTTACTCTATTCCCCAAATCCCTAATCCTGCGGTGTGTTTGTCTACCTATATTAGGCTCCATTCACGCTGGAACCTATAAGTTGTTTCTTTTTTTGATTTAATTTCTTTACAGTTATCTCTAGGATAGAAGCAGGATTTATGGATCGTGGTTCAACTTGGTCAGATGCTGAGACAACATTTTAGCTTCGTGATAGAGATTCAAACAAAGACAAAAGAGAAGTGAAATAAAAAAATAATGTGCAGTATTCCTTTTTTCAAACATAAGTAATCTGAGCTGCTGGGGCCGAAAGAATAGATAAGCAGTGCCACAAAATTAATTGCTTTTGTAGCTGAACATTTGCAAGCAATAGGCAATAATAAGACTAAAGAATATGATACGAAAAGGCCACCAATGTTCAATGAAAATTAATTTGTGACTAACACATGCACGCTCCCTGATATATAATATCCAATTGACCCACAGGGCAGGTACTGTCATCAGGGATTTTACTATTACAAATATGAAATATGTTTGCACCAGTGCTACTTGCTCCTTAGATACTGCATCTTAGTGTGTACTGTATGGACTTGAGTTGATGGCTTTGGTTTAAAAGTTTAAAACAATCTCTCGTTTCTTTTGTCCTTCTTGTCCTTTCTCCTCATTACCTCCAGAAGGCTGCCGTGTCTTTCTTGGCGAGCGCGGCTGTCTCTGGTAGGGGTCATTGGAGCCGTAAAGTTCCACCGTCCCTAAGTTGAGTACTACCGTCTTCTGGATGTAGTCCACCACCGCCAGGCCGTTACTGTTGCCAAACACCACACTGGGGATGGGCGACAGAGTCAGGGAGTACAGGGGGCAGATGAAGGATGGGGCGGGGTCAGAGGGAAAAATGGATGAGAGAAAACAAGAGATTTGTAACAGAAACAGTATTTGATCAAGTTTTTTTGAGCAGAAACGCGATATAACTGGAAGCAAAAAACAAACAGAATTGACGAGTTTGCCTTTTATTTTACTGTTAATTCATATTTAAAGGCCTGGTTCTAACAATATTCTCTGTAGATGTGTAATTCTATTGGTTAATTTAGATAAAAAGGGTTAATTTTTATTTTTATTCCAACAAATAAAAACAATGAGAACTTTTCAGACAGGTCTTGGTTCTGTTCTTAATAAAGATTTCTCTGTCTGCATACTCACAGGCCGTAGGAGGAATTGAGAGCCAGACTTGTGATCGGCTGAGGGGGCTCTCCACTCACCCACACTAACTGGACCACCAGATCTACCTGGTACCCTGGAGACTGCTTCAGAGGAGTACTGCGCACTCTAAAGAGAAGAAGAAAAGTTAAAAAAAAAAAAAAAATTAAAGGGAGAGAAGCATACACATAACAAAAAATGGTTTCATGAAGGGGATGACAAGTGGCGCAGCTGCAGTTGTGAGACGGTTGTGTTCTGAGGGTCTGGCATGATTTGCTGCGAGGGGATGATGTGATGGGAGAAAGGCTGTGGCTGAGAATGCTTCACACACTGACTGAGTCTGGGCAAGGGTGCTTGAGGGTGAAACACAAGACTCGTGTGTGTGTCAGTGTGTATGAGAATGTGTGCTTCTGGTTTCTTAAGATATTTTATCCAAGTGCTTCTGTTTGCGTGTGTGTGTGTGTCTCATACTTGAGGCAGGGGATGTTGCCTCCGTCAGAGTTGTTGCTGCTGGTGGAGGGGTGTGAAGGCGGGCCGCTCGTCTGAGGGGAGGCGCCGGGCGTGGGAAGCGCCGATGTCTGTTCTCCCCCTCCTACCCCGCCGTCTGGAGACTCTATGTCGTTCAGCTCATACTGCATTCGCACCTCTAGTAACTGTGAAAACACACACAAGTGCACACACACACACACACACACACACACAAGTGCACACACACACACACACACACACACACACACACACAGCAGAGGAGATATCAGCAGTAAAAATTAGGAGGAGATCATTAAATTCATATTGAATGCACAAAACTTATGTAAACCACAATTCTGCATTAATTCCTCTGAGGATGGGACAAAGGCATGTGACTGTGAATGACATCCACACACACTCACAGAATCACTTAAATATTAGAGATTTGTTTTGTTTAAGTGTGTGTGTGTGTGTGTGTGTGTGTTGTGTGTGTGTGTGTGTGTGTGTGTGTGTGTGTGTGTGTATGTGTGTGTGTGTGTGTGTGTGTGTGTGTGTGTGTGTGTGTGTGTGTGTGTGTGTGTGTGTGTGTGTGTGTAGGCAGACTGAGAGTCAAAGAGGTCCTTCAATACTGGAATATTGCATTCCTTCTGAGTCCTCCTTCAGGCTACTTCTCTGCAACCTCCGCCTCTGCACATTCACACACACACACATGCACGCACGCTCGCACACACACACGCACACATACAATGCTCATAATCGCCTCTCTTTTGCATTCTGTCAGTCTCATTAGCCCCACTGACATGTGGGAGTGAAGAGTGATCAGTGCCCTTCTACACATTCTCACTCCAGCCTGTCTCTGCCCTCTACCTTCTACTTCTGCAAGGTTACAGTGAGGGCGCACTCCTAATTACAGTTTTCTACAACTGAAAATCTGCTCCTGATCCACATCCAAATCTCCTCCTCTAAGCCGAGGAAAAAGTGCCTGAAACCTAGCCTGATTTGAACCATAGTCCTGCAGCAAGGTGCTTTGAAGCAGGGCATTCAAACCCCTCAGCTACATTCAAAGCATTCACTGTAAGCCAAGTTTGCGTGGATGAACAAAAGAATTGGATAGTTGAGACAAATGGTGCTGAACACAAAGGGCACACGCTGAAAAATTAAAATTCACAGACGCATCACACTACATCCCACATACTTTGATTGACAAGTGATCTCTATCTAGGGAAAGTCTGAAACAACAACACCACAGCGATGCCTGCTTAGCAAGACAAATGTGGCCAAAATGATACATAAATAATGAAAGTATCTTACTGGTTAGCAATTTAACACTCCACTGCTTCAGCGACCAAAAGCAAAACTAAGCATGTAAGCAAGCACTTTCTCTCTTGCAGTATAGGAGCTTCGAGCAGGCATACACAGATTAAACAGCATTTCTCTTTATGTCATTAAACACCAACTCCCATCACACCCCCAAAAACACTTACATCGCTATCAAGGCAGATTATAATGACATTCTAGCTTTGCATATTCACTGCTTTGTCAGTTGGCATGGCAACCATACTGCCTTTGACTAGGCAGATCTCTGAGAGTTTTCGTGTGTATTTATGTATTCATACAAACATCTTAAAATGTAAAGACGGTAGGTATGGAGGGCAGAGAAAACACATTATCTTACAATTTCAAAAGTCATACTGTACATATTTTCTCTTCTCTTTAACATTTAGCCCAGATTTTAAACTTGTACCCACCTGCACCACCTCAGTAGTTACTTCCAGTTTGCTGAAGCGATATATGATAACATTTGCTGACACTCCAGCCACACAAAGCATCCGGCTCTCAGGGCACCAGGCCATGATCTGAATAGCAAAGGGGTCTTCGTCTGACACCTCGGTGCTGCCCTTCTCTTCCTTGGAGCGATTTCTGTCAAACACCTTGGCTGTTTTCAGCTTATAGAGCACCTGAAGCATTACTAGGAAAATAAGGAGAAAATAAAGAAGTTTCAGTCGCAATCCAGGGGGCGTCAGTTCGATATGAATCACGAGTTGTGGTGCTTTGTACTTGAAAAAAGTTTGCTCGTGTTCGAAATTGAACTTTCGATTCCTAATTTGTGTTGTTTAAATAAAAGTAAGAAACAGAGAAACTCACTTGCAGAGGCATCCCAGAACTTCACAGTTCCATCAGCATGCCTGGGGATTCAAGGGAGAAAAAGGGGGAAACGAAGAAAAAGAGAGAAATTAATTTGAAGTTGTTTTTCTCTCCAATTTCTGAGATTGAACTTTGACTTCTTGTCAGATCAACCAGACACAGTGTTTTAAAATATGCAGTATAAAAAACATCTCAAGAATCTTCATGACAGACAATTTGATGATACACAAAATGTTAACCTTATATCATGGGTGTGAATCATAATGAAAGAAATATACTGTAAACAGAACTACTAAAAAATATATTGAATGTAGTCCCCAATTAACCACTACAGACCTCTCCTTTAGAAACATTTCACTCATGATTTGATATACTGATGTACTGAGGTATACTTTAGTGTAAAGTTTTCTCTCAATTGAAGTGTTGGCTAGCTCATGCAGTCTACAAGTCTAAGTGTTCTTGGGCAAGACTCTGCAGACCAATTTTCTGCCAAAGACTTAGCCACCGATGTTCGGAAGTGATTAGTACTGATGGGCATTTTGGCATTTTAAGAAGCAGTCTCCATTAGATGGATTGTATAAAAAGATGGACGGCACGACCCCCCCAACCCCTAAAACTCCACTAAAGTGAAGCCAAAATATTTGGAGCTCCTTCTACTGACTGTCATAAACTCGGCCTCCTCAATGAAAACAAAGGTGACATGGGTTAAACTATACAATTGAAACACATGTCAAATGTTTTTTCCTCACACGTGGCTTCGATCATCATAGTTAGTTGTCATCGTGCTGATTTATGTTGAAGTATTCATTTGTTTTTTAAGTATTTGTTTAAAGAGTTATTTGATGGTAATGTCATATCTGTGTTGACAAATGCAGCTCCTACAGATCTGTGTGCTCAGGATTAGCAGATTAGAGGAACCACAATGGGAAACATAACAAGCACTCACATGAGAACTATTACACTTTCCCTTACCGCGAGTGTCTGCCCAAAACCAACACAAAAATCTGTTCTGCTGCTTACTGTGCCTGCCTGAGGGATCTTTACTGTTTTACCAGGATGTCGAATGTGTGCTTTGGTTAGTGGAAGGGGCATGATGTGAATTCCACAGGTTCACCAGCTAGATCCCTTCTGCGCATGTCCTGGCTTCAAATGACGTCACCAGTGTAATATGTCAGCGCGTGTCTCAGGGGTACTTCGGCTTTATTTTGTAAAATGGGAGGAGTCTGGGACTTGTAATCCATATTCATATGGTGTCAATGCTCTATATCAGTGTGTGATTGTGTGTGTGAAAGGGTGGACATGTTCAATATTAACATACTCAATGTAATGTTATGCAAATGTCCAAATAATGTAAATTGTCTTAGCAGCACGATGTCCAGCTTCTTCCACAAGTTGATCATAGCCTAAAAACTAATAGTGCTTATGTAATGAGTGTAAACTCCATCACGCTCATTAGCAGGTGATAAGCAGGACAGCTTCAAATTAAGTGTCAAAGACAAGGTCATTGTCATAAAAACTTGTTTTTTGGTTGCCATTTTTTCCTCAATCCTTACTGTTTTGTTGCCAATTCATCTGAGTGGAATGGAAGAGAAATATTTTGCAGGCTGTGGCACTCTTAGAAAGAGAGAGAAACCTGGACAGAATAGTAATACCGCACAGTCGGGGTTTAGGAGAGAGAAAGAAAGGAGAGAAGAGGAGCGAGAGCCTCCTGCTGCCAAACCCATACCTCAATGTCACATTGTTCAGTGTGTGTGTTCTGTTTAAAACGCCCCTTCTACCCTTGTTGGCAGCTTAGCGCGGGATAATAAACATCAAAATGTAGCAAAGTGCACACTATCGGAATACTTAAAGAGCTACAGTAAATGTGTAAAGACGAGCTCCTCTGCTGTTGTGACCTGAACGAGCGGGAAAGGTGAATGTAATTGAGTCGCAGGGAGAGGATAATGCTAATGCTAATGAAATCAGCATCGTCTTACCCAGTGATGATGATCTCTGGGTAGCTTTGTGTGCCTTGACCCCAGTTTCCACCACTAATAGGCCATTCCTAGAGAGACAGCAGAAACACACAGTACATTAGAGCCATGAGAGAGAGCAAGCAGAAGTAGAGCATGTCAATAGCAACATTGATTTTAGTAATAGACGGCATGATTAAAGTACACATGTGTCAGTGTACATGAGGAAACAGGAAGGATCCTTTGTGTGAGTCTCTCTGTGGTTCTTGCAATTACACATTATGCACCTCAGAGAGAGAGAGAGCTAGAGAGAGAGGGTGTGTGTGTGTGTGTGTGTGTGTGTGTGTGTGTGTGTGTGTGTGTGTGTGTGTGTGCGCGTGTTGGTGGGGGGATTGGCTTTGAACACGTTGACACATACAAAGGTCACCTGGATGACTCATGGTGATCTTTATGTGAGAATGCCCTCCTGCAGCTCAGCCAGGCCTTTACTTGATAAAAAAAAAAGAGTAGCAGCTAGGCAGCCAGTTTGGGTCAGTACATGCTGACATTTCCGACAGAAAGCTAGAACAAGGCGACAGGGAGAAGAACACGGGCATACATAATGGTCTTAAGAGCAGGGGGTCTGTCTTAGATGATACAGGAAAAAGAGACAATAATGAGAGGAGAGAGAGAAGGTGCGCAGAGAGATTTGAGGACCGTACAGTCCATTTCGCTTAAAGGAAGTCTTGAAAATCTATAGCCTTTTTCACATATGCACTCCTGAAAATTTCTAGATAAGTTCAGGAGGACTGCCCCTGAAATCCTCCTGTACTGGTTGTTCACACATGCACCCTAAAGCGGGGACTATCCCTATCGGGCGGGTGGGAGGGGGGTCTCCAGAAGCATCAAGTTCCGCCAGACAATGCTATAATGACAATAATTGCTTTTATTTAAATGCTACATGTAGTTAGACATAATCACAGCATCAACAAAAGGGCTGAGGAGCACATACTGACGAACAGAAAACATATTGCAGCAATTTCCTTACGTGAATAACATCTATGGTCGTGAACTGATCGCAGGGAATAAACATCGCCAACTCCTCACACTCGCTCGAGGTGAATTCTCCTGATTATATCCTACTGAGTTCTCACATCAGCTCACTGACTGGCTGGCAGGAGAAACCCCGGATAAATTCAGAGTGAAAATGTTGTCTGGTGGGATCACACATGCAGCTCACCCCAACAAATTCATGAGTTTTGTGAAAGTGTGAAAGCACTATAGGTCTATGTGATATTTTGCCCTTTACCTACTTAATGTTTTTCAGTTTACGTAGCGATTAGATCGTAAAATGTGATACTATTACATTTCTAATGTAGGAATTTAGCTCTTCTATGACACTACTATCCAGAAGGACATGAAGCTAAATTCTACCCTCAGGACTCTATTACACTGTTATACTTCATTACTCTGTGATCAGAGGTGTGTTCAAAGAATAATACTGTGATGGAGAATTGTGGTAGATTTTTGTCTATATTGGAAGAAAAACGTGTCTTCTTTTGCTCAGGAGCACCACTATCATGTTAGCAAAATCAATCAAATCAAGAAACAGTAACAACGTTTTCAGCCCAACTAGTGGCTCTGCAAAGCTGTAGGCCTAGGCCTACTGTATATACACACACAATAAAACTTTTAGCTAGGAGCTAACATTAGCACATTTACAATGCTAACATGCTCATATAAAGAAGGTTCATCATCATAGTTTGGCAAAACATAATGCTAACATTTGCTAACAAGAACTAAAAACATTTTCAACTACTGAGGTATTTATATTGACAAGTCCTTAATGTATATGAAGCAGTGCTAGCTAAACCTAGCAATGTTGTTCAAGTGGTACAATCTTTGAATACCTTCTATTTAATTGCCAGTGTTTCTTTAAGTCTTTAGGTATTTGCAAACAAAGTTTCCCTTTAACATGCAATAATAATTGGACCTAACTATAGTTAAAATGACCCAATGTCTTTAGCCATGTTAGTAGCTCCGCAAAACTGTAGGCCTACCTGTACACAACAAAACTTTCAACTGGGTGCTAATGTTAGTAAGCTAACACACTTACAGTCACAATGCTAATATGACATTGTTTTGAAAATATCTACCAGTGTCAGTGTTTAAGTTTAGCTCAACAGAATACTAACATTTGGTTATTAACACAAGAAGAAGCAAAGACTGATTGGATTTGGATGTTGACAAGTCTTTATGTCTATCGAGTATTTGTGAAAACTAGCAATATTGCTGAAGTGGCTCATTTTCACTGAATGACTTCCATGTAATTACCTGTGTAGAATAAAGTCATGAGGAGAGTTAAGTGTAAGAATTTTAAGATTTGTCCACAGAAAACGATCTATATAAATCATCCAACAACAAATCTAAAATGTGTAGTATTAAACTGGGTTTAAACAGGGGTTTCCTTTCAAAGACATCCCTTTATTTCTGATGATTGCAAATAAACAACTCATTGATAGGAGAGCGTATGGTCTGGGATCCCAAAACCTTTGAGCATCTAGAAAAGGAAAGAAAGTCTACCCATCAAGAATTTTCTCCTACTCTTCTGAGAAGATAGAAACATATTTTCCTTCTTCACAAATTATTTCTCCCCTACTCGTTTGTCACTTCCATGCAAACTTGCAATCCTTGAAAGATGCTGTTATTCTTTAATTCCAAGGGTTCAATCCAAGGCCTGATATTTACCACTAACATCTAAGTTGGTTTAAAGTTTCCCTTAACAGTAAAGGACAAACACACCACCAACCATTTTTTAAGCAACATGCTTTCCACAGTATTTAGTACCTTTTTGCTGTATCCCTGTCGTTTCTGCCGCGAGCCGACAGAATAAAGTGCAGGTATGAGGTCCACAGGGCAGTCGGCAAAGTACTCGCAGCAGGTTACAGGAGACTCGTGGATCGTCAGAGGATAGGGGTTCTCGAATATGGGGTAACTGCTCACATGAAAGCACAGACAAAGGCACTCTAAATAGAATTACTCCGTCTGACCACACACACTCCAAGGAACAAGATTTATTGAAGGAGGTTATATCATGATTAGAAGTAGAGGCCATGAATAATAAAGATAATGAACTCTAATAGATGAACTGGGACATTCTAGCCCCGCATTTCAGAAACAAAAGAAGCCAAGATGATAAAGAGTAATTTAATAAAGTCATACGCACCCATTTTGTGCAAGGTCGATCACCACTAAATCCTTTTCTAGAAGGACCACCACAGCGTATGGTTCCTGAAAATCTGCACAGTGAAACAGCGAGACAAGCCATTCATCATACAGCTTCTTTTTTTGTTTTTTTTTTACTCGTGTAATTCCTAGAGCTCCCCTGAAATCTGCAAACCACAAGGGAGAAATTCCTCAGATTTTCTATGGCAAATGTTATTAACATATCTGTGCCCTGAAGATGTGAGGGCAGGAACACTTAACGCTTCAGATGTATTAATCTATGTGATTTATAACTGTGGGGAATATTGCTTTGGTTAAATATTTGTATCAGTCTGATTACGGAGTGCAATCTCATAATCATTTTTTAGGATGTTTTTACCTTTTAACAGCCTTTGAACCTTTTGTTACTGCACAGGAACCAGGACATATCACCCTCATGCTTAATAAGCTACCTGCATATATATTCCTAATCCTAGCACTCACTTCCATCACAAATGCAATTTGCAAAAAGGACCTGCAGAGACTCTACTTTCTGCGCAGACTTTTAATGTGGACAAGACACTGATGGATTTATTCTACAGATCTTTTATTGAGTTTTAACCTTTTGTTTTATCTCATGGTTTGGTAAGCTTTCAGTGTCAACAAAACAAAAATCGTCTGTCCATGATTGTTAAAACAGCCAGTAAAATAATCGGCACACAGCAGCTTTCCTTGTCAAATATCTAGAATAGACAAATTGGGAGACAGCAAAGTCAGTCTTGGCCAGCCCTGACCATCCTCTCATGAAGGAATGTGTTCTTCTCCCCTCTGGTCGGAGGTACAGGCTGCCCAGGGCTGAGCCCAACAGACACAGATTTTTGTATGTTCCTAGTGCAATTAATGCACTTGAACTTCTTTAGACGTTGACTTAACTTTCAAGCAGCACTTAAGCACTTTATTTATATTGTAACCATTCCAGTGTCATTTTTAACAGTTACATTTTTTAATTTTCTTGGTTGTATTCCTTCAAATTGTGTTGCACTGTCCTATGTCGTTTAATTTGTCGTGTTTCTGTCCACTGCTGTAAATCAAATTTCCCTTCCAGGAACAATAAAGGTCCACATTGAACTGAACATCATTATAGGTGACATCAGCCTTTTAAATGAATTCACTACAGTTAGAGACTTACACTGATATCATTAATGAAATAAGTGTGTGTAACATTTATCAGATAACCTGAAGTGTGCTTCCTTCTATATTTGAAATGTTGTTGGTATCTTGTTTTAAAGTATTGTATGTGTGTTTATCAGGCTCTGGTGTATTAAAGTTCTTGTTTTAATGCTTGTAAGATACTTTTGTAGCTCGTATTACACATCTCACTCAGAGTCTACAGTTAAAACTTAGTCAGGGAGGCTCACATTAACAGAAATGTCTATAAGTCTGTGCTGTAACTGTAACTTTAAATTGTATAAGTAGTATATTTCCACTCTTCTTTTTGGCCACTTAGGGCCACCGTTGCAGTACATGAACTATTGGTTCAATCCTTTGTAATATAAAACCTTGATAAAATGTATAAGAGACAGAAATGTAACTCTACATGTCTGACTTTGTATAACTGTTGCACTCTAAGCTTGATTTGGGTTCATTAATATTAGAAAAGTATAAAAATATGAATAGATGTTTTGATACAGTGGCTATACTTTCATTTTTTGGACCATTCAGATGATGTACTATATCCATGAATGTGTGTGTGTGTATGCAAGCTGGTGTTTAGAGAACTGTTGTTATATAGAGCAGCTGATGTCAGCCTATCAGATACACCGAGGCTGAAACACTTTGACAACTGTTGGCAACACACCTCTCCCTGTCCTCCTCGATTTACTTCCCATGTGCTGGTCTACAAGTGATCCACAGTCTCATATAAACTGTGATGCAACTCTAGATAACAATACAGAATCCTCTGGTACTTCTGAGGACGAGTGTAATTATAAGGGCTGGGGAATCTTTGGGTGTCGATTTCGATTCTTGGGGTCATGATTCGATTCAGAATCTATTTTCGATTCAAAACGATTCTGCATCCATGGATTCAAAGTCTATTTTTGGATAAGTACATACGTCAGGATCTACTCCAGTCATCTGTGAGACTGGCTAAATTTCTTGCCGCTCCAATTGGCATTCTACTAAGTTAAAGAGCTAGCCTTAGCACTTAGCAGGGAGTGATTAGCAAAAAAAAATTAAAACGATTTTTGGAAGTATGGCCGTTTTCTATGGAGCATTGGCCTAATTATACCAACTAAATACAAAGAAGACAATCTGTGACAGAAAAAAGGAAATGTTCTATGATAAAGGTCATTTCCCATCAGTGATCAAATGGATGGAAGTTGCAAATAAGATGTTAGAAGCATAGCTTTGACCTTCTCAGTAGACGTTTGATACTGAACGTGAAAGAGAAAACCATCTCTGGAAAACCACCAGAAGGTGGAAGAGTCTCCCTAAACCTCAGAAAATATCTGAACCGTGTGGGAATATTCTGTCACAATTATTTACGCTCTTTTTCCTGCATACTGTGTTGAGTTTTTGTTCATGAACAAGTGATATTTGACTAGAAAAATGAAGTCTGTCACTTTCTTTATTCCCCACTGGAACACATTTATAAGCACAGAGAATCATATAAAGGATTATACGCCTCCTCTACACTCAAACATTTGTCAAACTGTGCTCACATATGGTGCACATTATCAGCCAGACACGTGTTGTGTAAATCCAAAAAGCCAATAATGTCTATTACCAGATGAAATCAGCGGTTGCTGACATCAGACTGGCTGTGACTAAATGACGTCACCATTGTTACATAACTCCCTAATCCTTCCTGTAGCTGTATATGTGTGAGATAACAGTACACTAGAGGTTACATAGTGCATTATATATGCACAGGACCCAATACATTTCTGCTTCATTCTGCTGTTTTAGCTGTTGACGTGAAATAAGGTAATAATGTAATTCAGATGGAGGGTAATTGTGTAAAAAGAGATGAAATGAAAATATAATATAGCGTGTGTGGGATAATGAAAGTGGCATAGGAGCCTTTCCCCTGGGAAATTTCATATTTATTACAGAAACACACAAACACAGGAGCAAGCATAATTAAAAAACAGAAAAGGTGTGTGTAAGTGTGAGTTCCTATCATAGCAAACGAAGGACAAGATGACAATAAACACACAGACAGACACAAACTTACCATTAGAGTACGGTGTCTCACAGAGTGTGAGGAAGTCGACTATTGGATAGTCCATCTCCAGCACTGCAGTACTTTTCCCATGCATTACTGTCAAACATGGCCGCCGACCCACCGTGTCGTAGGACAAACCACCAGACAGGATAATGAAGGGTTCCCTGCAACACAAGAACACGCGAACACACAAGATGTAACGGTCACTGAATGGATGTAGCTCATTTCATGACCGCAGAATGTACTTATTTCTGACTGGTCTGCAGATCTCCATTTAAATCATATGACACAAAACAATTTATGATAAATGAAGTCAGGTTAGGCCACATAGTTATATCGATACGCAAGCCAGATATAATGCAGACGTGCATTTGGTCAACTTTGACCAGTGAGACCAGGTTCATGACCATCGAATCACTGTGAAGAGGACAATAAACAAGACTGTTAAACTACAGTAACTGGCTAAGTATTGAAGGAATATTCCAACGTGTCCTGATATATGATGCCATGATACAAAGAGCATCACATTATTTTAACAGCATAATAAAATAACCTACATAATAACAAGCTACTGGTTAGAGAAGTGAGGAACAGTTGGCTTCGCTGCATTTGAATACATTCGGAGTAGCATCTATTCTGAAGCACATTTGTGTCACACTTTGCAGCTTTAACCCATGTACAGTAAATAACCTTGATGTTTCTTTTGCCATAACTGTGTATAATTTAAGCACTTTCATGCCCAGGCATGCGTGCATATATAAGTGCGAGACAGAGAGAAAGACGTTACCCATTTCTGGTTGTTTTGTACTCCACTTTCAGAATGGGTTTACAAGGCTCTGGCTTCTTCCCGTCCTTCGGCTGTTTTCCTAAAAATAGAAAAAAAAAAAAAAAACAGAAGTTACTTTAGTTTGCCAGTTCATCCCTCCCCCCTTTTCCTTTCCTGTTCTCTGCTTTTGTCTTGTTTCTCCTGTCATCTCATTTCTTTCCGCCCAGAAGGTGCACTTAAAATGCAGCTATGAACAGTCGCCAGACAATAACAAAAGCGTATTCATCAGAGAGGAGGCAGACGAACGCAGGGGCAGGGACATGCAAAGTAGGTGTGATGACAATCATGGATGATTTGCAGAATCCATCTATTCAAAACCTTAAGGGAGGTCTATGTGAGGTTAATACCATAGGTTTGGATGGATTTCAGTGGGTATTTTTGTGAGAAGAAGGCGCATGAAGTTAATTCAGAGCCAAAGTGAGCCATATGGCAGGTTATACAACCGAAGTCTGTGTAATAAAGAAGTACGTTTAATAACTATACTAAATAACAGATATCTAAGAAAAGACAATTAAAGAAGGGCTTATAAGCCTTATTTTAACTAGTCAAAGGAATTTGCATAATTGCCCATTAAATACCAAACTAATTAGGTATGCAGCAGTGGGAGAAACAACTAATTAAAAAGCCTGCGTGGTGAAATCCCCTATACACAAACCCAGCCTGAAAACTGGTTAGAAGTTATTTCCTTTTATTTCATTCCTTTACTTTGTTCCTCTCTCTGACTCCCATGCTCTCTCTGTCCGTTTGTTGCACTCGCACATTGTCTGTTTCATCTGGTGAAGTGTCAAAGTGCTGCTATGTGGGGTGGAGGAGGAGGAGGAGGAGGAAGGAAGGTGTTTGTGAGTGTAAGGGGGCTAGAAAGAGGAGCGCGGATTAAAATGCATCTTCAAAAGAGCAGACTCGCTCCTCTACAGGAAATAAACAGAGCAGCAGCCCTGATGTATGCACATGCAGACACAAAGTTAAATAAACAGAGGCAGGACTTAATCGAACTGACGATAATCCTGAAATGAGGGAGAGTTGAGGGAGACATGTTTGGGGATAGTCTTGAGGGATGGGTTCTTTAAGTAGGTAGGGCAGGTGATATAGCGGACAAAAAATGGTTTGGAAGTTTGTATTAGACCTTTAAGAACACAAAGTAATCAAAGCAGGAAGAAACAGTGACTGTTCTAAAATAACCAAGAGGAAATCAATGCATCTATCGAGACATGGCACATCTGTTTGACATCCATAATGTACACTATACGTATAAAGTTAGAAGAATCCTGGTGATTTATTGGAACCATTGGTTTCAGACATTTTCTCGTCTCATTCTATTTATATCTATTTAATGTGACTGTGTAATTAATAAAGCAAATATCACACCTGACAACTTAATTGAGGTGAAAATAAATGGGGAAAATACAAGTTAAAAAACTGGATGCAAGAAATGTGTGGATAAAACATACAAGAAGAAAAGTGAATAAACTGAGAAGCAATATTTTACAATTACAACTAATAGACCTGTATGTACTGAAACTACAAACTAAACTGCTAAGTGAAATATAATAGTTTTTTCTGTAAGAGCAAAGGTAAGAAGAAGAAGTTTTTCTTTTTGGTGTTTTATTTGTATGGGTTCTCTCACTGTTGGGTTCTTAAACTGTTCTGGTTATTTTACAGTTGTTTGGTTTCTTTTGCGCTGTTCTTAAGTATGATTTAGCTTGTATGTCAAAGCACTTTGTAATTTCCATTTTTTATTTTAAGGTTTATTTTTGGGCTTGAAAGACAGAGGGGGAATGACGAGCGTCAAAAAGGAGCCACAGGTTGGATTTGAACCCTGGCTGCCCGCTTGGAAGACAATAGCCTCCGTACATGGGGCATGTGCACTAACCACTAGGCTACCAGCATTGTTGTTTTTAAAGGCGCTATATAAATATTTATCTTATCTCATAAAGTTAAAAGTGAAGTTGAAATCAGGACCTAACCATATCAAATAGATGGCTCTTCAAAATCTGTAAACTCCTCACGAACTCAATACAATTAAATTAAGTTAGAAGCGTGTTAGAATGGGATGACCACAAGTTTATTGCACAGTTAGACCATCATGCATGTGTGTGTGTCTGAAACCACTATATGGTTTGTTTACCCTCTGCTAGCTGTCTGAATGCAGTCATATTTCCTTTCTATATACACGAGTGTCCAACATTTTGCACCCTGTGTGGGATCCCTACAGAGTAGCTATCATACAGGGTGAAGGGGGGTCTGTGTATGAGTGTGTCTCCACCTGCTTACCATGCGGGGTGATTGTCTGTATGGGCTTGCCCATTCCTCTGACGTTCCATATGGTCAGAGTCCCGTCTGAGTGACTGCAAATGAACTGCTTGCCCTCGTGATGCCAGGCGACTGAGTGGATGGCCTAGAAAACGACAAGCGCAAAGCAAAGAGGTGTCATTGGGTCAGGAAGATGAAACATCATGTGCCACCATCACCTTTCAGTTTGTGGTCGCCATACGGTGCACAGTACAATGTTCATATGCAGGTTAAACAGTTTGCGCCTGGATTATATACTCTTGAACAGATAGGGAAGGTGAGATAAAAGACTTCACAGCACTTCCTCTGGCATAAATGCATATATTAGAGGAGCAATTTTATACAAGCTAGTTGCTGAGTGTGGAGAAAAAGCTGGAATGGATTGGTCATTTTATTCAGAAATGCCAAGAGCAAGGTTTTAATACAGAGGGTATACATTTCAGAATTATTTTGCATAAAGACGGGGTCATCCCCTATATGCCCTTTTTTCAACTGGGGTCATTGGGAGCAAAGGAATAAAGACGACTTCATTATGATTTAAGAATGCAATGACTCAAGAATGTTTATTCTTGCAACCAGAAAGGTAAGTTCAGTACTGTTTAAAAGTCTTAGACTATCATTAAATTTGATATTTGAGCACATTTAGCATGACAACAATCCCCAAGCTAACTGCTAATAAACTGAGAGAAAAAGAGCTGACAGTCATGAAGTGGCCTCCACAGAATCCAGAGCAGAGTATTATAGAGGCAGTATGTGGTCACATGGACAGAGAAAGAAATGAAAGACATCCTTAAAGTTAAGAAGAATCTCCAGGAGTGCTGGAAGATGCCTGTCATAGTGTACAGGAAGATTTCTGGAGAAAACTTCACAAGTCTCCCTCAAAGAGTTCAAGATGTGCTAAATGCAAAGTAAGGTCACACTTAATACTGACTTTTGCTGTAGAAGACATTTACATTTTTTAAATGTTCCTGTATTTTCTGGTTGTTTCTTCATAAAAAGAACGAAAACTGAAGCCTGAGACTTCTGCCCAGTAAACTAAATTCAAATTCAAACTGTATTGGTCACATGAATGGTTACATACAGTACAAAAGTACTGAAATCATTTTGTTTCCTGTTCATCAAAGGAAAGAAACACATTTTTGACTTAAGATCATTTGAAAATACAACAAATCCTGAATAGCAGAATAAAAGTTACAAAAAATGCAACAAATAAAAAAGAATAAATATGATTAGAATTTATGAGGTCAGGTAAAGTAAAGGGAATGACATTAGATACTAGGGTTTAACGTAAAAAAAACTCTATTCCAATTAAAAACATACAATGTTAGAAATTAAAAACACCTTTGACGACTAAATTATTACACAAGAAAACATATTTTGTGAGATACATAAATATGAGTAAAGAAAACTGTATTGAGTTTTTCTTGTTAGTGTGAAAAAGAAGTTTCAAACATTTTTTAAAAAAGGAAAGCAAGAGTTTGAGAGATGTCTTCCTCTCTGTTCTCTCACCGTCCTCGTCATTGGTTCATTTTTCCTCCTGCTGTTGTAAGCCCGCCGTACACACGGCTTTAAAGCAATCATTGTGAACACAAACACATCATGACCACAGTATGCCAGTAAAGGGCATCCTTGCTTATTGATGCCCTTTTCATGGCTCATAATTAAACCCAGCGAACATCTTGACATTAAGTAAATATGATGATGTGCACCACATTTCAGGAAACAAATTAATACTTTTTCAAATTCTGCCATTCTTGCAAAAAAAGCTCCTCTTATTGTTGAACTTTGAGCTTGCCACTGTCTCCGGTATGCTGTTTATCATCGCTCCTCCCAAATGAATGATCACCTCTCTTGTCAATGTCGATGCCCCGGCGCGGTCAGGTTAGGTCAATCTCTTCCGATTGGACTTGTTATTTATTTAGGTGTACATCAATTTGGCCTTCGGGTGTGTCATTAATCATGAATTCTGCTGCGTGTCAGGCTCACTGAATGTGCTGAGTTTATCATAAAACAGCTAAATAAGACGGCTGACAGGAGGGATAATGTCAGCTTGTGTTACACCCATGGCATACAACTTATTGTATCTGTCCCAGGGTTCAGTTGTTTGACATCTATATTCTACGTTCTGACTTTACATTAATGCACAATGGATTCTAAACATTGCTTGAGTGTATTTCACTCTCTAAGCTTTTTGCACCCTCCCATCATATTGCACAATCCTGATCCTCATCTATTGCACATTGTTTACACATTTTTGATCATATTGTTGTATATGTTTCTGTTTATTTTACTTTTTTTTCTTAACAATAGAAATAAAAACGACAGTTACCAAAACTTTCATGGTGTTTGTCTTGTTTTGAAAGGTTAAAATAGGCTTTCCCTCCCACCTTTAAATCATGTCATCCAAGAAAAACAACAACAATATGATACTTTCAGAGCACTAATTAACGGAATTCAGATTTCAGTAATCTAACATTAAATCTAGTCCAACAGTGGTGTCTGTTGGGGGCACTGATTCCTGGAAAAAATCTAAAGCATGTATCATCGACAGTGACAACTACTGAACCATTAAAAAAATGTGTGATGTCAATCGATAAAGATTAATCACAGTAGAAGCTGTGACTAATCACAATTTATCACCATTTCTGTTCCGGTCCGGAATGGTTTGCTTTTGTTTTGACCAGAGAAGGTAGGCGGTTTTAAGGCACCCCCACACGGCTGTTTTGTACGTCCAAGCGAAATGTTTCAGATAACTGATTCTGCCCGACCTAAAAAGCCTTGTCATTTTTCTAATGAGCTCCACGAGCAGAAATGAAAAACTAGGATAAATATCGGAGATGCTTTTGAAAAATGGAGAAAGGTAAGAACCAGAAAGGTTTCAAGAATGATGCAGAGCTGGCTCAACACTGACGCTTCAGTGTGTGTAATGTGGCAACGAGTGTGAGCATCGAATGTTTTGAATTCGGACTGCAGTACCCATTTTAAACGCTACGTGTCAGAGTTACATATTGCTCCTTCAAATTTGAAAAATACCTGAAATGTGCCACATTGAAACAAACAGAAATATGCTAGCAGACCGATGCAACACAGTCCAAACAGTTCATTTTGGATTCTGGGGGGGACAAATCTGATTTCTAGTGGGGCTCAGGCCACCCTCCCCATGATCCACCCCTGCCGCAAAGACAAAATGATCTGAGCCCATCCATCACATCGCACTCACCACTACATATACGAGGCTCCCAACACGATGTTATAGATTCTAACACAGGATCACTCACACAACTACATTTGCACTTTATGCAATTTTAGCCACATGTAACAACACAACCAAACTTGAGCACATGAGCCAGTGTTTAGCCTACCATTACTGCCTGAGATAAACCACAAAGAACGGCTTACCTAGTGCAAAAGAAGGAGCGTCTTTGTCCCAACTGGCAGAGAAATCTAACTTCTCTAGAGACAGATTTGAAGTCAGATGGCCCCATTTTAATGCATAAACTGCGTCTCCACATGCTACGAATCCCTCGATCAGGAGATTGCGCGTTTATGACGATGCAGCGCGGTGAGGAGACACGCGTTTCATAATCTGTGTGTTCATGACGCTGATGTTTTGTCTGTTTTTTTTCCCATGGTAAATAGAGACTCAAGTCAGCACTGCAGTTCTTATATTTCACTGATAACCCACAGAACTGTCGATCAGACAAAGATTTAAATTACATCACCACTTCAGCTCATAATGACTCGCACAATCGCTCCCTGCTGCTCGGCCGGTCCTCCTTTCTCTGCTGTGAGTCTGCATTAAGGTTTGTTATCCTCATTAAATGTGTTTAAAAAAAGGACAGCTGGGGTCAATGAGGCTTTGTATTCATTTGCATATGAAGTCAAAAAATGTATTCTTGTAAAAAATAAATAAATAAAAAAACACGTTAAAGACTCTGATTGATTGATTGATGGCTCTACAATAAAAACAAAGCAGTCATGTACTAATATATAAGATCTGTTTCCTCCTCTGGTGCCTGTTCCCGGGGGGCTTCTGGCTTATCCTGAGTTTTAACCAGCTTATTGTTTATGAGTCTATTATTTGTACTGTAAAGAATATGACCATGCTGTATATAAAACTGTGTTTTAGGTTTTTCTGTGTGCTGTCTTGTTGACTGGTACAGACAGACAGGTGGCTTATAAACAAGTCTTATCACTGGTTTAATGTCGTTGTAAGTACCTGCCTGAAACTACCAATGAAATGTAACTCTTATATTCCAGTATATTTGCATTGGTACTTATAATGTGCACTGTCCCTAAAAACAAACAGCTGTTATTGTTTTCATTTCTTATTCTACTTTTACGTTTTTTTTTGTCCAAAACATCACAGACAATTCCTCTGATGTGTAAAACTACTTGGTTATATATCCTGATTCTGATTCCTGTAGTCTGAGGTGTTGTGCACCCTACTGTATCTCTTACTTAAGAGTAAAGTATACAGTATGATCCTTTGCTGATCGTTCAATGTAAGTCATTAATCTCAAACAGATAAAGAGATATTTTGGAGAACAGAAAAAGAATCCAAAGTTCCTGTAGTGGGTGTTTTTTTTTCTTTTTCTCCGGATACACGGTCTTATCATCCTGGTATTCTCATCAGGGTTTCCTCCAGGTCACTGAGATCTTGATGACACAGAGCTTCAGTTCTGTGACATCATGCTGCAAAGACACACACACTCACATTACCTCGTTACACAGATTATGACTCATCCCCCTCACACTCCAACACAGTCACATCTATGCAACATGACTGAAGTTATAAAATCTCCTGAATCTTTTTTTTTGATGTTCAAGTTTTCATTGGTTAGTTTCTTGCTTTCCTGTTTTTTTTTGTTCTCTCTAGAGGATAAATAAGAAAATTGATGAGTAATGGTTCAGGTGCGTTATCTAAGCTGATGTGAGTGACAGGATGGTGGGATGCAGTTTGTCAATGATTCGTTGCCAGAGGTGAATCTGTGGTGTGCACAGCCAGGTGGTGTGGACGTGGTTATAGCAGTGTGCTGAATTAAGTGTGAAATCATTTCAGTTTCTGTAAAAAATGTTAACATCCCACACTGAGGAACTAGAGTGAAATACCCCATACTGTGTCAGTATTAGGTGGAAATTAATCACCTGCGCTGTATGAGTTCTAAATGTAAATCAAGTATATTATTCCATACTGTTTGAGTTTTAAGAAGAAACTCATGAATCATCTCATACTGTGAGTTTAATTAGAAAATTACACCAGTGATGTTATACTGTGTGAATCTAAAGTGGAAGTTAAGTACATTATCCAATAATGTGTGGATTTATTCTTTGAAATTAAAGCTCCTGTGAGGAAGGAAACAGAATCAAATTAATATTGACGCCTCTTTTTGACCTAAAAAAGGCAAAAGAGATGATCAGCAGCTATAATGATAAATGTACTGTACATGTTGTCCTTTGTTGTTGCTTGTAACCACTGCCGCAGGGTAGGTGTCAGACCAAGTGAATAACAGCACAAGATTGGAAAAGCCTTTGTTGACATTTTCTACAGCAAAGTCTTACAACTAGTGATGCATTTAAATGTTAAAATAAAGCAGGATGCCGTTTTTTTTTTTGTCAGAAAACACAACATTTGCATGTACAAGATATAAGAGAAACATCTTTGACCACAGGGGGCGCCAAAATCAGCAAAATCTGAAAATTCTTCACTGGAGCTTTAATGAAACGCTCCGAGTTAAAATGAGTGAATTGTGAGCTTTAAGTGGGAATTAAGTAAACAATCCTGTACTGTTTGAATATTAGGTAGCATTTTACCCTATACTGTGTGTATATTAGGTTTATTTACACATAGACACCATATTATTCTGGATTTCTGAAACGCGTATCTTGTTCCCATTTTACCTAGATGATGATAACAGTTTAAAAAAATGGATGAGATATTTAAGAGTACAGATAACCGTAAAAAAATAAAACACACCTATTTTTTTAAGTGATTTGCAGATGTTTGAAAAAAAAAAGAGTATCGACTAAAACTTGTCCCACTTACAGTATATGAGTGAAAAAGCCCTGTTTTGACTGTTTGAAGACACTTTGACAGCAACAGACTGACTTTTATAAATCTATTAGTGCATTGTACCCTGCGACAGTCCCAACAGAGAACAGTACACTGTGCTTAATTGGAAAATGAGGAGGGTAATTGAAACACATGGTACTCATATCAAACAATGCCAATTAAAAAGACTAATTTCATGATTTATTACATTAGGTCAGTTTACACAGATTGGTCTTTTGGGGGATGAGCGAATTCAGTCAACACTTATTAGAGTCACACACACAAGCAAGTCACACACACACAGAGACACACACACACACACACACACACAAGCACACACACACACACACACACACACACACACACATACACACACACACACACTAGATCTTGACAAAGACAAACACACACAAACACAGAAACTGAAGTTGGAGGGAGAAAACAGACACAAACGTAAACATGCATATCACAATCCTAATTAGAATAGCTTCTGCCAGCATTGTGTCAAACTGGGACTCAAAGACAGCTTAGCCATGAAGTGCCACACAAACACACACAAACACACACACACACAGGCTCTCTCACAGCGATTGTAATTCAGCTCAAGTAGAAAAACATTCTTTCAAAAAAGGCTTAATCTTGAAAACAAGCATTTGGGGGGCAAGTATGTCAACAGTGATTTCTGTAGAGCAATCCTGTTTTGTATAAGAACGTGAAATCCATTCTGTCTGTTTTTGTGTTGTGGTTATTATGTAAGCCCCAAAAAGAAACAAGCCCCAGTGAGCTTCTATGTACCAATTAAAACTTTTTCTATATTAAAAAAGATGATGCTCCGTCTTTGGTAAGGCCCGGGGCAAAGAAGAATTGTTATTATTAATCTCAAAGTCGAGCAGAAACTTTGGTTTAGTTCTGCAGCTAATGAAGAACTGAGTGGATAAACAGAAATATTGATGAATTGATGATGGAAGATGAAAGGTCAGAAGGGGCTACACACGTTAACTAATTTTACCTGCTTTAATTTCTAATCACCAGTTTGGGATAGAAGACTCTTACAAACTAGGTTTGAACATTGACAGCATGGACAGCGCAACACCTCGCCTAGCCATAAATAACTTTTCCACCTTAAGAAGGTAGTTTTAAAGGTCAGTGAAATAGCACTAGTCTCTTTCCTTATCAATCATCTTGAAAGGTATATAAAGCAATGCTCATACTATACATTTTAGCCAACAGTTAGAAAAACAAACTGCTAAAAAAGGTAAAGGGTTTATCCTGCAGAGACTAAGTTATCAACCAAATGATTGAGCTATTCCACTCCAGAGTCAAATCATTGCAGTAACTGACAATACAAATCTTACATAACCCCTTCAACCTCTTTATTGCTTTAGGGAATCTCATGAGGGAAAATACATCCATCAACACATATATTGCTTTATCAGCAGGTGACAATCACCTTTAACCTTTGAGAAATTAGTCCGCAAAAACATTGCTATCATGGAGAGCAACATCTGGTTCCCCCTGATGGAACGAGCCCAACAGAGACTATCCTACTGTATAAAGAAGTTAATCCCATACACTTGTGGAAATTTTACCAGACGTACCAAAGAAATGACCCATTAGCTTTGAAGAGTCATCTGTATGAATTCTCAAAAACCCCTTAGGGGGGAAATAAATCCTCCCTGATTAAACCGGGCTGGTGTCAGACAGAGTTGGACAAAGCTGTAGTCGTCTTTTTTTACCACACAAAATGAAGTGATTCAATGGATGTGTGCACAAAAACTGCTTGGTTATCGGGTGACACGCCAACATAACCTCCAATTCAAGCAAGTTAGAGTTCCCAGCCCTTTGTGGACAAGCAGCCAGTCCATTTTCATGACTTGACAGAGAGAAAAAACAGAAATAGAAGAAGACACAGAAAGAATGAAAGGTGTAAAAGGGAAATTAGTAAGTAAAAGAGAAGCAGACTGATATAAAAACACAAGGAAGAAACGATATGATACAGTACAATATGATACGGCAAGATACAGTATGATACATAATGGCATCCTATATTATAGTAGGATATACATTATAGTACAGGAACAGCTAGGGATGTAAAGATTAATCGTGAAATCGTGATAAATCGATTCAAAGGTGTCAAGATTCACGTTGGTACTCTAAAAAATGAATCGCAATAATATGGTGAGCGTCAACAGCTGTAGAGCAGAGGCGGATGGCAGCTGCAGAGCAACATTTTGAAATTGAGGACGCACCACCGTCTTTTAAATCGGAGGTGTGGAAGCATTTTGGACTCCCCAAAACAGAAAATGAACGAGGTGAGAAGATAACAGACAAGACAAAAACTGTGCAAATATTGCAAGAAGACAGGGAACTACACAAATAGCACAACCAACATGATGCAGCGTTTAATCGACAACACAATTAGAAGCTCCAATCACCTCCCCTTGTTGCGAGAAAAAAAACATTAAAAGGCCAAACCACACTGACAAGTGGGTTAGCAGCCCCTAAAGGAATCTTTTTCTGTCGTAATTTGTCTACAGTCTCGTTTTGTAGAATAAATCGTGAAAGAATCGTATCGTGAACCCAGTATCGTGAATCGTATCGTGAGTTTAGTGAATCGTTACATCCCTACTAACAGCACATAATGGAACAGTATAGTATGGTTCAGAAAGGTACAGTTTAGGACAGAATACAACATGATTAGGTATGATACTGTACGATACACTTACATGCAGAAACGTATCAGGAAAAAAGAGAATAATCCTTAGGATAGAGTTGTAATATAGGAAAAAATGGTGGGGCAAGTCTGTTGGTTTGGACAGACATTAGAATAATTTGCCTTTTTTAAGGTATAACATACAGCAGTTACAAAAGAAAAACAGCCATGCATACATTGGGCCAGCGTTAGCCAACAGCAGACAAACAGGAGCTGAAGAAAGGATGTAGATGTTCTGATCTGACAGTGAAGGGTCACAACTGATCATCTGCTAATAATAAACAGTACAATCCACTGACAGACACAGAGTGAAGGACGTGCTGTGTTACCATGTTTGAAGTCTGTTTGAAACGTTGCTTTTGTTTGTCTTACATTCAGGCAATTTGACAGCATCTACATGTAAAAAACAGAAGCTGACATTTGAGCCAGAACATTTTCAGTACTTCTCTTATGTGCACCCTACTTTCTGACATTACGTGAGAATCGTCAGAAATGTGCCAAGAAAACAGGCGCAATCACTTCTCTACAAACCTTTCAGCTCTGTCCTTTGAAATCCTAAGGCATAGACTCGTTTACTTGTAAAAACATCCACAAATTTCCAGCAAAACTAAAAAAAAATAAAAAAAAGTCTCAGAGACATTCCTATTCCAAAGTTTGAATCCATCACTGATGAAAGGTAGAAGAGGAAAAGCTTCCTTGTTCACTTCAGTCGACAACTTTGATTCTTGGCAGCAAGCTTCGAGGCAAAGCATGTTTGAATGAGAGCGCACAGCAGGAGAGAGAGTGCACAGCAGGAAGAATGCAGCTGGCATTGGATCTGGAAGATGTAAAAAGCTATTTCCCTCCACATTATTGTTTGAAAAGGGTAAAAAAAAGATTGAGATTGGAAACATTCAGGATGTAAGAGAATGATGGGAAAGAATTTAAGCTAATTATGCAATAGTAACCATATTGACCAGCTCTCTCTAGAAAGGGGACATGTGCCTCAAAGCATATCTGTCCTAAAGATTAAATACACTGAATGAAATTTAAAACAAAATAAGCCTCATGGTAAAAGTTCAATACATTTGAACCAGCAGAAATTGGATGTAATACCAAATTGTGACTGCACTAAAGGCATGTTTTAACAGCAATATCTCTTTTATGTTTAATACAGACCAGATGTGTGGAAAGAGGCCTTCAATCCTCATCTCCATATGAGTAATACAGAGCCAATATACGCAAGAGTGTCGAGGGCTGTAAGCATTAACAAGTCAATTCTGATTAATTAAGGTTTTAAGTGAATGCATTATTATTTTTTGATCGCATTAATTAGAGCTGGTTAAAAATATTGATTCATCAATGCATTCCAATTATTATTTTCCCAATTCAACTATATGTAAAGTGCACAATTGAGGGATTGAGGGAAATCCTGATATTGATTTTTTCTTTTGTAATGACGCCCCTCTCCACTGGGGGCACTGTGGGTGCTGTGAATTCAGGTCAGGCACAATTGTGCACTTTACATATAGTTATTGTCCATGCCATTACAGCACTGTTATGTTTATTATGATATTGCTGCAAATTCAGCTCAGGCAGAAATGTGCACTTTAGATCATACTGTACTTTAATGTTTTATTCTTTAAAATACATTTTAGAGTCAGTTTGTTCTAAACCAATACAAACCATGCACACATTATTATTTAACTAATATCAGAAGGGACTGTGAGTAGTTATCTGGGTATTCCTGTCATCTATGTGTATTATTAAATCGATATGGAAGCATATTTATCAATATCGAATCGAATCGTGACCCAAAGAATTGAAATGGAATTGAATTGTGAGGTTGTGGACAATACCCAGCTCTAGCATTAATCATGAAGATGCTATTTTGTCCCTTTAGACACACCGTGGATAAGCCTCCGCAGTGTCTCCCTGTAGTCACAGTGATGGAAATGAACAACACTGCTTCATCTTTGAATTCTTCTTTTCACTTTAAAACACTCTCAGACAGCTCAGTTGACAGGTTAAAAGTGATATCCACCTCATGACATCAAACATTTTACCTTATTACCGTTCCTTTGAGCTGTTTTTATTTAGTTTTTGATCTGTAATGAGTTCCTTTTTCCCTGGCTCCCTCCAATCTACCGGGAGGGCCTTACTTTATTTCAAAATAAAAGCAGGTTTCCATCGAAATACAACGTTAAGTACTCTCAGCTGAAGACAGCACAAACGTTCAAAGTAAAAGCCTGACCAATTCTATTTTTTAATGCAATATAATGGAATTTCAAACATGAGACTAAAAATGAGAGTAATCGCAATTAATTCAGCGATTAATCTTGATTTGAAAAAAAAATGTATTGTTTGACAACCCAACAAAAGTATTTTCTTCTTAACAGAAATAAAATGCTTGTACCATAACAAAGCCCTAGTGCTATGTTCTGTGGTCCATTCAATGATGACTTTTATGTCAGTTACTCTACAACAGTTCTATTAAAAACGCCATGACCCAATCGTAACCACACTTCACTGGTGATGCAGCACAACAGAGCAGAAGTGATTGTTGTGTGTTGCAGGCCCTTTCTCTGCTTCATCAGAGTAAATCATAGAGAGCAAAATGAGCTGCACAGAGCCCCCCCCCCAAAAAAAAACATCCCACTCAACCCCTCAATCTCTGGAGATGTGTAACTGTAGGCCTTTGGAGAGAGGCAATGGGTTCCCACGGGATATTCAATACTAGAGACTGTAGCGCCCTGAGAGCAGCGGGAGGATATTAGCTTATCTGAGAGCAGAGGCAAAGACAGAGAGAAAGAGAGAGAGGGCTATCTGTACACACTCAACACACCAAATCCCACTCTTATTTTTGTGTCCATGTCGTCCTCTGTGACTCTTGTTATCTCAGTGTGCTAACAGCCCCACAGCTCTGCCAACGAGGTGAGCACCAGCATGAGTGTTAGTGTAATCTCATTATCTTAAACAGCCCGTTTGGCTCTGTGTCTAAGTACTACGGACGCTGTACGGCCATGCATCCATTCAGTAGGCTTAACCTCAATGACAAGCTTATGAATGAGATCTTGTATTCACAAAAATGCTCACTTTCTAGGACTCTGAAAGGTCAGACTGTGCTCAGCACAAGCAGAATTACATGCAAACATGCACTTTACAACCTTTCAAAATAAAGCTGCCACACATATTTTATCCCATCTATAATATATATATATATATATATAATTTCCACAATTTCCCAGTTTGGGATCAATAAAGTACATCTATCTATCTATCTATCTAATACATCATGGAAAAAAAATTCAACTACATCAATCGAGACAATATTTTGCATAAAAACCATGTTAAGTCACAATGACGGACACAGTCTAGGTTTGACACATGTCATGTCCAGAGGGGTTCCAAGCCTCTCTGACACTGTGGCTTCTTTTTTATTGTTGCCATCTTTTATTTATAGACACACACTGCCGCCTCGGGGGAAGCCAATAAAGCGGCATGACTCAGTGCTCAAAGGGAAGGACCTCTTACAAAATGTTGCCCTCTTTACAACTGTAATGTGTAAGCACAATCACTGCATGACCTTGCAATGTCACTTGAGACATAAAAACATAGATAAATCATGGAGTTGTTAAAAACATGCATTTGACTCATGTGTGTGTTTCTTTAGTAGTGACTGCAGCACAGGAGGCAAGCACATGAGGGTGAATATTTTGTCGCCTTCGGACAGAGCCAGGCGTGCTGTCTTTATCGGTTTTATAGTCTCTGTCAAGGAATTGCTTCATTCTTAATAGTGTGACATCACACAAATCCAGTCAGTGACTCCAGTTGGGGTTGTCTATTTAACTTTCTGGTAACCCTTATATTCTTATTGTCATTTTCACACAAAATTCATTTAGTTGAAACATGTTAAAGGTATAATATGTAGAATTGTATGACAATGTTTACATTCAAATATCTAAAGTAAATACAAATTGACTAAACCCATGTTATATATCATTTTTTGTTGAGTACTTACATTACCTCAAATATTTACAACAGTTATCAAAGCCAGAGAAATCTGTAATTTTATAGTTGTAACGGGACGTGTCTTGTCGCTGCAGCCGCCATGATGAGCCGCCATGACAGACACAAAATGTTTATCATTGGCAAGGAAACACCGGATGTTACGTTTATAAACTGCTGCATAAGGAGGCGGGAGCTGCTACTAAAAGCTTCCGTACTGTTGCTGTATGTGCTGCTGGGATAAAAACGTACATGTACATGTAAATTATACTTGGATACATCGTCGGTAAACATATTCTCTTTCTCAGGTCGGTTTCGCCCGTTCGTCTTGACTACGGTCAACACGGAGTTTGTTTTCACCGGGGGGGGGAGAAGCAGAGAGAACTCCCATGATTCCCTGTTAGCCTCTTGCCTCGACGTTATCTTTTGTTATTATCTTGATTGAGAGCCCCCTGGTGGCGGATTTTACATACTGTGCGTTTAATGTCTTAGGGGGGCTAATCAATCCTGGTACTAAACCGGTGCATTCACTGGCATACACACTGATACCAAATACCACTTTTTAGGAAGGATCGAAGGCTAATAAGGACACTAGTTTCGGTATAGGTATTTGTATTGTTTACCGCTAAAGAGACCAGTATTAGTATCAGTATCAGTATTGATATGGATCAGTGTTTTGACAAGGATACCAGTATAGGTACTATATCAGCACAATTCTACTATTTCCTGTGGACACATACCTGCCCCCCTGAAACAGGAATCAAAACGCCCTACTCCTTCCTAGTCAGCACATTTCTCATACAGCAGCCTGAAGTAAACTTTCTCCTAGCTTTTTTTCTGGAAATAAACTACCTCACACAATCATGCACCACTGACACACTGGATATAGTACAGTTCATGAATATGGGATTACATTCACAGTTTCTGTACTAGAAGAAGCTTCTTAGATCATACCTGGGAGGAATGACTGAAAGCCGTAAGAGAAGAAAGGAAAGCAAGGGAATGGAGTTTGCTTACCTCATCATAAGTGTAGCGATAGTCGGCCTTCTTTGATTTCAAATCCCACAGGACCACGATCCCAGACTCATATCCAATTATAAGCTGGAGAGGAAGAGCGACAGGCAGTCAGTAAGATAGGTAGGAGAGATGACAGCGCGGAGATAGAATAGACCCCATGATGGGTGAAGAAAGAAGTAATACATTTGACATTCACACGCAGCATGAAAGGAAGTCAGGTGTAAGCCGACTACAGAAGCTGAGGAAGAAACCTGCACACCCCAGTGCACATGGGACGATAATACGAGAAGATTTTTTAAGAACACAAAGTGAAATGGTTTTTTTTGCACCTGCAGGCTTATTTATAGAAACAACATCTAGTTTCAAGGCCTTAAAAAGTAACTTAACATGATTAATAGATAGTGGTGACAGAAATCTGTTATTCTTTACTGTAGTAAAGAATATTGATCCAAATTTTTAACAATTGTTTTAGTGAATAAATCATTCAAGAAAAAATTGGTTCAAAATGTTTGCGTGCATGTCTTTTATACACACTGCACAAAATGAAGTTATCATAAATCATAAATGCTAAGATTGGTACATTATGAGTTGTTCGTGTGGGGGGAAAAAATTCTTTACCTTTCCCTCGTCCATGGGGTTATCACTTATGTGGACGACTGGTCCGGGGTGAGCCTTGGACGACCTTATGAGAGAGACAAAGAGAGAGACATATTAGAAGTCATTTCCACATTCAGCTGTGATGCAGACTTAAAGACGAGGCCACAGACACACAGTTCATAATGATATATGGAGAGGGTTAAGGTGTCTTTGAACCTGAGGAGGAGGTCCGCCCGGTGGGACAGAGCTGCCAATCACTCCAAGGCTCTAAAAGGCTGTTCAAAGACATAAGCTCACTTAAGGTTTTGATGGATGGCTCTGTCAGGCCAGGCAGTCCCCAATTGCTGTGTGTGTGTGTGTGTGGGTGTGTGGGTGTGTGTGTGTGTGTGTGTGTGTGTGTGTGTGTGTGAGAGTGTGTGTGTGTTTGCAAGAGTTTGTGCGTGTGTGTCCATTTGCATGTTGGCGGAGAAGGCAGCACAAAATGTTCGGCCGTCCCTCTCCTCCTCCTGTCTGTGCTTTACCCTCCAGACAGCCTTATGTCAAACCTCCGCTCTTAGTGCCACGTGGCTGCAGAATTCACCAGACCTGGCCTGCCTGACAGAGAGGATGCTGGCGGAGGAGCACCATGGAAGGTCACATGGGAAAAAGAGTTACTGTCGAAGCCTGAAACAAAACCCTGGTACCAGGGAGCAAGGTCAAGAATGCCTGACAAGGAGAGGAAGAGGAAGTAGCTGGAGCTATATTTAAGTAATGCAAAAGGAGAGAAGGCAAGGTCCTTATTTTGCCATAAGATATTTTGTTTATAATAAAAAACAATCTCAACCAATCTCCTTGCATAGTATTTTGAATTTGGTATGACAATTCTGTACCACAAGTTCCAAGTTTTGGATCATTAAAGCACATCTATGAATCTACATACAGTAACTGTACTTAACTTGATAAAACCCAATCAAAATATGTGTTTTGGATTATTAAAATCAAAAAGCAGAGGAATATGTCAACTTTATTTCTTAATTTTTAAGCATACATGCATGAATAGATAGATAATGTATACTGTAAGCTAAGGGCTATAGAAGGGAAGCATCTACAGCTATGTGTGTGTGCGCGCGCACGTGTGTGTGTGTGTGTGTGTGTGTGTGTGTGTGTGTGTGTGTGTGTGCGTGTGTGTGCGTGTGTGAAGGTAGCAGTTAGTGGGCAGGCAGTCAGTCAGTTGTCTCTATATTTAGCCTGTTTGTGCTGGAGCCTTATTACCTAAGCTCTGCTGCAGCTGGAGCTGTTGATTTATCTAATCCCCCTTCACTGCCTGTCTCTCAGCTAGCAGCCGTCCACACACGCGCACACACACACACACACACACATTTGCATGTCGGTACAATTAAGACACATCTTAACACCCAACCTTTTTGTAACAAAGCCACATCCATAACAAATAATTACCCTCTCGCTGAATAACAAAATGCAACTTGCATGCACAAAAGCTTCACCCTGCTGTTGTCCCACATGGTTTATTTCCTCTTGTTTGAGGATATTGTGCACAATATTCAGTAACAAATCTGTTTTGTTCAAACCTGTTGTTATACAGTAAACACATCTGAAATGAACACGTCCAAAAAGTCCACAAATGCTTGTTCAGGTTTGGAGATAAAGGAATCACCATGGCAACAGAGGCAGGATGGGCAGAGCACTGACAAAAAAAAAAGAAGGCTTCCAAAAATCATCCATACTCTGCCACAAAAACACAGACCCACCCACATATACAAACAACACCTGCATAACCACTTCAACACGCTCCTTTGAACACACAGTTCTGCCTGTTTCCTGCTAATGAGACTGCATTTTGCAAACATATTTTTTTTTTTAAAGGCTTTGGGGACAATAACATCCAGGTATGTGAGTCTCTTTTGCATGTTCCCACAGACTGATGCTGTTGTTGTACACATAAAAACACACACAACCACTTCAGTTAAACTTAGCACCCCAAAGCAAATATAAGGTTGTTCAGAAATACATTTATTCTTTGGCACTTTCAGTTCAAACAGTCCTTTTTTCTTTACCTTTATTTGCACCTGATATTCTTTTTATATCAAATATTTGTCCCCGTTGGTGATGCCTTCAGTACATTGAAGAAAATGGACCACTGATGTGCAGCATTTGTGTTTCAAAAAGACTCACGCACCATAAAGCAACTGTCTGCATGTGTGAAGGCGACACAGGGGAGATGTTTAAGCAATAGACAGAGTAACACCTCATTGAATCCGAAAACATCCCTACAGTGCAGACACACCCTCCTGTCCTATTACACGCACACACTCGCATACACGCACCAGCCTTTTATTATTCTGATATTATGCATGTATGATGATAGCACACCTACCTGAGCTTATCCACACACACAGTCACATGCACGCGTCGCTGACACACATGCACAGTGCAGGCTTGAACATCTGGTGTCACAATGGGTGACATTCTGAGAGGCAGCGCGGGCGCAGTCACCATAACAGTGTTTCCGCAGCAACATGGCTGGAACAGCCTGTACCATATGTGACCTCATGTCACCTCTGTAGACTAGACTGTTGTGTGTATGTGTTTGTTAATGTGTAGTAGCTTATGTAAAGCTTATAGAATGTAGCTAATATAAAGCCAACATCCATTATCCTTAGGGCCCCTTAGAACAAAAAATTGTGACACAAAAAGAATCTTATTTTTGTCTTATTTCCAGCTTAAGGACAGAAAATAGACATTTTTAAACATGGGTTTGTACAGATCTAGGTTTGCTATTTCACCCTACTTCTATTTCCCCCCGCTAATTTAGGCTAACCAACTCATTGCTAAATGTTACTGTAGCATCATATTTATTAAACAGATGTGGGTGGTATTGATTGGAATCTTTGAAACAAGCAAATATGAAGTTACCGCTAGCAGCGGATTAGCTTAGCTGAGCAAAAGGGTTAGGAGTGGGCAACAACTGCCTGGCATGAAAATAACAAGCTGACTCTTAAGATTAAATTGTTCTGTTGAATCAATTTTTCACCTTTAGACGAAGCCAGGCTAGCTGTTTTCACCTGCTTCCTGTCTGTATGCTAGCTATGCTTAGCTTCTCATTTCTTTTTCTGCGGCATCATTTTTATTTGACAGATATGAAGTTGTATTGATCCTCTGTTGAAGTCTTTTCTTACCAGGCAATAATTAAAGCTAGCTAGCTTGGAGCGCCAAATTTGAGAACAGTGGGAAATAGCTATCCTGGCTAGAAATCAATTTTCTACTAATGATTTGAGGGAGCTGTTTAGACGAATATTAGCCTTTTATAAAAAGCCAGGCTAGCCGTTTCACCCGTTCCTGTCTCTATGCTAGCCTTAGCTTACGGTCTCCCTGCTATACTGTAGCTTTAGATTTAAAGGAGAGTTATGAGAGTGATATTGATCTTCTCAACCGTCTTATGGCAATATATCAAATAATCATTTTTATCAAACTATTCTTTTAAGTGTTTTTTAACTAACTTGCACAAGAAGTGCTTATATTGGCTTTGTTTTGAATTAACTTAACTGAAACAGATCAATCAACGGACTTATCTGAACATTTCTAGAATGAAAGTGAAGGCAGAAGCAGAGCCTTATGAGCAAAGTCATGATAGCTCACAGATATGTATTATTAATGCACTGTTCTGAACGAAATGTCTCTGAATTAGCTCACTGATCTGTAATTTCCATTTTTAATTACATGAGGTGTTGGAAAAGCTTCTTCCCCTCAGGAAAGGTCACTGTAGGGGGCATATACCTGGAAACAGGGGGTCATGGATCCATTCTAAATGGCTTGAAGATACCAGAGGCTATGATTCTTCCCCAGCAACACACTGCAGTACCACACATGCATAAAACTGCAGAACCCAGGAAACATACGTACCATATGCATGATATATTCAAACAAGTTTTAACCACAGCTTCAGGGTCCTTAGTGGAATTAAATGATAGAGGACGTAACAGAAGAGTCCTTAGGCAAATATGTTCAAGTGAACTATGTGTGATATAGGAGGCTGTTAACATTTTACCATTCCTGTTCCACTTCTCTGCGGCCCTCTGTACCCAGCGACCATCTCGCTAAATCAAATCAAACACGAACACTGACGCCTGCCAGGTACACAAATATAAACACTCCTGCATATAAAGTGCATACAAGCAAACACATTATGCATGGAAAGACAGATTCACATGCCTTACTGTAATGTCCTTATTGCCCACAGCACTAACCGAACTTCTGTGCTGTGCACTTAGTTATGTACTGTAGAACATGTCTAATAGTCTTCAAGTACAGTAGCTTTGGAACAGAGGTGTGAGTCACACAAACACACAGAGCACAGGGCCAGTTCAGGCCCGAGGCCTCTGGCACATCGACTGCAGCATGTCTCCAAATAGTAGGGCCTGAGGGGTGATGAACCCAGTACACTCCATAGCCAAGCCTCATAACAGCAATCACAGCAGAACAGAAGTGTAATAGGAAGAAAATAAAATAAATCATTCTTTAATAATGTTTTCAATGGAGCTATATGCAGTGTAGTTGCTGTGATAGCCCCTGCCTAGCTTGCTGGAGTGTGCATGCTGTACCCCTAAATGTTGTCCTTCAGCTGCAGGAGGAGCCTTGTTGAAGGGACCACCCTAATGTGGACTGGAGTATTGAATCCAATATGATCAAAAAGCTGCAGCCTCAGCTGCTCAGCTTCCTCTCTACTGTGCCTTAACCTGCAAACTTTTTTCACTGAGATTTTGCTTCTATTTTCCTTTACAATACCTCGCTTTTTAAGAATTTTGTAGACAGGTGTTTGCATCTACACAACTGACTTCACTGTACATAATTTCTCACATCCAAATGTATCTACAAATCTGATTTCATTATCATTCACCAAGACATCTTATATCATAATTTTCCAAGTAATGATAGTATCAAAGGGACTAAAGTAGTAACTCCTACACAACTCCAGCTACTAATGTACTGTATGTATGAGCGAGATGGAAATTCAGGTCTGAAAGTCCAATCAAACTGTGTTTACTCTTAAAAAAAAGCCAAACACAACTTTTCAGAGCCTAAGCAGATATCTCCATGTTGCTTATCTTGTCCGAATAAAAGTTTAAACCTCACAAAAAATGTCCATCTATGATTTTTATCATAGATATTTTATGTATTTTATTTTCTATGATTATAAATCCACTTTTTCGAGCAACTGCAGCCTAAAAGTGTTTGCAATATTCAATAGATTAAAATTTAAAAAATTGTTAAAATAATAAAAAATAAATTGCTGATAACTTCCCTCTCATTCAACACATTGTTACATCTATAATTCCAGTTTATCAAATAAAGTGCTATCGCCTTCTGATGGCAGCATCAGAAGAAGAAGATAACAACGGGAGAGGTACTTCAGCTTTTGTATGTAGGCTCTACCTCCATCAACCCCACAGCTGGCACCCAGACAAGAGAACAAGAGATCCACCTAACACCTCTCTGATCTGCATCAAAGCAAAACCAGACACACACGCACGCACGCACACACACACACACACACTGACAGATACAAATATCTGAGAGCCTTTCAAACTAATTTGAGAATCAATATTTGGCGCTGCTGCCATCTTCCCTGCATAGTATCCCACAAGATGCCGGTGTGAGAAATTTGGTAACTTCATATCTGCAAACTTATATGCAGGGCCACATTTGGGATGTGAATTGTTACATGTTAAAAAAAAGTTTTTGGGCAGAATTTAATTTTATAGTATAGTATAGAGTATATAGAGTATAGGAATGAGAAAATGGAAGAAATGATGCAGTGAAACTATATTATATTGTTTGTCACAAAAACTAGCCTTCCATCATCTTGGACTAAACCTGCTGAGTTCACTGCTTCTGCAAGATATGATGAAGGGTATTAAATATTGACTCATTTTAAATTTCCATTTAAAGAATGTGTGACCTTTTGTTTATAGTTCAACTGCATTAGATTGTATTCACTCCTAAAGGAACTCCATTATTTGTTGAAAGGACTAAAGCAACTTTAAGCAACCTCCGGTCAGAGGTCATGGTTGATGTAGTCAAGGAGAATGCATCATCAAACCAGAAAATAGAAAGCTGAAACATGAACATATATTTTCTGGATTAAAATAAAGGTTTCAGACTCAAACTAATGCCTCACCCTTAAATTTAATGACATGAATTTATTGTAGTGTTATTTTTAGACGTTTGAAATCGTACATTTAAAACTTTCACCATGAATTATGTCAGTCTGGGACACCTATTGAGTAGTGCTGCAAGATGTGTAGATAGAAAACCTCCTTATTGTTCTTATACTGGCGTCAGTCAAATCCCTGCCTGAACTGGTTAATTTCAGTTGCTGTCTCTTTAAGACCCCCCCCTCCCCATTTGCCCACTTTCCTCTGATTGACCAGCTCTGTTTGCCGTTGCAGGTAAATTTGAGGTAAGCTTCTGAGTGGGCGTGTCCTTGAAAGAGCTGCCAGGGTGGGTATTTCCTACGACTTTGCTCCATGCTTTGCTCTAAAACCTGGTCAAGTTCTGGCCAAGTCTCGCACAGTTCTCGTAATGTCTCGTTCAGAGCAGCATTTCGCAGCAAATCTGGATCATTCCTTACTCTTTAAGGTTAGAGTGCAGTGTACCTGAAGAAGTAAACCGTCTTCCTGTCTTTGGGCATCATTAGACTAACACTTCATGATGCATTGGTGCATACAGAAAGTTGATGGTCAAAGTTTCCTGGAGGAAAACCTGTAGATCCCGACCCATCCTCCTCCAGCACTCACACTATACACATCCCTACCAATACTGATGTGAAACCTACGCCCTTGGTTATTACAGTGTGTGTGTGAACTTTGGATAAAAATCACTAAACAAATGGAGTCCATTATTTCAAGAACTGCAGGTTTTTTTTGAATTACTATTCCCAAGCAGCTTTTCTTATCAAATAATAGTGAAGGTTTTTTTCATTTCAATCAGCGACTATTTTTAGAGTACAGAGCTGTACTAGAAAGCACGTTTTCATCGACCAAGATGATAGACAGTGAAGGCGAAGAGGAAGGAAAGTTACTGTAAAGGTGAAGGAGAAAGGAAGGAGAATAAAGTTAAATAAAGAATAGTAAATCGCTTGCCCTTTAGCGAAGAAGAACCCCAGGTATATATGTCTCTATCTTATCACCCACATCTCTCCTCTATCTCATCATTATCACCCCTCCTTTCCTTCCTCTTCTGCCCTTTTTTTCTTTAATTGGAAACCTTTTTCCTCTCACATCTCTATTCTCAATTATCTGCATGACTCGTCTCTTCTGCTCTGCCCTCTGTTACCTGCATTTATCCCTCTGTCACCACTCCGTTCTTCTCCTCCATCACTCTGCGAGTCCTTTCCCCCAGGCAAAAGCCCTGTCTCATCTATTCCACTCCCATCTCCTCTGTCATACACTCTCCCCCCTTCTTCCTCCCCTCTCTCCCGTCGCTCACTCTCGCCTTTTCCTCCCTGCAGCCCTGTCGACGAGATGAGACGTCTGTGTGTACCGAACACTGATCTCTGCAGACACCTGTTCCACCCCCTCCCTCTCTCCTCTGTCCTGTCCTCGTCTTTTCCCCCCTCTCTCCTCTCATACACACAAAAACACACAGACACTGTGCACAGAAGGGGATGAGGGGAAAAGCGTGAAGCAAAACGCTCTGTTGAATAATTTAAGTCTCTACAGCGGGGAGCCAAAATGGAGCCTGTCAAGCAGACAGATCCATCGAAACAGCAAAGAGACAGGTCGCTCACTATACCTGGAGTCTGATACGGTGCCTGGAAATGATAGACTGACTAATGATTCCTTCTGATCTCATTATGTTTAAGCTACTTTAACCTTTAAAAAGGGAAAATGCTGATTACACTGCATCCCTCAACTCACTTAAGTGCTGCAAGGTGAGTCAATAAAGTCAGAGCGTCAGAGGAGATGTGAGTTTGTGGAACTCAGCCTTTTTGTGTTTACAATGAAATTAGAGGCCAAGCTTTTATACCCGGCTTTTTTTTCCATTACTGTCTAAAAAACTAGCTTTATCCCCCATGCAACTATTGGACTGTTTTTTTCTCTCTAATTTTTAGTGATTTTTTATTCATTGATTTCTAACATTTTATAGTTTTTTATACTTGATTTTATGTTGCCCTTCAGGATCTGTTCAACTTTGGTATCGGCAGATATTAGCCCTGTTGACCCACATCGGAGCATTGGCAAATAAAGTGGCATGCCATTGGTAGCCTACGTGTATCTGTTGTAGTGCATCAATTTAATGCTGGCGAGCTAGTATAGCTAACAGCTGATTTAGAGAAGAGGTTTAGTATTGGACAGAAGATCCCCTGTTGGAAAATCTCTAAAAGGTTTTTATGGTCAAACGTGAAAGAAAATGTGGGAAGTGTGGGAGTCTAAACATCGTCTCTGGGAGAGACCAATATGTAAGACAGGGAAATAAAAGGACTTCTAACAACAATTTCAATACATCAAGTCCAGACTGTAAATGTTAAGGGACGAAGCCTGAGTAATGTCACCCATCTGTTTCTACAGGGGCCTTTGGAGTCCCACCGATGGAGGTCCCCTTGCTGGAAATGCTGACTCACCCTAACTTTCAGGGAACCTAACGGCAGGCTGAGAGCTGGAGCTGAGGCAGGTTTTAAGCACCTTGACAAACCGTTACACTGCACCCTCCTGTCAAACAGTACAGCTACGCGCCTTATTGTGAATAACCCTTATTCTTTATCAAATCAAAACGGGAAAAAATGCACCCTCTGTACAGTGTGTGCCGATAAAGACTAATCAGACCTATTTTGTTTTTTGAACCAGGCTGTAAACATGTTAATTTCTGCTGTAACAAAAAAAAACTGTCTTTTTTGAATGGGGTGTGTATGTGACTTCCGGTGCTTCTGCAGCCGGCCTCAAGTGGACACACAAGGAACTGCAGGATTTGCACTCTCGCATTAGCTTAATTTTTCAACACCAGAGATTGCTGCTGGATCAAATCACATAGCTCGTTTGAAAACAGAATCGAAGAATGAAAGAAGTAAAGAATGAAACATTAAGTATCAGACGTGGAAATCAGGTAAAGGTATTGGGATCAGCCCTGATTTTTCACGATCAGAGCAGCTCTAAAGTTGTTCTATAACAAACAATCCATACAACAAAGAACAGACAGGGTCAACAAGAGGGAGGTGAAATGCTTCACACCATATGTACAGTTTTTACGTTTAAAGAAGAGGAAAGAAGAAAAGAAAGAGAAGAGAGTAAATAGGTTACACTGCTGTATAAGAGTCTTGTGTGTTTGCTTAGCGTCGGAGAACATCTTTAATACATCTTAAAGGTCGTTTTAGTCCTCGAGTGTACATGCGAAGGGGGGGGGGGGGTTTCTAGAACTAGTTGCATGAATAATAAAGACATCCCTTTAGGTTTCAGTAAGATTTCCAGTTCTATTCATAACGTTTTAACATTTTCAGTATTAGAAAAAAAATCTGATGTGGTCAATTTAAGTGTTTTATTTTCTGTCACTCTGCACCTATGTGGAGGATTTTGGGCTGCATGTTTGCATGACAGGTGCTTTATATCTTAATTTGAATTGAGTTGATTCCCGAATAGTCCAAACATCTATTTCAGTGATTTCCTTTCGAAGACTCTTTCATAAACTAGTGTGCAGAAATTGTGCCTCAGTGGAAGAAAAAGGAGAGAAGAGGAAATGCAGGGAATATTGAGGACATTAAGAAGCAATAACACTCACAGTTCAATGGCTTTGTTCCACATGATAACGTAGCCTGAGAGCGTAAAGGACTCCACGTTGACGATGTGGATGTTCCCTCGTTCTGTGCCGATGTACAACCATTTACTCTGGAAGGGCAGGTGGCAAAAAGTTATTCTGTGAAAAGAAAGAAACAAGATGATAGTTAAAAGAAAGGACAAACAAAAGGAAAATAGACAGCCGAGAGACTGGAAAAATCCCTCTGCAGCATTACACAAAACTTCAAGGGGGTTATTTACCACTTATCCAGGTCAAAGCAGTCTCAAGCCAACGAGATTTTAGAGCCACTCATTCAACCACTTCCCTTCCAAAAATTAAAGGATGCAGCTCCCAATAATTTCCCTGTTTTCATCATCACTCCCTCACCTCCTCCTTTCATCCATCCATCAGACTTAAGGAGGGACGGGCTTCTAACCTCTCATTAAACTCAACTCCAGCTCTCCATTCATCTCCTCATCCCTTTTTCATCATTTTGTTCTTTCATCCATCCTCTGACTCAACCCCCAATCCATCTGAGGAATAGTAATGTGCACGACCTTGGTAATCTGACGGTTGCTTATATTTCAAGGTCGTCCAGCTCCTTGAGTGATACTTCAGATTTTTATTCGTACACCTGTGGACTTCAGGGGCCCGTGTCGAGAATACAAAGGTACCTGCTTCATCACCAAACCATGTAGGCGGAGGAAATGAAGATGTCTTTTGACAGCTTCATCGTCTTTGTCCACAGTTTTTGAAAAGGGAGGACACACCGGAGTACTTTTCACTGTTTAGCCGGAGATTTTCTCATATTTAACAATGGAATTAGTCTGCACAACAAGTGGAATATTTGAGCTGCTGTCAAGGAGGGATTAAGCAGATGTAGAATGGTATGTCAAGAAAATATTACACTGAGATAAAATGAAATGAGTTCTTTCCTTGTAATCCCATCAAGTGGTATCTTGTCGGAGTTGAATTAATAAAACTGTCATTAATTTTACTACCAGGCTCTGTGCTAGAAAAAAATGGCAATAACCTCTTTTCACCATTCTTCACTTTTCTGAATTGAATCAGGTTTCAACCTTGTCTCTGAATGACATCAACATAGTAAATGTCAACATAGGGAGACCATATTCTAATTGAATTTGTCTCCAAACATACAAACACAATACATTTCACTGTAGGAATAGTCTGTGTAAACATGTCCTTGCAGTGACTTTCAGTTTTGTTCCCTCTGTGTATTAATGCTTCGAAAGCTTGTAAAGCTGCCTCGATCCCTCCCCTCCACCACCCTCTCTTCCCCTCTCTGTGAGTTTATCTCACAGGGTTGCTCCAGGGTTGTATTGTGAGTAGTAGCTCCACACATGCATGCACACACACACACACACACACACACACACACCTTCCCCTTCTGCCCCACTGCTCTGCTATAAAACATGGATATATTCTCATTTTTTTGTGCAGGAGGAGAGACATCGGGCTACTTGACATAAATCTTGTCAATGCAGTCCAAAATGTGCAGAGACACACAATGCCTAATACAAAACACAAACACACTCAGGTGCATTTACATATATCAGGAATATATATCCTAGATAATCAGATAGGGAGATGCAGGCTGTTTTTTCAGTCTTATCTGACCAGGCAAGGTGAGTCAGAACAGCATGACTTTTCTTGGAACCTTTCTCTGACAAAATATTTTTACATTCACGAGAGATTTCAGGAAAAAAAACATGTTTTTCTTTCCCTTTACAATTCAAATACCGGATTTGCAAATCTGCCATTACCAAGTGTCTATCCACTCCCAGAGTGATAGTGGAAAATAATAAGAGTTTCACACTTCTCCCCCTGTAACAAATACTGAAAATGAATGCCATAGAAATGTATGTTAATACCTTGTTTCACAGTCGTCTCAACTGAAAAAAACGTCAATAAATAAATATCGGTATGAGTAGCTATTCCATATGGAGAAGATTTCGGACACATCTGTCTTTCAAATCTTCCAAAGGCAATTAAGGGAAAACTGATTTTTGATAGTGATACTCCTTTAACATGTCTTGAAAGTGGTGTAAATTGGCAGCTCTGTCTCTCCTAGTAAAGGGGAAAAGTGTTACTTCTTAGCCTGATCTTGTCCCATACATGCTTATGTCGTGTTTTCTGATGAAAAATCTCCTCCTGCTGTCTTCCAAAAGACAAGTATCACTCACTGTGAAACATTGGTGTGGAAAACGCCAACAAAGGCTGTTTCTGCTAGGTGCTGTAACTCACTTTGTTTTGACACCGTGCACATTAAATATTACTATGCAGAATTTATCAATCATGTAACTGATGGTCTTTTTTGCCTTTGTAGGTCACAAAGAGGCATCCATATTAATATCAGTCTGTTTCGTAACCAGTTCAAAACTCCCTACAGAAGCTTTTCTAAAAAGTTTTACTTCTGTGTTATGTTTTTAGAAGGAAATATACCTGGCCTTGCATTAAAAGGTATATTATGAATTAACATGAATTAATGTAACCACATACAACTCGGATATTTATTGCGTCTAAATGCATGTTGTATCTAAATTTGTTTGATCTCTCTTTGTGCACACACTAGCTAGCTGACTGAAGTGTTAAGCGGCAGAATAAGAGGGCCAACTGAGAGGCAGTGTCAGAGGCATAATTATACAAATTTGCTTGCAGTTACAGAGGGTGTGCGTCTGTTTCTCTTTGCGTGTGTGTTTAAGTGCGTGTAAATAGGCACCCGATTGTTTGTGAAAGTGTGTGTGTATGGTTGTGTTCACACTTGTTGTGCATGCACATGTCTCCCGGTGAAATCTGCAGCTTCAAGTGGTCACGACACACAAAGGCAGCTGCCAGCTTGCAGGCTCAGGGCCAAACACATTGCCTCAGTAATGACAGACGCCTGCCACACGAAACACACACACACACACACACACACACACACACACACACACACACACACACACACACACACACACACACACACACACACACACACACACACACACACACACACACACACACACACACACACAAGCACGCACACACAACCCTGAGATTAACTGCACTGTGGGCTAGACGTATGAGAGCATGGTTCACTGCAAATGAATTGGGTAGAAGGGGTACTTTAGAAAATCATCATCTGTAATGCATGGTTGTGTGATGTTCCCATCAGAGCTGACGCTCGATATAGATGGAGTAATCTGTCTGCCTCATATTAGAAAAACACCAGTTAGAATACTTTCATCTAAAAAGCCTTAATCTAGTGATACAACATTATTAAACAGCCCTTGACCAGACAATAATGTACTTCAATAATACAATCTGTGAATAGGGTGTCACTTCCTCAGCAAAAACTTGAATCCGACACGAGTTATGTTATTATGTTCAAATACGATGTATCCAAGCATAATAATTATGCATGTGTGTACTTTAAAGTCAAGGAAAGAGGCTGACAAAACTAAATGTTATCGCTTTCATAACTGTAATGCACTCAAAGCTGTTTATGTTATTCTTGGTATACAATGTGTCCAATATTCTTGTACAATAGGATCAGAGCACAAAAGACAGATATTCCTTTGGGCATTGTTTAGATTTGGTAATTGGGGGACAGTGTGCAGATGACAATGAAAAAAAAAAAAGGTTCATTTCATGTCCAATAGCCGTTAGATGTTTGGAAAACGCACCATTATTTTTTAACTACGCACACACATATAAAAAAAAAAACTGTCAGGGATGTATAATATCATGAGACGAAGTGAAGGAGTCAGTTTTAATCAAAGAGTGCAGAAAATACGAATGGGTATCGAGAACCAGTATTTTTTGGTTACAGTACGTGATTGGTCAGGACTGAAAGTATCAATAAGCAAAAGGACAAACGGTGCTTCTATCAGTTCTTATGTTAACATTCCGTCTTATTTACTGCAGAGCTTTCCATAAGCACCAGCTGTCAGCCAATCAGTGGACTAGTTAAGCTATTCCAGCCTGCTTTTTTCTGTCATTGAATCTAATAAAATAGTTTGGATCAACAAGCTGTGGCTCGCTTTTACTGTACATTTTAAAAGTGTGCGCCTCTGTTTCCAATCAATATACAAGCATTAGACGGATGTCTGTCCATCTGTGTCAACCCCACCCCTCAGTGTGTGTGTGTGTGTGTGTGTGTGTGTGTGTGTGTGTGTGTGTGTGTGTGTGTGTGTGTGTGTGTGTGTGTGTGTGTGTGTGTGTGTGTGTGCGGAGGCTCAGCTGAAAGCAGACTTCAGTGTTTAATAAATGTTAGCAAAAAAATTGAAGGAAAGAAGAAGAAATGCATTTAACTGCAAAGAGAGGGTTCATCTTCATTAAGGGCTGCTGCAGAAAACACCTTCAATACACTACGCAGACATGTATGGACCTTACCTTTATACATCGTGGACAATCCACTTGATATATTTTAGGTTTTGGTGCCTCTTTTTTTCGGAAACTCCTTCTGGAATGAAACCTGAGATTCAGGCTACTTTAATATCTATATTATGTGCCTCCGATGGAAAGATTTAAGCAGCTTCAAATATAAACTACAAGGGATACAGACAAAAAAAAATGGGCCTGAAGAGAAAAAAAATCCTACCTCAAAAGTTATGTAGCAACCTTAACCTATGAACTTAATTTTTTATCAGATTGTTTGATGCACCTTCAATGTGAAAAAAAACGAGATGGTTTTTTCAGGACTCCTGCAGAGAAGAAACCTTAGATTGAGGCCATTTCAATTTCAATAATTAGTGTCCCCGAAGCAAAGATTTGAGTAGATCAAATACAAAAGAATACGAGTAACACTTAAAAAATATAAATAAAATAATAACCATTAGGGAAAGATCAAGTCTCATTTGTGTTGCATGCTTTGATGTGTGCTAAATGTACATGCATTGACCCCGACTCCCCCCTCTTATTATACCTCATCACATCACCCTGCATTGGAGATAGCATCCACATCTGCAGTGCTGTCCTGTGAGGCCAGGAGGTGACGAGAGCATCCTACGCCAGAATGACTCGGCAGGATTTCTTTTTGCGCTTGCTCCATCCCCGCACTCCTACCCACAGACTGACTCACTGCTCGCTGGCTGAGACCCAGTCTGTCTCAACTCCTCCTCTCCTCTCCTCTCCTCCCTACTCTCCTCTCTCCTAGAGCCAGTGATCTGATGTGAATGGATGCTGAAGCTGGAAGGCTTTCTGCAACACTGCTTTCACCCATCAAGTTAAATTCTGATCAGAAGAAAGCAAGGATAGAGCATGAAGAAGGGAAGGTGGGATAGAAGGACCTGTTAGGAGTATTGGAATAGGATCCATGATAGGAAGCATAGAGATTTGAAGATTAATGGGTAAAACAAAGAACATTGATAGATAAAAACAACTCTTTCTATGAGCCATTCATTGCCATGTCTAATGCATGTTATTTAGTTTCTCAGTGTAACCTAGAGATGCTAGTAGGCATAAAGAAAACTCTATTAGCAAGATTACTTTACAATGTACATTTCATTTAAATAAAACTATAGTTCAACATTTTAAAATAAATACCCTTTCTTACCCTGAGATGAAACATTTTAAATAGAACTAATGTCAATGTGTTAAGAAGGATGTTAAGTCCAGGTGGGGCTAGCCTAGCTTAGAAGCAGTGAACAGCTAGCCCTCTTAATCTCCAAAGCAAAATAAAAACAACCTTCTGCTGCCACCTGTAAATACATTACGACTAAAACTTTTCATTTAGTTTCTTTAATTCCTACACAAACAACAATACAATAACAAGGACCAGTTGTTTAAGGGTAGTTGACACTTTAAGGGGAACCTCCTCAGAGTTAAGCTATCACTGTCAAGTTCACCAGTTGGCTAACAGCTACAGAATGAAAAGCTAGCTAGATGGACACATTTGTGCACTGTACAGTATAACCCCATTAAAGAACAGACTATCAAGATGTTTGAGTATATTTAACAAGCTGTTTCCCTCTCCTCCTTCCAGTCTTTATGCTAAGCTAACCAACTCGAGGCTATAGCTAGATTATTAATGATCATCAAAGTGTGCCCCATGTAGCTTTGAAATAGACCTTTGTAATAATACAGCCATAATGATAATGCATTCAAGTATTCAGGGTAGTTTAGTGTTTAATCTAGCTTTTTACAGGCTGTTGTTCCTTTTCATTCTGTTGCACCTTGTTAGGAGGCTGCCGTGGCAGTTCTGGTTGGGCAACTGTCCTTTTGTTAATGCAGGAAATGGCTGCCTTGTCCTCTACACCCTGACAAGGTAAAGTCAAGCACTGAACAAATAGTAAGAGGGAAAACAAAGGAGCAATTTAAACAGTGGGACAGAGCGGCAGTGGGTGACCAAGACTTTTTTATATTTAAGGTTTATTGAAGGTTTTACAGGTCTGACTAATTCAACGCTGCAGTGAGGTAACTACATTATGTGATGGCTTCACTGGGACATCCATACTTACTCTAAAGTGACACTAAAGCCATTTGGAAAATTAACCGGAGGTTATTTCTTTTGATAATTATATTTAAAAGCCTGGATCTAAGCAACAAAGGTGTGCAAAGCTTTTATTAAATATACAAAATAAACAAAGCACAGCGATATTTGCAGCCTTAATAGCCAGAGGACATCTTAAATGCTAAACTGAATGCAATACAATTAACTGAACCATGTTATGGGAAAATAAAAATCAGGATGGGTTTAACAATAACCTGATGGTCCCATTCACAAAATATAATAGTATTATGTATGAAGAAGACTACGGAGAAATGAATCAAACTGAAAATGGAGTGCTGAGCCTGAGCCACTCACACGTGAACATAATTGTACCCGTTGGAGAAAGAGAAAGAAAAAGACAGCTGTTTATCAATATTTTCTTCTGCTACAATCACTTGCAAAGCCAAAATATAGCATTTGTTTTAGCATATTTTGTAGAAATACCTACAGTACATTAAACGCACAAACACTTGTTCCAGGCAAATTCTTAGATAAGTAATCAATATTTTGAATCTGCAAATCTGTTTAGGTCCTAGTTGCGCACACATGAATGCATATATGCATAGAACTACACCTGCGTACTCCTCTGCTCGGTCCTGAGAAGCTCAGTGTACCGTGCCAAAAACCTCAGGAATATTAAGTACTTGGCATGTCGCCAGTATGTCGCAGGACAAAAGGGGCTACAGATACAACCATGTATGACATGCATCAATGCACCTGAATCCATTATTTTATATGTAAACTCAAAAAGCGGCCAGTTCTCAATACACACATGCTAATGCTCCTCAAGCAGCAATTCTGTCACATCCTTTTCCTGGATCATCATTGTAGTGCTCTACTGCCTCTTCTGTGTGTTTACATCTGGCGTGTGCACTATAGGCAGCTGCTGATGCAATGCTTTGTGACGCAGCTGGTCTGTGTTGCAAGTAACACATACGGAGGACAAACACAGTTACACTTGCGGGCAATTAAGTTACCAGTTCAGTTCAGCAGTTTGTCTTTGTGATGTGATAGGAAACTAGAAACCAGATAGAGGAAATACCAACTTTATTGTGATTATTTTTTTTTTTATGATTTCCAGCTGCCAACACAAACAGATCAGAGCTACTGGTATTCTGTGAGACTGCAAAGCCCTCAGGTGCAGGTTAGCAGACTGATGTCTAATACTCAGATTAGCTCGTGAGACTGTCTCACTGAAGCTCAAGTACAGCATTTGCATTTTCTCCTCCAAACGTCCACGTCTTATTATGTATAGATGAGGACTGAAAGCCAGCAGTCGTTCTCTTGAAATTTTAATGTGATGAGAACAGGGAATGAGGAGTGGGATGTATAGACTCAAGACCTCCTTCTGCTTGTGTTACCAATTTCCCTTTGTTTTTCTCTTTTCATTCCTTTCCTTTCCCAAATTCTTTTAGAACTCTTCCTCCCAAGCCTTTTCCCCAAGTCCCAAGTGACTTTGCACATCCTCTCTCCTATCTTGACTTCTCATGAATTGCAGTCCCTTCAATGGTGACTGCTGTGACTCGTGACTAGTCTCTGTTGTCTCGAGGTTGTTGCGTTGGACCTCAGCGCTTACTAAATGTCAGAGGCGGTGGAGCGCCTGCGCAAATACACAATGCGCCCTGGAAGCAGCTGCGGGTCACCTGTCTGTCACATCATCGCTGTCTCAGATCATTGGCTCTGACGTTTAACCCATTAAACACTTATCCTAGAGACAGATCACTGGTCGGTGACATGATTGGCTCTGATCGGTAATCATTGCATCTGTGTTTGGAGGAGAAAGTGGAAACCAAGTTCCTTGAAGTGAGGTGATTCTGCAATCACTCAACTTGGAATTTAGAGTCTAGAATGTTTTATTTCTTGTTTGTTTTGTCAATTTTTGCTGTTTTCAGACCAACAGTATTAAATTCAGTGTCGCTAACTGGATTTAAATGATCTGCGGGGGGTTTTTCTCCATGTTGTCATGGTTAACTTTTTTTATTATACAGTATGATTAGAAAATGTTTCCCTGAAGTCATAGTTAAGTTTAAGCAGTATCAGTCTTAGTCACTCATGGACAGTTTGAAATTGGCTATTTTTCAAACTGCAGCTCCAAACCTAAAGTATCAACTTTAGCTGCTTTCTAGTTAGATTTGACATCTTTTAACATTAAAAATGCTTTGCAATAATATTTACTATGCTTAATTTTTACAATAAAGACTTATAATACAGCACATTCTTATTGAAGATCAACTGAAAGTGTATTATTTCTTATCATAGAATTGTAACTTTTGATTCCACAGTCTTTTTATATCTGCTGTGTGTATTCTTCAATGTGTTTTGTGATTCTGTGTGTGAGTGTGTTTTTTTGTGTGTGACAACCTGCTCGAGTGAACCTTCAGGTGTTTGGGTAGGTTCACACCTGTGCCCCAGTGTTGGGAAAGCCTCCGAGGCAGGGAAGTGACCCAAATAATCAGTCAGTTACAGACCAACCCAAACAGAGAGAGAGAGAGACAGAAAGAGAGAGAGTGAGAGAGAGAGAGAGAGAGAGAGAGAGAGAGAGAGAGAGAGAGAGAGAGAGAGAGAGAGAGAAAGATGGAGGGAGAGAGAGTCAGCCTCTCTGTCACCTCCTTTGCCCTGTGCACAGATTTGCAGGCGTGCAGACACATTTGCCAAATGAAAAGCCGTCTGTTGGCATACAGTTTGAGAATCAGAGGAAAAACCGACAGTTCACACAGGCGGCAAACTGTGACACTGGCCCTGCTCAGAAGGACGCAGTTCATGTAGCACCAGAGCCAGTGCGAAGTCCTCATTGAGAAGGGAGAGGAGAAACCATTAAAAGGAGTGGAAGAAGAGCAGAAGGAGAAGGAGGTGGAGGATGAGGAAGAGGAAGAGAGTAGGTTTAGGGCGGACACATGAGCAGCTTACATATTGTGAATCCACAACAGCACTGAAAGTTCTGCCGTCATTATGCCTTTGTTCTTACACATTGCATCCGTGACAGTGTTGGTGTCCCAGTGTGGGGTTTCATATTGCGTTGCAAAAGCGATTGACATGTGAGCACACAGCGGGAGCGTCACATACATACACACAGTGCTGTTCCGCCCTGCTGGCTCCGACGTTACACATTGCTACCATCTCCTGCTGTCTCCCCTCTGGTAGGCCTCTGTTACTTCCTACAATGGCGGATCAGTGGCAGAACGACTTCTTCTCAGCATGTCACACATTGCATGTGAGGTTTACAGCTACAGTATTTCAGGGGGCCACAACTGGATTGATTCATCCCAGGTGGTTCATCTGATCCATCTCAAAGTTGCTGTACATCTCAAGAGATCTTAAAGAATAAAACTTCTTCAGCTCATGTACAAAACTCAAAGGGCGGGGGGCCGTGTAGTATTGTCAAAGTTTGATGTCTCACCATAAAACAGGAAGTTACTGTTACTCAAACAAACATCAGTCCAAACTGCCTCAAAAGTGTCCCCTTCTGAACATATCTTCATTCTAACACAGCATATTTCTCACAGTGCCACCTACTGGTAAGACACATTAAGACTTGTATGACGTGCTTCAGTCAATTAACGTTACATTTACACTGTGTTATCTCGCTTAATGTTAGGCTAGGCTAGCAGTTTCCTCTTGCTAGCAGTTTGTATGTTCAGCTAATGAATTAAAGACGAGCAGTATGATGAATTAAAAAAAATAGAACTTCACCATAAAGTACATGCAATTATCTTTATAGTTGGACCTGTTTGTGAATCCAGAAGAATTGGGCTTAGTGAAAACATGAGTTTAAATCACTATAAGGGGATTTTTTGTGTGTGCATTCCTCACCTCTCTTTGTTGAATTTAAGGGAGTGCAGGATGGCTGGTCTCTTCTGCCTCAGGTTCCACAGGTGAACACTGTCGTCAGCCAGAGCACTCACCAGCGCTCCCTGAGAAAAATGAAAAAATGAACATATATTAAACACAAAGGACAATTTTAATTTTATACTCAGAGAATATGCAGCCTGTATAGCTGAGCCTTTTTTTTTTCCTGTTTGTGTAATCTTTCTCTGTGAGCATGACATGCATGAGTCAGACTGCTTTCCCTGGACGCTTTAAATCCGGCAGCTTTCTCCCAGGTAACAAGGATGATTCATGGGATGTATACGCATGTACGTGTGTGTGTAGGAGGCAATAAAAATGGTCCTTATCTCCCTGAGGGGTTTGTTCAAGCTGCTGAGTCACAGTCACACACACACACACACATACAACAAACACACACGACTAAGCATGAAATACTGCATAAATATGAAGTAAAACCATTTTGTTGTCGTTTTTTTTATTCATATAAATCAGAAAGCACCCATGGCATGTTTCCAGTCGGTCAGGTGACACTTGACAACCTTCTAGAGATTTTTACTGTTGCCTTTGTATTTTCCCCCTGTGGTGCTTTAGTACAAAGTTTGTAGGGGTTGTATCAGTACTTAAACCAGTAGTATTCAAGGCATACTCAGTACAGACGTCTGTACTGTCTTTGGTATTTGAGGCTTACTCAGTACAGACACTAGTGGCAATAATGGCTTTGGAGAAGTGCTCTGTGTGGATACCAGTATTAAAGCCATACTGGGTACCTAAACCAGTTATGGTTATATGCCATATTGTATCAAAGAAGTCGTGGAATATTCTCATAATAGCAAACCTCTTTATATCCTGATCAGGTAAAAGGAGAAATACATATCAAAGATGAATATGACAAAGAATTTTTGTTGCTAACTTTTGACACTTGACAGTTTTAAGTACTCTATGCTTTGAACGCAGATCTCAAAAAGGGACCGAGGCTCATTGCCTAGCGTTAATATCAGAGGCATTTGGTCCGATGATTGACTCTACCCTTGAATGTGAGGAATATAAGGCAGAGAACAGCTCACTGTAATGGAATAAAACAGTGAGTGATGTACGACCAGAGGGGAAAAGCAGATAAGGGTGCTGAGTTACTTTCACACCACCAATGTGATCATTCATTCCCTCATCCCTACAACAGTACACAGTGGAAACTACTTTTTCAACATTTTTAGGCGTGAAATGTGATTACCGGGTTGAGCATTCATAAATAAGCCCTTAAGTCTTACTTTATGACATTCAGCACAGAGGACTTTTTTTTTTACAGACTCCAGTAGAACACTGAGGCAAGATAATAACATACTTTTTTTATTTACTACCAAAGAGTCACCTGTCTTTGGTAGTAAGACGGTAGTGGACTTATAGGTGAAGACACGATTCAATAGTGTAACATAGTACAATATTTTTGTGACCTACCTCGTTGATAAGGAACTGTAGCTGGATGACGGCCGATCCACTCTCATGCTGACAGTAGCACTCCACACCTGGACGACCAAACCTGAAAGGTTCTCTGTCAAGGAATGTACAGTCCAGCAAAGAGATGTTTCCCCAAACAGCTAGTAGCAGCATTTATAGTTTCCCTACATGTCTCAGTAGCTTGGTGATAGTGTCACTTTTTTTTTTAACTCAATAGCTTTGCTCAGCGTAAGATAAATTACAACCATCATACATGGCTGTTTATTTGTTGCAGTCAGATATTTTCGCATGAAAAAGTAAGGAAGGAAGGGAGGTTTATTTACTGTATACAGCATCTTTTATAAACAGACATCATGAGGTGCTCCACAATAAGAAGATGACAGAAAGTGGTCCTATAAGAAATGCCAGGATTGAAGCATAACATAGGACGACGTTTGATAAAAAGATATTAAAAAAGCAGCTTCAATGTAGTCAGCTACCTTTGCTTGTGAAACGTAGCTTTCTACATTTCACTGAAGGGTAGCAGCTTTAATGTTGTGAAGCTTGTAACTTAGCACCAAACACTTTCCAAATACCTCGCCCAACACTGACAATATGCAAGAGTTCTTTTTTTCCAAATGTACTGCAGTTCAGAACAAGCGTCTCAGCTTTTCAAGGTCATTTCTTTCATCCTTATACCCGACTAGAAGGTCATAAAATCTGATATCAGGTTTTCTATTTGCAGAGAAATGTGTGTTTATGGTCGACCAACATTTACACACCCATCACCTACATCAAGAATTATTGCAGGACTTTGAACACTTTTTTTATTTGCCTTTAAGGCTTAGGGTTTTATCAGGGACATTTATATTTTCAGAGAATATATGCAGTATATAATACATAAAATATGAGCACTTAGCAGCCAATTACCAAGTGCTACATGTAATCTTAGGGTTCAAAATGTCTTGGAAATACTGAGCCACATACATTACTGCAGTTATACAGAAAAAGAAGGGAGTATGTAACAGGGATTTAGATACCTATATAAAGTTTTTTTTTAAAGTCAAGATTGCAAAAACAGGGTAGGATTGCTGCACAGTGCTGCATAGAAAGATAAAGACTGTAGCAGGGCTGAGGGGGAGAAAGAAAGGAAGGAAGGAAGGAGGGACGGAGGGAGGGAGAGAGGACAGGAGGGTTTAGATATTTAAATATATAGAAAATGAATCAGCAGAGAAGAGGTGGGTATTATGTGAGCAGATGAGAAAATAATAGCAAGGAGGAAGGGAGCGGGGACACAGACAGAGAAGACAGAGAAGGACACCTCGGATAAAAAGAGGAGAGGAGAGGAGAGGATAGGAGAGGAGAGGAGAGGAGAGGAGAGGAGAGGAGAGGAGAGGAGAGGAGAGGAGAGGAGAGGAGAGGAGAGGAGAGGAGAGGAGAGGAGAGGAGAGGTAGAAAGGATGGATACTGGAGGTAAAATAATAGAGAAAATGGTAGACTGAAAGAGAATAACAAGCTTCTTCTCTTCCTGCAGAGTGAATGGGTGAGTTTAATGATTATATCCATTCACTCTTCCCATGACTCGCTGGACTACAGTGGAGATGGAAATTTTTTTCATGCAGGGGTCACATAGAGGTGTAACGCCCTGGGGACAGGACTACGGCTTGTCATTAATGTGCTCGTGTGTGTGTGTGTGTGTGTGTGTGTGTGTGTGTGTGTGTGTGTGTATGTGAGGGTGGGGGTGGTAGGTTGTGTGTTCCTTCATGTAACCAGCTTCTGTAAATTGCCTGCAGAGGTATCCAAGTAAAACACGTGCAGCGTCTTATGAATACAGATTTATCTCACTATAGAACGGTCTTTCATGATTTACATAGAAACAGCAAAAAAGGAATTTGTTTAATCAAGCATTGAGAAGGAAAAACAGCTTCACATGTTGGGAATGACAACAGCAGCCGCAGCAGAATAAACAGAGCCCACCAAAAAAAATCTAATTCAAACAGCAATAATCAAGTCCTCCTCTTGCTCAGTGCAAACTGCGCCTTCAGTCCCCAGACGGGCCCCGGTGTAATTTATTAAGCTCTAATGCATGTAATCATTCCTGAGGTGTGCCGTGGCCATCCCAATGAATAAAGCCACCACATTAACAAAGCCTGAAACACCACACACTGTGTCTCTACTCAGCCAAAAGCCTCCCAACTCATCCTCTGCATTATTTGAACTGAAATACAAAACACAAGGTTATTTGAGTAAACAAACATAGTGCATATGCAATGTCATCCTTTCTTCACAGTCTCATCCTGTGGACCAATTTATTAGTCTCCATTTAGAAGCCCCCTACCTCCCTCATAGTTATATTTGACCACAATGTGGCTGATAGAGCTCAATGTGAGGGAATTTTGAGTCAAGTTTCGCAAGATATCCAGAGCCAGAACACCATGTGGAACCCTTATGTTCCTTTGTGTCACCTAAATCTTTAAATACGCAGCTGTTTGCTTATAATGACTTCACATTTTCTGAATACAAAATCAGTGTTGTATATAACTCAGGAGGTTCTACATAATGAAAAAGCCCCGGCTCTAACGTCTCGGACACTAATGTTGCTTAATCCAGCCAGATTTATCACAAGACCAGACAGTCCTTATATCACTGCAGAGCACATGCTTTTTGCGCCATAATCAGGTATCAGTGGCCTGAAAAGCTACCCCACAACTCCTCAAGTGGATTATCTCTGCCCTCCTCCTCCTCCTGGACAGGAAATTAAAGCACTGCAGCTCTAAGCCAGTGCTGCCCCGACCAGGACAAATATCAGCTTCACTGGATTTCTGCCAGTAAAACCTTGAAGGGGGGGGGGGGAGACTGAGCGGACCTAAAAAACCTCTCGGGCAACACCAAGTCAATGATAATCAATATCTTCTTTTTTTATAAAACATGTGAGTCGGTAGCCTCTGCGGTAGCTAGGCTCAAAACATGAAAACGTCTTACGTCCAGCAGCCACCATTATGACCCCCCTGAAAGTAACAGAGGTATAACCTTGTAAACAAAGATTACATGGGATCAGCAAATACCAGCCTTAAAAATCCTGCAGCCTGCTTTGAAGTTTACAAAATATTGCTGAGGCCGACTTAGAACCCTATGAGAGAGACTATGATGAAGTATTTCCGAGTATATTTCTATTTATAAGTGAAAAAGTAGTAATATATTTGCGACTATTTCAAATAAATGATCTATCTACATACACATGTATACCTGTCAGATTGAAAAATAACATGTTCAATTCATTTATTATAAATGACTCCTAGCAGCCCACATGCAGTACCACCACTGCCCACAAGGGGGCTGCAGCCAATTCTTCTGAGGACGGGCTTTCCTTGTGTAGCCTGCAGGATTCTGATGTTTTCCACACAGAAAAACACTACCAGTTACTTTATGCATGCCTTGAGCTTTACCAAAGTGACCAAAGCAAAATGGTAACTCCTGACGTGTGAGTGGTCAGTCACTAACACCAGATTTGAGAAGGGAAAATATATATTTAAAAGTTAAAAACAAATTTAAACAAACTCAGTATCACTTGGCAACTGTGATACTGAGTTTGTTTAAGATACAACCTTAAGGGCTTTAACAAAAGGCAAAAAGCTTATTGGCAGAATGCAACCATTCAATGTCCTAGCTCGTGGATGAGGAAGTCCCTGTTTTCCAACCAAACCTCGACACACACTTTTATTGTTTGGCTTTTGGCTTTGAATCAAAGTTGCTTTTTAATCCTTTTTCTTATAAATTGGTCTCAATGCTTTTTAATATTTTATTGTCCTGTAGTCTTTAAATTGCTCTTCCTGTTTTATTGTGTTCTTTCTATGGTTTTAAAGTTTGATTGTCCAATTTAGTCAACTTTGGTTATTAATGTGCTTTATAAATACATTTGGATTGGACTGGATTGAAGGACCATAGTACTCTGTCATTACTTGCCCCAGGACGACAGTGACCCTAAAGGATACTGCTTCTGGTTAAACTGTCACAAAAATGATAAAAAATTAAGTATAACTTTTTTTTTTTTTTAACAATTTTCCAACCCATCTTTGCGTTTCATCCCTGCACAGAAAGCTGTATCCTCTCCTGTATCCTTCATATACTCGACAGTACCTGTGCGCCGCAGCCAGTTTGGTTCGGTCTCGGCGACAGTTCAGTCAATCGAACTCAAAATAAATTAATTTCAAAACTCTTTCCTAATGTTGCCGGGCAACCACATTCAAGGCCTCAGAAAGAAAGAGAGGGGGGGATTTAAGGTTTGTGCTTTTTAAACTGCTCATATTGCCTTCTCTCTGAAGACAGGCAGTCATCCCACAAGCACATTATGGTGAAGCACACACACGCACACACACACACCAACACAGACGTGATCAGGGAAATAAATTCAAACCATCAAAGACGGTCACTGTCTTTTGCTCATGTTTCAAGTGAATGTTGGAATAATAATTATCTTACAAATGCAGGAGGCAACTTCAAGACATCCAATCCAACAGCAGAAGACTCGGCTCTAATGCATAAAGAGGTCCGCAAACACTTTGACCATGGGCTGAACTTCAATGCAGTTCACTTAGATACGGTGAACGCCTGCTCTGTACTGCATGTATACATTTACATGTGATGAATTAAAACGCTAGTACTTGCAGAAGTTCTTGCACAAGGAAGCTTAAATGGTCATGTCAGCTTTTTTTGTTTGTTTTCGGCCATTTTTAAATTTATCGTATAGGACAGATGAAGAGAGACAGGAAATGTTGAGAGGAGAGAGTCGGGGATGACATGCTGCAGAGGGCAGAGGTCGGATTAGAACCCACCCAGCCTCTGTACATGGGTCGGGGAACATAACCGCTAGGCATGAAAGAATGCTTTTTGTGATTGCATTTCCACAGTGAGTGAACATGCTTAAAGCTGAGAAAACAACACGAACAATTTTTGAGCTTGGTTGAATTGGAAAAGTTGATGTTGATCGATGAAAAGAAAATGGAAGAAGTGGAATGGAGAAAGCCTTTACGACTCAATCTTTATGTTATGATCAGACAAGCTTCCAAACAACTGATGGAACAAAACGTATAACTATCTCAGAAAACTCTTCCATTATGGTTTAAGGCGCAGGTTAACACCACCTGCTGTTTATCTCGATTCAGCTAAGTCCAAATAAATGACAACAGAAGATGCAATAACTCACATTTTCATTGCTGTATGTCTGGAAAGTTTCTGTTACTTTTGAATGAAACTGGTTTATTTACACCTTTTTCCGAGGCATTTGATTTTTCCCATGTGAATGTTAGAAAGGGAGTGGCATGGGTAGAGGAAGAATACTTTAAATGTGAGATTGCATCCGCCTCAAAAAAACAAGTCATTAAGGGGGTTCTGATTAGCAATCAACTAAAAACTGTCTTCACTATGAACATACCGTTTCATAACGACTGCTTTAGATTACAAGCTGCCATGTTTATGAAGTTATTCCACATTTCTATGTGTACATTTGTGACAAAGTGTGCTTCTGTGTGTTAAATATTTCTTGTTAAGAAGTACAGAATCAAAGCACAGATGAGACGATGAAGCTTTATAGGCAAACCAAATCTTCACATCATTCTTAAAGCTGTGGAAATCTATACAGATCTACAGTATATCATGGTTGTCTTGCAGACTGGATTATTGGCCTTGATTCTAGATACATCGTCCATCCAATGCATCGTCTCAATCCATGACCAGAAGAAGAACCACTCTGTCTGTGTTATTTATTCAACTGCCCTTTTCTGCTGCCCTCAATATGTGATGGTAATTTAATCTTTACCCATGCAGCGCATAAAAGCTTTTGCATTTGTTTTTGTAAACCTGCAGCACCGGGGTAGCTATTTACTACTGCTGTGTCAAAATGAGTTTCCTTTAAAAATACATGTTTCCTCTGGCGGTGTGTCTGTGGTTGCTTCGATTTCACGGCAGGATGGGAAATAACATAACTCCAATATCTGCTGGTTGTTTTTCCTGTCATTGACTTTTGAGAAGGCAAAACAGCATTTACAAATATTTCACTAGAGTCAATAAAGACAAACAGTCCGAGTGCCAATAATAAACATGAGTGTAACTTTGAATTAAATGCATTTTACTCACAATGTTTTCTTTGGATGGGGGACATGATGTTCAACTTAAAAATTATCATGAGGAAGGAAAAACGACCAAAAAAAAGGTAAAAGTAACCTTACAAAATCTGTCCCTGACCTTAGCTGAATCTTTAAAACGACACGCCTCACTTTACATGAAAAGTTCTTTGACATCTCAGACGTCATAGTCAAATCTTTTCTGAGATTTTAACAAACCTGACCCGGACTTACTCTGCAGTGCCTCTGCTCCATCCACATGGGACAGGCTCCATAAGGAAATGTGTCACAGCTGCTGACAAGAGCATTTCTCATTCTGTTTTAACCAAGAGAGGTCTCTTTCAGGGCCTGGAGCTGCACTGCACTGACGTTAAAAGCAGACAGACTGACCGCGGGTGGCGATGGGAGCGAGACAAGAAGACAGAGCGAGAGAAACTGAGAGCAAATAAAAATCTGAGAGTGGGTCGGGGTTGAAATTTTCCCCAGCTATTCTCGAAGTCAGAGTTGACTGATAATTCTCTTTATGTGCTCCTCCTCTTCTGATATTTGTTTTTCATTGAAGCCACAGGCAACTTTCCAAACAAATAAAAGGTGAGTCACTGGGCATCTGGCGAAGCAAAAGTTGTCAGAGAGAGAACTGGCTGGGTACATTGGGGAACAGACTGCAGGTTTTATGAAACTGCAGCATCCAGGAATATAGTAGATCATGATAAGCGTAATTGAATAGGGACGAGTCTGTGTTTCACATGAGAGGAGGGCTGGCTATCTGCTTGTCTACCTACTGTACCTCAAACATGTCCTGCCTCTGTGTATTTGTATGTTTGCCAGAGAAATACATAGAAAAATGAAAGAGAAGAGGGGTGGACATAGAGTGATGAAAAATGATGCAGGAAAACAAACAGATGGAAGCAGAAAAAGTAACAGGAAAGCAAGCGAGATTTCAATGAGGACTATAATGTTGTAGAGAAAAAAGAGGAGGAAACAGGGGGCTGGAGGGTAAAGACCAGAAAGGGAAAAGGAAGAGCCACCGGGAGAAAGCACCAGAAAGAATGAGCCCGGGAGCACAGAGTTGCTGTGACGTTTGGCCCTGAGTGACGTCAAACCCAGCCACTCATACATCACTCTGCCTGGGAGGGAGGTGGTGCCACAGGGAACAGGCTGCTCTGCAAAGGCAGCAACCAGGCGATGGAATTCAGGAGGCAGAATACAAGAAGAAAAGAAATGCAAAAATAGTGGTCAAATAACGAGAAAGCAAAATGATGGGCAGGAGAGCGGAAATTAAAATTCCTCCACAACAATAAATCATGAAAAAGGGCAATAATAAGCCTAGAAAATCAACAATCCTTCAACCCCCCTGCCAGAGCCGCAACAGGCTTCGCATCAGCTGCTTGTCGACACATTACTCAACTCCTGTTTGCAGGTGTCACCCTACAAATCATCCATAATGCTGCACCCCACCTTGACCTCAACCTAACTGAGCGCTCCCGTGTCAGCCATCACCTGCCCTGCGGCTGTTTACATCAAATCTCAGGGCTGCTGAGTGAGCTGCATCTCTGGGATCATGATCCGGACCTGCACTGTGGCCTGCACTCAAGCTATTACCAAGCACTTAGCTCTGACTTCCTTAAGTAAGCATTTATATCACTCCACCCTGACTTTGCACTTTCACCATCGTTTATTTTATTTTATTATTTTTGAAAACTTTAGAAGGTGCCTTATGTTTCAGTGTTTTACAAATCATTCTTATAAATCGGATATTTCTTCAGACCAGGGGCGTTTCTAGGGGGGGGGGGGGGGGGGGGCCTGGGATGCGATAGGCCCACCAGCACGGATAGCGTACACCAGCGTTATTTGGGAGGGAGAACAGAGATGTGATTTGTAAATTGTGGATTCTCGAGCGTCTTTTCAATCTGATGTGTGGAAGCATTACGGTTTCCCCGTGTCAAGAAACAAGAAAGGAGAAGGTGATGGACAAACAAAAAACAATACGCAGACACTGCCAGACTGCAGTACCTACAAGCCGGGGAATACGTGTAATATGTGAAGCCACATGGCAAATAGTCACCATGAAAAGATTTGAGACGATGCAAGGAAAAAAGATATTATCATATCGTGAGTTTTCGATATTGTAGCATCCATAATAAACTTTGATTGGCTGCCTGCCTAGTCAGAGGTGGGGCTTAAACCTTAGACCTTCAAGAACTAAGCATGAAAGATTTTCAAGTTTTACGTACATCAGCCCATCACGACTCTTTACCCATCATGCTTTGTGTTGGACTGACTATGGTTCGTAAAGCTCGTTGTTAATGTTCTTATACATATGATTGCTTCTTATCTTTTGTTTTGGTCATTTCAGAGGATATTGTTATTAGAAGTTATTTTGTGTTAATCTGTCATATTCCTTTGGTTTGACCATTACTGAGAATGGCATTGCATGACCACAGCTGCATTTTGCTGATGTTAGTTTGAGTTTGGGTCTTCTGCAGTTCGCTCGCTTCAATAAAGGACTTGACTTTGAGAGAACTGTTTCTCTTCCTTAGATAGTTCCTACAAGTTAATGTCATATTTAATGTAAAGAAAAACTACGCTGCAATGTTTATCATGCATGATACCTAAATATTAGCCAAATAAGTGAGACAAAATGGTAAATACATGTTATTTAGACATGATAGCATGTGCACAAATAATTCATTTCGCCCCTGTATAAGTGAGTGCCCAAGTGGGATTTACACCAATCAAACAATTCTGGACAGGCCCCTTCTTTTGACGCATTCTAGCACAGTTTTTTGCCATAAAGCATATGTCTGGAAATGTACTGCCTCAGATCAACAAAGCAGCACTGTAGAAATGAAAAGCATATCCAGTGTGTGTCCAGGGACCTCTCTTTACAATGCTGACATGGTTTTCTTGTTTTTGATGGGGGAAAAAACATGCTCCGGACAGAAAGGGTCAGTGAAGGGCATTTTTTATTTTTTGCTGAGCAGCACACCGGTCAGTGAAATTTGAAAACATCTCAACTTGAGCAAAAAACAAAAAAAAGTTGGGGGTGTGGGGGGGGGGGGGGCTTAAAATGGGTTTTTAGCTGTCGCTTAGCAACAGCAGGAACAATGACAAGCATTCTAGAAAGATGCTGGTGCACACTGCAAGCTTAAAAAGCTCTCTAGGCACAGGTCTTGACTTTTGGAGGTTTACACATTCTGGCTGTAAAGCGGCTCTAAGACCTATTTGTGTTAATTTGTTTTCCTTTCCTCTCCCTCTGCCGGTCCATTCAAGTAGCAAAGAATACATCAATGACAGAGAGCGTAGGGAAGCCATGCTCCCTCACGAATATCACAGTCACACATGGAGAAAAGGCACACGAGGACTGTCATGCAATCATACTGAGAGGCACCAAACACAGCGACACATACACACCAAGAAAAACCAAGAGCTGAGCAAACTGGTGATTCATTTGTTTAACACTGTCCTTGTATAAATAATCTCCCTTGACACATTTGATTTATTATGCAGGCAAACAATTAAACTGTGATGGGGCCTCTGAGTGTTTGTCGCTGCCTCAGCTCCCACACACTCACCTTAGAAAAAGCACTGCGATAAACACAGAGAGAGACACATACATAAATCCATTGCAGCCCCCTGTCCTCAGGATTCATCTAGATGACATTCTTGACAATGGCCATTTGCTGAGGTGAACAGTTCAACGTAACAGCAATCCAAATTCAGGTGAAAAATGAGGCTGATTCTCAGAGGGCGGGAAGATGCAGCACAGTGAGAATTGCACTGGTTGTGTGTCTAAAATAAATTGGACATTACCAACTTAGAAATAAAGCAATAATATATTTTCAACTTGGACGCTGATTTAGTTTATAGTATAGAGGACATTTTTATTCATTATGCTCTCGTCTTCCTCTCTGACCTACAAAATGTAGAGAAAAGCACAATGCTGAAGCAAAAAGAACAAGTTGAACTTTCAATGAACTGCTCAATTCTGATGAGTTGTTCCAATGCTGAAAACGTTACAGACACAGATACAAAACCTGAACAAGATCCTGACACCTATACTAATAGAGACACAGATTGATACAAATATCGTTACTAGGGATGTGAACCTTTCCTTACAAGACACTCTGATCCAAATCTCGATTAAGTCACGGTTCATTGTTAGTTTGTCATAAAAGAGACTTGGCCTCCATTACAAACAAATATTTCTACATCATGTATATGAACTGAAGACTTTATCCCACAACCATGCCTGGGTGTCTAACTTTAACAGTTAGTTAGGGGGAGAAATATAAAAGTTTATTACTGGCAAAGAAATCTTAGCTCTTCTTCAGTTCAAAAACTATCAGAGCAGAACATCTCTATAATTACAACCTCTATTAAAGAAATAATGTCTACGGTTTAGTCTGGGTCATCGCCAGCCAGGCGTGCGGACACAGTGGTGCTAAACTGTAAATATGTAACATCCCCATTCTGTAGGCATAATGTGGATTGTTTGCTTCTGGATCTTGGCCAGATTTGCCAAGGCATAGGGTGTTAATAACCCGGGACATCCTCTATTTTTAGCAGGACAACTCTGCACTGAGCTACTGTACAGCCAGTGTGAGGCAAATATCTGAAAAGACATGAGACAGAAGGAGGGTTGGGAACAGTATAAAAAGAAGGAACATGATTTGAATATTCACTGGTGGAAGAGACCAAAAGAAGGGAGGGTGAGAGCAGAGGAGCAGAGATAGGATGGAAGCAGGGAGGGAAGGAAGGGTGAGTAACTATGAGGGAATTAATGTTAAGTCAGCAGAACAGCTTGTGGTCAAACCTTTCTGCAAAAACACGCACAGCATTGGAGAGACAAAAAGAAATCTAAGGAGGAAAAAGGAGAAAGAGGTGAAATAGAATGGGAAAGGTTGAAGGAAGTGAAGGAAACTGAACCTTGGTGAAACAAGGAGAAAAAAAAGCCAAGAAAATTCAGTCTTTATGACAAATATGGACATTTAGAGTACAGGCTATTTATAGATTTGCTACAGCAACTGTTTAAAACTCTCATTCATATGAGGGTGAGAGACAGCAGCTTAACAGAAATCAGAGGTTCTTCTATTGTGATAATGCAAAGCCAGTTAAAGGATTAAGTTCCAACAGGCAATGAAGTGAAACACAACAATTTCTCAGGAAGTGACAAGTGGCTGCTATTTCTGCATAGAAATTTAACTTTATTGCAGTTGTTGCCTGTTTTGAATGAATTTTGCGGATATTTATTCCGATTTTATGCATTTAGAAGTAGCAATGATTTTGTTTTTCATAGGAAACAAGCCAAGTGGAGGCCATCTAATACTAATTTAAAGGAAATACTGGGTGTGTACAATTTTGGTTTGTTCAGTTTACAGTTTTCTGTTTTGTTCAGCAACTCACATAGTGCATAAAATCAGGTGGGTACAAGGTAAGTATATATAAAACATTAGTTCTTGCTCGTGGTCCAGTGCAAGGACATCGACTTCATTTGCTCCTAACACGGTAGCGCTCTGAACCCCACTTGGCCAATTACAGCATGAACTTGTGGAAGCAAAAGCCCTCAGCCCTCAGCCCTCAGCCCTCCCTGCAGTCCACATTTTATCTGCCCTCTGTGGTTTCCAACTTTACTGTAGTTTCTGAGCTTCAGCTACAATTCCTCCAAAGTCCACAGGCCCAGTAGCCATATGTTGTGGTTAAAGTGGACTTACCTGGACTAATTAAAAGTTGGGCTGTCGCCTCTGGAGCCCCACGTTGACCTGCTGGCCTCAGATTAAATCCCACCTTAACTACTTACCCTGCTTTTTGTCTTTTTCTGCTTCCCAAAAAAATTAGCCAAATACTTAAAATCCCTTGTATCATAATGTAAAATATTCATTGATATAAAACTAAGACTATTAACAAGGTTCAGTTACCACTTTGGTAAACTCCGGTAGCTATACTTTGATTAGCCTGCATCATCAGATTTTTTGGCAACTTTTTAAGAGAATACAGGTTGATGATCACTACTTAGGCGCTGGTGGCGCGTGTCCCATGTATGGAGGCTGTAGTCCTCAACGCGGGTGACCCGGGTTCGAGTCCGGCCTGTGGCTCCTTTCCCGCATGTCGGTCCCCACTCTCTCTCCTTGATTTCCATCTCTGTCCACTGTCCTATCTCTCCAATAAAGGCCCAAAAAGCCCAAAAATGAATCTTTAAAAAAAAAAGATGATCACTACTTAAATTGATTTAGCTTTAAAACAATTGTAATGAGACATGTAGCGCATAAAGAGTAATTAGCACTGTACCAATTAAACCTGTTTTAAATCAAGCACAAGTTCTGCTTAAATGTTTGTATAATGTTAGCTTTAGCATTGTTCAAGTGCCCACATACGCATTGTTCTAAGCATTAGCACTTTTTTAAAGTTAACATTAGCACTCTTCAAATATAGACATTTAAATGATTCAATGCTAGCATTGACACTATTCTGATGTTAGCATTAGCATTATGTTAATGTTATCACTACCAAGTCAGTATTAGCAGCTGTGCTCCTGTTAACTTTAGCAATGGTCTAATGTTAGCATTAGCATTTAGAGTCTCATGTTTAGTCTCTTGCAAACTGTTAAGAGCAACACTGACTCATCATTTAGCTCTGTTTTGGCCTTTGCTTACCATGAGAAAAACTTGTTTCTTTAGCTAACATTTGGCCTAGCAATTGGTTGCTACTGCATTTGTCTGCTTTTCATGTAGTTGAACATTTCAATGAAACAAAGTAAGCAAAATGGATGATTTTAACAAATATGAACTACATTACCACCGACCTGGTACTAAGCCTAAGAATTCACCCAATGTCCTGGTGTAATGTGCTCTCACACTGTATGAGTGAATCATTTATGATTAACGACCAAAGCTAAGGAATTATGTGCTCACATTGTACATTCCAATGATCAAGCGTGACCTGAATGGTCAAACTGTATTTTTAATTGGGATGTAGCTTTGACAATTGTCAACAAAGTTTCCTTTGAAAACTCCCATATAGAATGATATGAATATGAAAAAAGGCTGATCTATGTGTATTTCATTTGTCTCATATGCACAGCGCATATACAAACACCGTCAAAAACACACACACTAACCATCAACCATAAACACAAGCTAACTAACAAGCTAAATCATAACAAAAATTCCCTTGCAGCTATTTCCTGCCAACGTTTAACTCTTGTTCATATCTTTAGTGATATGAGGGGAAAGTCAATCAAGAAAAAGGAGGGGAATAAGCTGATGGCTCTTCTCCCACTGTGCAAGTGTGTACAGTCATATGACCAAAACTTCAATGCTGTTGGGAGCAGCAGAGGCCTAACTTCAAAATCGGTTGTGCGACAAAAAAAACGGATCAGACTCAGCCTGAAATCGCAGTGTATCTCTGGATAAGGGATACTTATGTCTGCAGCTCATTCCACTTTCACATTTCACACATCCAGCCCACTGTTGTCATTGGATTGCACATATTGAACATGCTCGCTATGAAAACAGAGTGTTAAATCCATAAACAGGCTATCACATAGTCCAAACAATAAGGGTATCTAATGCCTGACAGGCCAGGGAGACGAGCATGTACAACCCTCCAAGACATCTGATCAATTTCACCATGTAAACATAATGTTTATACGAGCTTGTTATTGGATGCAGTGGATGGGTGTACTGTACTGTGGATGGGGTGAAGAGGTATTTAAGGACAAGTATCGATGTAATGCTGTACTACATACATTAAATAGGAACCTATTAAGGCAAGACTTTCATCCTAATGCTAATTATGATCCGTGTCGGCCTTACAGTACAACACAGAGTTTCAAGGACATTAAATACACCGTAAGGCAGAATAGGAAAAAAGGGAAAACTAGAAGAACAGTTTCAGAGACAAACCCCAAGTGGGCATTTAAAATGAGGGGGGAGGGGGGGATAATTTACGGAGAAACATGGTTTGGCTTTACAGAGAGACAGTAGGGGAAAAAGAGGGAAAGTGAGCTGGCAAAGAAGATACTGCAGGACTTAAAAGTGTGTGACTGGGTTTTCTTCTGTCTATGAATAATGGATGTGCTGAGAGGAAGCCAGCATATGCATTTAGATGGCTTTATGTATAACCCTCTCAAAGTGGTAGCAAGGAAAATGTTTGATTAGAATATAAGTTAAAGCCAAATTAACCTTTAATAGATTCACACTGCGAGATTACGAGTCTGTGTTTAAACACAAGCTAGCAAAGGAAACAGAATGCATCTGGACGAGGGAGGAGCATTCTCATGGAAAACTTCTGTAGAACTAATCTGAATTAAAACACTACCAGGTTATTACTGCACTATACAGTTATAACAACCAAACTAAGTATATTCCTGGAGCTATCCTAGCCACATACCGAGCAGGATGTCAAGGCAATCAAAGTGTGTGTTTCCTTCTCACTTCTCTCTACTGAAATACACACACAGATTGCATCCTCTGGCACTGATATCAAACAAATCTTTTCAAAGGTTGGACCACGGGCGATTAGCCGCTGTTGGCCTCTGATATGTTGCGATGTGCCAACCAATGCAGAGCCTGGCCCTACTTTCAAGGACAGGTGCCTGTAAGCTGCCAGCGCAGCAAGAGTCAGTATATTGCCAGCTGTGCAGTAACACTCCACTAGCTGTATACTAACACCTCCGAAACTAGTGTGTGTGTGTGTGTGTCTGTGTGTGTGTGTGTGTGTGTGTGTGTGTGTGTGTGTGTGTGTGTGTGTGTGTGTGTGCGTGCGTGCGTGCGTGTGTGTGTGTGTGTGTGCAAGAGATCGAAAATAGCTGCATCGAAATGCAATAAAAGGGAGAGGATATAGCGAAGACCATGAATTTCAAGTAACACACAGCGCAAAAATACACAAAGTCAGATGTTACCTCATGCTACCTTGACACAGACTCACCTTATCTGACATTGCAGTCACAAAAAAATACTAGAATACTGATTTCTGGACACACCATAAAGAAGATTGACACCATGATTGCCAATATAGACTAACAGCAACATAATCTATTTCCTCAGCCTGATGGATTGAGTTATCTATACAGTGCTCCCTGCTGACATGAATTCTGTTTTGTCTGCTTTTCAACTAATTAGACACACCACTGGTCCGTTATATGGTTGTCATTATGCCAATGGCACGCCTGAGAAGGGCATATCGCCAACAGTGTCATGCAGCACCATAAAATATTAATCACAGAGCTGTCTTTTGCTCTTTGATTAATGCGAGACAGAAGGCCAAGTATCCTCACTGAACCAGAGGCTGCTGTGTTGCAATTTGTGAGGCATCTGCATTTTCAGTCTGCCCTGATCCCTGACACACATGCACACTGAGGCCAGCAGGGTGTCACATTCAGAATAGAAGATGTCCTTCAACCTCAGGACAAAGGCTCCCTGTGTTGGTGCCCATCTGCCCTGCTGCCCTGCTGAAGTACCTTCAGGCAAGCAAAGGGCTGAATCCCTCTATGGCTACTTTGGCCATTCTACAGGTTTGCAAATGGCATTTTTTAGAAACTTTGGTATTAATTAACAGAAAGTGAAAGAGAAGAAAAAAAAACCAATTAATAAAATATGTTTGTGAAGTTTTAGGGAAAAGGTGTTTAATGATACAAAGTAGGAGGATTTTGGTGGGATTCATTTTGTTTATCTTCATCAGCACACACACAGGAGTGAATTTTCTCATCCGTTTTGATTTTATGAAGGATACGAGTTCTGCATGGTTAAGTGCATGTCTGACCTGACTGATGGGCGGGTGCGATGTAGCAGTTTATCATGAGGCTTAAAACCCGCCTCAGTTCCAGCTCTAAGGCTGTCGTTAGGTTGACTGAAAGTTAGGGTGAGACAGAATTTCTAGCAATGGCGTCCACCACAGATGGATGACGTCACTCAGGCATCTACTAAAGCTGAAATGATGCTTCAGTCAAAGGTCTGCATGACATTTTATCCAGTCATTTGCTGATATGTGCATACTTCTATCAAAGAGGTCCTAAGCAGAGAAACATTTCGGACTGAAAGCACCAACTGCACACTTCTTAAAAAGTGGACATACACAGACAGCCGGGAGGTATAAACTGAACTGTTGCCGCCTCTGTTCTCCATTCTTTTGTTTGTGTTCTAGTCCATTGTAGAGATATGTCAAAAATAATGATCAAGTCAAGGACATAATCATGAGAGGTTGAACAAACAGACATTTACTAGATCTGTTTAGTTTAAGGCCACACCACTAGCTTCATAAATAACTCCAGTACATGAGTTTAAATCCAGGCCATTTCTAGAGGTAGTGCTTTAATCATTTTAAATCTTAAGGATAAAAGACACTTTCTATATTTGCCAAGGGATCCAAAAAAATATCTTATATCTGTTATAGGAGACAGTATACATCTGCCTTATACATACCTGTTGTTAAATTATAAAATATCAGGACAGCACCGTGTTTGGATGAAAGATTATTTGAACAGAAAACACACAAAAAAAGGATTATGCCACGGAAGCACAAAGGGGATGGATAGAGTGGCTGCTGATTCATTCAGGGCTTGAATTAGATTGGATTAAGTAATTCAGGATTCTGGAAAGGACAAATTCAGCCTGAATGACAGGATTAATAAAAAGGACACACATTCACACGGGCAACCACACCGTGCACTTAATTAAACAAACAGCACTTTGATGACTCACAAGTCCATCTGTGCAATATAGAAGTTAGCCAATGACTCACACATACACTGCCCAGTGCATGTCTGTGTGTCACTTTATTCCTATAGCTGTAGCATTTATAAAATGCAGGGTGGGAGAAAGGAGAAATGAAGGGAAGAGACGGACACACTTAATCGCATACGTAAAGGCCTTTAGAGGGAGGGGTCGGGAGTGAGTGCATAGTGCAACAAAGACAGTTACATAAGTCAAGAGGATTGTCCCTACTTATGCATGTGTGTGTGTGTGTGTGTGTGTGTGTGTGTGTGTGTGTGTGTGTGTGTGTGTGTGTGTGTGTGTGTGTGTGTGTGTGTGTGTGTGTGTGTGTGTGTGTGTGTGTGTGTGTGTGTGTGTGTGATAAAGGACATGGGCCATGCAGAGCAGAGGGCACGCAGGCTGGGATGTATTCAGACTTATCACTCTGTATCAGGAAAGGGAATTTTTTTTAGAAGAAAAAGATGGAAGGAGCAAGAACACGAAAAAAGAAAAAGCATCTTCCTTGCTCTGCTACTAATCCCCTTCGTCGCCCCTCCGCTTCTCTTGCTCGTACCAACTCTGTCATTTTTATCTCTATCGCCTCTCCGTCTGATCTCTCTCTCTCTCTCTTCTTATTTCCTTCGCCCCTCTTATTCCATTGCTCTTCCAGGACGCCTGCTAGGTAGCCCAACCATGACTGCTGATATTCAGCACACACAATTGTAACTGCCCAGTTTTTGTGAGGTGTACGTGTACATGTCTGGCTATAACAGTGAGTCCTATGTGCTGAAATCTCACTGGTACTGCTCCTGAAAAAGAGCAGGACTTCAAATGATGGCTGTGTGAGTGTGTGTATTAAGATTTATCTGCAGCATCAATCTGTCTTCTTCTCTCTCTCCAGACATTATCAAGCACAGCAAAGGGGCTGTAGACATTTCCATGGTAGCAATTTTATCTCTCTTTCTGCCTAAGAGTTAACAGGAAGGAAGAGTCAAATCAAATGTAAGAAGATAACAAAAGGAACTGAAAAGGAGCTGCTTTTTTAAATGATTTGTACAGTTTCTCCAAAGGTAAAACGTTTTCAGTTCAATTCAACACTTTTCTTTCTGTAAGACATTCAGAAGATTTAGCTCCTCCCAATAACTGAGGAAGAGAATATACTGAAAAAGGCATTTAGTAGAATTTAATCAAACATGAACAACTGACCTCATAATCCTAACAAAGCAGAATGTTTTGAAAGAGAACAGCAAATTAGCATTGCAATAACACTGTGGGTCTCACAATGGATGATAACAAATCCAAACATTTTTAATAATATACATCTTTTTTGGTGTGGCTTTTTGCCTTTACTAGATAGAACAACTGAAGAGAGACAGGAAATATTAGGAGGAGAGAGTGGGGGATGACATGCCGCAAACCCAGGGCCGCTGCGACGAGGACAATAGCCTCTGTTTATTGGGGGTGCGACATAACCGCTATTTAAGCATGCAAAACAATACACAGGGAGTTAAAGAAACTACAATGATTCCAAAATTTGAGAAAAAAGGGATATTATCTTGATAACTCATGCACGTAATTGATGTACAATTTTATGCTGTGTTTCATTGTTTTATCGTCCCTCATTCTTTGCTGAGTTGCATCACACCGATAGTATGCTTTTAGATAAGACATTTTGCTCTTGGCTTTAAATTATTAACCAACCAAGCTTCAGTTAAACCAAGCGGAAACATCCGGTCTTGAGAAAAATGAAGCCAATGCGGAGGTGCAAAATCCTGCAGTTCGTCGAGTGTCCGCTTAAGGCTGGCTCCAGGAACACCGGAAGTCACATACTGTACACACAACACAAGCAAAAAAGCCGTTTTTTACAGCATATACTAACATGTTTGCAGTCTGGTACAAAAAACGAAATAGGTCTGATTAGTTATTGTCATCACTGGCACACACTGTACGGGCCGTGAATTTTTTCAAAACGGCTCCGTTTTGATTTTGAGAACGACGTGTTATCCATAGTTAGGCGCGTAGCTGACATGATTGACAGGTGGGCGCATTGTAGCTGTTTGTCAGGAGGCTTAAAACCCACCTCAGCTCCAGCCCTCAGCCTGTCGTTAGGTTGACTGAAAGTTAGGCTGAGATAGCATTTCCAGCATGGCGGCTAGTTGCTCCTAGTTTTAGCTCTATAGTCATACTGTGTTTAATAAATAAGAACACGTAGTTATCCAAGATAACTACTTTGGTGTCTAACTAATCTATTTGCCCTCTGCATACACAGAATAGATGAGACTTAAAAGATCATACTATAAACCAACTAAACACTATATTATCCTGGATTAATGAAAGCTGCAGCACATATTTTTCTGCCTGTTGTTCACAGTCAAGATGACAGAGCGTCTAGAGCCTTTCTTTCAATCTATTGTTGGCATGCAGAGAAAATGCAATGAACTGACCATGAATATTTCGTACAATTTCCAGGTTTTTTCAAACTTTGGCAAAGCATCAGATCAATTTTGCAGCAATGACACTAGACCTGTAAGCAATAGCAGAGAGACCTCTGGGAATCTGAGCCCGTGAGGTCTTCTTCGAAATGATTCAGGGAATTTGTCAGAGGCCCAAAGCTGTCGTATCACATTAGTGTCCAGATGATTGTAAGCCAAACAGAACCATGTACACACTCAAATTGAAACAGACGCCTGCATACAAAGGTACACATATGCTGATGGACGTTTACAAACACACACACAAACACACACACACACACAAAAGCACCTGCACAATCTGCACACAACTGTGTCACACCTTGCTTTTGTCCACATGCAGCAGCTACCTCATACTTACAAGTCACACACTACAATGGCCAAAGCCATTAAAAATGCATGGCAATGCAGCAACAGTTTCTAAAAATGAGCACCATGGCCAGCTGCTGATCGGTATGCAGAGAAACTGCCTACAGTGAGAAAAATACAGAAAGAAATATCTCCTTCAATTACAATTCGGTATTGGAGAATTTAAAAAAGAAATCTTCCATGAAGGCTAGTTTCATTCAAAGCACCCCTTGTTTTAATGTCTATGGTTTAAGTGCGAGTGAAAAGCTTAACAGCATGTGTTATCTCACTGGATGCCGGTACTGTCAGAGCTGCTGCAGTGCCAGCAGGGGTTAATGCTTTCACCGTTGTCCTCCCTCATCGTGTTATCAGCAATCATCGACACCCGCGTCTAATGCGAAAGCAAAAGCGTTGCCAAGCACCCGACAGGAAGAGAAATCGCGCCAATAGACCCCGATGGAGGCTTAATGGGGGCCTGGTGGCACGACTAGCTGAGACCTCTGCCTGCTCTGCCTGTTCATCATTCACTCCTGCTGGTGTCAGGGAGAAGGGGAGGAAGGGCTGGTGGCTTATCAAACAAATTAGCTGCTTCATCTCTGCAATGAAAGTGGCAAAGGTCGTCCTTTCCTGCACAGGCTGCTCTTGTTATGAATCAAAGGATGCAAAAAGAGAGGATACTCTGTATATGATTTAGTGGAGACAGAAGAGGGGGATCTGCAGTGCTCCATGTGCTGGATAAAAAATAGGGGGTGTCTCCCACCTACTAGGGGTCTGACATTCCGTACTGATACAAGAAACAAGTGAGGGTTTCAGATTACAGGTGTTTCAGGAGCCAATTGTTGCCCATCCAATCTCTGCAAAAACCTTCCCACACAACACCGCGACTCTGATTCACAGAGATGAATGGCGGCGACCACTCTGGCTCCACTCCACATGCAGTCACTCCCACAATACACTTTATCTCCTTCTAATTTCTCCTCCTCCTCTTCACTTTTCTAAACTTAGCCTCAACTTCGTCAGTCTGCAGTGATTTTATCCCTTCGATCTTCATGTTGCTTTTCCTGCTGTCTTCTAGCGCTGCAGGGATTCAGGCCTAGTTGTTCTGCGCTGAATGACAAACCAAGGACAAACCTGCAGCATTTTCAGGTGCTTGTTTCTGAACAGTAATGCATCACGTCGATGCTCTTCTGGAAATCTCTGGTGTGGACAAGAAATCAACAAACATCCCTCCTGCTGCGTCTGCCAACTCCCACTCTGGATGATACTTAAGCAAACAGACACAATTGTACCGTAGAGCTTTGTCTCTGGACAGACGGACGTGTAACTCCCTTTTTATTCTCCTCCATTCTCCATCCCACATATATGTCCCCTCAAGTCCTGAAATGTCTTTACCAAACCACGTTGCTCCACCCCCGCTATTCCTCATTTCACATCACAACATAATCCACATTCTGCTTCAATCAGACGGAAAAGCACAAACAGCCCCTCGGCCAGTCACGTTCCACACATGGACACACATGCAGGATGTAAACAAGACTCATTTAAATACAGGCCTATATCACACACACACCATGAGGAGGGGGGAAGGGCTGTGCATATGACTGCCATGTAGCAGAGAATTAAAGCCTGAGTCATCACGTCATGCGACACGTGTGTGTCTTCCCTGCAGGCGCTCAGCATGACGGCATTCTAAAGGGCAGCATACAGAGCAGCAACAGGAGGATAAATATCATTGCAGCTACCAGCAGGGCGGGGGAAGGCAAACGTCAAGATTTGCATAGCTTTTATTGACAAGTACATACGCTGCCAAGTCCTGGGCAGGAACACAGCATCAGCTGGCTAGTAAGTCTAGGAAACTGGCTTTAGTCGAGCAAAGTGCATTACAAAATGTCATGTGTTTATGCCGGCAGCAGGGAGGCTTAAGTCACTGGGCGGATATTTAGAGCCCCCTCTCGAGCTGAGGAAAATTATTAACTTTAGTTTGTAATGCTGCTGTCAACAAGAGGAGGAAGTACAGAAGCTCAGCAGGCCCATGATGTCAATCGTGGGAGACAAAATAAAAGGCAGGTCCCAGACTGACGCTGTGATAAAACTGTGTTCAGCTGTATTTACACGACAAGGGATTATTTAGGCTCAGCACACAAACACTTTGTACTCCAAAGCTGCTGTTTGCCACTGTATTTACCCGTTTATTTTGAATACATAAAAAGACCTCTACAAAATATCATATTAAAAAGCCACAACATACAAAAAATCACTCCTTCCTGCTGCCAATGAATTTGAATTTCACAGTTCAAACCTGCAATGACCACTTTCAGGCGGCAGAAAAAAAGCTGTTAAACTACCACTGACCACTTTTGATGATACTGAGAACTAGCTAGCTAACATTTTCCTATTCAGAGTACCAACAGTTGAAGCAACATAAGCACTGATTTAAAGACACGTTTTGGTTCATATATTTCATGTTTATCCAATAGTTGCTCTTCTTTTGACTCTTTCTTTTTTTGCTTTTAACCTCTCCTGAGAACAAAAATCTGGCTATTTAGCCGCTAAATGCTACACAAGTTTCCAAGCTAGTTGCCATCTTCAGGCTGGTATCAGCCCTATGTTCCCACAGCCCAATGGTCCCACAGTGGTTAGGGTTAGGGTAAGGGTTAGGGTTAGGGTAACATATGTGGAACATAGGGCTGTGGGAACATAGGGCTGTGGGAACATAGGCACGCTCCCTTCAGGCTAACTGCCTAATGTTCAGTTCTGGTTTTAAATCTTTCTCACTCATAATAGCAGCCTGCTTTGACTTGACAACTTTGAGGATTCCTTTGATTTAGCCTAAGTGAGTAAAACTGTAAAATAACCAAAAGGATTTATTTTACACTTTGCATTTTTAAGCAAACATAGCAAAGCCCCACAACCTGTACTAACCCTTAGGTTTTTTCACATGTATATGAGTTTGATAACTCTCTTCATACTATTTCAGAAAAATAATTGTGCCTTAGACTAATATAGTATGTGTTGAGAGAAGACAGTCGTTACAGGAACATATAAATGTGCCAAATATTAACTCAGGGTAAATATCAAATGCACTTTGTTAGGCCGGCACACACAAAAGTAAATACAGGTAACATTTACTGTGCAACAAGGATGTATTGGCTACAAAGAGGGAAGTCCCTGTGTCTACTCAATGGGGAATTGGAGCAGCCAAAACAGCAGCACGTGAATTACCTAGTCGTGGTATGTTTTCCATATTTTGCCTATAGGCACCATTACCCACATGGCCACAACAGCAGACTAGGCTTGTTAGCTACAGCTGTCAGAGGCTCTAATATTCTCCAGCTGGAGTCAGTTAAGTTGAGTGTAGAAATTAGCCTTTAGCAAAGAAGGTAAAAAAGCATGAAATAGAACATTCAAGGCTCAAATTGTATAATATAACATCTGGGACTAACATACACAAAGGAATTCAACTATAAAAAGTGTGAGTTTCTAACATAATAGATGTAACACCTGGATGCACATTTTTCTGGATAAAAGGCTTTCTGAGGTTAACTACATATCAAATACAGAACTATGATGGACAAGGACATACACCTACTGTATGTATGCTGCTGAAATCACAAAAAGCTCTGTCTCTGTCTGCAAGAGCCTTGGCATACACATGCATTCACATCTCAGCACACACAAATACGATGACAGGCAATTCCTCATGGGCTGGTACCTTGGGAACCTCTCCTTTTTTCCCCCTCAGTGTGTGTGTGTGTGTGTGTGTGTGTGTGTGTGTGTGTGTGTGTCTGTGACTGTGTTCAGGGCTCTGTGAGTGTGTATGTGTGTGTGTAGAGCAGCTTGCAGACAGAGACAAAGTGTCTAGATCTTAGTAAGGTCATAACCAGCCATTTACAGAGCCCATGGCCATTAGGTGCTCATGGTTTGTCACCTGCACGTCTTCAAACCAGATCAGTCTCTGCAGCTGAGAAAATGGTTGTTACAATGGTGCAAGCTTACCCTGAACTAGTACTAGAACTAGTACACCGTACATGACTGACCAAATTGTAAGTAAGATCACAAGATACAATAACGAAAAGAACATGCTTAAAGGCTCTGTGACTGTCACAGGTGCTCTCGAGGCTAGAGAGGGCCAGTAGAATAAGAGCTGAATCCAATAGTCAGTTCATTCAGAAAGCCTGAATTATTGCACTGATGGCAATTGGAAAGGTTCCGCACACCAATGTGTTGACTTAAAAGACAAGGTTCACATGAAACGTCAAAGTTGTTTAAAGATCAACACAGTCGGGTTATCAAACAAAGATACTAGGATTCTTTTTTTATAAGACATGGTTTAAAACTTTAGGCCTACAATCTTACTTCATTTTAAGTTTCAATGTATTGAAAAGTAAAAAAAAAAAACAGATATGCAACCCAGAACTGTACCAGCACAGTGCGCCCTATGGTTATTAAACACAAGACACTATCCAAAGTTATAGAAGCAGGTATCAGTAACGTTTGAACTTTACAAAGATTGCATCACAGTTGAATTGTGGTATTGTGACAAGCCTAGTGAGAAGTGTGTGGTCCTCTTGCTATTTGCCTATCAACAGCTTTGGTTTTAAAGACTATGTAGAAAAGGCGGGACTCAAAAGGAGACAAGAAGCACAGAAGTTTTCACTCAAGAGTACAACATGTGAAATGCATGAAAACAAAGGTGAGTCAATGGGTAAAGGCCAAATTAACATTCTGCATTTCATCAGTAATAAGGATTCCTCCTCAACTCCTCACCTATTACAAACAGTATTATTGAGAACTAGCACCTGCAAACCTTGATACTTTTTTAATGCAATCACAATAGAAAATCTTTGCAGTCACTCCAAACATCCATACACGTAGTGCAGATCTCTGATTGGATATTGCCACTATTCACTTCTTATGTGTGCATAACGAAAATAAGTCTCTCATATCAATATCAACCATGTTTTATGAAACAAAAATAAGAAAGATATGTAAAATGTCTAATTACTTAGGCCTAAGTTATCCTGGTGGCAGGACGTAAAGTGTATATAGTAACATTAAAAAACACAAAAGCACCCAAAACATAAGGCACTGCCTTGGAGTGCCTTGGATAAGGCACTGGGGAGAGGAGAAAACAAATGATAAGAAAATGTCGGAAACATAAAAAATGATGAGGGAGCAGAGCCTCTTGGGACAGAGAGGAAGATTACCTACAGAAGCTCGACAAAAATAATGAGCTTCAGAGAATCAGCAGGGGGACAAGAAGGACAAAAAAAATCAGTAAATCCCATTAGAAAAACCCTACAATGCTACAACAACTGAACAATTATTTCTCTAGGAATGTGAATTATAGATAAGAGATTTTTTTAAAGCACGCACAGTACAGCAGGAGATAACGTAAGTGAAAGGAAGAAAAAAAATGACTTCATACTTAATTTAACAGTGTGGCTCTTTGGGGACCTAGAGGTCACATGAAGGGCAGGAGGAGAAAGCTAGACGACACGATCTTTGTGCTTCACAGATTTCCTGTGAGCTGGTCCTCCTACAAGCACCACAGGGAGCATGCCAAACTGACAGTAAGAGTTAGACTCAACACTGCCACACACCTCAACTCGACAACAATGTCAAGAAAACAACAGAGTATCAGTCATGGACACTCATGTTATATTCAGACATGTAAGTAAGTACTGATCCTATAAGAGTCCAAGTATCTTACTGACGTTCAAACTCTCATTTTGTATGTTCACAGAAGTATCTCGAACACCGTCAAATCTAGAAAAAGGGGAAAAAAAACACTGACTCTCATTTCTTCATAGAACAAATCAGCTGTTTTTAACTGCTATTTTTTTACTGTGTATTCTCTTCACCTAATATCCTGCCCAATTCATGACTTACAATTTTTTTTAAGTTCATCTGCATGAATTTACAAAGGCAACATGATAAAGACTTTGACTAAATGTCCCAAAATGACAGGAAAAGTTTCATATTTGAATGTATGAAAAGATTTGGAAATCAAAGGAGAATCGTTCATATTCACTTTCAATTTTGGCACGTCAACGAGTTCAGTTTAAACAGCGTCAGCTACAAAACGAGAGCCGAAGAAGACATCCTTGCCCTCATGCCTTCATAGTGAGTTAATTAAAAGTACTGTTTTATTCATACTATTTTCTGCCACTAAACTGCTCCTGCCTTTGCATTTAAATCCTTGAAGGAAAAACATAAAAATCTAAACCTGTTGGCAAACACATGATCATAAACCAGATGTGTCTACTCATACATCCCCTATCATGCACTCTGTGTTCCTGGAGATATCTGAAAGACATCATATATTCATTCAAACACGAGAAATGTATTTCTATTGATCACGCACAGCTAGCTCTCTGTCACTGTCATGTACAATTTGATACATGACAGTGACATTTCACTGAGACGCCACATTTACAGCATGTATGATGAAGTGATATTTATACCAGTGGACAAGCGAGAGCTATCAGTACACGCCATAATCTGCTCAGGGCGAGTCGCAAACAACAACTTGTACTTGGCAATCGGCCCCGACGTTGCCTTATTTATTGACAGAGGGCAAACCGAAGCATTTGTTTTAGTTTTGACAGTTGTAGAGGAATTGCCGCTGGTATGACTTTGGAATCATTTCATCTTCAGGGAGTTCACCAAAGTGTCATGATAATGCAAGCCTCAGACTTACAAATGAACCACAATTTGAAATCAATAGGAGCCATAGTGTAACCACATGTTAATGTACACATACAATAACTCCTGGATCTACGCAGCCACCATGAACAAACTCAATAAAGGGCAAAGGCTCATTTACTTTGGAAACTTGACACTGGATTATAAGGGACCTCTGTGGTGTGGGGACCGAACAAGGGTCGAACCCTTTGGTCATATGAGAGCGAGGAAACAGTACAGAAGCATATTGACCACGACTTATATGAGAGCACGTCAATACAGAAGGTACAAGGGCCTCACGAGCGACCCTAACGATGCTGAAAAAGCAGTTGCGTGTAGTCAATCCTGTCATAAATCACAACAGGCTGACAGCACTGTGACCATGGTTGTCTGTAAGTCCGAGGGCTACAGAAAGTCTATATCCAACAACAATATTCACAAGCACTGTAAGCAGGGTCTCATATCACAAATTATTGTAAAATCACCATCATTGGCAGTACTCCCATTCTACAAACAGTAGAAAGGATCATGTTGCTTTATCAACAATTGGAGAGATTTTTTCACGTTTGTCTTACAATTATTTTGTCATCATCTACGATATCACTAAAATTCAGGATGAAAGCAACTATACGGCCTAAAGTTGACCTATTTACCACATCAGTCAGGGGAGACCGGATCACAAGTGGACACATTGGGATCCAATCGCTGTGAAAATGTTCAGAGGGGGTCTCAACCAGATCTGGCCTCTATCTTTAAGCAGGTATGTAAATGTGTACCACTTTATCTCTGTAACAAAGCAAACAATGAATCCATATCCTCTCATTAAATATGATGTAATTATTGCTACCAACAACTCCTAAACTCTTCTGGTTTTATATCTTATGTTAACTCGTGTTTTTTTAAGATTTAAAAAACATACAACAGTGTATTTTATTTCTTTATAAGACTGAATTCATCACAAGGACAACAGAACAGAGTGAGCCAGTGGCTGCATGCAGGTACGAGATTCTCAGTGCAGGATATAGATGTTTAGATTAGACAAATGTACATATTGTGTTTGCCAATGGTAGATGAGACTCCAATCTGCAGTTTGATTAATACACTTCACTGAGAAAACACACAAGAGTTTCACCAGATTGTCTTAACAATCTGGCAGAGTTTCAGGCCGAAGACTGGATTGCAGTTGTTTATCTCCTGTTGTTGCAAAGGAAAAACTGTGTGCAAGTCAACTATTGCATATACCAGCTTGGGTTCAGACCTCTTTATGTCCTCCCACATCTCAAATTATATAGCTCTAGTGTTGTGCCAAATGATAACTGTCTGCACCAGGAGGAGAAAGAATCAACCAATCAGATCTTTGCAGACAGGATTTAAACTGTCGAGCAAGCTACTTAAATCCATGAAATCCAGAGTTGGAAAAATGGGCATTAGCATGAAGGGATTGAAACATTGTACAGGTTGTTGTACCCTGCAGAAATGTAATTCATTCCATGGAAACGTTGTTATCTCTTGCTCAGATGCTCAACACTTTAATATGAAATTGAACAACTGTAAAACATAGCAGAACTGTAGCATAATCAGGTTTGACAATGTAAAATTTGATTTGTGCTTTCTTTCAATCAATGCCATCTTATAAGTGCTTCAAAACATTATGAAAAGAAATCCCAGAGTACCAAACACTGTATGATATGCCTGATAAAAACACTGAAGCTTTACTCGTCCACATGCAGTCAAAGAAAGGACCAACCATCGGCCAGTAACACAGCTACACCCTAAGATCTGAACCAATTCAATTTCACCAACGCCAATGACGCTGTGTTTTTATGAGGAGTTGCTGGAGCATGGCATCCCCTCTGTGGCAAATAATTATTACAAAGGTTGGTGACCTCTCCAGCATTGCTGCTCTGTAGCACACTCACAAGCACATCCACACACACATGCACATCCACACTCATCTACTGTACAGCTTGCTCTCTATTATTTGTGAACACACAGTGCCTTTTGAAAAGTTTTTTTTTACTCCTGTATCCAATGGTTATAAATGTTAACTGTTTCTAGTGTGCAATGATTATCCTCATTTACATTACACAGCTAAAAGCACACACAGTACCAGACAAAACATCTTTAGTATTCATCACAAACAGCAGCCCTCGCTGTTAACCTTTCTCCAGGTCATCAAGATTTCTTGTCTGCCAATAGCATTGCTTTCAGGTGAACACAAATATCACAGTGTCCTGAATTGTGATGAGTCACTGGAGGAGGAAAGGCTGCATGTGTCCATTTCTGCATTGACATTTTTTGCATGTCCCCAAATAACAAACATTCAAGGTAATGTGTCTCACTTGAACACTAACGCAGGACCATCATTCCCGGGAAAAATGGTGCATGCAGAGATAAGGTACAGTTAGAGGGCTATAAGCTGGAGTTAAATGTAAACTAAATTATTGAAGAGTAGCAACATGGCAGCACAACTTTAATCATCCGAGACCCAGATCCCATTTGGGGCTTGTCAAGACTAAGGGACTTAAGCAGGCCATGCTGTCAGGATATTGGACGGAGCAAAGCAGCAGCAGCAGCAGCAGCAGCAGCAGCTACGTTGGTGTGGTACTGATGCAGCAAAATTAGTTTTCCATTTCTAAGAATCAAAAGAACAGAGGCATGAGTGCTTTGGGAGAACACAAATTTAGTACACAAGAGGTCTTCAATAAAGAGGATTTCACTAGAACAGAGGTCCTTGAACTTTTTCTTTTCTGTTTTTTTGAATGCCCCCTCCGACTTGCAAGGGGAAATAAATTCTCCAGCCCCCAACGTGAACATAATACAAAATTGTGACTAAAAGGGCCGAGTTATCTTTATGAAAATACCATCAAGATTGCGAAAACATACATTTTGCCATGACAGATGTGTGCAAAATGAATGTTAAGCAATTGTTTACACTTTCTATCTACCATGCCCCTGGTCAGGTCCTTACAAGTTCCCCCCTGCCATGTCTCTGATTCTGTCGTGCCTCACAGTTTGAGAACCACTGCCCTACAGTTGGCAGGCACACATTCACACACACAGACATTCTTTGGTCCTGTACTGGTGTAATGTTGATGTGAACTAAACTGACATGAAAGACACATCTCTGCAGCTCTCTGTTGACCTCACTAGAGATTTCACTCTCTTCTTTTTTTTTTAAATACCATCTGGCCGTTTTCAAACACACACTCACACACAACTAAACTCTTTCATCAGACACAATTAAACAGCTTATGAAAAGCTTGTGTGAAAATCTAAATGAGGTCAACTGGGCAAAGATTCTAATTCCTCTCGATTTTGTGTTACACCTCTCTTCTTCTTCCTCTTTTATCTCCCATAAATACTACTGCTAGCTAAACCGCTAACCATTAGCAAAGTAGTGACACAGTCCTTCAATTTCCTGGATATTATCACAGGAGCACAGATGAAACATTTATTCTTGTGTATAGAGGTTCTACTTTTGATATTAGTATTAGAAAAAAAAACTTCCACTACATCCTAAAATTAATTAAGTGAAAAAGAAGTACAGTTTATAGGTAAATGATTCAACATAAGCAACAAATAAACCCCAAATGCTAACATCGAGGGCAATGTTAGTTAAAGCTAGCAAAATGACAGCAAATAGTGTTTCATTATCACACATTTAAAGGCTAGTTTTTTAGTTTAAATTAAGATAATTAATACAGGTAAAAACCCAAAAGGAAGTTGTTTATTTTTTCTTTAGCGACAAAACACTTGCAGCAGCTAACATTAGTTTAGCCTTTTTTTGGGGTGTTAGCTAGGTCATATGGCTTAGTCATACAACGCACCTAAAAAGTAATAGTAATATGTGTATCTTTTAGGGAGTGTGCTCTGAATACTCAATACTCAAGTTAGATATGGGAATCATTACAGAGAAGTTGAAATAATTGTTGTCGTAACATCTCAAGTTGTATGTGTGAAATGAGGACAGACATATTAATTGATCACAGACACGCATGTTTTAATCACTCGCACATGCAACGCACTGTACTGTATGTAACACAGTGGCAGCAGCAGCAGCAGCTCAGCTCCTTTGATGAGACTGTTGCTGTCTCAGGCCGCCTCGTCTTTGCTGTGCCAAACTCCAGCACATTGCATAACTGAGCACAGACACAAACACACACCACCCCAGGCCTGGTCTGAACTATGGAGAGCCATCGAGAAGAGTGAGCTAGCAACTGCCAATGCTAGTGAGCAGAGAGCAAAAAAAAAAAAGGGAAGAAAATAAAGATGCAACAAAACAGATAGAAGAATAAATGAATAAACAAATGTTTTGTGACCTGAAAAGAAGCTCCCACACTCTTAAGCAATGAACGGGAAAGGGAGCACGACACAAAAACATTTTTTTTTTACTACCCCTGTTTCTCTGAAGATACTGAAGACATGCAAAAAGAAGCGAGTCACGATCACAAGCCATTACCATCAACACAGACATATACATTACATGCAGTCTATCAGAGGAAGGCTTTAAGAATTTCTCACATTAATATAAATGCATTGAAATTCCAATCACAGTTAGTTCACATAGAGAATTATAGGTACACACATCTATTAAGCTCCAATTGAACATTCATTAGTAGGTATTTAATCCATTAACTTTCAGCATTTTTATTCAGAAGTCCAGTCAGAGAACCCATTGCCCTGTTAGTTTCCTGCAGACAGTTGCAGTTACACAGTTACTGAGTGAATCACAAGGAAGATGGATGATAAAGATATGTCATAGTCAATCTGTTGCTACAACCAAAAGCTGCACAGGGCCTCTGTCAGTTACAGAAAAGCCTGTGCGTGTGTGTGGATGTCTGTGCAAAGATGTCTCCGCAAACATGTGTGCACAACTGTCCGCCTGTGTGTGCAAACGTTTGTCTATGTCAGCACACATACGTTATATGCATGTGCACACCTGCTAACATTTATATAAGTCATCTACCATCATACACATGCATTTGCACGCAAATGTATAGCGCTGCCCCCTATCCTGATATAATAACTCTGTCTGTGTGTGACTGTTTGTGTGTGTTTGTGCCCCTAAATTTCAATGTGTGAGTCCTATGATGTCCTCCGCCTGCCGATGAGATAATCTGGCAGAGCATGGAGTGACAGTTTGATCTATTGCCGGCTCACAGGGAGTCTCTGAGTTATAGTGCTGCCATCTCTCCTGGCCACCACCAGTAAAGAGCCATATCCCCTCAGAGGCTGGCCACCAAATTGTAACACGCACAATTGCAGACCAGCCAACAAGTAAACACACGCAGAAGTACAAGTACGAGTAAGTTAAAAATCTGGGATAGTTGGCTGAAATGCTTTGATACTAGTGCTGTATCATGCCTCACTGAAGTGTGAGGAATTATTTTTTTCTTTTTTACAATGCAACTTGAATTCCAAATGCCTTAGGCCTGCATGATATACGACAAATCTTCTTTGTTCATTGTCATCGTATAATATTGCGATGATGATCTTATGTTCAGTAAATAAACAAAAGCCGTTCATATTAGCTTTGACTTGTAGTTCTCATGCCTTCCAGCTGTCTCCAGAAAATTGTTTTCACCACAAGGGCTCTAAAACCGATTTCTTCTTTATCTTCCTATTACCACACAAGGTCATCATCAGCCACAGTTCCCCACTTTTCTTGACCTTCTCAGCAATCTTGCGAGTTCAACTCACAGTTGCCACTAATTTAAAGCCAACCAATATGGTTTGAAAGCTTTTTAAAAATGTTGAGAAGACAGCCAAGGTCTTGAAGCCTCATCTTATACGTCAAATAGAATTTAAATGTTTTGCTCATTCATTGCCATTTGAATTGTCTTTTGCAATGGGTTTTTTTGTTTGTATTGTGATTATGATGAAAATGCTAATTAATGTGCAGCTCCTCAAAGTCTTAGTCTATTGTCGTTTTTGGTACACAAGCAGCTATATAAGAGATGGATTTGGATGGACTTAGAGGGATGGATATTTTATCAAACAACAAAAAACAACAAAAAATTGACATTTTTTACACCTAACTTAACGGATAATTTCTTGGATGGAACGTCAAAGGTTCCTTTTCCTGCCTGACAGGCGACTTTAAGGTTCATTATGATTCCACTTTTTAAGTATACACTTTTTTGCCCCATACATACATAAATGTAACATAATGTTTCATATTTACCCTCAGATTAGGCTGCAGGCTTTGGTTGATTCAATCTCTTTATCTAGAGACATCACATTTCCTGATGAAGGTTCATAATATTATTACATTATATGGTAGCTAATTTGAAGAAGCACATTATGTGGAATTTATGCCACCTTTCTGTCTGTTCCTGTCTTAATATCAACCCCCCCTATGTGCCAACAACAACCTGCTGCTGCAGTTGTTTAACAGTAGTATCATTAAACTAATGGACGAGTCTTGTGTTATATAAAGTGAGTAGCGTACGTGCAAGAAATGTAGTTTAGTTTGGTCAAGAATGGAAGGACCACAGGACAAGGAGACAAGGAAGCTTCTTCTGCTCTGTTCGTCCCTTAAACTTATCATACACACGTTGTCTCAAAACAATAAAAAAAAACAAGCTCTTTTAATTCATCTTAGAACAAAGCATTTCTGCTTATTCTTGAAATTACACTGTTAATCCAGTAGATAGATTATATGCTTTGACTGCTTGCACAGCGAAAAAACCTGTTTTCCAAAGATGCTCCCAACATCTCTCTGCTGCTGAGATATCGTGCAGAAAACAATTGACAGCAGAGTGTGTGTGCACTTGGGCATAACTGTCTCAGTGCATTACCACACACAGATCAATACGGATTCTATTCTTGGCCATTAGATGTTGGAGCAGGGGTTAGCCTGCCTCTCTCATTTTTTCCCATCCATCCCCCTTCTCTGCTGCTATCAGCCTGCCACCCTCCTCTCCCTCTATCCCCCTTTCTTTTTTTTTTACATCCTCCAGAAAACACCAAAGGGACATTGTCATCTTCCCAGCTGGACGGTGGAAGCAGCAGCGGAGTCAGAGGAGAGCATCAAACGCGAGACATTTTTTTGGGGGGATCACAGTAGTGATTGGCTTTCTGACTGGAGGGATCAGCCGTCTCCTTTGAGGATTCACACGCGCACACAGACTTGTACGCACATATTCACTCACAGGCATGTACACAACATCCACAAACACCTCCTGCCCCTGCTGTAATTCACAGTCCTCCGCCATGCTGCCAGGCTGAGGCCCTTGATCTGCCACTTCCTGTAATCCTCCATGGGAGAGAGGTGCAGCCAAATGTCCAGGCGGCAAATAAACACACACACACACACACAAACATCCATTGACAGCAACTGCCATTAGTTGCTACAAACTCCAAAGACTGACCTCTAGCAAAAAAAAAAATGTTTATCAGCAGAGTCCAAGATATCTTTCATGAAATATGCAGACTTAAACTTGAATAATATCTTAGGACACAATTTTCTTCCATCCCCATACCCAAACCTCAGTATCAACCAGGAATAAGACCCTCTTATATTGACTGGCATAATTAAATAGATATTATCAGTTGAAAAACCATTAATTACTGTCTTTTTTACTGGCCCTGATTAATGCTTCATCCTTCACTAACAAATAGCAACATTGTTGTTTGTTGTTGTTGCATGAAAATTGACTTAAGACTTGTTGATTTTGTGTGTGTGTGTGGGGGGGGGGGGCTAATGGACTTAACATTGACTAGCATACTTGTCAATATATGATACTGTAATTTAGGCACTATCAGAGGCCAATAGCAGTAGTGGTATCAGTGTACCCATACTAGTGGTGTATCTATATTGAAAGCATGATTAGTATACCAGTACTGGTATCGGTAGCTATCAGAACAACTATATGAGACACATAATTCAAAAACCTACAAGCTTGGGCGCAGGCTGGCCTTGCGTTTGGTTTGGTTGGGCCCTCCTTGTGCAGAGGCTGTGGTCCTCGAAGTGGTCAGCCCAGTTTCGGCTCTGACCCTTGGCCCTCTTAATTTACCTACTCTATCCACTGTCCTGCCCCTTAAATAAAGGAATAGAAGGCCCAAAAATGAATATTAAAAGAAAACAAACTGCAGCACTGCAATGCCAAAAGGATGATTCATGAATTCTAACCTGTTCCTCTCTGGTATCATTGCAATCAGATAAAGAGGCGAGGCAGACTAAACAGCAAACGACACACGAAGAGAACCAGCACCAAAGAATAGATGGATGACTCCCAATTCACCTTCCCCTGACTCTGATAAGACTCTCTCTGATCCACATCACTCAAACATAAAAGCACTCCCTTTGTTCATTCAATTTCAAAGTGACCATTTTCAGCCAGTAGGAACCATCTGACGGGATCATTTCTGCCGGAGGGAGGATGCAGTTTTTGATCTCTAAGCTGATTGGTTGCATGGCTTCTTTTGCAGTACAGCAGAGTTTACCCAGTCTAGATCTCACAGGAGTAATGTTCCAGCCAGCAAGACATGAGCCCCATTAGGCTTATCCACCAGCTCCAGCATCAGCCTTGATATATACTTTTACCAGAGGAGGGATTTCTCTTGCTATCTCCTAATCGACTGACAGGAGCTGCTCTGCTCTGGATGAAGAAAATCATAGTTTCTGTTCAGTCTGAACATCTTTAGGAACGCTAAGAAATCTTGCACTCGGCTTTAGAAGCAAAAAAACACAAACAAATCTGCAAACACAGTCGTCTTTTAATAAGTCTGGTAAACACAACTCTGTGGACTCGATGCCCCTGTGAGTGTCTCTGTTTTTATCCTGACCATACCTCTGCAGGTAAACGAGGCTGAGTCACAGCCATAACTGCCAGCAGGTGGGTGCGAGGGACAGCCAGGCGGACAGCTCTTCATCACACCGTAATGAGCTGGCAAAGGTTGTCGGACAGGCAAGAGAACACATGGAGAACCTGTAAAAAGCTGCCTGACAAAGGCGAGCTTGCGGGTGTTCTCTGAAGCTATACGACTCCCCGAGGTGCCATTTCATCACAAGCTGTTGTCCCTGTTTGTGTAAAACGTCCTCATATTGCAAGGAAGAAAGCCAACGTGAGCAACCTGAACCACTTACTTCTCTAGCTGAATTGAAGCATCCTCAAACATCCTAAAGCAGTAACCTTTTGTTGGGCCTTGGCTGTTCGTTTAAATGACAACGCCATTTTGGATGCATGAAAACTGAAGATTTTAAAGATGGGCCCCAGAGTGCAAACTTCTGGAAACGGCACCATCTCCGTGTAAATTGGTAAAATGCCATTATTCCTAAAATCTGTGACCTTACGCACATGTGCACAGCGGTTACAGACAAAATGCGAGAGTAGGCTCTTCGCACATGCCCATTAAGGATCCAGACAGAAGTTGTGCGTGAGTAGGTGGCTACAACAACAACGGCATACTCCTGAGTTCTGTTTGTGCTGCTTACTCCCAGACGACATTTTTCAGGGCTGTATGCATGGCGATTGTTATCAAAACGTCTGAACGCAGAACATTTTTGAAAACAACAACGACGACGAAAAAATCGCTCTGTGCTAACATGGTCTCAGTAAAAGCCTCTCAACTGTTCAGGGGATGCCAAGAGAAGCTTGTTCCTGGTGCATGGTTAAAGCTTTGAATGCGACAGTAAGTGTTCTCATTGGACAACAGGCATTCCATGACTCCTGATACAGTGTGCAAAATCATGGGAACTTTTACCTGTGTGTATCACTCTGCTACAGCACAGGTGTTCTGGATAGTGTTAACAGTAATGCAGAAGGTTAGTGTCTAGATTGATCAAGTTGCTATCTAAGAATCACACATTCTTAAAGCATCTGTCAAAAGGATCTAATGCCACTGGTTGCAATATGAATTAAATAATAGCCTATCGATAAAAATATAATACAAGGTCGCTGGCCTCAAGTAGCATGTAGACCTACAAAAATGAATGCAGGAAAATGTTCCACTCAAGGTGGGGAACTGGTTGTGTCAGTGGAACCAAATTAACAATTAATAAATAAAACATAATAATCTTTTGATCCTGTTGGACATAAGCAATTTCACACTCGACGTTGTGCTTCTCTACTGAATATCAACATGGCCATGTTTTGTCTTAGGCTGTGAAATTGAATCTAAACACAAGACATGCTGACATTCAGTATAACAGCACAGCTTTCAGTGTGATATTACTTCAATCATACATGTGACACCACCTTGCACAAAGACTGACATTCTTGATGCTGAAACTCAGAAGCACATGGAGAGCATAAAGCGACTGGCAACCCATGAGCATGTCTGAAAACTCTCCAGCATGCCTCTAAAAATACCCTGAAATCCCCACCAAGACATCCGTTTGCTTACCTGCTGCTGCCTCTCAGGGGTGCAATCTGAAAAAAGGATACAATCTGAGAGCGCCACTCTGGGTGCCGATGGCCAGGATCTTCTGCACGGGGTCGAAAGCCATGGATGAAGGCTGATAGGGGAAGCCATGACGGACAGTCTGAGAGATGTGCAGGAGGATGGAAAAAACAAAGAAGAGAAAATGTGTTAGAGAGGAAAACAATTTGCATTTTTACAGCAGGGGCGTTGTTTTGTGAAAGGATGTCGCACACATTATTTTGGTAAACAAATGGCCCAGATGGACGTGGAGAGTGTTATGAAACAGAAATGTAAAGCTGAAATTGCAAGAGACAAGTGAAAATGAAGGGAACACACGCGCTCTCTCTGGATGGCTACCCTGTCCTTCCTTGATATTTGGCTTCGCTTTTTAGGATCCATTATAATCATGGTCCTATTTTGAGATTTCTCCCTTTTTCATCTCTTTTTTTCATCTCTTTTCCTTCTCTCACTGCCTCCCACATAGAGTCGTGATTGCACTGAAGTCTTAGAAAACAGGGAAAAACACACCAGTTAAGGAGCATTTGATTATGTTTGTCACAGAGCCTTGTTATGTAGCGTGCTGCATTGTAAGATGTTCCTGCTTTTGCCGTCCACCCTGTGTGCATTTGTGTGTGTGACTGACTGACTGAGACTTTATGGCATCAGTCAGCTGGTGGTGGGCTGTTGGATTTGTTTGCTTAGCGGCAGAAGGCTAAAGCACGTTACATAAGAAGCACTCAGTGCAGCAGAGACACCTGCTTTCCTCGCAGTGAAACGTTACACAGTTTGTGTCCAGACAGACAGAGAAGGTGCTGGGAGCAGGAAGGAGTCTAGTACAAGGAGGCTTTAATAAAATGCATGCTTGTTGATTGACACATTTGCATGTAGAGCTGTAGAATCTAGGATGTCTGAGATGTTCTTTCTGGCTACAAACTCCCCCTCAGCCCTCAGGTGTCATGACTTGACCAAAGTTTATGTTATGTACATTTCTACTTATGACTTTGGCAAAATAACTTGTTACTTCAGTAACAATATGACAGTCTCTATTCTACAGTTCAAAACCTTAGAAAGCTCCTACAAATGCGCCTGTTACAGTTGCAGGTTTAATATGTGGATGAGCCAAATAAAAAGCACACAGTGAGTGATAACAATAAAAAAAGGCCACACCAAACCATTAGGGCACACTTGGTGCAATACAGTAAGTGGGATAAGATGTATCGTGCGTGGCATGTAAATTGCAAGCTTGTGTATTAACCCCATCCATTCTTGTTGCCAATTCAGGCACAGTAGGGCAAGCCGGGGTTGTTGTTTTTTTTTTTTTTCTAAACAGGCCCTGCTCACTTCAGGCCCCATCAGTCCTCAATGGATCAATGATCTGGGGGTAAAGCTGTGTGTGTGTGTGTGTGTGTGTGTGTGTGTGTGTGTGTGTGTGTGTGTGTGTTAGAGAGAGAGGGAGACAGAGAAGGAGAGAGAGGTGTGTCTCTGAAAGGGATGGAGAGACAAACTGCCAGCAAAGACAACACAAGAAGGGTGGAAGAAACACACTCTCTCTCACACACACATGTATACATACACACAAACACACACGCACATAAACCACGGAGCACCGTTTTGCTAATCCAAACAGATTATGCAAGAGAGGATCAGATATTGGCCCAGCCCCTCGATGACAGTTCATGCCAAGCAGCAAACATGCAGCAAACGATTGTGTTTTCACAGAGGATCATATTCTGCATTTTTGAAATGTGATATTAACTAGCTGTTTGGCAAAACAAAAGAATAAATTGCGTACATTAAACAGAACAGGAACTAACTATTGTGTATCGTCCTGCGCTGTAGACACAGTATCCGCATTGAAGTTAGGTCTGTTATAGACAGAATATCATGCCTTGGACAAACACAGGGAGCTTTCAAAAGGGTTTCATACAAAATGTTAGGCTAAAAAAACATTCATTTAGGCTAGTAGTTGATCGTTATCGTTTAGAGAAAAAAAATGTATTTGCCCATAGATTGATTGTTTGGGTTTGGCGTACTTCGCACCTGCTGTATCCTGAGATGGGATGAGCGCAGTACAAATTGAGACCAATAAAAACTAAGACTGCATGCAATAAATGTGATGGGGGGAAAAAATCTAAGGATCGCCCACCTTGCAGAGCTGGAAATGCTCGGACTGGATGGTCTCCTGGATCAGATGGTTCTCCTGTGGCCCCACTTGGACAGACGGGGTGGAGGAGGACACCTCTTTCAAGCCGTCCAGCACCTTCCTGATGTTAAACTTCTTCATTTTCACACTGCAGAATTTGAGATCACCCGCACAAGATAAAAAGGGGTAGCCACTTTCTCTTTCATACACACACACACATACACTCTCTCTCTCTCTCTCTCTCTCTTGTGATTTCCTCTGTAAATCTCACATTTTAGTGCGTGTTTATCAGCGCAGTCTCCATGCTGGAAAGGCTCTGGCGCGCACCGCACAGGTCGCTGCTTGGCGTTGAATTTTTTTGGAGACGAAGTGCCTGGGGTTTGCTGCTGCGTCGGTGCAATTTAGCTCGGAGTCCGTGCTGTGCCCAACACTGCGTCTCCGTGGCTTCGTTTTCCTCTTCTCGGCTTCCCTCCCCTGCGCTGCTCAGCCAAGGCGGAAACGCAGCGCAGTGGTTGTGTTGCTGCTGCTGCTGATGATGATGACGCTCTTGCGCATGTCTGACAACGCAGAGGCTTCAACACAAATCCCGCCACCTTGCCAGCCCTCTCTCTCTCTCTCCTCCTCCTTTCATCTGCCCCCAGCGACAACGCCCCCCCTTCCCTCCCCTCTCCGTCTCACGCACACATAGTAGGCTTTGCTCTACTGCACCTGGTGATGCTGGGATGCTGCAGCACTGAGAGTCTGTTGAGGATGACAAGCAGACAGACGAAGGCCCAGTGATATTATTGCTATCCACTACTGAACTGTTTGTGTGTGACGTGGAAGGTTTGCCGTATCGAAGGCCATCATGCCTTTGCTGGACTGGAAATATGAACATGAAATATTTTATTTTATTATTTAAGTCTTGCTAGTTCTGTTTTATCTCCTTTGTTAAATGTTTTGCACCAACAGGCTACACCAAGTCAAAGTCCTTGTATGTGTAAATGTACTTGGCAATAAAACCCGATTCTGATTCTGATTCAAAACAATTCCAGCTGAAAATGTCATGCTCTGTTTAGACGAAAAAATAAAGAAAGTGTGGTCAAATAAGAATTAAAAAGTGGATTAAAAAGACATCTCTGTATCCTTCAAATCATTAGTGTAATATTTCAACAAATCAGTTTTTAATAAAGGATCATATCATGTGGGCCTGTTAGCATTTTGCAAATGCAAAAAAGTGCATAAATTAACCCAACAGCTGAGAGAGCAATGAATGTACAGGTCTACATGGTGAAGACTATTTCCTGCTTATGTTAGAGGTATAGTCTTCATGCAATTTTCACCCTCTTAATATAGATAACAATCCACAGCTGCAGGTGTGTGAGTAACACTTAAAAAGGAGAAGCAAACAGGTAAGGAATGTGTTCAACGTGTCTGCCATCTGGGTGACATTGCATTATGCCTCTGAAAGGACGATAAAACATTTGTAAAAAGGGGGGGGTGGGGTCACAGGTCATTGTGTCTTTGGTTGAGAACTTGTTTTGATTTTGTTCAGCCAATCTATCCCCCTTATTCAACCCCCAAAAAACTCTCTTCTATCAGATGTACCTTAGCTGATCCATCTACTCTGCTTTCTCTCTTTTACTGAGTGACTTGCCAAAACTAGGCTACTTTGCAAAAAAACAACAACATAACAATAGGCCTATTACCTATCCAACTGCTGATACCTCATGTCCTATATCAACCTGTTCGTTCAACTTCCCTCTTTCTTCCTATTTCACAACAAGGTATTACTTTGTTAACCTCCCTTGAGTCCCTTCATCCCAACAACCCAAAACTAAATCTTCACAGGACAGTGTTGCAGAGGAAGGCATCCTCTGTCCATTACCTCTCCATTGCAATCTTTGTGGTGTCCTTGTCTTGGACTGCAGAAAACGTGTTTAAAACATTGTACAACTTCTACGCAACAACATCACGATTTGCCGATTCATCACTCATAAGGAAGCGCAGGTTCTGGTCCACTATGGGTAATCTTTATTTAAAGCTGCTTTGAGGAACTTTTCGTTTGTGTTGATTACGGTGACCCCTGTTGACATAGTCTCTCCCACGAGAGGTGCATGGAGAGATGCAAGGAAACTAAACGAAGGGGAAAAGATTGAAGGGAATATGTTTTAAGAGACATGAGACTCCCTTTCCATATATTATATATTTATTAATTATCTGGTTGTGAACTCCATTTTTTGAAAACAGAGTGAAAACACTTTTAGGATGACTCAGGAACACTGGAAATTATTTATTAGGGTTTAGGTTTCAGGGGCAATAGAAATCAGCTAACACTTATCAAACCCGATGCTCATTAATGAGCGGTCTTTTAGGAAACTTTATTGGCATGACGATGAACGGGAAAAATGATTCTTTCTGTCTCCAACTTTCTCAGACTTTATTGAAATTAAACAGGGGCAATAACTGACCAGGAAAAGAACACATTTCTATTATGAAGGAGTTGTTTGTGATCCTTTTGATATTGAGACCTACAATAAACTGGACTTTTTTGCTTGATGGTGTCTAAGAAAACAAAAAAGAAATGTGTGCTCCACTATCATATATTGATTTGATATGAAAGCACGCCCAATATTTCATTAATCCAAGCTCATAACCTACAGACTCTTTGGAAACTGACGTATGTTGAGGCCTACAGTCTGTTTCTCTCCGTTATTAAACTCTGGTGTTGTTTGGAAGTTTCATTGAAGTCTGATCCGCTGCAGCGTCCATTCAATGAGTGATATCCAATAAAGGGGTGTGTCTGTCAGTAAAAAGACTTCCGTGAAGTCGGCTCTTGTGTGTCATCATTCATCACTCCTCAGATTTCCCTCCTCTCAGCAGTACGAGTATGGGAACAATCATGTGTATGGGAAAAGGAAACTTTTCTAAGAAACTTGAGACACAGTTACTGACTACACCTGAAGCCTGAAAAAGTTGATATTCGCTCCCAGAGGTTAAACTGTGGTCAGGGGGGTAGCTGATAGAGTCCAAGATTTGGACAAGAGAAACTCTAGAAGTCTTCTGTTGCATAGTTTTACAATCATAACTGCAGTCTACATACATTCATTCAGACTGCATTTTGAATTAAAGCAGCAGCAGAATAAATGTAATGTAAACTGGTATTTAAAACAGATAGTTCTGCAGTTACTGTCTGTGTTTAGCAGGGTATTGAAGATGCTGAACTCTCAGCTACGCCCTCAATTTGTTTTTATGGGTAATGGTGAGAATAACTCCCACGCAATGTTTTGTATGTGTCAGTTGTCTGATATGGCGAGATGATAATTCTGCTCAATTTTTCTTCTACATCGCAGCTATGGGACATACTGTACATTATTTGCTATAGGATCAACACAATAGGATTTATATGTTGTTTTATTCATTTCTTGGTAGAAATCAGAGCTGTGTGAATTTTGCAGGATCTCCTATAACCTAAACTAGCCAGGGTACTCAGGTGTTCGGCCCTAAAAACTGCCTTCAAAGAAAACCAAATCAACTCCCCTTACATCTGGTAAGTTCTACAACTTTATTACTGGTTATGTTTCCCGTTAGAGTCCAAGTTAGCTGAGTTCAGAACCTCAGGGCAGCTGTAAATGTTTGTAAAGGTCACAGATGAAAGTACCAGCACTGAGTACAAGCTCAGCTGAGGCTGCTCATGCTCGAATGACACTGACATTGCCACCTGTTTGGGCTGTTTCTTGACACATCTTCGACAGGTTGCCACCGACAGCATAGACAGGGGGAAAGTAATAGCACTGTTTGCTAACAGCACCTGATGCCAACTGCAGAATGTCTAAAAAAGGAAATTTCTACGTCCACCATAATGGTACATCGAACTAATCAATGCTGATTACATGAGCCTGTCCATATGTGTTTGCAGAGAAGTCCTTTGTTGTGACGCAGCTTACGTAAAGATGCATAAAGGAAATTAAGACGCTATTCAACAAAAGGGCAAAAAAGATATGAAGAGGACCAGGGAGCAAATTATTAATTCAGTAATCGTACCAGGGTGGCTTGAGAACAATTGTTGCAATGCTGATTTGCATAATGAACTGAAATTGACCATACGCACCTTCCAACCTCAACTGATATGGCCTGCTCCAGAATACATTACACAGTCAAACAAAGAGGTCCTTATTAGTCAATCCTTGCATGTGTGCGAGTGAGTGATGTGGGAGAGGAGGAGGGCTTTTGGCGACTCTGACATCAGTGATTTAATTTAGCGCCATTGTGTTGCCACTGAGCCATTCATCTGGCTGCATTGTGTGTATGTGTGTGTTGTATTTTGACTCTGACTGCTGTGTTTGTGCTCTTTGATAAGGCTTTTCACTCAGGCAGTGCTGTATTAGTTGTTGTTTTTTCTTCTATTTTTGTTAAAAAAAACAAAAAAAACATATGTGTAAAGAAGACAGGACAGACAGAGAAAGGAGAGGGGGGGATGGAGGATCTGTAAATACCATGTACAGTGGTTCATTTTTTCATTTGACAACATTTTTTTTTAATATACTGCCATCATTATGTCACTTTTGCAATTGGAAATACAAGAAACGACCAAAAGAGAAGGGCAGTGGAATTTTGTAGTTTTTGAAGTTCTTTTTTTTAATCTCATTTCCTTGTTATTTTTGGTAAATGGAACTACATCCCAGATAATTGTAAATTGTAAGGGACAACTGTATTGGACCAATTACATCAGTGCAGAACATCTTGCATCCACAGCTCCCCCCCCATTATGTTCGTATTGTTATTCAACACCTCAACCCTTGGAAATATGCTAATTTTGTACATAAAGATCTAGTAACTGTTGTGCCTGTGAGCAGGTTGCTAATCCAGTGCTAATCCCAGGTCAGGGGTAAGGCTGGATGAGCTTTTACAACATGACAATTATTATAGACTGTATCAAGAAGCTACACTGCATCAGTGCTTCACTCCGTGAGTTTTCTCAAATAACTAGAAAATACATCTGCAGTAGTCCAAGAATTTGTCAGGAAATATAAGGGTTATCAATTGATGCATAAACATAAAACACTCAAACTAAATGAATGTATAACTTGTCATAGTTTCATCTAGTTTTGACACACTGGTGTAGTATAAGGTAAGATGTACTGTACTGCTGAAACACCTGCAAATGTGGATGTAGTACACAGATGTTTACATACAGATTATGAATAGGCATCTATACTCATATACACACAATAGATCTACATGCCTCTCATTACTGTAATATTAAATACGATTGAAGGTTTTCTAAATATATGAGATGGTTCAAGTTTGTTGCAATAACAAGTCAGGGTGTACGCAACTGGATAACCTTACTTCTCAGTTGCTTCATTACCTCAGCGAATATTTTCCTCACAAGTGTATTGTTTCCATCACTAATTAAAAAAAATAAATATTGACCTTTTTTGGGGAGCTCTGGGAGCCTAGCGGTTAGTGCGCGTGCCCCATGTACAGAGGCTTAGTCCTTGAGAGCAGGCGGCCCGGGTTTGGATCGACCTGTGGCTCATTTCCCGCATGTCATTCCCAACTCTCTCTCTCACCCCGGTTTCTGACTCTATCACTGTCCTGTCTCTAGAATAAAGGCATACAAAAAATCAATATATATATATATATATATAAGTTGTCCCTGTTGGAGTGAATTTAAAAGCAGGGTATGCTTAAAGACATGGCTTCCTGTATTGAAAAGTTGCAACCATGGCTAAGGCTTAAAAACAGCATTCTGTCCACAAACTAATGAGTGATGTCACATTGGTTACATCCACTTCTTTTTACACAGTCTGAGAGAGTGAGAGGCAGTGTTCCATCAAAGCACATATGCACCAAAAATAAGTGTCCTTACACACAGGCCATTCACCTCTAGTGGATTTGGGCCACTTAAAATCTTGTCACATTCTCAAACACTCAATCCTGATCCATTCACAGCACCACTCTGTGCACCCTCAGAGCCCCGATTCACAGTCAGCGCTGTCTGACCCCTCCAGCAGCACGGCCTGTGCTGTCTGCAGAAAGTGAAAAATCCAGGGGGACATTGGGGACAAAGGTAGGTCACAGAGCATCGGGGCGTCTGCCTGTCATGAAGAATGACTGGAGGGACAAGGACCTTCCACCCAAGCTGACAGCTGTAGTTAATCAAGCGGATCATAGCACACCTGAGTTTAGGACTCATGACCCCAAACCTTCCTGCTGGGTTCAAACACTTTGTCCTTATATACCACGTAATCCGATTTATTACCAACAAACAACTGAGAGGAGACATTGTATCATGAAACACAAAGAACAATAAGAAACATGTAGAGAGATAGTGGTTAAAAAGGGACAAAGAGGAGGCTTTCATGCAAGTTGTTAATCAATCTCACTGTGTTGCAAGTGAGAGAACATGTGGTGTGCCGAAGTATTGCTCAAACAAAGTGGTTTGCAGTCGGTGAAGTAGAGCTCTAAATATAGGCTACACTTACATCCTCATTGATTTTTGGGTTGTTTTTTCTTTAAATTAGCTCAAATACGTGGCACAAATGGCCCCATCTGCAGCAATGTATAGCCTAGCCTGTCTGCTGCCATTTTGGCCGGTTTCTCAATAAAAGGGCCGAGCTGACCGCATCTCCTGTGCCTAATGCACTTACTATTGACCAGGACCTCATACAACCCCACTTCAAAAATATCAAAATATCCCTTTAAAAAGCAACACATACAGAGCTACTATAATAGACATACAGTAAATACAAGCAGGTATATACAATGCTGACTAACATGAACATGCGCACACGGATGTCTCAGAGGGATTGCAAGTTAATGAGCCAATGCCCTTGAGGGAACACTTGATTGTCTGTGCCTGGTTCAATAGGGGGGCGTTGTCAATGTCAAACATTCCCCCTGAACACACACATGTGGAGGTTTTTTTTCATGCAGAAGGTAAGGTTACAAAGCTTAGAGGTATATCTGTAAAGGAGCCCCTCCCCCATCCCCCCTATCATACACACACACCAAACACTTATAGTTACAGTGTGGCTTATAAATATTGATGGGAGGATAAAAGAGATGAAGAGATGGCGATGAGGAAATTTACGAGGTCTATAAAGTCTTCATCACGTCTGCAGAACTGCTTATCAAATAGCTCAAGTCTAAAACAAGCATGAGTTTATGATCCTGGCATCACATTTCGTTTTTGACAAATAACGACGAGGAGAGAAGGGAATAGAAGGATCTGTCTCCAGCAAAAAAATCAGTTAGACGTGTTGTTTCATCAAGGTCATAAGGGCATCCGTTTCAAACAAGCCAGAAATGACTGAAATTGAATGTGTGTATTGTGTGTTTCTGTGTCTGGTGTGTGTGCGGGCATGTTCGTGCAGACAGCTCAGGGGACGGACATGACACAACGTCAGCTTGTCTCGACTTGGGGCAGCACAGCTGGTATCAATTCCAATAATCAGCCAAGGCGATAAGCCGACCATATACACACAAACACACATACGCCCACAGTCTAGCAGATGGATGTCACTATTAAAGGAAAGGGCATTGCCAATGTTAGCATCACAGCGACACAGGACCTCTGGGTGGACAGATTTCTTAGAAAGAATCTGTTCTTGGGCGTGCAGCCAAAATTAAGTTTACTCAAACCAGTCATCCAGAGATGGAAGATAGAGACATGAGAGGTGGGTAGCGCTTGTCCTCAGTTCAATGTCATGGACTTAATGAGCCGAGAGGACACGACTGCTACTGTCTGTCCCCAGTCCAGCAACGGTTAAATCCAATATAGTCAATAAAAGGCTACCAAGATTTTGCTGGTATTAGACTGGACAGGCACCTGATTGTATTACTATCCTCTTCCCTCATTCACACACAGATATGAGGATGATGCACGACAGGAAGTGAGAGAGAGAAGTCTTCTGTCCTGTTATCTTAGATAGCAATAATCAATGCTGAGCACAGGACAGGTTATCAATGACTCCCTTGTACAGCCACCCTCTGGTGGTTTTAGCTCTAATCAATTCACACTTTATCAAATCAGCACTTCACCCTGACCGTGTTGGTGGGGCTGTGCTGGTAGGTGGCAACACAGGAGTTCTTGCTCTTTGCACACAAGCGGGATAAGACTGTCAGGAAAGACTGCTAACATAAAATGCTGAAGAAAGTGAAATTCCTTTTTTTCCAAATACAGTGGTGTGACGGTGAGCCTTCTTACCAACAACTCCTCTAGTTCTCGAGCCTCGGATGGTAAATTAAGCCGCACAATTATCCCCTGTGATTGGCAAAGGCTAGCGCACAATCCAATAAAGTGGGATGAAACTTAGACTCCTGTTTTATTGGCAACCTGACACCTCCCGGCTCTGCTGTGTAAACCAAATCTGCAGCGCTAAATTAATGCAATCATCTCCAACACAAGGCAATTAGGTTGTGATTCAGGCAGTTGCTGTGATGCTATTTAAGGAAATGTGTTTGTATCCTCCCATCCAGCCATTTATCTATTAGATCATCCTTCATCCTCCTGTCAGCAGAGGCGCAGCTTTGATGCGGTGACATCAAATGATGCATGATTAGTGCTGTACCAGACAAAAGTGCTCCTCAACCCCACTCACACAGGGAATAAATCACTTTAAGAGTATATACATGTTACAAAAACAGTAGGGAACACATCTGGAGTGATCTCACACGCCTTATGAAAGACCTTTCGAAATAAACTTTTGAAAGAGGCCGTTCACAACAGGAAGTAACACTCATTGCATCCTGACAACCACAATGAATTCTCTATAATACCTAGGAGATCAAGAAAGTATCAATACACACAAAAATCCTATGTTAAATGATACTGCTGAGATTTCTGAAAACAATAGTTGTGTCAATACACACAAGGTTTGCTGTTGACTGATATAGACTGACGCCAATTTCTTACTCATCTCACAAAAAGTAATAGTTTAATATTAAATCTTTTAATTTGGGGTAATTTAGTAGTTTTATAACCTTAGCCAAAATTTTAATAATGGTTTTTACAAAAGTCATCCGTGATATTAATTTTGTTTTATTGAACTTTTCACTGACTTTTGTTTATTTTTGACATTTGATTGTTTTTAACATTTAGTCTTTCAAAGTTGTATCTAATGTGTTCGATATCTGTTCTTAGTTTGAGTCCGCGTGAACGTATAAAAGGTGCTCGATGAATTAAGTTAAGTTGAGTGTGTGATCAACAAAACTACGACAGTCCATTTCTATGCTAGTCACAGTTGTGCTGTTGTATCCAAAATGAGTAATTAAATAAACAACCAAAAAATCGGTTTCTGCTTATCAGAATGTAATTCTGTTTTGCACCTGAAAATGTGTGTCAGCATGGCCTTTGCAGAGGAGATACCCGCAATCCAATTCCACTAGGCTGAAAAGCTACAAATAGTCCACAGGCTGAGATATTTATGAAAAAAAAATATCTCCAGTACAGACGCACCCTGAGTAGGCGCTGTCCCACACCTCCTGACATATTTGTCATCATCTTCAGCCATTGGCCTGCAACCTCACGCCTATGATGCAATATCAACAATCATGTTGAGCTATAACAGCACAAACTCCAGTGTGTTCTGTCCGCATAAGAAAGTAATCCCTGTTGTCCAAAAATTACATGTAAAATCTCTGAAATCGCATTACAGTATAAAGCAATGTATTGAATTGTAACCCAAGTATCATGATACATATTGTAATTCTAGCTTCTTGCCTTCCCTGATAACAACATGTGTGCGAACTTTGAAACAGTGGCCACCTAGAATTAGTTGTTGTGAGATTAAATATCAGGGGATGTAGCTGGATCAAAATACCCCAGAGGGCTGCTCAGATATAAAAAAAAAACGTTCTGCAAACCCTTGATCCCATGGCTGTAAACATCATGTAGTGATGTGCTGAGTGAGGGACAGCTGCCAACCCAGGCCTGTGCTTCCAATAGTAACTTGCCAGTCTCTGCTGTCACTGTCAAATCTTTAAGTGTACACAGTGCCGGACCACAGGCAGCTTATCCAGATCCCAACTCCTGACATCAGCCTTAAATATTGACTCAGTTTGACCTTCAAATAGTAATAGACGGATCTTTACAAAGTACGACTTGGTAGTCCAGGGAGGAAGCTGATAAAACCAGGGCTAGAGGGGAGTAAGGTAGATATGATTGAAAAGGTAATCCGTATAAGTTACAACCCAAATCTGATGACAGCACCTGATTTTCAATGGTGATGATGACCTTGTCTTCTGTGCTTTATTCACTCTGCACCTACAAATCTGAAGCGCTGCAGTTTTTTCTTTGAGCTTGTGCTGTGTTGGCTTTAGAGAGAAGTGGCATTGCTGGAGGGTGGGCCAAAGAAGAGTGAAGCCAAAGCAAGGTGAGGCGGGGGGGGGGGGGGGGGAATAGTTGGTTACAGAAATGAGGCTGCAACCAGGTCAGCATTTTTCTGTGTTCAGGTCTGAGGTTCAGCTTGTGTGTGTGTGAGTGTGTGTGTGTGTGTGTGTGTGTGTGTGTGTGCATTAGTGAGAGAGTTACAGCGGTTTTGGATTGCTGCAGTAAAGTCTGGCTGTAAATCTGGGAGCCCTCACCTTGTCCTCGTGCTATTGTGAAGTCAACATACAGTTAAGACTTGGCCTTTTGCTCCTTGTCATCTGAGCTGAGTCTAAGTCTTGGCTGTATATGGGCTGCCCTCTTTCAAAGTCTCTCTCTCCTTCTGTCTTTTGTCAGCTTAGCAGGCTCTGAAGACCGACCTCTGGAGCTGTTCAGTCCCAGGGGGGAGAGAGCGACAACAATGGACAACACTGCAGCATGCTGGGCCAATAAGGCAAAAGACCCTGTATCCACCCCAACCATCTTTAAGTGTGTGTGTGTTGTTAATGATGCATGCAGGGGAATGCATGTGCCCGGGCAAAAGAGAAAGGTCAATTGAAAAATTGTGGTTTGATTCACATTTATGAAATCCTGGAATCAAGTCAGCAGTAGGTGTAATCCTCCAGACTTTGTGCTAACCTCAAGTAATGGTCTTCTTGCTGTGGCTGCGTAATTAGGAGACTGATTTTGTAGTGATTTTAATCTTCTCATGAGTGCAATGTTTACAAAAAAGATAAAGCCTTTTTTTGTATCCGCAGCTTTTTGTAACAAATATACGTTGTATAATTAATTGATAACTTGAACAGCAGACCTTATTTGGAGCTGTGTAATGGAGAATACGGGTCGAATTACAGTTTGAAATTATTGAACCTGTTTAACTTCATCTCCAAGTACAAAAAGCAGTTTAGTATAATCCGAATGATGCGTATTATATAGAAGTGACTCAAGCTTTGCATTAGTCTTACATAACTCTAAGCAGTTGTTGTTTTTTGAGAAAAAAAAACAAATCGCCTTGTTAACTTCTGTGTGGTTCTAGCCAAACAACAAATTCACTAAATCAAATGCAAATGTTTAAGTTGCCATTTCCTTCTCTTTAGCGCAGAAATGTCAAAAAGCCATGAATGCAGATAACTGGTTTGTCCTTCCTGACGTTCTATTTCTTTGTTTTTCAATGTTTTGTCTTAATCTAGGGGGGGGGGGCACATTTATTTTTATTTCTTTGGATTTTTCCCATATTAAAGTTGCATCATCTGTACTGTAGTCATCTACCTATTCTTTGATTGTAAAGCACAACGCTTCACAAAAAAGTATCCCCCCCCCCCAGAGATGTCAACACTGACATCCAGTCAATAACACTAAAAGCACTGGCTTCATCAGTGAGACATACTGTAGCTAGTCTGCCATGTTTAAACTATTCTTTAATTGAGAGGGTTCTCAACTTTAATGAATACCTTTGAGATGATTTGTATAATGCAGGAGAAACTAACTTGATGAAGGCTGTGACTCTTTTTACACGAGATCTGGGGAAGGCGGGACAGGACAGCGCCACGCTCAGTGAAAAACGACTGTAAAGTCAGCAGGATCTTTGATGTTACCATGTACTTGGAGAGAAAACCATAAAAAGAAAGGCAATTTCTGGAAGTTAGAAGGTCCCTGTTTCCATTCAGAAAAAAATAAATAATGAAGGCATTCTTGAATTATTACCTCCAAAATGGAAAGTGAATTAAAGAGCCGCCACAGCCTCCACACCACTCTGGGAATGTAGATCTACTTTCACTTAATTTCATCATCCGTCTATGTGGGTCCATTTAAGAATCAAATATTCTCTCATTACGAGTGGGAAGTCCAATGCACCCACACAGACACAGACACAGACACGATGGGCAATTGTCCCCTTGTTTTCAAGGTTACACTACAGTTCTTCTGTCGCTCACAACACATTTGCATCAAACCAGCCAACAGCTGCCAATTAAGAAACAGCCCCTCAGTTAATACACACACGTCACAGACAATTACAATGTGTGGTGATCTCTCTCATACAACAAACACACACACACACACACACACGAGGAGGAGGAGGATGTGTGTACGTTTTCGGGGGGGGGGGGGGGAGACAGCAAATAACAGCTAACGTTGGAAAAAGGGAGGAACAAGTCGGACGAGGGGGAGCAGTGCAGAGACAAGAGAGAATGTTCTGTGCCAGGAACAAGGCTTTCAGGATTAGTTCTGTCATGCAGTTATACAAGGGGGGAAATAGTGGCTTGCTAGATGAGGCCTGACACACCGAGGAGACGCACAAAATGCAGTGGGACATACACACAACACAACAGAGCACTCATGAGCAGAAAGAACAATGAGCAATGCACACATGCTTACATCTTGTGTAGAATGCAGCAACAACCCAGGTGGAGGCATTTGTATTAAGCATTGCAGTCATGGTTAAAAATGCAAAGACTTATTTATACTATACTGGCAAAGAAGACATAAGAATTTCATAAACAATCCGCACATAGAGGACATTACTACAGGATGACTTTGCAAACGCACACATACAAGCAGGCACAAACAATCACCCATACACACAGATCCATGTCCTCTAACACATGCACACACTGCACAATGATCATTTCCTTCATGCCGCAGCACAAAATTGAGCTATTCATTATTGTCAGCCATGAAAAAAGCATAGTGCAGGCATGGTAATGAAAATTTATTACAGCCCAAAGCCACTAGATGGCACCCTCCTTCCTTTCATTTTCAATTTAGTTTCCCATTCCTCAGCTGATCAGCTGACTCCCTCTGTGGCATGAAACACACTACATGCTCTTCATATTGTAAGCTAAGATGAACGGCGCTTCTTTAACTAAATGGTATTCATTTCAGAAAGAAACAAGTGATTGATCAACAGTTGTATGCATATTAGAAACCTGACTGTCTGTTTTGAAATACTTTGACTTCAACCTTGGGGGGTGATGTGAATCAATAGTTGCCATGTTGGCATAAAGATTTACCACCTACCTATGATGCATTTTTCATACACAACTCTTTGTCTTGCTGTAGGAACACACTGTCGTGGGCTTCTATCAGCAAGAATACATCAATTAGCCAATCAATCAGTTGCACTCAGCTTGTGGGAGGTTGGCTTTATCCTGCAGGCCTTGAGGCGTACAGTCAATACAGTGACCTTCAACACAATACAAGATCTGCAGAATATAATCAGGCATGGTGGGCATGGAATAGTCGAAGACATACATTTCTGGTGAGATGGGTTGACATTCTCAGGGTAAGGGGAAGTGGTTTTACATGTCTGAAGAACGCCAATAACAGACATTTGATCATTTCAAATGTTTATTGAGGGTATAAAGTGAAGATGAAGAAGAATGTAGAGTGCAGTCAGAATAGGATTAAATATGGATTAGGATATGATAAAAAGACAAAGTATGAACATCTTTGGTAAAAGACAACAAATACAACTTAAAACAAAGTGCTATTATCAGTTAACAATCTTTGCAGGTCCATACGTTTCTTATTTCTTTAACGTTAGAGGACATTAGCAGGAGAAGAAAACACTCCGTTTTAAGTTGAGTCAGATATTACATCATCAAGTCTTGGCTGCAATGCTGTGATTAAATGAAGATTGCTCACTGTTCAAACAGACTTGTTCAGAAGTGTCTGAGGAGGAAATTGAGACAGGAAGTCAGTGCCAAAGACCATCATTTCTTCTTGCCAGCACTCTTGGCTTGTTTCTTTGGCTGCTGGGCGGTAGCAGAGGCTGGGGTTGTTTTTTCCAGAACTGCCTGCTGGGCCTCGTCCACGGCCTGTTTCTCTTCTTGTTCCTTCTTTAAAGCCGCCATCTGGCGGCTACTGAACGCATCGCAAGCATCTATGAATTTCTTACAGCGCTGCCACAAGGCTGCCTGGAGACAAAACCGAGAGAAGTTAGAGAATGATGTCTCACCAGAGGGGGAAGCAGCTGACAACAAAAGTTCCTCACTTTTTCTTTTTGATGGTCAAAACGGATACTTATTACATCCTAAATATTCCCTTCTAGATGTCACACAGCTCTTTTTCTGTCTCCACTCACCTGCATGTTCTCATACATCTCCAGCTGGCGTCTCATGAGCTCCTTCATGTTGAGCTCCTGCAGTCTCTGGTGCTCCAGCACATTGTCTCGGACCAAACGGTACGTCTGGATCTTTTCAAAGCGCTCCCTCTGCTGAAACTCTTCTATCTGCGGGTCGATCAGCGCTGGGACATCTCTTTGGCATCTACAGATGTATGCAAGATAGTTGATGGTGCACAGTTTTTTTATTCACTGTGAAAGCTCAAGACGCTTACTGAGAAATACACTGTGATGCATCTGTACCGGTTAGCAGCAGTGTTTTGAGGTTCAGATATTAAAGAAGCTGTAGTTTAATAAGCTCAAAATATGGTTTGAGTTATCGTATTCCTGTGCAGGCAATCCTGTGAGATAATACAGCTGACAATGCTGATACAGGCAGGACAAATAAACATGGAAATGTGGCTGAGAAATGCAGAGATAGGCAGAGGTAGCTACATGGCTTATCTCATATCCCTCGTCTATAGTCTACCCAGATTTAGAACTGAGCTGCAGTGCTGACTTACCAGATTTACAGTTTTTAAACCAAACCATGACCTTTCAACAAGCCTGTGTCAAAACACATCGTGACACCACAAAGAGTTCATATCTGCATCAAATAAAAGGGAATGACAGGTATACCATAACAAATATCTAGCTAGAAAAAATCACAAAGAGGTCAGTGAGATAATAAGTACCACATCAAGTATCCTAACTCAACCACAATCAAGTGATTAGACATGAAATATGTGGAACAAAAAAATACTTTTTATATCTATCAGTAAATGGCTTGGAATGGATCGGCTACAGTTTTTTGAATCAAAGTTCAAATGTGCTTAATAGAAATTCCCCGGCCTTGACAGTCTTCTCTTTAGATTAACAATCACAACTAAGTACATTCACTTCAAGTGAGACTGACTGGCTGTAACTGTAATGAATTAAATCCATCAACAATTTCATTATCGATGAAAGACTGTCCTTTTCCCTCAAATCTATAGAATCCAACTCATGCTAATCATATATTAATTAAAGCTCCTTTGAAGAGTGCATCACTGGTTATGAAACAGACTGAGATAAATACTAATACCTCTTTATGACACACAAAAGCAAATAAGACCATCAGCAACAAGGCTGATTATTTCTGTATTGTAATTTCTAAAGCCTGAAACTGTTGCCTCGGGGTCGGTGTCGGGTGAACGTGCAGAAGAAACTGTCTTTTTTAATATTTTACACAGCAGATAGTTCCAATGAGTAATTCATTTGACTGACAATAGACAGCAGGATGAGAATTTCTCAGGACACACTACCTAAGCCAGGACAAGACCAGCAAAGAGACAAGAGGTATCAGTTCGTCCACAGGGGGGCGCCAAAATCGACACGAAATGTGTGTCGAAGTTCCTCCCAGGACCTTTGAATAACAAGTCAGTGACATAAGTGCACGGATTCAGGGGTGTTAACATACCTTTTCTTTAAACTGTCTAATAACTGCTTTTTGGCCTCATTGCTTCCATAATGGCTTCTCTTTCATTTTAATGAACAAAAGCACATTTCATCTGATAGTCCAACATGTCTGTGTAGGTTCTCAATCATCCAGTCGTGGTAAATTCGAAGCTTTATTTAAAGGCAACTGGACGATTCAAGTCCAGTTGCCTTTAAATCAAGCTTCAGAAATAGCACAGTATACACACGTCACAGACAATTACAATGTGGGGTGATCTCTCTCACACAACAAACACACACACACGCACACGCACACGCACACACACACACACACACACACACACACACACACACACACACACACACACACACACAAAACAGCTAATAACAGCTAATGTTTGAAAAAGAGAGGAACAAGTCGGGTGAGGGGGAACAGTATTTTCCATGTCCAACACGTTGTGTCACCATTTGGGTGGAGAAAATAAATATGGCAGCACTAGACTTGGCTGTAATCATTGTATTTCAAGAATTTCTTTGTTAATTTCTGTGTTCTATTATTTGTGTGTCTGGTAGAGAGATCATGTAAGGGGTCAGTTAATGTGTGTGTGTTTGATAAAGGAGAAACGACAATGTATTATCCCCCCTGAGGCTCATACACAGAGGAAGGACTTCAAAGAGAGATTATAAGTGCTAAATATGGTCGCCTATTTCCTATAAGATGACCTTAATGAAGAGGGGAAGGCTGGTGGAGGTGGTGATGGAGTTCATTTGGTTAATGAACATTGCCCTGTTTTAACCTCTGTCACTCGGGGTGACAGCGTGTGCGCAAATGCTATAAAGTTGTCATGAATGAGTGTGTGTGTGTGTGTGTGTGTGTGTGTGTGTGTGTGTGTGTGTGTGAGTGAGAGAGTGAGTGTGTTTGTGTGTGTCTTAATCTATGATGTATGGGTGGTGGGCGTTTGAGAGAAAGAGGTGTACTGCGCACTAATCAGACTTCCCTAATGGACTTCTCCACAGGATCTTTCCCACTCCTCGGATAGCAGGCCACAGTGTTAGCCGCCGTTAGAAGCTGAACACGGACACACACACACACACGGACATCCACGCAGCAGGAGAGGGTGGAGAGGTGATGGGAGAAGGGGCAAATCTCATTGGAGCGTCGAGCTCATCGGGGCTCTAAAATAGCTCTCTAATTAACAGACCCAAATATCATCTCATTTATCAGGGACAGAAGGAGAGATGGAGTCAGGGACGGAGAAGACAGAGTGTGGGAGAGAAACAAGAGACTCTGAGGGGACCTTTCCTTTAGGACACTGACCGTGACAAAAGATGAAAATCTGATTCTTTTTTTTCTTTTTTAAATCTTCTTATAAATGCAGTGAAACTGATCTAACAGAGAGCAGGACAAATCTGGCCCTGGATGGCTGCTCTTTTAATCTTAAAGAAAAGAAATGTAATCACAATTTGTATTTTTGTTTCTATGTTTAAGAATGATTGTTACATCTGAGTGACTGCATGATGGGAGAGGTTGCAGCTCTGGGTTGGAAACTCTTTTTTAATGAAACCAAGCATGTTGTGTGTCTGCCAGCATGCCTGTACACTACACAGTACACCTGACCTGTCCTCTGGAGTCCATGTGTTGCCCTTTTGTTACATGAAAGGGTCAAGTCTTGTAACAACGCTGCTTACAGCACCAATGGGAGCAAAGGTCAGACACACACATGAAATCAAAGGACGCTTTAAGAACCAATCTGAGGAAGACACAGATGCTGGTCTAACAACCAACAGAGAAACATGCAGACTGAACAAACACCGACATGCACACACACATGAACTAACCATGACATGACACACCGTGAACTAAGAGCAATGAGGCCTCTCATAGGCTGAATTTAGGAGCACAAAGCTACATAAGGATCTCATACAAGATGGACTTTAGCAGAAAAAAGCCTCCTAGAAAAATGCAAGCATGAGTCCGTCTTGTTTGATTATGTTTTTTTTCTTCTTCTCTGCTCTCTAAGAATTCTTCTGTTGGATGAACCGACATGTAACAGACAGCTTTATAAACCGGCCACAGTGCTACAAGAGACTGAAACATCAATGTGTAATTAAGTGCACTATGGTGTCAAATCATCTTTCGAACTTTGCAATCATACTTTGAAAATGAGCCATGAAAAAGATTGATAAAAAAAAAGTGAAAAAAAGGGTCAAACAGGCAAGGTGTAAAGATGGAGGAGTACCTGATGAAGGGAGTGAAGTCCATGGGAGGAAGGGAGCTGAAAGTGTTGGTCAAGTTCAGATCAGATTGAGTGAGAGAGGCAGCTGTAAGAGAAGAAACAAAGGAAAAGACCTCCTTACCATACTGTGACAACTAATGGAAGAAAGGGAGGGCCCAAATACTAATGTTTGTGGAGTTTTGTAACAAGACCTGTGATTTCTGCATCATCGGTGGGAGTTTCGTTGTTTGCGTGCTGTTTGTTAAGAAACGTGAGACGAGACTGTAAAGCCTAAAAAGACAGCAACACATTGAGTGAAAGTTTGAGAGGACAATATCCACATAGACTTATTGATAGAGATATTTCTACAGGAGATACACATCAACAGGTCTTGACTACAACCTCTGTCTTACCTTAGCACAGCGGCCGGGTTCGGCCATCTCCCAGGCTTTTTTAATGGCTTTCATCTCCTCTAGTCTCTCTGTGTCCTTCGTCACCTTGATGCTCTCTGCTTTGTTTATGTCACCGACCACACGCAGCGTCCAGTTCGCCTTCGTCAAGTCAAGGCTCTGCGCATACCACAAACCACATGCACACACACACACAACAACCACAAAGGCTAAAGAGGGTACTGAATGGTAACACACACGCACACACAGAGACATCCCAGCTGAAGGTCACCGAACGACAATACATTACGAGTGCGTCTCTTTCAGTGAAACTCAGACAGTCTGGTCCGCAGCCAGTCAGCCATTCACTCAGGATGTTATGTCCTCCTTTAGCTGTCTACTCGTCACTCATTAATAATTATCAATCGCTCTCAGTTCATTTATTCAGAGATCATTATGTCCCTTTCTGCTGTTAGTAAATATTGAAAATTGAATTTCACTGACAGAAACCAGCCTTCTGAAAGTCTGCTCTGTAGTGCAGTGGAGAATAAAAGACACTTTTTTCATGTGGCTGGTTTATCAAGAAGCTGTGTTTCGGATGACTAAACCAAGACCCTGCTATTGCAAACCACAAGATTACTGTTTGAATAGGTTCAGGTCATCCAGCCTGTTGTGGGATTTGATTAATGTCACGTTTTCTCTTTGTTAGATCAGAGTCAACTTAATAAGTAAATAATAACCTGCTGATAAAAAAAAAAAAATGGAAATTACGACTTTAAAAAAAAAGAGACATCAGAAAAGAGTTCAACCACAAGCTCATTATGTGAGGTTTGGATGAGAGTCTGTGAAGTTAAGAGTGTACTCCACTGAAGAGCCTCCACATCCTCCACTCTCAGACGTCACTGTTACTACTGCTGGTCCTTTGGATGAGTTTCGACCACACTTCCTCATCTTCAAACTTTAACACTTGACCTTTACAACACTCATTTACACAACAGTTTTCATTCCTTGCTCTGTATTATCTTTGCCTTTTGCAATCAAATGAGAACATCTAATAAATTAAAAGCCAATGGATCCTAGTTCAACTTTAGAGAAACACAATGTGCAACACATAATATTGGTCCTAATTTGCAGATCACAGCTTCATGGTATTTTGTTACCATTACCGCGTCCTGCCTGGAGCCAGATTTTGAGACGCCAGCTGGCTTCCCTTTCTCCTTGTCAGCTTCTCCTCTGCGGTTGGCTTTGGGTGTGTTGGATTTGTGCCCGTCATGGACAGGGGTGTCAGAGGTGGACGTGTGCTTCAAGTCCTCAAGCCTGTACACTGCATTTTGTAAACAGAGATAAGGGAGATTCAGTTTTGTTCTACAACAACGACAGATGTTTTAAATGTGTATGTGTATATCATTTATATTATTGTATATGTCGTTCAGAATATCTTCTTTTCCGTAGAGTTATTTATATGTCTATGATACTGAATGCTGTTTAATTACACTGTAGATGCAAAGGCTCAACAAGGGACAAGAGTTGACAATTAGCAAAAAGCTATCTGTGCAACAAATCTGATTCATGCTCTGTAGTGGAGCTTTGTTGAATTTAATGAAAACATCCTTATCCAATAAAATCAATTCAACTCAACTGTCAGCCTCTGAAGTGAAAAATGGCTTTGACATTTCTATTTATCATGTTTACAATTCTGAAGATTAACTGAGTGCGACACAGCAGCACTTTCTCTCTTATTGTCTTATAACGGCAAAAAATAAATAAATCTTATTTTGTGGAAAAGCGCAACTGTTCCTACCTCTAAAATGTGGATAGAAAATCTAACTAACACTCTCCATTTGGAAAGGATAAGACACGTTCTGAAGGACAGACTTCAACAATTCAATAAAACCTGGAAACCCCTTCGTATCATATCGTGCAACTGCTGGCCGAGCACAACAGTCCTCATCCTAGCACACACGATACACCTCTGTGCCAAATCAAATCAAAATATCTGAGCTTCAAATAACATCTGGGTTACATGCACAACTGTAATAACCATGAAAACCAGTCTGGAACATATTGTTGAATGTATGTCCAATTTACTTGCTCAATAAAAGATATTTGAAATAAAATTCTGAAGATGTAACACACACCGTGCCCTTTAAGGAACCTCAGCTGTTCACACTTACAGCTTATCTGAGGTGGGACTGTAAAAAAAAGAAAAGTGCACATGTTGTGTGGTCTCATGTGTGCTAGATGGCACTGTTGCACTTCAAAGCTAGAATGAACTCAGCTTAGATGAAGCGTTTACTATGAGTCTCACTGCTCTGACACAGCGAGGAATAATAATCCATCATTTAGCTGACACCCTGCCATTCTGTCTGAACGGCTTTGATGCATGCTCATCGAGTTAGTCTTATCTCGAGTCACACACAAATGTTCATGTTCAAATTGGATCGGAATATCAATTAATTTCAGGCGGATACAAGTCTTGAAAACTGAAATGGCTGTATATGGTTGAACAAGATCTATACAAAATGGTAATGAAATGTCAAGGAGGTGTGGACGGAGAAAACTAATGCTGCATGTACAACTGACTGTTTACATCTGAATGCTGTTACAGTATACACTGAGGTATAAAGCAGCCTGCATTTAACATGCGCAGTACAGTATTTTTCGACTGCAGCTTGTTAAACAGCTTGTTAAGGAGGTTTCAAAGCTTGGCGTGGCGTGTAGTGCGTGCGTATCCGTGTAGCATGTAGGGGAGCATGATCAAGGCCGCAGCCTCACCACTGAGACGGAGCCGAACTGGGTGAAATTAATTCACTTTCCTGCTGAGATATTTCCCAGGGCACCGGGGGGGGCAAGAGCCAACTTCATTTGACTTCCCATTGACCCACTTACACAAGCTTATTGGAAAATCCACAAGAGGTTTGTGTGGACATCGGCCAACACATACTCACATGGACAAACGAGAGCAAGATAACCTTAGCATGCTCACATATATCTAAGAACAGAGCACACATGCTAATGATGAGATGAACACACGGCAAGTTAAAGCAATAAAGAATGACGACTGTTTATCTCATACATGACTCTTACTGTAACTTACAGTACACAGGGCTGCTCGTCTGTAAACCGAACACACCTATCTTTATATCCAGCCTCCCACATTAAGACACACATATCCAGATTTCATACCATGCAAACTGAATGGGTGAGCACAGACACTATTGTCAGGTGCGACAGATAGAAAAGAATAATGATTCACTGACAAGCAGGCTGCCCTTTATCTTTCAGCAATCATGCAAATTGTCACCCATGCAGCACCTCTTTCACATCAACATTCACCCGCGCCGCAATTAATTGGTCCCCCTCAGAATTTTTAAAAAGCTGCTATAAATTTCAAAGCCCTGACTTTACTATCAATCCAATTTGTGCGACATGATTAAAGGCCGGAGGAGCAGAGTTGGTGGCAGAGGACAGGATTATTGCCTCAGCCAACGACCAGTGGGCACAAGAAATCACACTCTGATCTGCTAAAGCAGCTGTATTCATTTGGCTTTCATTAGGCTTGTGATTAACAGGACTCTGGCTAGCGGAAGCAAAGAACAAACACCGTGTGCCTTGGCCCCCTGACACTGCCGTCTGAGTATCTGCCACACTTCACACCAAACGCAAAAAATATGCTGTGCATATACACAAAGGGAGGATTTATCAGTAATCCATTCAGGAGCAAGTGATGTTTCAAATTCAAATGTTTCAATAACCAGTGAAGGTGTATTTGCTGAGACGGTAACCTTATGTAGTGCTTATAGGGATTTTTATTTTGATGTAGTATAAAGCTTCATATTGCTAAATCATCAAAAATGCTCGCTTATTTTCAGGAGGAGCACATTTTAAAATTTAGTCTTTTTTTTCTATTTGTCCTGATGGGTACTGAGTTGAGCTGACAGGTTAATCTTGTCTTATGTATGTACCTCTCATTTCTTTCTTCTCCATGTCTCTGAGTGACTGGACAAACTCCAGTTGGGATTCATCCAAATCCCAGCTCTTATAAAGCACCTCTGCATGCACCGCGTACTTGTGAACCTGTGAAAAAGAAAAAAAAAGACTGTGCACAAAAGCCAACATCACAGTTCAAACTAGACTTGAGCCACACGTACAAGGATTGCACAAACAGAGCATCAAGAATCTCGCTTCAAGGAGAAATCAAGGCAAAGCCAAGCAGAGATGAATGCTGATCAAATGTTTCTAACATACACTAAACTGTATTATTCATGCAGATTATTCAGAGACAGAAACTGGATGTTTGGTTTTGATGTTTTTCACTGTCTTTGAAGCACATGCTGGGCACAAAGAGACAGAGGAGGCAAAGGCCATGTCAGTCAAGATTTTATAATGGACACTTCCGCATCCATCACACTTAACAGGAGAGGAGATTGAATTTCAACAAAATCCCAGGCTGAGAATCCAACTACTAGAGCAAGATATTCCCCACCCTGCACAGAAAATTAGCCCTATAAACAGTTTGAATGTGTCCAATGTCTTGTCTGTGAGTGTTGTCATGTCTGTTGCCTCAAATACAGATCACACACTACAGGAGGCTTGAGCATTTACGCACAATTACTGAGCATCTTTATCTCCCTGTGCTGTAAACACAGTGCTTTAATCGTTGACCCTTGGCTCCAAGTCTTAATCAATAGTCTCACTGCTGATCAACAGCTGTTTATTCTGGCCGCTGCTGATCTGAAGGGTGCACTATGAAGTGAGAATAATGGGTAAGTGAGGAGTGCTTATCTTAAAGCTGTAGACCTGAGTGCCACGAAGCTGGCTCTCTTTTAACCCAGATGGATCAACATTGTATTGTTTATTTCATTTTGCAGGGACAAGTCATGACCATAATGTCTACCACATCTACTGTGACAAAGTAGAGATACAGCAAAATATGATACAATGTCTACAGGATCCTGATTGTACTTGTGTGAGGTGTTGGGAGGGTGTAGATGGATCCTGAGATGGATAGATATAACACACACTAGACACCAGCCACAGGTTCACCTCCTGGTGTTCTATCATGATAGATATTTGTGCTCCCTTAGTTTGTCCTGCTTTCAGAAACGGATCCTGCTGTTGCAAAGCGCAGCTAATTGTAGTGAATTGCCATGTGAGCACCTGTTGGCACATGCTCTGAGGAGAAGGCATTTAACTGAGAAGGATGGGGAGAAACTGTTATTCTGATACTTCATGTCCGGTAAGAGAGGCAAAGGAGGTTTTTGGTGAAGTCTCCTTATGTTTGTAATACAACATTAACAAAGCCCTGCAGTCACAGCAGCACAAACTATAGGAATTGCATCAAGGTGACCTACATGCATTCTGTTTGAAAATCAGGAAATCCCTTGAGTCTTTTTTCCTTTTGTTTTTCCCGGTTTGCTTCATGTAATAGTAACAATTTCTTGTTGGATCTGGCTTGTTACCATAAAAGGTTTCGTCACTGTCAGGTAACTTTGCTGAAGGGACTTTGTGAGCTTCATGCTTCAAACCAAGATCAACAGCAGTAAATATTGAATTAAGTGTCTTTTTTTAAATTTATTTTAGGGCTTTTTGTGCCTTTATTTGAGAGACAGGACAGTGGGTAGAGTCAGAAAACGGGGAGAGAGAGAGAGTAGGGAATGACATGCGGAAAAAGTAGCCACAGGTCAGATTCAAACAGGGCCGCCCGCTTCGAGGACTGCAACCTCTGTACATGGGGGTGTAGAAACTAACCTCTCATCCACCGGTGCCCCAGCTGTCTGTATATTTGAGGTGTGAAAATGTACAAAGAGGGGTTTCAAAATACTGGTTGTTCTCAAGATGTATCACTGACAGTCACTACAGCAGAACAAATAGACCTCAGGAGATTTTCACAGGTTTATGGACTCATGCACACAGGCGATTGCTGTGTCTTTGTGTGACTATGTCAGTACACACTTATAGCACCTACTATACACTTTGGGAATCATCAAACTGGTGTGTTAAATAGAGGGGGGTCTGCAGACAATCAAGCGACTCATAAATCATGCACAAATCCCTGCTCCCTGACAAGCACTGATAAGTCAGACAGTAACAAAAAAAAAAAAACAGCCAACCAGTTTCTGCTGCTCTTCTCTTGTGATTTTTGTCAGTGCGAGAGTGTGTGTGGGTGTGTGTAAGTTTGTGTGTGCGTGTGTGTGTGTGTATGTGTGTGCGTGTGTGTTTTAGTGCATTCCTGAGAGTAAGGCGTAATGTGTATCTGGCAGTGAAAAATTGATATCAACACAGGCAGAAAGCAAGTGGGTGAGAAAGACAGAGAGGAAAAGTGAGATGCGCCCTTGTGTGTGTGCACAAGTGAGACCAGTAAAGTGTTTGAGGAACTGCAGATACCACGCAGGCAGCTGTCACTGATACCGTCGTCTCCGTGGGAGGTTTAGGCTGGTCCAAAGACGAGTTTGATCTCCCAGCTGTGTTGTCCTGTCGGGTTCTGTGCTGGAAAGTGTCTGCCACCTTCACTCCCTTGTCCTGGGAAGAGGATCCCTTCTGGTTCTGCCTCTTCTCGTCGTTGCAACTGTCTGTTTGTAAGATATGAAGCAAGCAGATATCTTAGAAAAGAGAAGAGTGGCCAGCAATCTGAACTAACTGTTGGAAGCAACAACTGAACAGCAGATTCAAGTGTTTGGGAGGCGAGCTTTTGAAGAGCTCTTGTGTGAAGTGCCTCTACTGTCTGCTTGTTTTTTTTGCTCTTGATTGGGTCTGCATAGCTAAAAATCCTCATTCAATATTGCAGTAGTTCAGGGGTCAGTTTGACTAAACTCAAGCAAAACTTTTAGAAAACTATTTCCTGACAACGATTTGAGAAGGATAATTCTATGACTTGCTTTGTGCAACAATGACTTTTGAAATCTGAATGTGCATCTAAACCACAATAAACATTTTGCTTTTTAAAGGACCTCGTGCAATGCAGAAATAGGGCTGAATCCTTCTTGTGATCGAGCCACATAGAAAAAATAAAAATGATATCTCCAGCACCGCATCCTTATGACTGTAACACTATATATTTCATTAAAAAATGTATCTAAACAATTCAAAGGCTACAACTATTTAAATTTATTTTGGGGCTTTTTGTGCCTTTATTTGAGAGACAGGACAGTGGGTAGAGTCGGAAATCGGGGAGAGAGAGAGAGAGAGTAGAGAATGACATGCGGGAAAGGAGCCACAGGTCAGATTCAAACAGGGCCGCCCGCTTTACGGACTTCAACCTCTGTACATGGGGGTGTAGAAACTAACCTCTCATCCACCGGTGCCCCAGCTGTCTGTATATTTGAGGTGTGAAAATGTACAAAGAGGGGTTTCAAAATACTGGTTGTTCTCCAGATGTATCACTGACAGTCACTACAGCAGAACAAATAGACCTCAGGAGATTTTCACAGGTTTACGGACTCATGCACACAGGCGATTGCTGTGTCTTGACTAGTCCATCTTGTTACCAGATCGTTAATATTTTTCAAGGTTTAAGTTATGACAGGGGGAATAACGGTAGTGAGAGAACAGGATGGCTGAAAGAGATTTTTTATTTTTATTTGAAAAGGAAGGATGTGAAGGTTATTTTAAACGTTAATAAACAGAATAACTTTAAGCATGTTTTTGTCGAGCTATATGTTCTTACAGAGAACAAAAGTATTTGACATCATTTGCATTTGTTTAGAGTAAGCTGAGAGTAATTGATGACCCATGGCAATTCAAAATATTGGGGGGGAAAAGTGAAAAAACAATGATCTAAAGTGAGAACTGTCCTGTAGCCTTTAGTGCACTAAAGCAAAAAATAACTACGGTACTTGTAAAGTTGTACCATCATTCCTCACCAATCTCTCTCAAACAATATGTCCACTCAATCACCACTGTAAGGGAAACAGCTGCAGACAGGTGCCCTGCTGTTTTTCATTCTGCTCTACGGGAGGAGAAATGAACCAAAATGTAAACTGAGGTGCAGAAACTGAAACTCTAAAGTACCATGAAAATATATTTAACAACGGTGAAAAGCAAGTTACATTGTTTTAATAAGTCACTGTTCAATTTGAAGTGGTAATTCATATAATCCAGATTACAACCGAAGAGTTTATCATTTATCAGGTACACGACAGAACCTGAGAGTTCACCTTTGTTTGCCAGGAAGTTGAAAACAGGAATAACCACGTGGCCCCTCCCGGTGTTGCTGATCATCTCCTTCTCCTGGTCCAGAATGGACAGACGGATCAAAACATCCGGCTTGGAAGTCTGAAACTGAATCGTTCCTAAGACATCTGCCGTCACGTCCACAAAGTATCTGTGGAGAAGTTTCAAAAAGGTTGTGTGCCTTAGTTCCTCAGAGCATCTGCAAAGTTGTCCATCACAAATCTCAGATTCAGACTGTAAACTAAAGTCGAAATTGGATTTTGTATGAGCTTATGGTGAGTATTTATATATGACACACCCTCTTCAACAACGACACGTATAAATCAAACGACACTGATTCCATTCATCTTTTAATAAAAATTCACTTACCGACAGATGAGGTTTTTGTCATTGGGAATGTAATAATCTCTGTATTCCTTCACTGAAAACGTGTTGAGTGGCGTCTCATGGGACATTTTTGGCAGGAGTCCCCTTGAGCCAATCAGACGCATCCTCCACTTGGCATCAGCCGGGAGTGACTCAGGGGTGATGGCCTCTGCTACAAAGGTATAACCAAGCTGCAACGCATGGAAAGAATATGATATAATGATGTCGAAATATTGTTGTTGTTTTTAAAGGGACTGTGTAAGACAGACAGACAGATATAAATAAATCAACAAAACAGAAAGACAGAAAGTTTAGTTTGGCTTTTTTTAGGATTTGTTTCTGTATAATTTGTGAAAGGTCGTCCACATTATTACACCAGCCATCCATAAGACTGTTCCCAGGTGTGGGAAGTTAATTAAAGTGAAGCACCAACAGACCTTGTTTGGTTTATAGACCTGCGCTGCTACTTTGTTGAAAACCATGTGCAGCTCCTCTCCTGTGTCGTTATTTATGACGTGCAGCAGACAGTTAGGGATCGGCGAGTAGACCTTTGGTACCAGCAACATCTCCTCAGAAACCAGGAACACCTCCCTTCGTAAATAAAAACAATCAAGTACACAACAAGATATCTTATTCCAAGGTCTGACTTATTGTCGAATAGATTTCCTCGATTTCTGTTCCAATTATGAAATGATCTGTCTAGCAGTATCCGCCTGGATTCATAGGGGTAGTAAGACGTTCACGGTGTTTTCTAACCTGAAGACTAAGACCCAGGAGTTTGCTGTGTCTGGAAGGGAGACGGAGTAATCAGTGAAGGTGATTCTGGTCCATTCATCCTGCTGACAGGTGTAGAGCTCTGCTGTCCTCTCAGAATGTTCAATGATGTACCTGTGCAAGAACAAGAAGGGGGAAAGCACGTTACAAACGCATTTTCATTGAATATTAAAATCAAAAATATTGTAAAGAGCGTGACAAAACCAACTCATCTTCAACATCTTTATCAGAGCATAACTGAGGTAGAGGATAGTGAATGAAACTTTTAAAAATTACAAATGCACCTTAAATCTCAGTGCGAACTTTGGACTCAAGTGTTTCTGTCAGTGAACAAAAACTACTAACGCTCAGAGGGCCACCAAACAACTCCCCCTATTCCACCATCCATGCACACAGTGACCGAGCCCTCACTGCTCATGCTCGCACATACTTCCTCAGGCAGCGGGTCATTCGGCAGACGCTGCTAGTCGATTGGAACGGGGAGAGCATAAACAGCAGATGGTACCACTGGGAAAAGATGGAACACAATGTGGAAAATGCTCCCTGCCTGGCCACAACAGGCCACCGCAAACAGGAGAGGGAGCAGATTCTGGACGGGCAGTGCAACAGAGAGACTAAACGCCATACGAGAGATAGATATATATATAACACTGGCGCAGACAGGACTGTATTTGGAGCCCTCGTGTTCTCTCGGATGATGACGTATATGATATATGATACATCTGCTTGGTTAGCAAGGTGAGATGTTTTGTGTATGTGTACACGTTACATACATAAATGTGCACACATTCTTTAGAAGAAGAAGTCGATCATTATGTGTATTTTAAGTTTTAATTTACCTGAGCAAGAAGGCAGCGTATTTTTCTGCATCCGACTCAACCTTTGACCACATGTCTAAAAGAATCTGAGATGCTTGGAGGTTCTTCTTCGAGCCTAAATGACAAACACACACACACACACACACACACACACACACACACACACACACACACACACATTCACACACGCACACACATTCGCACACACACATTCACACATTTAGACACAGATAAATAGACACCAATAAAGAACAAGACAAACCATGATGCTAACAAATACACAACACAAAATGTTTCATTGCAAAGTACAATTTGTGCCTTCTTCAGTGATAGGAGTATATTATTCACCAGTTGACTTCACACTCATTTTGACAGACAGGTAACCACTCTGATAGAAAAGAATCTTTGGTAAAAGATGTCACACGCTGTGTTCATGAGTAAGTGTGTGATGTGTTTGTTATTGCACACATGTGGGGAGAAATGCTTAAACAAACAGTTGTGTGTGAAAGATATTTTGCATACGTGTCCTCACATCCTCCCGCCGCCTCTACCTTCCGTGTGCTCTGCTCCTTCTTTTTCAAATAGCCACTTTTCTTAAAGTGATCCAGCTATTATAGCGGGCCAAGGCTGCCTCTATTGAAAGATGGAGACCTCCTGTCACCTTTACAACCACAGAGAAGGCAACAGACAGAAACGCAGGCAGACAGGAGAATCAAAGAGTTGAGGGAGAATAGAGACTTGTGGGATTTTGGGGTTGTTTGAGATATAACAACCGGTGAATATAGCTCTCTAAGATCAGAAAAGGCCAGCTTTTTAAGCTTCCTTTAAATGAAAAGCTTTTCAAAGCGTAGTTAGACAGGCAGCGTTTTTTAAACTATGATTGGTGTTTTGCTTTTTGCTTTAAGTGCCAGTCTGAAAGCTGCACTTTATGCTTTCACAAGTGAATGAATCAAATTTGAGACGACTTAACCATGACAGGCCCATTTCAGGGACATCAAGCTTTTTAGCCTTTGTGTTCATGTTTATGGCTCATAATCAACAGCAATATTTTTTTTGAATTGGTGGCAGATTGTTCCGTAATGATGTTGATCCCTTTTGAATGTTTGGTGTGCTTAAAGCACTTTTAAAGCCATAAACACGAGGTAAAAACCCTCCTTTGCAATGAATACCACCGATTTTTAAATGCTGCTTTAATGAAGCTCCTCATACTCACATATGTGTAATTTATTCAAATCGTGACAGTGTCATGTTCATCACAACTCAAATAGACTCAGTAAGCTTCAGGTTTGGGGAATGAAGAGAATGTCATGTCACCTCGAGTGTTTCTTTAAACAGTGCTACACCGTGGTAGGGGAATTAGCTCAAACTCTTAAAAGGCAGAATGTGCGTCATTTGACACATCAATACAGCAGAAATCAAGTATATCCTACTGTATGTAAATGTCTCTCTGAGTCATGACTGTCTACAATGAGTGAGAAGCTCGAGTCCCGCTGGCTGTACTGTTGTCAGAGCCGTGTTTACATCGTGTTTACACGGCCTTGTGTATAAAGCTGTTTTAGTCAAGGACTACAGAAAAGAAGAACAACATCATAGTCTACTCACTGCTTATTTGGATGTCACGTAAGTGTCTTTAGGTCACGGTCATCCTGTGTCAATTTATGTGCAATTTGTGAAGCTACGAGTTAACCAAAGTGTGCTAACTTTAGCCTGCTAACACAACAATGCAGGACACAGGCAATGGCAACTCGAGCCAAGGACTATATTTTGTCCGCCGCTTGTGCTTAATGGAGCTTAATCATGGTGCGTTCTAATTGATAACTCCTTCGTGCGAACGCGAGGGGAGAGGGGATTGGAGGTGTGCCGCTGGAGGAGAGCGGAGGCGTCTCCAAACAGCAGTTTGCTTTGGTTTAATGCTGGTGCTCAGGGGCGATATCTACTGGATGAAAAAGTCACACATTCTTCCTTTAAGAAAATTGGATGTTAAAACTATTCAATGGAAACTGATATAAATTGCCTGCGACCTGCACAAGAGCTTAACCAGCACTGAGTCAGTTTAATAAATAATTCTTCCAAAGCAACACTGATAAATCTACAAAGGAAAAAGCTGCTCAGCTCTGACTACCTCGTCTTTCACTTTGTGTCACTTTGGAGAGGTTTGGCTGATAGATGCTGGAATACTGTTTGCATGTGTGTGTGTGTGTGTGTGCGTGTGTGTTTGTTTCCTACGTCTGTGCATGTCCTCCGTGGCCACTGCTCATCTGTCAGGCTGTATTAGTAAGAGTGGCGTCTCATCAATACATATTTGTGCCTCTGCTCGGGGGCTCAATATGCATACCAATAGGCTAAATCAAACAGTAAATGGAAGGAGCAGAAGGTGTTTTGTGTGTACATGTGTGTGTATTCAGACACAGACTAATAATCTTCAAATGAAGCTCAGGTATTCTGTTGTTTTAGTTATTATTATTTTCTCCACACCTTGTGCCTTTAGCCCCTCCCCTTCTCTGGAACTCTTACAAACATTGTGCTCTGATGAAGGAAAGCAACATTCAACAGATACATTTTCTGTGCGTGTGTGTGTGTGTGTGTGTGTGTGTGTGTGTGTGTGTGTGTGTGTGTGTGTGTGTGTGTGTGTGTGTGTGTGTGTGTGTGTGTGTGTGTGTGTGTAACGTTACCTGGTTTTGAGGCATTCAGGACCTCTCTCACCAGGTGCCCTTTGAATCCAGCCTGCAGAGTGATGACTGCCTTCACCTCCCTGTCTGTTGGCTCTCTTTCTCTCCAGCCTTCTGGAGGCTCTGCATCTGCTTAACAATAAAAAATTGCAAGTGAATTTTCATATGCTAATACGTACGTATTTGGAATGGAGAATGACAATGTGGTGCTATGAAAAACATCCGTTAGGCATATTTGATTCCTCATAAAAACTTTGAGCTGTGACATTGGCACTTACATGAAGTAGAGAGTTCTTTGGGAACAGTGGTCAAGACTAAAGGGTCGGCTGTGAGGGCCAGTGTAGCAAAGTGCTCCTCTGTTGTCAGCTTTCTTCCCATAGCCTCACACAGCATGTGGTGAAGTGCAGAGTTGAACACCTTAACACACACACACACACACACACACACACACACACACACACACAAGCCATACTTACAGTGGAGTAATATCATAAGTATGTCATACAGTTAGTAAAAAGCTTAAAGCTCCTATGAGGACTTTAGAGCTGGTTATGAAATACACTAACAGAAAGATCGATGCTTCTTTATGATCTTAAAAGCAAACAAGACCATCGGCATGAAAACTGAGAATTTGTTAGAGGCAAAGTGAGTGAAATATTTGACTGTTAAAAGAAAAGCAGGATGACTTATACTGTAAAATAAATCATAAAAAAAAATACTTTCACATGTACAGACCAAAAAAAAAAGATGAGAGGTACGGCTTTGTCCACAGGGGACGCCAAAATCGATACAAACTGAAAGTTCTTCACAGCAGCTTTCAACCAGGATCCTTGTGAAATAAGTATCAGTGCAGTAAATGTTTTGGCACCAAGCAGAGTTGAATCATCTTTCAAGGATTCAGACATACAACTGTATTTGCTTTTCACAGCAGAGCCCAATCCAAAGTGGCATTGGATAAAAATGATAAAAGAAGGAGTCATGATTCTCTCTAGCTAATTTACTCAAATGCACGCTTTGCAGTCAGGTGCACTACTTAATGAAAGTCAGTCTACCGGCATCGACATGGAGAAAAGTGTCAATCACTTAACCAAAGAACAGCATACAAGAAGGTGAGCTTTTCAAATTGTCTACATCCTCACTGAGCCAGAGGTAAACAAGCTACCTTGCGGTGTTTTGCTTGGTTGGTGTCGATGTTTTGGGGCCGGTGAGCCTCATCCAGGGCTTGTCGAGCGGCTGGCAGGTCCTGCACGTGGCTGAAGGAAGCCACCACTCTGCACAGAGCCCTGAAGATGCATGAGGCCTGCTCAGTGAAACCACAACTTTCCTGTTAAAGACAGAAACACAGATGGGGAGTACTTTAATTTCTGTTGAATAGCGATGAATTAAACAGAAATAAGGTTAAATAAAACAGAAGAGCAGAACACCCACACATTGGGACTGTGTGGAAAATTGCTTCGAGCAGGTGAGCTGTGGATGGCAGACAAGATCAAAACATTGCTTCTTTGTTTTTCTCACAGGCATTAGACTTTCAATACACCCATGTGTCTGAAATTATTTCTGTTTCAGAAAGATGATATTTTCAGCAACAGAAACATCAGGCTAAAATCTAGGAAAGCAGAGGGAAAGACTTACTGACATGGTGTGATTTATTAAACTGAGGCAAGCCCTTTCCAAAAGGTTACAGCCAGGATATTGCTACAAAGGCAATTTCCTCCTCCCCTCTCTGTATATTCAACCAAACTCTGTTCTGTACTTTTTAAAACTTCACAACTTAGGATGCACGGGTTGCACTCTCCATTTGTTTGTCTTGTATGTGTGTGTATGTGTGTGTGTGTGTGTAGTCTTGGGGTGCAGCCTTGTTAATGAAATTCATGCTCTGAACTGTTTCTTGCTCCTTTGTTTAGTCACCACGGTATTTCTCACTCACTACATGTCCTTCTCAGAGCCACTTGGTATGTGTGTGTTGCGGGTAATTTTAGCTTTATAGTGCGAAAATGATCTGGAGGCTGAGAATAGTATTAAAGCAATATGCATATTGTGTTTTAAGTGTCTTTTAGCAGAAGATGAGGGTAGACATGATGCTATGTTGAAGCAGGGCTACATATATATTGATTTATTGACATGCTCCTTTCCGTTCTGTATCTCACTCCAGCTGTGGTCAGAAAGTTCCTCCACAGATAAAAGATAACTATATGACCATGACTGTAAACAGTAAACTAAGGCCCTCTGTCACCTTGGTAAGCTGCGCCATGACGGTTTCTTCATCCCCAAAGATAAACGGTGTTTTGCTGCACAGGTGAACGTGGTAACCCAGTGCTGCCTTCGTATGGAAGGACAACACATGGCGCCTGGAGGAGGGAGAAAGACTTGATTATTATTAAAAAACAGGACAACAGTCCAGACTCACTGTACCCAATAAAACAGAGGACATCAATCTTTAAGACTTTGTATCATAGCTATATGTGCTCCCCCCCTTAGTCAATCAAAGAGGGATGTCGCCTTCTTAGATGGTTTCAATTGAGACGTCACGACTGTACAATTAGACAGAAAATGTGAATAACTAGCAACAGTCCATGCATTTCACTGAATTCCCTTTCAAGTCTTAATAATGGAACTCTGTTTCTGTCACAAGGGCAGCCTCCTAATGTCCTGTCTGCTGAGTGCCAGGCTGAGTTCACAGGGCCTTGTCGGGCAAGAGAGAAAGAAACCCCACTTCCATGGTCCCATTAGCTTTACATAATTCAACAATCCAAGCCTAACTAGATGGATGAGCATCAGGCAAGTGCTGCAGGAGAAGACGACATTCTACAAAAGAGAAATGGAAGGGAGAGGGCGAGAGAAAGAGAGAGAGATAGAGGAGAGTAAGGAGGAGAAGAAAGGGAATAAAGGCAAATGGAGGTTGAGAGGAAAAGCAAGGGACATGTATAAAGGGAGAGGGATGGCAACACTTAATAGACTAACACAGGTTAGGATGTTCCAATATTGTGAAAGAAGTGGACACCGGGGTCAGTGAAGACATTAAAGGAGATAGTGTAACACCTACTGATGGAATGACCTTAACAAAACAGAGAGAAAAAGAGAGGGAGTGCATTCAAAAATGGTCGCCGCTGAGAAGCACGGACACATCGGCTCATCTCTCTTAGTGACAGTGTGCTATGGGGCATGTGGGCATGATAAGTTGAGTGCTATGTGTGTGATTATGGCTCAGTGGTAATTGCACTGCTGCACACCTGCACATGACCCCAGAAACTAGGCCCTCTGATTCTAGGCCAAGCAGCACCCATTAATAGAGACTAGGACAGAGGCTTTTTGCTGCTTTCCGGAGCATCCAAGGTAGGCAGACATCCTCTGCTCACTACAGTATGAGGGCTTTAAGTAGACTTCAGAATGGCAGTGAAAAATCAAAATAAGAGTGAAAAGCTTCCTTTTCAACCAAAGCTCCCAAGAGTGCCCTGCAAAAAAAAAAAAAAAAGCATACATTTTTAACACAGGTTCCCAAAGTGGGAATAAAAAGCTCTAACCTTGGCAGCAATGGTATCGTTATGATGAGTGCTGAGGGTGATTTAAGGTTATGAGATGTACGCAAATACTTGAATATCATATTTGAAGAAGCATCAACGTAGATTACAGAAATAAGTAGCACAGATTTGCAACGTTCTAGTCTGCACTGGTTCCCTCATGAGCCTTATCCGAGCTTTATTTTGATCAATACATTGCACAGTTCTCGGTATTCATCAATGCTGTCCTACCCTGGGGGTAAGTTAAGCATGGCTGCCTTCGAGGACGTAGACTTGATGGTGAGAAGTGGCAGCTGAGACTGCAGGCTTATCCAGGAGTACGGCTGAGCCATAAGAACTGCAGACCTGCGTGCAGCTGTCATTTCCTTTTCTAGGAGTGGACATAAAAGGTAAAAGGGTCAAACAACACTGTCAAATATCACAAACATGGAGATTGTGATCATACATATTTAAATCCTGATGATACTTATATTATCAGAAAACTGTTTTTTTATCTAGCAACAGATGAGTGTGTGTGTGTGTTTTTTTATAGATAGATTCTTACTCTCCTCGGCTGTATCTCCCCAGAGGAGCAGAGGAGAGAAGCTGACGAGGATCTGTGAAGTTTGCAGGCTGTCCACACACAGGTAGTGAGTGCCTCTCACCTCTAGACACTGGGGAGAAACACACACACTCACATGCTGGCTTTAGATTTCAGTTTGAAGGCAGACAAGGAAAATAACAAGTGTAAGAGGGGAAGAAGAGGAAGCCTTAGGGAGGGATGATGGATAAACTGATAGCGGGGTAGCTTAGTGAAAGATGGGACGGTAAGGAGAGGAAATAAGAAGAAATAGGAAAAAGCTGAATACGATTAAGAGGCATTTAAAGTGACATCTGGGTAGGAGAGGCCAAAAAGGTGAATTTACACTGAAAGGAAAAAGTGGTGGGTGAAAAAGACAAAGCGGGAGGGGTGAGAAAACACAGATAGAGAACAAGTGGAGGGGGGGGGGGGGGTTGCCAAGATTTTTGTGATATTTTTGTTTTTCCAAAGATCTACAGGTGGGAGTAGAAATTCAACCAGTGTGATCAAACAGGGAGGAAAAAATGAAAGCTCTCTGCACTTAACACATCTTTTAGACCAAGAGGTTACAGACAAAGTGTTTTTAAAGACTTACACTGAATGGGAACAAACACTGATTTACAAAAAATCTCATCAGGGCACTAATGACTGAATACTTTGTAAAGGATTAGGTTGTATAATATAGAGGACGGTGTGCATGTCTGTGTGTTTTCATGTGTGTACCTCATGGCTCGCTACAGCAGATGACACATGGAGGGACCCAGTGGTAAGAGAGTGCGTAGATCCATTACAGGTGGGGCCTGTCGCAGCTTTGGGCAAGACGGTGCTCTGCAGACACAAACACACACACACAGTGAAATGAATAACAACACATCCTGTGCTGACTGTAATTATTCAGAGCACCAACACATGGAGTCACCTGGGAAAATCACTGCAAATCTTACGTTAGAAATAGGCAGCACAGAAGAAGGAACATGCAGACATTTTTCATTTCTGTATGTTATTTCATGAACCATACTCTACCTTAAAATGAAATGTATGGACATGATGTGGGTAGATCTGTGGTTTATGGAAGACCAAGAGATTCCTGAAAAAAAAAGAAGGAATACACAATATTTTTAGCCTAAATCTGGATTTTGTTACTTCTTCAGCTTTTTCCAAATTGTATATATCTAACTGCAGTGCACAATTAAATGTGTGTGTATGTGTCTCACTGAAAGCAGTTAGCAAAGTCCTCTAGGTCCACCCAGGTCTGCTGCAGGACGGATTTAAGAGGAGCAGAGTGTTCCTCAGTAACTCTCTCCTTTGCTGCAGTTTTGGGGTGATCTGGAAGGAGTTTTCAGACACCAGATATAAGCATGACATTGTTTGTGATTAAGAAAGTATTTGTTAACATTATTCTCTATGTAAAGCAGTAAGACTGTAGTAGTCAGCCACTTAGCTGACCAAAAAGCAACACATTGTATTTAATCTAATCTCATATTGCTTCTATAAATCAGCAGCATCCAAACATAGGAAAAATATGTCTTTTATCAAGCTGAGTAGCATTTGAGTTGACTGGTGTTTTCATGCCACACTTAAACAGATATAGAAAAGCCTGTGAAATCTCCCATTTCAAAATGCTGCGAGTATCAAAAAGCCTTTCCTCTTGTGACTCATAGCAAGTTATCCTAGACTCAAATCATTATCTGAAACCTGGTGAGCCAAATTGGCCAAACTCCCACATAATGGCACGGTGTAAGCGCACATGCACATCCATACGCCCACTCGCTGACTCCCACAATCTCAATGCATGCAGAGCGTAGCCATAGACACATGCAGGCAGACACACACTCCACCCTTAAAGCACACACACAGTTGCTCTGCCCCCAAGCTCCTCTCAAAGCCAGATGTCTGATCAGAGAGCTGAGGCGGCGAGGGCCACTGGCTCTGCTGCTGAGCAATGGCGGTCCGCTAACTCAAACTGCAGGTGTTACTAAGCAACTAAACGGGGGCAGAGAGAAGGCAGGGAATTGGCTATTTGTCATAACGCATAATTTCAACCCCAATGTCTTTAAAGTGTCTTGGCAAACCAAAGGAGATATTGAGAGAGAGAGAGAGAGAGAGAGAGAGATGGAGGCCAGAGAAGCAAATGCTTATGATCACATTGATCAGACTAAGTTGCTCGGATGCTGCTTAAGTCAACCATTTATGAAGACCTTAACTTTTTTCAATATCCCCCAAAGCTGAATTAACAAGCATCTGCCCATTCTAGTAGCTTTATTACTGCCCTCATGTGGGGCTGTTTAGTTTTATGGTAAAGTGCAGATCATTTTAATTTAGGGCCCAGCATTGCAAAGACACTGGTTTTACCATTTGAGTTGTCATCATCGTCCTTCTTCTTGTCCTCTGCAGTAACCTTAAGGGAAACAGGAAAAGAGAGAGAGAGAGTGAGAAAGATAGTTAGAGAGAGTGGTTGATAGAGTTACACGGCCAGAGATCCGCCTCCACCCTCTAGTGATTTCATGCCAGCTGTGGCGTTGCACCATTTTCGCGAACACCCCGGGACACAAGACACGGTTTTAATGTGACAAGGGCTGCTCCTCTCCCGCTACAAACACCACCAGGGAACAGCAGCGCTAATTTACTTCCCCTGTCAGAGACAAATGAAGACTTATTATATTGTTTATCATGTTGTTCCTCAACTGGGCTGATTTCATACTTGTCTGTCCAACACAAGAAAGGAATGAGTCATTATCACATTTTTCAAATATTATGTCTGAGCCAGGCAGGACATGGTGTCTGGAAACAGGACATGGATAATAAAGCTAGTTTCCACCGGATTATTCAGCTCTGAATAAGAAATGTGTATTTTTTCTGTAACTTGAAGCAACCCCAGCAAGACTTTTCTAATGAGTCAGAGTGCGTGTGTGTGTTTCTGTGTGTGTGAGTCATCACTTATTTGAATAAGTACCCGGAGACCCAGACAGACGGAAAGAGGCATTGTGACTGGAAGCACACTTCATCTCCTCTCGACCACAATAACACTTTCGCTCTAACAAAACATGTAAACGTGTGTGCGTTGTCGCAAGGGTAGACAAGACTCTGGGTCGAGTACCAAAGCAAGCATGGCAGGTTCTGTCCGCCCACAGAATACCGTTTTATTAGATCCCTCACCTGTGTGTAGTAGGAGGACACTGAGACTGATAGATCTTACACACAAGGCTCTTGGGATTTAAGCTAGTACTTTCGGAGGAGAAAGCTTCTTTTTTTTCACAGTGATCAAATCGTAGCCATGGGTTTGGTGGAAGAGGGGGCACTCTTTTAATCCCACACTTCATGGGGCTTTATTTCACACAGCCACAGTTAAGTCTTTGCTCACAAAGAGACTTCCGCTTTTTTCCCCTGAAGTGAAACTTAAAAGTAAATCATAAAATCAGGGTTGACATCTCTTTGTGGCTGTTTAAATCTCACAGGCACAATGAAAATCACTGTTTTCTTGGGCTTCGGTGGAATTTTGGAAACTGTATTTCTCTGTTATATGTAAATGAAATCATGGAGGTGATGTGTTGATTTAACGATTTCAGGCACCTTATAGTTGAATCACCAAAGTTACACAGGAAGCTAATTCTTTAACCCCCCCTTTGCTGAGTGAGTAGGCCATTGCAGGTATTAAACATCATGTGACACAACCTTCTACAATTCTAGGAGCTGCATAGATGGGGAGGTTAGTGCTGTCAGCGTAGGTTCACAGAATCAGAGGGAGAGGACGAAAAACAGCAAAAAACCCTACTCACTTGATGTACAGTCCCCGAACACATGACCCGCCATGTGCTCGCGAAGAGCAGGAACACACATTCAATAAAAAAAATGTGGCACATGTATGACACACACACCCCAACAGTGCACGTGCGCGCGCGCACATCAAACGACACATCAAATTAGCGTGTATACTGCCCTAGCCCGGCCGCTCTATAACTGGTCACGGTTACACAAGAGGGCGATTAATATGAACTCTATTTTTTCTCTGTATGCTAGGAGTGAAGTGTAATAATGAACCCCCCAGGAGGCGCAGACACTGATGGCTCACCATCTAATTGCACTGCTTTTTTCATCATTGCGGTACACGACCTCTCCCTGTTTGAAACCCACGCGCCCCGCCGAACACCAGAGATCCTCTGCTTCCTGCGCCACTTTCATCTCTTCCTGTCCAACTGTCGCTTTTGGTCCATTTTTCAGACCCCCCTTCTGTCTTATTCAATACAGTTGTCCCTCTCTCTTTATTCCTCTCTCTCTCTTTTTCTAAGCTCGTCTCTGTGTCCGTCTGTGTCTCTCTTGCTTCTAAAGCCCAGCCTTCACATCCCTACTCATCTGCCCTCTCTTGCTGTTGCTGTCTTTAGTGCAGATGTGCCCCTGGTCAGTGGTGGCATGGCTGGGAGACAACAGAAGTGACTTTGAGACTGGGGGATGGCAGCCTTGTTGTCACTGACACACACAGCTACCCGGGTGAGCCTTCAACTGCATATTTACAAGGGGGGGGGGGGGCAGTAGAGGAAATAACAAGAGGAGACAACATTTTTTGGCTAGCTGTTATAATTCTATAATTCTATAGTGGGATTTGCTGGACTTCAGACACCCTCAGAGCTATTCAAAAAATGACCTTAGGCAACCAGAATCAATTAAGGTTTTATACTCAACCAGAATCATTATTAAACACACACATTGTGAATGTTTAAAAATGACTTTTGTGCCCGAGCAAACAGAATCTCTATTTACCTCTATTTTGTCTGTTGTGCCGTTCGGGGACTTAGAGATGCATTCAGCTGCATCAGACTCAAGTCCTTCTCTGCGGTCTCTCTCCTCTCTCTCAGCAATGGACACCAGCAGGGATCCATGGGAACGCCTCCTCTGAGCGCTCTGCTTGGCCTCTCTGACACACAAAGACACATTTTCATGCTGCATGTTACAACGACATACGGCATCACATCATAGTCATGACATACCCATCTCATGGCAACACACTGTATCATCTACAGAATGAGTCATGCATGTCACATTATAGACATGGAAAGACACTGGAGCAGCCTTTCTGTCGTAGCATTGCTTTGATGTATTTATATACGTGTGTGTGTGTGTGTGTGTGTGTGTGTGTGTGTGTGTGTGTGTGTGTGTGTCACATTTTTCATTGCCCTGCTGCAGGGAGAAACAGGGGAACAGATTTGGGGACAGTAAAAGGTTCAGGAAAGAGTGTTCAAATCATGACACTTTACTATGTTTAACCACAGATAGAAACTTCTTTTTCACTTTCCTTCCTCCACTCTGAGTTCAGAGCACAGGTTAGCTATAGAAACATGAAATGTGCAGAACAATAGAAAAATACTCATCCTCTTTCATATCAAAGTTTTAGATCATTTCTGTGTACGCACAGCTCTGGGGTCGGGCCAACGCTGCTCTTGACACGGTAGGAAAGAAAAGGGCTGGCTACCTCTATGAACCACTCTGGCTTTGACAAAGGAAGCTCTACAATAAAGAGAAATGGAGAAAAAAAATCTCACACATCATGCCAGCACTACTTTTTCACACTCTTCCGCTTTTCATGCACTTTTTTGTTTCCCTCAGAGATCAGCTGATGTCAGATAAGCCTGAGCCAGCAGCTATTTTCATTACAGAAATATTGTAGCTATCCTCCACCTTCTTTCTCATTTCAGCATGTGGTACTGTGTGCCCTCTGTACTGCAGCTTTCTGAATCTCCTGCATTAGCACTCGCTCTCCTTTCTAGTCATGTTTATTTATGAAATTCACCTACACTCTATCACATAATTTGTGATTTTTCATTTGTTTGATATCCTCCCCTGCATCCTCCTCCTGGTTTCCCCTTCACCATCTATCCTTCCAAATATTATTTTAACTTTTTTTTTTTTTTTTTTCCTGCCTCCTTCTCAGTCTCTCACGCACTCCGTGGTTCATCGGAGATCACAATCTCCTTGCGCTGGCGGATGAGTTTCCATCGGGGCACAGGTGGAGGTTTGGGCGGTGCCTCCAGCTGGCACGCTCGGGTTCTGGTCAACAGGACGATATGGCTGTGCATCAAGGAGAGACCGTACTGACGAAGATACTCTGAGGAGTTAGCCTGTGAGCAAGCATGTAGACAAAAGCACAAAAATGAATATCAATCTAAACCCACTAAGGAACATTTAAAGTGCATTTCAACCGACTAACCCTACAGATCATAGACGTCTGGAAACTGTCCACCAATTAGCCATAGCTTGAGTGTAAATTATAAAACAAGTGAGGCCTGTTGAGGAAGAGCATCCAAATAGAACACACCATGTCCCCAGGTCACAAGTACAATGTTTCATCTCCTTCACCCTCGTCTTGTTATGGGGCTTTTGTTCATTTTCACTGTGGCATAGAACAGAGGTGACGAAAAACAGCATCCATTTTTAAAGTATCTTAACATATGGATAGTCTTCTACATTAAGGGTAAAGGTGACATTTACGGTATGTGTTATGAGGTCGAAAATGAACTTCTGGGGCTCTGGTGACCGAGTGGCCCCGTGAGAGGCTGTAATCCTCAAACTGGGCAGTCCGAGTTCAAACCCGACATGTGGCTCCATTCCCACATGTAATTCCCCATTCTCTCTCTTACCCCAATATCTAACTCTATCCACTGTCCTGTCTCCCCAATGAAGGCCCCAAAAATAAATCTAAAACAAAAATGTGTTTATAAATAGTTTTAATCAATATCTTTCAACAGAAAAATGTAGCAAGAATTGCTCCCAAAAAAAACCCTGAACAGCTCCAGTATGTCATGGATAGATGTTGTGTTAGTTGGGTTTGCAGTTTCCTCTCCAGAAGACATTCTTGCTGCCACACTTTGTATTCTTCTGTGATGGACACAGCCACACACTAGCAGGTTATAGGCCTTCACACTCACATCATTATGTGTTGTCCTCATTAGCAGTCACTTAATATTACAGTACACAACACAGAATCCATTTGTCTGGTTTAAAAGGTGTCGATTTGCACGTTTGATAACCTATTTATCTTGATGAAGTACACACTATGACCTGAAACTGATTCATTGTTGTTTGTTGGTGTAATTAAGATTTAATACTTCATGTTTCCATTCCTTTGAGTTTCCTGGCCCGCTGTGTCTTCTTCCTGGTTTGACCCGAGGATTGGTGCAGAGCTTGGCTTTATTTACAAGTGTAGGGACAGCATGGGGGGGGGGGGTCAGGGTTTCTTTGTTCAATTTTAGTTTTTTATTTATAAAGTCCTGCCCTGTGAACACTTTTTGATTTAGTCAGCTGGTTCAAATATCCTTACTAACTTTTGTTAGTGCATGTATGGCAAACAAGAGAGGAGGAGCAGAGAGGAAGACTTACCATTTGTCCAAACCCAAAGGAATTATTATGTGGATGTAAGGGGTAATAGCTGGCACACACCACTACCTCAGGGGTACCTGGGAAACACACACATCAAGACAAACGTAAGTAGAAATATGCAAACCCAAACTAAAGCACACATCCATAAACATACTAAATCTATATACTTTAACTGACTGACTAACATTGCAGACCTCACCCTGACACAATAAGGATTAGTTCAATTTAGAGATGCCAATGAAAATGATGCTGATTTAGGTTTAATTTCCTGATATAAAGTGAACCCCTGGAGATGTGTTCGCACTGTTGGCCTCCACAGGTATACATAAAGGCAACAAGAGAATATCTACTGGTTATCTCTGGAGCTCCCTGCCCCCCTATAGTGCATCTTAAGAGCATATCATATACGAAGCACATGGGCCAGAAGACATGGAAAATCAATTTGAGGGACCATAGTGAAGAGAGATGGGAGCACCGCTAGACTAATAAAAAGGCTACACATTAAGAATTGAACAGAAAAGTGGTTCTCTCACTGCATAGTGATTTATGCATTTCAATGAAGGAATGTTGTGAGCAGTGACACGGCGACAGGGAAAGATTGTGTGGGTCTCTGGTGTTTGCATTGAAGTGTCCTTGTGCATTAATGTTATTATGAAGTATAAGCACTTTGTGCATGCATGTTATTGCATTATGCTAATATATTCAACACTTCAATTATTGTGAATAAGTGGGATCATACGAGAAACTAAGGGGCAGATTGCTGAACATTGTTTGTATTTCACACCCCTGGAAGTTCAGCTCGTTTCTGTTATCCTAAGCAGGGTTTTTAGAAGACAAATGCTACACTATGCCATATATGATGTGCATTGCTAAGGATGATCCTACCTTCTGTTGTTTAAGAACTCCAATTAAAAATGAAGAGTTCAACCTTGAAAATCATTTTTAATCTCTGTACCCAAATGACCTGAGACAACTCAAAGCCACACACTGTTTTTTCTGACGACATCATTCAATCCTGACTTCCATCACACAACCACACTTGCCTTGGGAGGCTCTCCTGCCCTGAGGGAACACCAAATAATTCACCCTGCCACTGCTCCCTCTGCTGGTTTATTTATAGTCCACCGCACACACATTAACGCTCGCTGCGCTCCATTATACATGAGCTTGGGAAAACAGGAAGTGATGCTTGAAACAACAGGAAAGGGGCAGCAGGGCGCCAGCCCACTGAGGACAGAAATTGATGAATTTTTGCAATACAGCACAAAGTGACCTTAGGCCTGCAGCTTGTCCCAGTGCTAAAGTTAATCACCAAGCTATACTATGAATGTTGCAAAGGCGCATGTGTTATGACTGCTATATGAGAATCACATAGAAAGGAATCATTGATAAGTGCGAGTTTCTGTAGGACAATGAAATATTCATTCTCATTCTCCATACTAGTTAAATTATGGATGCAGGGAGGAAAATAGGGACATACACACACTGTGCATTCACATACATGCATACAAAGGTAAAGTGTGGTCCTGCACATATACAAAGGCACACACAAGACTTAAACACAACATATGGTTTCTAAACAACCCGTTGATAAATGAATAAGCTGTAGTGCATACTAGTAGTGTGCTTAATGGATGATTGATTTAATTGACTCGCTCAATTAAATGTGCAAGCAGAGTGTGTAATGGAGATGTATGTTCAGTATGCGTTTGTGGCTTTCTGCATGTGTGTGTGTGTGTGTGTGTGTTTGTGGGTGAGACTGTGACACCATTCAGACCTTCACTTTTCTTCGGCTCATGCAGCGGACTCCTGCTGTCATTAAGGCTGGATTCTCTCCCTGCAGCTGGATCTGCAGTCTGAGGCTTCATCTCCGCTAAACTCTCGTCTGGATGTGTAAATATCGGGATGCTGTCACGTAAGAATTCCCAGGTTTTCCCCACATGCACAAACCTGAATGGAGTAGAAATAATGATTGTAATTATGACAGGCTACAAGATTGAAATAATTACTTTGTGCATTTAAAAATGATCTACCCGTCATGTGTTGGCGCTTACTATCAGTTTGGGCTGGTATTGAAATAAATGGGCTTTGTTGTGAGTGTTTAAATCGAATTTAAAAATCTATTTTCATTTCATTTATTTCACAGGAAAAGATTCAAAGTAACATCACAAAAGTTACAGTTAAACGGGCCTGACTCAGTTCAAACTGGTTTACAGCAGGTTCCTGTTCTGCAGCACATACAATGAAGATCACAACCACCAATCAGACTTGACAGCAACACAGACAATCAGAAGGAGGGGGGTTGTAACTGAAATGAACAATACATTAGTTATATCAGTGATTACAAAGTTTGTCCATTCATTAGGTGGTGTTAATACGCCTGCTTGAAATGCCTAACTGAGGTTGTTGTGCTGATATAATAAGGGACCTCATTCCTGATTTGAGTGTATGTATGAAAGAGCGATCTCTGACCACAGCTGTTTGTGTAAGCTGGTACTGGGATTAATGCTTGAGAGAGTGATCCAGTGACACTTTCCTGTTTGTTTAGGAGTATCTTTTTTGATACATCACTGTTTTCCATATAAGTGTTTATCCACCTCATCTGAGCGCCCTTCTGATTTTTTTTAGACAAACAGTAAATAGAGGAAACGACATCATCATATTTATATGTGTCCAGTATAAAAACAGACTTTTCAACAAGTTGAGTTGCACTGATTTGGAGCCCTCCTGTTTATTTCTTCAGTTTACAACACAGCCACTGCTCACATATCAGATAAGGTATACTGTTTTTGCACTCCCTCTTGGACCTGAGTTGATTCTGTTTTTTTATCCTGTTACTTTATTGTTTTCTATTTGCAAAAACAAACAAACAGCTGAGGTCTTTATATCAGCATTTCTGTCTTGCTGGAAAATAGAGCACATTATTCAATCTTCTCTCTACTTCGCTACACACAAGTTTTTACAGAAGGTACTCCAAACTTCTATGAACAGCAATTATAAATGAAAAATGAGAAAACTGAAGCTTCACTGCACTTATTCTCCTTTTTTTTAAGTTTACCCCATCGAGAGGGCTGAGGAGTCTTTAAAATCAGACGACCTTACAAATCAGTTCCTACTACAGTACTTGTTAGCTTGCTTGTGGTGGAAAGTGGCAGCAGACGGAAGTTATGATGAATCAGAGCAGTACTTTTGCCTTCTTTTAAATACGTCACAGGCACTTTTAAGCAGAGTGCTAAAGTCAAGTGGTCAAGCAGTATTTTTTTCTTTTTTCCAAACTAATGCTTCATCATGACTCGTGATCATGGCATGTGACTGTCCGTACTTTTGTAGAGAGACACATTTCTCTGCTTGATGTCGCAACATTGACTGGTATAGAATAGTATACTCAAGAGGAAATGATATGCAGCCAGCTTGTCAGATTGTGTGAGTTTATTCAGTGCCCACAGGAGTTGTTGTGATGCTCTAACAGGGATTAGATGCTCTGTCTGATTCTTACTCTGTTTTCTTTTTCAGAGGGAAGAAAAAAAAGAGAGAATGTCAATTCCAATATTACACAATATAAGACACAACAGGGAGAAACCTACAGAGGAAAAATTAGAACAAGAGTTGCAGAAAGCAGAGGTGTAAACATCAATGAAGAGCTTACTTTAGAGGACTGATTTCTGGGATCCAGCCGGTGAGGATGTGGATGAAGGTGAACTCTCCTATCTCACCACGGTTCTCTGACACTACACTAAGAAACAAACACACACACACACACACACACATTGTTTAAGAAAAGATGCAACAACTTGAGACTCATCATCCATAGTGGCACTGTTATCAAAACAAACTTGCTTATGAATCCTGAAGTTAAATGGTACGTTGTACACTTGACATTCAAGTGTTTGCACTCATGGCAATGTTGTTGCCAGGCAAATTAGAACAAATGTGGATATTACCTTTTCTTTTCTGTGTCTTTATTTCCCCATCACGTTCAGGATTGACACCAGTTAAAACAGCAAAAATGACTGACCTCCATGAACTGAAAATATCATTGTTTTAGATGAAAATGTGTACTGAAGGATTACAGATACTGAAACTGACGTCTTTACCTAAACTACTCTCCGTGTGACTGAATGACAAGGACACAGGCTCAGTGTATGTTCTACAGTTACACACTTGTGTCTTATGCGTGTTGCAGGTATTATAGAATGCATGTATTCAGTGCACAAAAATGTTCAGCTGAAACAGTAGCTGCAGCAGTTCTAATTGGTCCTTTTGGGATCCTGTAGCCAAACCTGTACAGTCCACAGTGATGATCCTCAAAGAAGTGTAATCCACACAACTAAAACAGTAATGCCATACTCCATAACCACAGAAAAAAAAGCTACTCAGCACCAAAGTGAAGAAGCCTTCAAATTACATTTTTTATTCAATAAAAAGGACTACCGAAGCCCCCGCAGACTTCTGGAAAAAAGTTTGGTGCCAGTTCAATACGAAGAACTTTCACTACGACTTATAAATGATTCAACGAGAGAGCGGCTTCTTTGTTTCCTGTCAGGGATGAAACATTTATACCTCGACCTTCTGTAGAAACTGCAACAGCCACCTTTGCACACGCCATGTTGCCCCATCACAGACAGGCACATCGCCTGTCTGTCACCAAATTCAGCACAGCCCGAGGCAGGTGAAGGTTCGGCTGAGTCAGCAAAAGACACTCTGTGGGGGCCCTGCAGGTGTTTGAGCTTTAAATTGTGTTGTTCACCTCATTAGGTACATTTGTGTATGTTTTAAGGATTTCCTCCAAAATGGTGTTATTTGTTCTTCTTTGTGTGCCTCTGGGATTGTTCCACTGGGGCAAATGTAGTCATTTCAATTGAATTATCCATCAGTGTGTGCTGTTACAGCGGCTTTCTTAAAGTAAGGATACACAGTTATATACCTGGAAGAAAGTTAACTCTTAAGATCTCCCACTTTAAGACTTAAACAACTGTTTTGTTGGGGGATTGCTGAGATGCTTACAAATATTCTGTTGGAATCTACAGTAACTCACTTTGTGTTGGCCACTTTAATGAGAGCCTTAGCCAACAACATAGGCCAAAGCTCTGACTGACAGGTGGAGGCAGGGAGAAGCAAGTTGTTTTCTCCATCAAATGGCAAGGAATCATCTACCGTGATCCTCCGCCAACAACCCTGCAAGCAAAGGACAAAGATTCAGTATGCGGAGATGATAGTGACTAACAACAAATCAAAACAACAAAGAAATTAGACTGTCCTAAATCTGTTTAGATTTTATACAGACTGTAGCAATCCAAGTCATTCGGTAAAAGCGAGGTTTGACCTTTAGTTGAAAATAAATGTATATGCTTTCTTGGCAAAAGTCAGATGAAAATCAATACCAATCTCATGGCTCTAGGCTACAGCCAGCAGCAGATATCAACAAGCCCAGTAAGCTTTGTCCCGGCAGCGGAGGCCAGGCTCTCGTCTCGAGTAGACAGAGCTCCCCCCACCTTAAGCCAGGTGATCTAGCACTACTACCAGCCGTCGTCCCTGACGACCAGCAACCACCATGGGACTGTGTCGTCCCCACAACCACCGCCGTCCTTATTCATGCACGGCCTGCTCCGACCTCCACCTCAGGGGCAAGGAAGTGTGGACAACGGGAACGCGAGGAATACAAAGGAGAAATTCTTCCTGCATGTTATCCCATATGCTCTTTTGTAAAGCGTCTCGAGATAACACTTCTTATGAATTGCCGCTATACAAATAATGATTGATTGATTGATATCTTAGCTTAGCATAAGGACTGAAAACAGTAGGAAACAGCTAGCCTTTCGCATTAGTTTGAGTCTTGAGAAAAACAGAGAGGCGAAAAACGACTAATTTACCAGGGGTTTGCTGCCGGGATTGTTTTATTTTGCTTCCTATATCAGCCGAGCAAAATTCAAACTTTCCTTTAACGTGTTGAATCTTCAATACAACACAAACGCAAAATATGGTACGTATTCAAAGTTATTTTGCATCACTTTCTTGTGTGTTGCAAACTAATAACGCTGATAGAAAAATTATCAACCATTTAAGTTCAACATTTTAAAGGTAACCTCTTTTAAATTTTTCATCTTACTTGGAATGGCACAAGTCAAAAAATGTGTTTCTAATGATTTTCATAAAAGTATACTGTGCAGCTACTACAAGACATAGCTATAAGCCCAAAGAGAGATTTCCCCCCCTAAAAATCCAATACATACAGTAGCTCACCACATCTTATTCTTCAACCTATTGTCTTTATAATGCAACACATCATAACATGAGCTGCCTCATTCATGCGTCTTAGCATCCTGATTGGTGTCAGAGCCTGTTACATGCTGTCTGTGTGGTGGTCTGTCTGTGGCCGTCTGGGGGAGTTTCACACTGCTTGTAAGAAAAAGCAGCACAAGCAGGTGATAATCTGACTGACTGCTCACAGCTGCTCCTCTCCTTATCTATCAGAGAAGTGTTCACAAGCAGTGCAAGCCTCCGAACAGTCCTGGTAAGCGCACACACTCCTTTTCTTAGATGCTCTTCTACCTTCTTGTCACAGCGTCCCTCTGAGGAGAAGCTCTGTGTGCTCGCAGATGTGGTAAAATAGAGTGCAAAAGGGCAAGTTAGGCAGGACAGAGAAGAAAGGGAGAAAGGGAGAGAGACAGAGTAAAAGGATGAGAAAGACAGAGGGGGGTAAAATGAGAATGGGAAGAATATTCACAACAGGGTAAACTGTTGGAATGAGGGACTAATGTGGAACTATAAAACGATCATATGAGCAGGGGGAAAAATAGGTAGCCTATGAGCAACAAGAGGCGAGGAAATGACAAGGAGGGGGGTTGGGTGCTTAATGCCATCTCAACAACCATCTGTTAGCGTGCTATGGTTGGCACAGGGACTGCTGCCTACAACCGTGTCATGCCAGTTTGTCAAGGCGAGAGTCACAGTGTTATAGAACACCATCAGTTTTTGCTCCATCTTTTCTTCTCTCTCTTACTGACCCACATTCTTGTGCCCGAAGAAGTCCCCTTTTCTGAAATGAACTGACAGTATGACAGAGTGCCCACTAGTTAGAGATCTGTGGCAAGGAACGCGCGTACGGAAACTTGTAGACAAGCAACTTTAAGATGTAATATAATGCATTACATTTATCTTGAGGTAAAACTCCTTGAAATGTTTACAAATAATTAACATGACTGGCACTAGAGTGCATAAAGCCCTCTCAGGGTGGTGCCTGCTCTCATGTTCCCACTTGACGTAGACACCCAACTTGAGCCTAGCTCTCTGAGAAGCAGCTGACTCCTGTTAAGCCCTATCTATTCATCAGGCAGTGTATGAAGCCCAGCCACTTTTGGCACAGCAGTGAGACTGATTGATTTGAGCTCTGAGTGGATAAGACTTTTTCATCCCTTCCCCCCTCCAAGCGTCAGTCCTTCCTCATTCCCCTCTCATCTTCTGCATCCTATGGGGTCCGATGAGGAATACACTGCAATCTTATGCCATGCATTGCATCAAGTATAACAGGAATAAATAACAAACAGGTTTTTTTATAAAGCAGTTTTTACATCTGCAGGGATGTTGGAATTCTCCCAATAACTGTGTTTTTTATTTGTATGTTGGGGTAGATTTGTGTGCATCCTGCTCACCATCCAGTAGAGTCTGACAACGTACTTCCCATAGTTGTTGTAGAGCGGCACATGACCTTTCACGACCTTACACAGTGAGTAGATGTGCTCCCAAGGTCTCCAACCATCCCCATCTGTAGATGTGCTGCTATGCAGAGTCCAAACAATATAGATCTCACTGATGATCCACCTCATCAGCTTGACAGAAGATTGAGGAGAGAAGGGAAGGAAAAGTAATCATGGATCTAACAACTCAAAGCCAATCTTTAAATCTATCAGCTGAATCACTAATTATCAGATCGATCATTCACAGAATCAATAGGGCATCGTGTTACCCAGGTCTAATTCATTTCTGTCAGTCAAACGTCAACATGTCTTACATCTAAATTACGCCATCCAAGGGCTGATCGATGCTGGTTAGCAAAAAGTCAGTGCAGTCTTCAATAGAAAAGTAGAAAAAACTGTTCAAAACTAACCTCACTGCAGGTCAGGTGATTATTGGAAGAGATCAGGTCAATGGATGTTTGATTTTCAACAACTGTGAGACCCTGAAATGAAGCACAGATTGGAACATTCGCCCTTTTACAGTCAGATGACAGATTAACTTTCTGCACATCCCTAAACTTCAGAATATCAAAACAACAATATGTCTCTTGTTCAAAAAAGACGCAAGTATATGACCTACTTAGTGCTTTGTATCATATCCTGGGCCTACACTGGTGTAACCTCGCCATGATACCCTCAACATTGTGTCTGTGATGAATACTTCACTACCAAGTTAAAGACTCAGTCGTGTAACTAATTCAAAATGAATTACTGGGTCAGGGGAGTGACAATGATCAACTATGTTAGTCACAGGTTGCTTTTTTATTGTCACAGCCTCTGTAAGTGTGAACCAATCTTTGAAAAATTCTCCCAATCAGTCTGTAACATCGATTTATTTTTAAAATGCAAACGTTTGTATGCTGACTAAGAGAGTTTCACAGTGGAGCTGTAACCTGCATCTGCACGGCTGATGGCTTTTGTGATTAGGGTTCCTCTTGTATGAAATTAATGAAATGCTTTCGACATCTTGAGGGAAAATGCGAGGACTAATTCAGAAAGCAGGAAGCTTGCAGTAATTGCCCAATTCTGCACTGACAGAGGGTAACTGAAAAGTGGAGTGATGCAATTAAAACTTTGTTGGAGGCGAATAGAGAGCATATTTCCTTAACTACATTTCAGACTGTGTGGCAGAGAAGTGCACTTTGTTAATACATGTAATGCTGCAACCAACAGCTACTCATCAACCTTTTTTATTAGGAGTTTAATTATTTGGACAATTTATCATTGATATAGAGGCATGAAGGTTACCTTGTTTAAAACAAACTCTGTAGGACGCTTCCAGTTGTGCACTTTCAAAGATGAAGGCAGTGATATTTTTCCCTCAGGGTCTTCAAAAAATGGCTGCAGACAAAAGCATACAAAGTTAACATGAAATACAGAAACAATGTACGAAGAATCATACTTCCAATGCACTGCACAGTTCGGTATATTTGCTGTTAACAAACAATGATCTTTCAATTCAAATGATTGAAATCTCCAGATTTACCGCATGTGGACTCTTGTTTGTCTTTCCATCTTCAGGTCCTTTACTTGAGTCCCATTTCTCTTTGTTGACTTCTGCATCACTCCACTCTGGCCATATGGGGAATCTGCATCTCGAAGCACCTCCTAGGCTCTCAGAGGAAGTGGCTGCTAGGGAAACTGCACTGCAATGATGACACATAGCTATTCACTACATTTGTTCTTGGCTTCCCTTTTGTAATATATTGAGCTTTAGTTATCTCAGTACCACAGTGTCACTCTGGGGGAAATTGATCAAATTCCTGTTTTCTCTCTTATAGCTTAAGCGATATAGACAGACAGACAGACAGACAGACAGACAGACAGACAGACAGACAGACAGACAGAGATTTGCTAGCTTCAATACATTACCGCTAACTAGCTAACTTGCTAGCAATACTTAGCTTTTCTGATGTCGTTTTGCTCAGCTAATGTCAAAGCTAAACGGCTGACCTTAATTATTGCTGATAACCAAACTCACTCTGTCTGTCGCTCGGATAAAGACACTTTGCTGGAGGTGGACTCCTTTTTCTTTGGTGTTGCCTTGGACATTGTACTAGCTCAGCGTGATAAGTCAACAAGATAAGTTGCCGACACACGAGTCAACTAACCCTTTCCCGGGGTAGCGTTTGTTTGGCCATGTCTCTGCTCTTACAAGTTTATTGGTTGCTAGGCGACGTGGCTTCAACATGGGCGGGATCTGAACGACAGCGTCACTTTGCCAGAGAGGAAGGATATGAAAATTAGACACGTTATCTCCGTAATTATGAGGTATTTTCTCATAGTAATGACATGCCCTATGTGTTCATCTGAAAATGTAAACCTGTTTAAATAAAAAATACAAAACCTCATAGGCTACTGTGCTGAAGGGTTGAACCTTTTTCAGACCCATCGGTTGTAATATTAAAGCCTTACAGAGATTGTATGCCTGATGGCCTAGGTAGGCTATTGAATTGGATTGTATTGCCCCACAAGTCACCATGTGATACACACACGGTTCATAGAACAGCGTAGAGAGAAACAAGAAAAAACAGTAGGCTATGTGCTGTCAAGGCTCCAACTTCCTCTGAAATGCATGCTTAAATACTTTACTGACATGTTGTGGATTGCAGTGTTGGTAGTGAATGAGAGTGGCTGTAATGTTTGCACACAATACTGCATTCCTGCTCTGCTAACAATTAGGTGTGTGGAGGAGCACAAGCTGTAGTGTCGTGAGCACAGTGTCTGATGACTATCACACACTGTTTCTTGAGTGGAGTCACATGGTTCTCCCTCTCTCTCTCTCTCTCTCTATCTCTCTCTCTCTCTCTCTCTCTCTCTCTCTCTCTCTCTCACGTGCACGCATCAGCACACACGCTCACACGAGGCTTTCTCCATAGTCCTTTGTGGTGCAGGTTTTTTTGCAGGGAAACACAACTATGGGTAGATTCCGAACAAATGGTGAATCTGCACACACACATTGCTAGATGATGTAAAATCCAGACTGCTGAAGTTGTGGAAGTGAAATTGCTAAATGTGTGTTCCATTTTGTTGTATAAAATATAGACAAATGTTGCTACTTCATAATTCTTGCAGTGCAATAAGTGTACAGTTAACTCAAACCAACTCAACGGGCTTGAGAGGCAAGATATCTATATTGCAGTTAAAACAATTAACATTATCTGATTTAGCACATTTGCTTATGAACTATAAAATCCATACGGGTTAATGAAAGTTTTATTCTGTAATTAAAGCGAAAAAGTCTGATTTATGTTAATCAAACTCTGTGTTAGCATACATAACACACGAGATAAAGACTTTTAATTTGACAGTATAATAATAATTAGTAGACACAAACAATCTGTTCAAATGTTTATTCTACTTTGGTCTTGTAGATTTAAAGTATTTTCACATGTAAACTTCCATGTTTTAAAAAATCCTTCAAATGATATCTTAACACTTTTAACAGGTTACCTTCCTTATGTACAAGAGAGTATAGTCCTCTTCAGGATTCTGTTTAGATGACATCCCACAGGTTGTATAATGTATGCCCCAACACGTTATTTTAAAAAACAAACATTTTGTTAATAAGATCTACATTTTCATACTGGTGCAATGACAATTCAACAACCTTTTTCTCAGTGTGTCACACATTTACCATGAATACAGTGTTTCTTCCTGAAATACTGTGGTCTTTGTCAGTGTGCTTGTTAATGTTCAAGAAAACCACAAAAGTGGTCCCCTCTTATCAACATTGCAAAATAACTATGGCATGACGACACATTTTTTGAGAGAAAACATGGCAAAAAGACAGACACAATAACACTGTGATAATGCATAACTTATTTGCTTACTTTTTAAAACGGTAGTCTTGAGAACAGCTGAGACACAAACATGTTTGCTGTAAAAATATCTTGTTTAAGGGGAGTTATCTTTATTAAGTTGAGACATATTTTAGAAACGCTGAACAAGAAAGTGTAATGTCTCAAAGATAAAGGTAACTGAAAGGATACTGATAGAGAATTGACCAAAGTGAACAAGGCTACAGGTAGTTCTCTACTTTCTGTTTTACAACTTTCTTTTTAGTTTGCACCCCTTCTTCAGAATGGTACAGTCCAGGGCTTGAGAGGTTGTCAGGGCAACAGGAAGAGTGGCAGGGTTCAAGTATGGAGGGTTGGGTGGGGGTCTTAGTAGTAGGCTAATGCATAAATATGTGGTGATAAAAAAAGAAGAAGAAATGTATACAGATTTTTACGATTATGATGTGTGAGACAAGGAGAAAAAGCCAAGGGAAGTGGCAGTTAACATCAAGATAAAAGAGTGGTTTTATTCTGGCCTCTAGGGAAAGCTTCAACAAGAAACTTGGATGTGCTGGTCAAATGGGCGTCACTGCAAAGAGAAGAAGATCCTGGAGCTTTGAAGACCCAAAAGATTTCCAGTAGACTTGCAGTAGAGGGCTGATAGCCACAGGCTGGTAGAGCGGATTACTAGTGTGAACGGACTCAAGTGTTAGCAGCAGCCTGACTTGCTCTCAGCAGCCACAGTCTCCTGGTCCAGTTTGATCCGGTCTCCATTGCTCTCCTCGTATGGTAATCCTTTGTCATTAGCCAAGATATTTTCTACCAGGAAACACGCTGCCTCGTCCACGTTGATGTTATCCTGAGAAAAGATCAAGTTGAATTATTAGAAATGAATAAAAAATAAACTTACATTTGTTGTATAGACATTAATATTTTCCGTTCATGCTTTGTTTTAAAGAATTACTCAGGAAGTCCACTAAACCCCCATTAAATGAAGCAGCCCTTGAAAGCAACAGATGGTAATGTCTCAACTCTCTCAAGCTGTCCTATCATATAAAGGCAAAAAAGCACAAAAAATGAATTAAAACAAACGCAACAGCTGTGAGACAGCGAGGGTTTCAGGAACACAATCCAAGGCCAGTGGAGACAAGGTAAACAAAAAAACTTAGCTATTGTCCTTCACAATGTGGTCCAAAGCTGTCTGCACATGGGTTGAAGACGCAATGATGAATATTAATGACTTTTCTCCAGTAATGTAGTTTAAACACAGGAGAAAGTTGTTTAAGTTATTTAAAACAATGTTGTTGGAAGAGTATTTTAAAACACTATGAGCAGGGGAGTGTCCAAGGAGCGGCAACTTCTGATTGGCGACTCCATGTGCCACCCAAAAGTCAGAAACTATGGTAAGTTTTCTGCCAGGTCAGAGATAGCCTGCATTAATGTGCTTTTAGATGCATCAGAAAAACTAGATTCCGAGTTTGAAAATTCATGTGACCGCCCGCTCAAGACGGAACAACAACTCAGAGACTTGGGAAAGAACTTGGTACCAGACTTGAGGACTTGATGTCCCAAGGTTTTTTTCAAGTTGTTAGATGAATTGAATTGAATTGAATTGCCCAAGTTGTGCCAACCCAGTCAACACAATCTGGACAGGCCCCTTATTATGGGAACAGTCTAGATAACTTTTTGACTTCATTTTTGGTTTACTCCTGATTTGTCAATGAGTAGAGGATGTGCACCAATCTGGAGCTCCTAATTAGAGGAACTAGGTCAATGATAACGTCATAGCAGAGGTTGATTAAGGCAAGAGACAATTAACAGTCACTCAAAATTTGACCCAGTAACCTGCCTTAGCCCCAACCTCAAGAAAACTGTTACAAAACCACTTCATGTCTCTTCATGATTCTTATAACGCCTTTTATAAGGGAAGTACACTGTCAGACAGAAACTGAAAGAAAGTTTGGTAGTCTTTTTTTACAGCATTCCTTTCACAGGTTGTTTTAGGTTTAGTCACACACACGAGGGACACCACTTCACTGAAAGAATGGGAATGAAAAGAAATACTTTCCATAAAACACACACAGGCACACACCCACCCACAGACTTCACGTGACACAGCATGTGACACAGCTGCAGGACTTAAGGTTATCCCAGTTTGTATGAGTTAATACATTTACTCTGGCTGCCAAAAGTCAACAAAGCATTCCTCCACACGAGAGAAGAAAAGTTGGTGATGGTTAAATGGGTAGAAGGGTTTGTTTGCAAGGATCCTCTTGATTTATGACTTGTAAAAGTTAGCAAAAAGACGGGAATGTGATGGGAAACAGAGGTGAGAGAAGTATGGAATCCCCTGAAAATAAACTTGAAGTGATTCAAACACATCTACATGTTTCAAATGAAGTCATGTCAGTTGTAAACAATTGGCAATATTTGGTTTGACTATGTGCTTGTATAAAGTGACCTGCTTATCATTTCAATATTGCTTCAAACAGTTTGCAGTTAGTCTGATAAAACAAGCTTTATAAAAGAGACTACCAGCTGTGTAAATTGTGCAGGTAGATTAACCACAGGACTGTACAACTTTGAAGTGCTTTCACCAATATTCAATTTCTTCATCACTACAATCCAGAGGGAAATATTATACCTTCGCCTTCACTTAGTTTTTCAGATAGGTCTTGATACTGCTTTTGCAACATCCTGAAACTCATATCGTCTGACACCTACCTGGCGACATTGGTTACAGACGTTAAAAAAAAGAAAAAAATAGAAATGATCAATCACTGATAGTCTTGTTTACTTTTGTCGGTAATAGAGAGAAACTTGTATTAATCTCAGTCTGTTTCACAACCAGCTAAAAACTTCTCACAGGAGCTTTAATTAGATTATGTTAAAAATGATTTAAAATAATATGTCGCACGAAGAACATTTACCAGAAGTGATTTTTTGTATAGTTTTGTATTGCTTCTTTCACTTTTGTAAATGTTTGGAATACTTCTTCTCTCACTCAAGAGTAAGATTGTACGGACTTGTCTCTAAGATGAACATTTGTTGAAGTGAGAGGCAGCAAAAAGGATCTCACTTCACCAGATCCTACGCACAAGGACAGAAGTAGAGAAGGACAGCGTAAAGACATAAACACAGTAACACCAAACTTGTGACACCATAGCTGATGAGAAAATCAACAGAACATTATCTCTCAGAGAGCCCTGCCCCGGAATCTCTCACAGCTCTGTGCTTGAACATCAATCAACGTCACACGATACATTATCACAGCAGCTGTTTGACGAATCCTTCCACTCCTTTGAAAGATAAGTGTCTACACACGTTGTGCATTAGTGGCAAAGATAGAGGGGGAAAAAACATGCTGTAACTAATTATCAATGGTATCATTAGTCAAGTTTCATCGTTTCAGAACTTCAGAGCGCTTCTCACTGGAGCTTATTGTTGCGAGGCTACGAAGTTTAACTTCAATTTCACTCTGTATTGACCGTTAGGTCTGTTTTAGATAACTCTTTGTGCTTAATATTTGCTTTTATTCAATGCAATATCACCAGGAAAACATGAAAATATTGTAAAGAAATCCTGTCTTGGCATTAGCAGCAGCTCTTCACCTAAAAATTGTACCCTCGAAAAAGACGAGTCAGATTAGTTTTAGTTTATCCATCACCATTGTTGTTGACAAAGATGAAATCAGAAGTCCTGACTCTTTTTGATTTGATTGGTCCAACAATCAGAAGTGACATTGAGGAGCCCAGCGAAGCTCCTAGTGTTGACCTTTTTCCAACTGGGAGCGCTGTGTGCGCAGTATTGAAAATGGGCACAGCCAGTGCAAATATCCCCAACAATGGACCCAGGCCCTAATTCTTCTAATTTTTTTATTTTCAAAGACAAATATGTTTGAATTAGAGTTACATTTGACTGTTATAGGACAACAGGATAAGAAGTTTTTTAATCATAAAACAATACTTATACATCTAAGAAGAAAATCGGCAAAACAACAAGAGGTACTGCTTTTACCACAGGGGGCGCCAAAGATGAACCAAGCTGAAAGTTCCTCACAGAAGCTTTAACATTGAATTTCAAGTCAATACGTAATATATACTGTAGTTAAAATACATATTATATATATTATATATAGTGTAAAATGTTTTAAGTTAGGGCCCAAGAAAACTATTTCACAATCACCACAGTGTCGTTTCACCCCTCAAAATGGGCCCATCTTCACTGAAGGGGGCCTTTTAATCATTACTGTCTGTGAAGTAAAAGAAGTGAGGAATCCATTCACTATAATGAATGTCTTTACAATCAAAGCCAAGTGGCTCTTACCTATTCTGGCTCAGCCATGCAGGCATTTCGAAGCCCATATCACATCTGATTTGCCACAAACACAAGTCATGCTCATGTGTTAAATACGATTTGAAGCCATCGCTAGTCATATTGAGACCATGACTTGAGAAGCTTATAAAATGTACCCTCATGATGCTCGATGTTTCAGAATGCATTCATTTGAGGCCTAAGTCTGGTATTTTCACACTGCTGAGCTTTTTCTTTAAGTGTAGAGAAACAAGAAATAAAACACCAGAAGCCTGAACACATATAGAAGTGTAATATTGCATTGATTTATTTAATGCATTTCGTACGTCCATCTAATGGATCGATCTCTCACCTTAGCTGATGTTTCGAACCAGCCCAGAAAGCCAGTCTCTCTGCAGAAATTGTCCATTAGGGCTGTGCTGTTGGAGATGTCTTTCTTCTGGTCGCATTTATTGGCGAGCAGCACTGAGGGGATGGGGTTGCCGTTAGCCAGCTTCACCTTGCTGTCCAGGTCATGCTTCCACTTAGCAACCGCCTCAAACGTTGAGCCTCGTGTCACGTCGAAAACCACAAACGCCCCCACGGCCTCTTTGTAGTACACTCTGGTCATATTTCCAAAGCGTTCCTGACCTGCAGAGGATAGAAAGAGAATGTAGTTGATCAGTTTTACAAAACATTTACCTATGATACAATAAAAACTATGTGTTAATGTTTTGTCTAACTGAAATTGAGTAAGATGAATCCTTTAAAAGCAGATGCGATTAGAAATCATGCAGAAACTGGTGCGATATCAAGCATTTCATTTTTTCTCAATTTTTTTCACACCTCCATGAGGGCTCTGCAATTTTCTTCCTCGAAATGCGACCCAAAAATTATGATCTTCTTTGACCTACTTTCCCCCCTCAGAGAAGGGTAGAAGTAATCTGCCATGATAATAAGCCCATTCTCTGTACTCATTCTGAGAGAAAATCTGAGGTGATATTTCACAAAGGCAAGGCAAGGGGAATTACCAGCAGCATATAAGGTGTCATCATCAATCTGAGAAGCATTCTTTTAAATACAACCAGATCATAACTCTCCTTTCACTGAAGCCATCTCTTTCCCTGTGCTTAATGTCAGTGAAGTGATCTAACATTTCTGATCTGTTCAGTGTTTGTTTTTTATATTTTGATTTAAGAATTGAGAAGCCACCGCTAGGAAAGTATCAGTCTAGATCTAAGGTTTAAGACATTTTCAAATTATCCTACAATAATAAGATAATCTCAAATGAAACCTTGACGAGGAAATAGCCTCTTGATGTGAAAAATAAGGAACAGTGCCCTTCTATACCTTCCAGTCTCCCCAAATCGCTTCATATGAGCATAAATGTTCACTGAAGCGACGACTACAGGACTTCAATAAAGGAAGTAAATCTATGATATAGTTTATGAAAGGCAGCTCTGGTTACACTTGGCTGACGTCAGATCCTCAGGGTTATTGATCTGATCTAAAGCTCAGATTGCTTTATTTTGACATACAGTATGAAATCTCAGGTTGCAGTCAGGACCTTGGCCATTTTATGCTTCCATCTTTAAGTCTCATTTAGCCATGAAGGAATACATCTCCTGAAAGAAAACAATAAGGCTAACCACTTTCTATGTTTTACTCATTCATGACAAATTTTATGAAAAAGATGTAACCAACATCAATTATTACATATTCAATTAAACAGGGGTAATCTGAGCAATCAGCTGGGACTGTTATAGCCTGAAGATTTGTTGCATCAGTGCGCATTTGCAGCACTAGACAATGATTTTTCTGTCAACTTCAGACGAACAAATCATGGTCCACTGACTTTTGGTTATAAGAAGAAAAAAAAAATGTATTTTGTTAAGTGACCACTTAGCCTTGTGACTGAGATCTGAATCTTTGACTGGATTATGTGACAGAAATTTGAGACAAATTTGAGCAATTTAGCACAAACGAGGATTGACTATACAGTTTAAACATTATCTGTTGATTAGTCAGCCTGGGCTAAAAATGTTCCAACAAAAAATTTGGAAAATGAATTTATCATGGTCATGATGAGAACCTATGCTTGAACTAATATGTACTACATGTTGAGTAAAACAGAACTTTTTGTCAAGACCAAACAGAGATCTGTTCAAGGCTGATATTTAGATGCAATCTTTCTTCACAGACAACATGGTTTCCCTCTGGTAAACCTTGCGTAAGCTCCTGTTCCACATTTTGCTGTTATTGTGTGTCATGTAGTTTGGGACTTCCTTTTTGGCCTGGTATTGTTCTTGTCTCGGCCTAAAATACACTCTGGCCTTGTTAATGACTTGGATGTGATTGAGATGGTGTTGACTTTAATGCTATATCAGGCTTGCAATATTTGTTTTCAATTTAGCCCCTTTTTTGCTACACAGATCCATTTTAAGAAAACATGGGGGGGTATAAATGACCTCCATAAGAACTGAGTCACAAACTAGAAAATGAACCAAGAGAAGTATTTGAGGAACTGTGAGCACTGCTTCTCTAAGCATACTTTCACTGTTCTGTAGGTACTAACCCAACTATACGAGGAAGTAGAGTGATGGGCGCAGTGCGGGTGTGAGCCAGAGAGTGAATACACTGTGGGGCCCACAGGCCTGACGGTAATTGCTCATAATTGAGAGTCTAATTTTAGCCAATGTAACCCCAGGTGAATTCACAAGAGACACGACACAGTGGGATAAAGAGCCCATAGATGGAAATAAGGCTTTCATTTCCAGGCCTCACAGAGCTACATCTAACAGAGTTGAGCTAAATGCAGAAAAGATATTACTGACTTAATTGTTTTATAGTCAGTTTTAATTCTATTTAAAGGTCTGACGGGGCCGTACATAATGTTACAGCAGAGAAGAGTGACTTGCCAGCTCAGGAGTGTAACAGTCACCGTTAGCCCTGTTAGCTCATATTGCAATGAAAAACTACAAAAAAATCCACTTTCACAGAGGAGAATTATGGAAAGCAGGGTGAGATTATTGACCTTATTCACACAGCTGCCGTTTTCCCTTTAAATCATGCTCAACGTGTTAAGCTCAAATAATTTCATATGCACACATACTTTTCACAGCGTTTTTGTTAGAGGGATAAGCCACTGAAAAAATCAATGGACATAAAAATCTGGAGGGAGAAGTGGAGCCAAGTTTTAAGTTAAAGCAATATATTTTAACTTGTTCAGACAACAACTATCATAGCTAGCATTTAGACGCTACTTGATAATATTAGCGTTAGCGAAGAAGTGGCAGAAAACTTGTGTTAACATTTGGTATTTTACACAATACAATAGAAAAGGTGTTTCCTCCCAGCTAATGTAAGGTTTGAACGCCAAGAATTAATTTACTTTCTAGCTAACGTAATTGTGGCTCCGAATCCGAATTTTAACTCTTCCACCACGAATGTGATATCAGTTTGTGTGTAAATGGAGCGAGCTAGCAGAATAGCTTAGCAGTAGCATGGACAATGGTCAGAGGTACGCGTCAGCACTGTATCTCTTAGCTCCAGTAACCAAACAATGGGAGTCATGACCTATTGGTAGCATACAAAATGAATAATATGCTAATGCTACCATAAACCATATTTTCTGACTTTTAGAAAAAAAGTAATTTTTTAAAACATGAAAGACCATTGTTCAAAAGGCTGCTAAGTCAGCACAGTTCAACATGTTTTAATGATGACCGATGAATGGAAAACAAAGACAAATGAGCAGACCCATCATTGAATTTTGACATTCATCAAACCCGTGAACTATGATAAAAACATGGAAAAAAGGCTGAAATGTTCCTTTTGAATGCTGATATGAAATATGATCATTCATTTAGTTTAGTCTCTTTGAGGACAACCTGCTCAATTAACTCTGAAGCAACAGTGACAGCACGTCGTTGTCTACATCCATCACTTCACTTGATTTCCTTAGAGGTCCGTTCCTCTTTGCTGGGTCGATGTTTAAGCACAGGCAGTCCTGTAGTGTTAACCTCACTACTCCTGAGAGAGACCCATGCTGCATCAAAAAGACTTGCATGGGTTGATTTTATCAATCAATATCAGTGATTGCTGTTGCACATGTGCAAGTACACACATATGCACGCTCACACATACACACCTGACTGTTGTAGGCTGTAATGAGTCATTTGGGGTATCGATAATGTGCCGTCGTTCCAAGCACATGGCACATGCAATAACTGACAGCAAATCCCAGGATGCCTTCAAGTGTCATAATAAAGTCTGACAATCATTCTGCTGCATTTACTTATCAGAGTCCTGTTGACAATAGAAAATATTTATCATTAGATTATTACTAATGATTGTGTTCATCATCAGATTATCTGCCAATGTTTTCTTTACCTATAATGTCCCACAACTTACCACAATAATAAGTGATATCTTTGAATATGTTGTATTGGTTAACCAACAGTCAAAACAAAACAAAAAATGAATTTAGCTTAATAGTGTGCACCACACTGAAAACTCAAAAACCCTTACATTAAAGGAGCTGGAACCAGCGTGGATAAAAAAAAGAAAGAATAGAACTACATTTTGATCATTGAAAAAGCAGCAGATTAATGAAATATTAAAATGGAATACTCTAAACTTAACCTTTGATGGCATATAATGGCTCAACATATAAATAAAGTGTATCTTCATTTTGCTTATTCTGTTCTCCCCGATTTGATTTAATAAGTTAAAAAAGGCTGTGCACTTTGTTTACAACTTGACGAGAGATTCATTTAGACAGGTCGATTAAGTTCATCTTTCATCAAAGTCGTATTAGCCTGATGGTTGTCTCTTCTGTAAAAGGTTTGACTATATGAACAGCAGCATGCCAGCAAAGGGATTAGTATAGGAACCAAAGCTTGCTTCATCTATTTATTTTTACAATTGCTGTTGCTTTAAGACAAATGGTTCTAAGGGCGATATAAATACGTAATGGAAGATTATACTTTATTTATCATTATTCTACGAAATAATATATGTCTTTCAAAAAAAAAGAAATTAGTGTCATATGCTGCTTACTCCAATAGCATAAATCACAGGAATGATATGTGTGAACAATGGAGTATTTTCACACTGAATGCCACTGAGGAGCATGAGACTGCACGAGAGAACAAAGACATGTGCTGCTGCCTCAAACGCTCAACATGCCTCCAAACTAAAGAGAAGAACATGTACTGAACAGACTGCAAACTATTATGGAATTCTAGAGGCTTTTAACTAGGAAGGACATTACAGTTCAGATCACGACACTGATGAGTACTGGTGCGTGACCTTAAAGACAACTGTTCATTCTGTGTATCAACACATGAAATCGTCAGGAATCTGCAGATACAGATCTGCCTGATGAAAGGGAAACTGTTGGATTACAGCTGCTGTATCGCTTCTGTTTGTTGTGTGGGTGAAACAGAAAGAAAAAGTCTCATCATTATCCATAGCCCTGGCAACCCCAGTTTCCTCTATGGTCGTACATGCTGCTATCATGTGGGCGGGTAACCATAGAAACTGTCCAAGCCAGACACAGCAGTAGCAACAGCAGCAGTCTTCGTCTGTTGTTAGGAGGCAACTGGCTGTGAAAGTTCCCCGCATGCCCTCCTAACAACTGAAAAAACTAAGACAGAGCAGGGTCCAGTGGTTGAGGTAGTCGCTAGCTAGCACAAGATTTAAAGGAGAAACTATGGACAACACATGACCGGCACGTTCAAATTCCACTGAGTAGCATGTGAGGAGTGACTTACTCCAGCTTACTACTGAGCAGAATCTGAGTTCAGGGAAAATCCTCTAACCTTTACAGTTTGTGCGTTTCTCCTCACCTTCAACTTAAAGTTTGCTGGCGGATGATCAATGTAAAGCTGTGGCACAAGGTTGTAGGAATTAAGTTTACACCAACCATATTTGTTGAGGAATTTTAAGTAGAATATTTACATGTGACCTGTTCAGTCAGAGAATCTGTGCAACTATCCAGAACAGGGGAAAGTTTAAAGAGTCACAATCATAATAATTGTACAAATGGCTGTATTATAAGTATATATACAATATTACACAACTACTGTACTACTACTTCCACAACTAACAATGCAGGAATCAAAATCATGGGAAGCATATGCAAGAGCCTTTGCAGTCACCTGATCTCAACCCAGTTAACCCCACTGGAAGACTTTGGAGTGAAATGTTTGACACCACTCACCACAACAGTCATTAAATGATTGAGGGAATACCTTAAAAACGAAAATCTCTTAAGGGTGCGAAAGAATCATGAAGCCTCACCAGAGAGCATTGACACTTATGTCCCTTTTCAATAACTGTATATAGAATTTTATTATAACCAGTCACCCATTGTTTTATATGTAATCTTTATTGTCACACTGTTTCTTACAGGCACGCTCTTGATCCAGATGTAATTTGTTTTTCACGCTGATTCTTTGAAAAGGTAATTGCATCACCTTTTGTTTACACAGTTCTTGCCAAATAGAGCTAATTTGCCTGGCAGTGATTTTGTTTTGTTGTTTTTTGACAATAAGTCTGTTAATCAATTTGACAATTGACACAATCAGTGACAACAGAATATTCAATAAATCACTCCAAAAAAAGTACAATAAATCAATAATTTACTTAACGAACTTTCAATTATCCCAAAAGAATAATGTAAAATAAAACAACCTATTTGAACTTTCTAATTTTAGGGTGTTTTTTTCCCCCAATCTTACAATAAACTGAATATTCTTCAACACTGGAGGGTGACTCAGACGAACAGTTTATTCGAGGAAATAGGATTTTTTTTAATTTTGTGCTAAGTACATATTATAGTCTAAAATTAAATTGGAAAAACCTTTACTTTTTTGCCGGTTCAATAGACTTTTCTTGATTTGTGACCCTTTTAAACTGATCATGACTAATTGTGACTCCTTGCAGGACATACTCTGTAGACATGAAATGTGAAAGATGTTACTTCATTAAAGGACATCGTCTGAAGTTAAAATGTAATCCTATTTTCCCATAGAAACTAATGTTTGTTCAAAGTGAGAGAAAGAAACCTAAACATATTTATGAAAACACTTTTTTCTTATATCATCTCTTTAAGCTGACAACCTCTGGGATCTCCTCCCAACTTCCATTGTTTGAGTGTTTTAGCACACATGCTAATTCTCAACACCTGTCCACAGGAGGCTTTTGAGAGAAAAATAAAAGTAATAATAAGGTTTGCGGACCAAATATTTGTTAATCCTGTTAAAAAGGGCAGCTTTACCTTTTGGAGTAAGAGGGGTTAATCTTGTTAGCGTCAAGGATCATGGACTTGGCTATTCCTATCAGGACTGCAGGTTAGCACTGTGATGAAAATCCTGCTAATGTGTGACCTCTTACTTTAGGAGTTCACCAAATTCACACGGCGGCCATTTTTTATCTGACCGCAAGCTCAGGGTGGGAAGTACAAATGTTCTATAATAGTGTAACTTAATTGAAAACTCTTTTGGTAATCTGACAACAGCTACTGTTAGCATTCAACCAATAGCTCACTAGGCCAAATAAACGAGGCAATGCCAATGTGATAGGAAAGGCATACTGAACATTTCAAGCTAATATTATTCATCTTTACTACTGCAGCAGGTTTCGTGATACATCGCTAACAATCTGGGGAAGGCTATCCAAAAAATTAAGAGACCAAAATTCTTGGCTAATATTACAGTAGCCAGGAAATTGAGACTTTTGTATCTTTTAAACTATCAAATGATAGCCTAATGTTAGCTAGGAAGTGGCTGAATGCTAACATAAGCTGTTGCTTACCGTTAGCTCACTTGTTAAAAAAAAAGTATTAGATGAGAAGTTTTAAACAAAACTGCTAGATTATGATTTGCAAAATATTAAACACAGCAGAATAACTAATATTTGAATTCCCTGCTGTCAGTATGACCTCAGAGGTGTATAAACATAGTAAATGTCTTAAAAGGTGCAGGTTTTTTTCCACTCTATACCATGGTGGTAATCATCCTGTCCTTTAGTTCAAATCCAGGAGAGAGTAGCAATTCTAGTTAAAGATGGGGTGGGAAAGCCAGGAGCTTCACACTGACGTCCATGGTGCCCCCCCCATCTTGCACAACCTCTGATTACTATCATTCCTACTATAGGCTGTAATTAATAAAGGTTGGTAGAAGACACAGAACTCTGAAGTTGCTTTTAACGTTGCCAAGAAGATATTCCTCCTCCTTTTCTGCACAATTAAACGGCTTAATGGCTTGTCTTGGCAAATATACTTCCAGCTTTCACACTCACGCTATGTTACTTATCTTATTCTCGGAGTGTCCTAAGGCCGGGCCTTGTGTGAATAATGAGGTTTAGCAAGTGTGTCATCTAACCTCTGTTTCTGGTCAGGATGTGTGTGTGCGTGTATGTGTGCGTGCGTGTGTGTGTGTGTGTGTGTGTATGTGTGTGTGCGTGTGCGTGTGTGTGTGTGAGAGAGAGAGAATGTAGACGGTTCCTTTGACCAAATGTGTGCAGTCATGTTCCCCTGTCTCCATGAATTATATCAGTCTGTGTGTGTGTGTGTGTCACTGTTTTATTTACCCTCACTGATCCTCTGATCGTGTGTTGTCTGGCTGTGACAGGCAGACGGCCTTCCCTTTCTCTCAGTCACAGATGCCTCTCTGCACTGAGCGCATGCTGCTAGGGCCCAAGTGACAGCAGGCAACGTGGCCCATACTGCCAATCAGTCAGTGACAGACATGCAAGTTGTTCCAGACGACAACCCTACACGTCAAAATGTCCACTGTCTTCCTGTCGCTGCTATTAGTGATGGAATAAATAAAAACAGCATTCTTCTAACCATCTGTCCTGATTCTTCTCAGCTTTTGAGGTTTGTTTGGTCCAGTAAGAGCACAATCAGACCAGCACTAAAGCTAAGGCTAATTATTTTTGAATCATAAGGGCATATTGGCTGGGTATGTTTGCACATACAAGGAATTTGACTCAGGATATAGGATATATCTTTTATTCTTTCAACAGGATAAAAAGCACGTGTACTTGAACCTTAAACAAACCACTATAGATGCGCAAATTGATCTTTTTCCTGTAGTCCAAAAAAATGAAATCCTCACACAATTTCAACTAGAGCTGGATGATAACGTCTCTAAGGGTGATTGCTGATTAAAATCCAAACGTTAAAAGTGTACAGGTATGTAGTTTTGGTAGAGAAATGTGAAAGTTGGAGAAATATACAGATTCTGTGGTATATGTTCATAACTCTATACACAAACTGTCCTCAGAGGACTCAAGATAAAACGCTACACGATAAGTTGTGCTGGAGGACCCGCTACAGTGAAACCGTAACTCTCCTGGTAGATTTTTAGCTCCAAACAGTGTTCCAGGGACCCATTTTGTCCTATAAATAAAGTTTTTGTATTTAGTTCAGAAAATATAGCATAAAATGGTTTCACTTTTCCAACTTTCAAATTTCACTATCAAACCTACATAGTGCACCTTTATAAAGCTAAGCTATTATAAGCAGCAGCTTGGCTCCCTGACACGGTATGAGTAGAACAAAAAAAAAAACTACTTTACTCCAATTTAACACCAGTTTCACAAATCTTACCTTTAAAAAAATCGAATGTATCCTTTAAAATTTGTAACAACCAGGCAACTTTAGCCCAAGCTAATAAGCTTTATTCTTACAGTTTAACCAGTGAACCTTCAATTACTGTGAAAACTCTCTTTAAAAAAAAACCCCTCTATTTAAACTACAGCTCATAAAGGAATCAGTATCCATGAAAATAAGAGTTACAACAAGCAATAAACCCTTTCAGGACATGGGCCTTATCTTTTAACGAGAGCTTACTTACTTACACCACAGATGAAGGACATCAGCTGACTCTCAAGACAGAATCACAATCTCAGACAATAAAACATTTTACAACAAACCCTAATGAGAGGTTATTGCAGAACACAATGTACTAGATACACTTCTCTCAGTGCAGGCTAAATCACTTGCATATGCTCATTTTCAGCAATAATATGTGTTTTGGAAAAAACATTGGTAATAGTTTACAGCTGTACATTTTTTTCAGCAGTGTAAATATATTCTTTACACAGAGAAAGAAAAGCCTGAATCAAAGTCTTTAAATGCTGAATTCTCACAGAACTATTAACGTCTGTCCCTCCAGGCATGTGACATCACTTTTTTTTTTCTGGAACTGGAAAGAACCATACAACACACTTTGCAAACTATAATGACTTACAGGATGTCTTCGCCATTTACAAAAAAAAATCTAAAGAAATGTTCAAAATGAGGGACACACACGCTCACACACCCACACACAAGCACACACACGCTCACACACAGCCCCCAAACCATGTGATCTCATTATACCTCACATAAAACCACCCACTGTAAACTGGACTTAAGAGTGACTTTAAATGTGACCAAGCAATTTCACATGCCCTATTGTCAGATGTATTTTCAGCTATGAAGATTCCACAACAACCATTTAAATATTGATGCAAATGATCACATAAACCCAGCATGATACACCATCTTTCCTTCTGATTCGACTATAGTCAACCTGCATCTGTCAATTTGTGATCTAAAATATTTTGTCTATATTTCATCTTCCCCCACTGCCTCTCCCACCTGTCCTTTGCAAGCACATCATTCTCAGAGTTGCTCTGTTTACAGTGAGATATTTCTGCGCCTGAAGATACAGACAAACAGAGAGAGTTTGAGCCAGGCTGCCTGTCTGCCTGCAAGTAGAGGAACTTTGTATTTACACTTCTCTGATTTCTCTGCTTACCCAAGCTGCTGGTATGCACTGATTTGGTTGGTGTGTGTGTCTGTGTGTTTGCCAAGTTTAGACACTTTGAAGAGAATAAGCACTGTAGTTGACTGTATATCATTTCTGAAGTATGCTACAGGAGCCATATGTGGCAGGGATATTAGAAGGATCTTAGAGACAGTGCATTATGAACAGCATGGAATCAATATGAGGGACAGTGAAGTCACTTTGTAAACACAGTTTTTACTCCCTTGAGAAAATGTAACAATACTAAAGTGAGTTTGGTTGATGGGGGCGGCGCTCGGTCGCCAATAACAACGTGACCTACATTCCGCTGACAATTATGTGCTGCCGTGATCATAGTGGAAATGACAACCAGCATCAACATGATCAACCGGTATTTTCTGCATTAAAATTCGACCATGCGTTCAGGCTCAGCTGGGAATTTTCATGTTCACATAACATTTCTAGAAACTTCTGGCTGAATGTACGCCAGGTCAAGTGCAAATGTAAAATTCCATTATAATGTGAAATGTCTCTTGAACAGGCGAAAGTGAAAGTGCCCCAAAGTTGTTATTCAAGCCAGGTGACTCAGCTGTGTGTTATAGTGAACCAGTGTTTTCCTACCTGCGATATCCCACAGCTGTAACCTGACCAGTGTCTTGCTGTCCCAGTTGATAACTTTTAACGCAAAGTCGACTCCGATCGTCGCCCTGTAGTGCTGCGAGAAAAGCTGGTGCACATAGCGTTTGATGATGCTGGTTTTCCCCACGCCTAATTCCCCGATGACCAGCACTTTGAACAAGTACTCCTTGCACTCAGACACCGAGCCCCCAGCCATGCTGATTCTGACACTGACAACTTCTCTCTCTGAACTCAGACAGCTTCTGCTTTCTCGCTCATGTAGGCTTCCTGTCCTGTGAGGGGGCTGCTGCTGAGGACTGAATGGGCTGGTCTGCCAGGGGGCTGAGGGCCAGACGCAACGCAGATTACATTTGTCTCTCCCCACTTTTTCTGACTCTCCTTCTCCTCCTCCTTCTTCTCCTCCTCCTCGACGCCGCTCAGCAACCACCTGATAAGTCATAGGACCCGGAAATGTGAGGGAAAGTTGACATATGTTTGAATGAGAGCTTCCTCGTGTTCCGACGATTACAGTAAGCATGATTATGATGGTTTCATGATTACAGTCATTTGTTCGTATTCAAACTCCAGGGATTTTTCATGATGTGTCATTACCATACGAAATATAGCCTACATTATCAGCGTAGGGAGGAAGACACATGTTAAAGTCCCCTTGATTGTAAATTCTTTTTTACTTTAGTAAATCTATGATGAGAGAGTCTTTGGTAACATAGAATTAGACTTCCTCTTTTTTTTATCTACACAGGGAGCAGGGCTGAAAAAGGAAATGGGGTGGGTGGGTCTTTAATTAAAAAATATATTTTTTACGTATTGTAAAAAATATGATATAGTTTCAGATACATAGTCCTAAAGGGACACCAGTCTGACATTTACATAGCTATGTGTTAAAATAAAACAATATAGGAAGGCCTATATTAAATAGTACTGTATAAAACATTGCCATCCAAATGTCATCCATTTGTTTCTGAAGTGCAGTTTTGAAGCCAAACCATGCTGGTTGCCATATTGGAAATGATGCCTCCTCAAAATTCACTCGCTGAGTAACTGTCAAAGAGGTGGAGATGAGCTGGGCCTGAAGCGTCTTGGCAAACAGATACATTGTTCAATCAAATAATCTTCCATATAAAATTATATAGAATGCTAATTGTAATACTAGTTATGATGATGCTAATTGCTTAGTTCTGTGTTGAAGACATAGTGCTGAAAGAACTGGATGAATGGAGGAATGTAAGGACAACGAGGCAGACAGGAAAGAAGAGAACTGCCTGACTGAGCTGAATTGATACTGTAAAGACGTGATCACACTGGCAATCCTTACCGTGCCGTGCTTAAGCACGATTAGCCCCCCCTTCCCCATTCCCCCGCTGGCCTGCAGTTACGGTTACCTCTTGTACATAGTGTCGTAATACAGCACATGCATAGCTGTATGTTATTATGAAGTGTGCTCAGTTAACAATACAGTCAGACTCGAGATTTTTTTTTTTTAAAGGGACGCGCAGTCGAGTCTGCGTCTGCACATCGCAGAACAACACGGAGAACATGACAGCTACTTTGTGGCTTATTTTGAGTCATGTTCAGATTCATGTTCAGTCAGATACATCCAGAACATATATGAAGGCAGCCATAATGAAGGCTGTCAACGTTGTGTACCCTCGTGCTCGTGCATGAACTGTACCGTGCCGAAGCACATCTCTCCGAAGCGTGCGAAGGAAGTGTACTGTGCTTGAGCACGGTACAAAGCGATCAAACTAGTCAAACGAACTGGACTTTAGGGGTGAAGCGTGCTTAGGCACGGTACGGATTGCCAGTGTGATCAGCGTCTAAAAGTAAGCTCCTTTGTCATATGGTGTGGATCTCATGCTAAAGTTGCTGCTAGCTAGCTGGAGTTGTAATAATAAAGTATTAAACTTTAAACTATTAAACTTTTTGAGGTTCAGAGGCTTTTTATGCTGACTGTGATTTGGTTAATGATTGTTTGTGATTGTTGTAGAGTTGTATATTCATTTGTTTAGTTCAAAAGTATTCTACACAGTTATTTGGCTTATGTTGTACATTTAGTAAAATATATTTGAATTATAGCCTCATCAACTAAAACAATTCTGTAGTTTTTTTTATAGTATTCTGCAGTGACTACTGCTGCTATTATATATCGTTTTTTCAAAAACTCCCCCAATGACAATGTCCTTGCTCCTTTTGCTAGGAGCAGGTCCTCTTCCACAGAGTCCAATATGTAACGACATGGTGTTTCTACAATAGTCAAGAATGGAAAAACCAAATACTGGAATCGAGAGTGTGCCTTCTGCATTTTCCTCGGACTCTTGTGGTCACGTTTAGCTCTACTCACAGTATTGTCTGTGCAGCTGTTCTGGTGAAGATTTCTTATCTGACTAGGACCGGCTTTAAACTAGTTGTGATGTCACAAATTGTGCTTGCAAGTACTTATCTTAAAATAGTTTTTATATATGAGCTAATGTTTAACCTCCAGTTACAGATTTACAATCAAAGTGAAGTGACTAAGTGAAATACATTCCATAGTGAACAGGATACTTTGTCTTGATTGAAATATTTGTAAATATTAAGTCTAGGGATTGTTGTAGTCTTAACTAATGAAACCCAGTTTTTCAGTCTATTGTAGGCATTAATCAGTCTTCTTAATATAAATAGTTTTTATTTTACAGCATTGCTCAGCTTGCTCAAAACATAAAGGCCTATGTCATTCTAGATTTGACAGTGTTAAACAGGTGGCACCCTCATATATTTTACATTGGTTAAAATCATTGAACAACTTACACTATAAGAGACTAAAAACATTTGGAAATACAATACAATTGCACTATGTACTGTATAGGCTTGTACTTTGAAATAATTGTCATTCTTATAGATAAAGAACTAAGAAACTTAACCTCAAGTAAACTACTTAAGTTTATAATGCAAGATTGAAGCAAAAATTGAAACATGTATATCTCGTTACAAGAAGCAACTAATCATCGGTTACTTTAACAACTGAATATTTTCAAGAGGATACAGTCGACTCAAGTTAGCTTTTAAAGTTACCCAAAAACCAAACACAATGCTCCGTGACAAGTTTCTGAGGACAGTTTCAAAATGTATAAACTCTTTCTTCTGTTGACATTCTAAATATAGAAACATTTATCAGTATTACAAACATACCACCTGTGTGAAAAACAAGAGATGGCTTAACAGTATTACAAACTTTTAAGAACTTGTACAAGTACTGTGTTTTCATTACAATGACACAGCAAACTCAGAAAACATGAGAAATATCAACACGGCATAAAAAGCATAATGTAGGTCTTTTATCATGTCCCCAATGCGTGTCAAATTTGTTCTCAGTGAGTGAGTGTAAACTGAATACACACAACCGATCACCTACAATCACGCTAACCTGTGTCAGCTACAAAATCTGAAAGCAGGGATGTAGGTTGATAACAACTGCGATTGGCACATGATTTTTTACATCGTATATCATACAGCGCAAAGTTTTAGCAGAATTATTAAGTGATCATGTTTTTCTGATGAGCACACCTTGCAACACATAAAAGTAATATTCAACCAACTTACTGCACTTTTCTTATAGTTAATCTCTTTGTAAAATTTAAATCGTGATGAGGTCTGATTACACAAAGCTTAGGTGAGATTATAAATGACAAAAGGCAAAAATCAAATAGTTTGTGGATGCAGCTGTTCCTGCTGCACATATTAACATACCTGCACGTGTGCAGCAAAGAAGAACCGAGCAAATAAAAAAATGGCATGAAATGCACTTGAGCTTTTACGCTCCCCAGAGCTGGATGTATCTTACAGTGCACAAACAGTACACACATTGCATTGTGTTTCCCTTTCTGTTTGTTTGTCTGTCATAGACCACTCTTAATGCATCCCCACAGCTACATCCTTTATTGTGATTCTTGATGTTGCTTAATTCATCAAAATTTGGCACGACAGCTGACGAGATTTGGCACTGGTCCCTGCTTTACATTTTACAGAAAGGCTCTGTGATAAGACAGCCCTTCAGGAAAGGTAGCACTCATTGATGATTACTAGTGTTTTTCTACTTATAGTTATGATAAACCCCTTACTGATAAAAGCAGGATAATAATTACAAGAAAGCTAATGAGAGAGCAAAAATAAATGTTAGAAACCTTAGATGATAATAAAATCATGTGGTTGTAAAGTATGCATCTGTACATGTGTGAATTTGTATTTGCGCATGTGTAATCTGTATGTGACAATGAATATCAGTGTTGCTCTCACAGTGTTGAGGAGCTGTGTGCGAAGTCTTGGAGGATGTTTGAGGTGTAGATTGAGCTCGGAGGGCTTCCGAGCATGGACTCCATGGCAAAGGAGTCGCTCAGAGAGTCTCCCGAGCACACAGAGTCTCTGAAGGGGGAGGGGGGCGACAGAGCAAGGGAATCCTCCAGAGTTGGCTTGCTCTGAGTTAAATCCTCGCTGTCTTCGTCCTCCTCCTCCCCCTCCTCCTTGGCATCATAAATGTAGCTGTGTAAGAGGTCTAGTTCCTCGTCCTCAGGTCCCTCTTCCTCAAATGCCCCAACTTTAAGGGCTTGAGGAAGCTGAGAGGGTGTCAGGCTCAAAGGCTCATTGGCAGGGAGGGTCTCACTGGTGGTGTAGTCATTTAGTGCAGGGACATAGGAGCTGTGTGTGTCCACCACAGCCCCTTGTAAGCGCTCCGTGGCGCAGCCCTTTGAGTTGGAGGGCAAATAAGAAGCCGGCTTATTCAAATTAGATTCCAGCCCTTGTCCAGAGGAAGTCGGGGTCCAGAGGGGGCGCTGGGAATCGCCATCGTCATCCTCCTCTGACAGGTTGTACAGAGGCTTAGCGGCGCGCGGTTCTTGTGTGGGATGGTGGTCTGTGCCAAGGTCGCGGGACGAGGGCTCACAACTGTGGGGGTCGGGGTTGTTAGTTAGGGGCCTGATGACCGCCGTCTGATTCAAGCCGGCTTCCTGTTTCCTCACATGCACAGACAGTCTGTGCCACACATTCCCTCCCTTCGGAGGGTGTCTTGCACCTGATTCAGACCATGACACAGACTTGCCATTAGAACTATGAACGAGATAAAGACCCAAGTTACTAACACTGGAAACCGGCAAGTGGTTGCAGAAAAACAACATCAACACAGCAGCAACATGACACAACAGAGCAGCAGCATTTCAACATTTCTGATGCATGTTAAAATACTGTCTAGTCACATGACATTAACAGCATTGTTAAGGGGTTCACTGATGAGCTCCGAGGAGCCAGTGGTTCATAATGTGCTGAAGACAGCGTAATGATTTTTAGATCACTCAAAACACTGAGCATATAGAATTTGGAGAATTGCCTCCTGTCTGGGGATATTCATTTTGGTTAAAATGGGACGCATGCTTTTGAAATAAGTATGTCAGTTGGTGCCTTTACTGGCCTGAAGACGACACAGAGTTTGGAACAGAATGAGCTAGGTCTGGCTCTAATATGATTAGTTAGAGAGATGGGGAGGGGAGGGGCATTCATGCTGAGAAAAGTTAAATGTGAGGTTAATTCAGGATAAACCAAAAGCAGCAGGGTGCCAGTGCTACTTCTTGGAGGGCTGCAGTGTCAAAAACAATTAATTGACAGAGGTAATTGATTCCTTAATTTCATAAGGTAATTTAAACCACCTTGTACAGTAGGCCAAATGAACATTTTTTTCTCATTGTATTTAACAATAAAAAATGTCAGTGTCTCTGTTGGCAGTGCAGCTCTCCAGAGTCGAATGACACCCTTGCTTTAACATTAGCCAGCCTGGACACTTGCAGACAGTATGCTGCTCTCTTTAGAGTGTTAAAAGTGTTAGAAGATTAAAAAGGCTGCATAACAAAGGTGAGAGACAACATGTAAACATATTGGGATCACTGTCACACCCTGCTCCACTTCTTACTTTAGACACCTGTCCATGTGTCACTGCTGTGGATCTCAAAAAAAGTTATATGCAAGTCTTATATGTAGTTTGAAGGTGAGAAATCTATACTTTATTAATAATTGAGAAATTAGCATCAATGTTCAGAGCTTTGTATTGAATTAGCTTCTTTGTTAGATTATATTTCACTGTCTGGGGAGGGGTATTCGCCACATATATTCACGTTTACTGCCCACATTTTCTAAATCGTATCACTTTAATTTGAGGTAGATTTGGTTACTTGAAATGGTAAAATTAGACCAATAATAACATGCTTAAACACTCAAATATTCTTTTAGTATTGTTAGAACAACACCTGCGTTCCTTGCAAATATGTAATATATTTTTTTCGGGATGTGTGCGATTTGCCGACTTACATATAAACCCAGCTAGTTGGCCAAAATAACTCCAGTGGGTTGAAGTTATAATTAATATATTTAACAATTCAGGCCCACCATGCAGGTCCAGTGTTGTGTCAAAGAAGCAGTCGGCAACTATCGAGCATTGTAGCTCTGATTAATTGCTACTGCCATACTGTCAAATACTCTACTACCCTGATGTAAACCAGCCCAGTGAACGTATGGCATTTGGCAGTATTTTGATCTCGAAAAAATTGAAGTTGTATGTAGGGTGTGTTAGAGTAAACTGGCACATAACCACTCGACCAGAGTAATGTGTAACCAACACAGGGATTTAGACATTAACCTGCAAGGTGGACCAAAGGCTGGTGCATGTACTGCTATCGTAGCCACACTTGGCAAACCAATTTTGACATTGTTTACCTGCAGATGCTGTGATCCCGTGTCTACGCGTGTTGAAATAAATGTGCTAAATTTCGACCAGTTTCTGAAGGTTTTTGTTAACTTTAGACTGGCCGACTAGTATTCATTTAAATTTTCGTTTAATAGACTTTGAAATTAGATGCCTAGGAACATCCATCATTTATTTAGAACTGCCAAACATCATCTTGGAAAAACTCATTGCACCATTTGAGTGTTTATGCATTTATCACACCCCAGGAAACAACACAGAGTCTGACAAGAAAACCAATTCAAAATGATACTCACTTGGGTTTTCCAGAAACAGGCTTCTTCCGACGGAATATATTCAGGAAGTTGTTGCTCCCACACTGAGCTGACTTCCCGTCTCCCACATGCATTCGTACCACATCAGATGTGGTGAAGGCGCTTCGGACATTTCTCTCTGGTTTGGCAATGATAATGTACATTTTAGGCGTGAACATGCAGCCCAGTGCCACTGTTACACTGAGGCTGACAGAGAAAGACGTGGTTATGATCTTGTAGTTTGAGCCAAAATAGATGGGCACAAAGGCCAACCAGATGATGCAAGTAGTGTACATTGTAAAGGCAATATATTTAGCCTCGTTAAAATTGGCTGGGACGTTTCGCGTCTTGAAGGCATAGTAGGTGCAGCTCATGATTAGCAGGCCGTTGTAGCCCAGTGGTGCCACCATGCCTACGTTGCTTGTGTTACAGATGAGGTAGACCTCACGTATGCTTGGGTAGGACTTGATGGGCTCAGGGGGCTCCAGAATGATGAGTGTGATCTCCAGAGTTAGCTGCACACTGATCAGCATAGAGGCAAGGACCACCTGGGCCCAGGCACTCATAAAACGGGGCTTCTTGGTGCAGATCTTCTTCTTGCTGCCTGCCAGGATGCGGGCGATGCGGTTTGTTTTGGTCACCAGAGCTGAGTAGCACATGGCAGATGATAGGCCCACTAGAAGTCGCTGTAAGTAGCAGGAGACCACCGTAGGACGGGCGATTAAGGTAAACGGACAGATGTAGCCCAGGAAGATACCTATCAGGATGATATAACAGAGTTCTCTGCTGGACGACTTAACCACAGGTGTGTCACGGTACTGGATGAACACAAAGGTGACAAAGGAGGTGATCAGGATGCCCACACAGGAGAAAACCACTGCGACTATGGATTCCACATCCGCCCAGTCGAGATACTTCAGGGGAAGGGGCTGGCAGACTGAAAAGAGCAGAGGAGATGTTAGATTTGTCTTTTGTTGTACATCTTTATGAGAAAAAAAGGCACATTAATACAAGCGAAAAGAACCCATGAGCAGACACGTGTACAAGTAGAGATGTTCTGATACCATTATTTCCTTCCTGAGACTGATTCCTATATCTAGACTCAGCCATTTGCAAGTGCCCCTGTGGTACCATTGCAACAGTTCAAGTCATATTATCTGGATTCTGAATTTCTTGAATGGATGTGATATTATTGCTATCATTAATGGTATGCTGATCGAAACCTAAATCTTAAAACAAGCTGTGTACCTTTAAACAGGCTAGCATCTGCTAACATTAGTTAACAGTGCTAATGTTAGCAACAACTAAGCTTAGATCTTAAGATTGATCTTTTATTTACACATGAGCTTCTGAGAGCCTGATATTTATCCTAAACTGTTTTATTTTGTATTTTTATTTGACTTTAAATGTGTGATAGTGAAAATCCCATTGTTGACATTTTGCTAGCTTTGACTTATGCAACACCCTTGACTAGCACAGCAGTGTAGGTTACTGTTTTGGAAAAGAAGAAACATTTTATAAGAGGGTGGGAGAGGGTTGTGACCACAATCAGTAGCTTCAGGTTAATGTCACAGCCTGCTGCAGTGTATAGCTGCAAACTAAGCCAAACAAACTCCGTAACAGAGAACTGCTTTTGGTTAAAAAAAAAAAAAAAAAAACTGACGATAAAGTTCCAAAGGCAACTGCCCCCCTTGATGTTTTTTCTTAACTTAAAGCACATGTTGCAGGTGCAGCCAGTGCACATGAAACACACACCTCCCCTAAATGAACAGTGTGAATGTTACGCGTTCAACATTGTCAAAGCTCATATGAGATACAGAACCAATTTTTGCAGATTTCAGCCTACTTGTTTTTCTCAGAAAGATTTCTATTTTGCAGCATTTTATATTATATTCTGTTAAACTCAGATTTTAAAACCGCTTTCTAAATAAAAAAGGGAGTTCAGGTTTATTTACCTGCTTGAATTGTTATTATTGGAATTGTAGCAAATATACTGTAGCCAAACCAAAAAATATGAGGACGTGGTACATTATTAAAATTCATGGAGATGCATTTGGATTTGTTGTGCTGTTAAAATGCACTGTTCGAGTCGTGGTATTAAAGTTATATAATAGATTTTATTATCTTTTCATCTTTTTTTGCCGGTCCAAAAAATGCTCCAACCGTGACAATCGTATCTGAACCATGAGATTTGTGATCCGTTGCACCACTAACCTCTGGTGTTAAAAAATAAAGACAACGCTGAATTGGAGAAAAGTTTCCACTTGAGTCTGGTGACATCACTGATACTACGTCCATATTTTATACAGTCTATGTATATCTGGCATCGTCGCTGGTACCTGACACTGAATTTTAGGCTGTAGAGGGATTTTTGACACTGGTATCAGAATCAGAATCTCTTTAGGTGGGAGAGAAGAGGCCAAGACAGCAGACATTAGTCATTCAAGATGGCCTCAAATAGCTCAGTAGCTCATTTGCATGCGCAATCATACACCTTCCAAAGCTGCATTTCAGTCTAATTTATCTGTTGCCATCTTCATGTAACGCCAAATACACATGTATACACACATGGGTAAGTGTGTCAACTCTGTCATCATGCACTAGTTGCATGCTTGTCATCAACCACACAGTGGAACTTTGTCGAGCTTAGTGGGAATAAAGTGACATCCCTAGACTTCCTCAGCTTAACACTTTATAAATTACATGCTGCTGCTAATAGCATTACACTCACTGACTATCATCACAAACACAGCTATGCACATGGGAACCCGCTTACTCCAAATGTGTCAAATCATGAGAAATCTGACATTTTTAAATAACCTCACCTGTCACCTCAAGAAGGTTGGTCATTTTCAACACAAATTTTGAAATATACTGATGTAAAAAAGTGAAGGTGCAAACCAGTTGTTTCTCCAAAGTATTACTTCAGCAGTTCTGCAAAAACACACATGAGGAGAAAGTGTTTGAAGCACACTACAGTGAAGTGCTGCTTGCTTTTTTTTATGACCACCCACCCGGCTTGGCTACACTGTGCGCAAACAGACAAGGGTGGCAAGGATGAAAAGCACTTATCTGTATTTATACAATTCTTTCCCTTAATCCCTTATTCTCAAACTCTTCATATCTAGGCTTTGGAACGACACTTACATAATTCAAAAACAAAGCTCACCTTTCTGCTGTACTTTACAGTTATGGTATGACTTGGTAAAAAAAGAAGTTTCAAAAAAAGAAGCCTTAAATGATTGAACATATGGACAGTACAGCCTCACTCTATGAATAGGACACCAACTCTCTCTATTAGTATTCTCTAGATGTGACATGTAATGAGAGAGGAGGGAGAATTTCTTCCTCGATACACTGCCAAAATGTATCCCCCAGCCTCTCATGTCAGTAATAGGATTTTACACCTGGGAACTGAGAGCTCCTCTCAACTCTATAAATCGCTGTCAAAACAACCCCTGGGTCACCACCAGGCAAGGAGCAGGGAGGAGGGAAGTAAGGAGCGTCACTTCTGTGAGGGGAGCTGTGCAGAGGGAGCAGGGTCACAGTACCTGGATGATGAACAGCATCAGTAAAAGGAGGTGTCAGGGTGTGAAGTGTGAACAGGCTTATGGGGGTAGGATGAATCTAGTCCAAGGGAAATGATATGTACTGTTTATGTGAGATTGGTGTTATGGGATATAAATGTCGAGAAAATGGAGCAGGCAAAAGGTAGGTTACCTAGCAGCGAAAACATAAACTGGAGATGTATTGGAGATTAAGTATTCGGGATCAGCGAGTATGCCAGTCAACGTACTGATCTGCTACCATAACCAAAGTGTTTTTCTACGAATATAATGTTGTTGTTTTTTTATTGCACCACCATCAGAAGGACATTAGGTATCAGCCAATACTCAAGCCTAGGTTTTGGAGTCATTATCAGGAAGGAAAAAACTGTACAGGAACAATCTGTAAATGGACCTAAAGCTGTTCCAAAAACAGATAACAGTATCAATATTAGCCTCTGATTCAGCCTACACTGTGCAGTCATTTATCCGAGAGCATGGCAGTCAACACTGATCCACTTATATCCTCCCCAGAAAAATAAAAATAAACATCATCTAAATTATCTTGTTATTATAACAAACAAAAAGTGGATTGGTGCTTGCAGAAACTGTTATACTGGACAAAACTAGTGAAATGTTAGCAATCAGTATTTTCCAACAATTTCTTTATTCGCACTGGTATCAAAGGGGCACTCTGTAATTACTTCTACTCAAGTCTAGGTATCAAAATCAGTTGAAACGCAATTTCTTCAAAACCGATACCAGTATCGACATGAAAGCATAAAATGTGCAATCTGGTATCTGGAATTATCCACGGATCCATTACCAAAACCAAACAGTTTTGGGTACAATTTTGTGTGTCAACAACAAAGAACAACAGGGTTGTGCTCAGAGCTAAAACATTTCATTAATTTGTGTTTTGGTTGTGGTAATTTGTGTTTTTACCACCAATATTATGGATTTTTAATTTTTGAGTTAGACGGGCACTTGGATTAGCAAATACTCAAGTCCGGGTGTCAGAAACAGTATCATCTTTTAATGAAGCTGCAGTTTACCAGTACATACCAGTAACAGAGTCAGTCCCAACACAGCTCAAATGCTGCATTAGGTATTGGCCATTTTGCCATTTATTAACTAAGTATGCCATTTTTTGAACTAATTCAAATACCTTACCCAACAAGGCCTAAAAAATTATTCGGTTTCAAGTCAACTGTGTGACAATAAACTATAGAAGCATAATGCTAGCAGAGATTATTAAGTCAGTCAAAGCTAGCCAAGCTAGTGCATGTGGGTTAGTTATGATTGGTTGGTTGGTTAGTTAGTTCCTCTTACCTGCCAGGTCGTCATCAGGCCACCATCCCAGCTCACATGCCTTGCAGGTAAACTCATCCTGGACGTACTCATTGTCTTTGCACGTGGTGCAGATCCAGCAGCAACTGACCTCACCCTTCCTAATCACCTGCACGCAGAGAGGCCACACATCAACAGTGAGGGGTCAAAGACATCTTAGTGAGCAGTCACAATACTAATCGACACGATCAAAACATGACAAGCACATCACACGCAAAGCAACCTGAAGAAGTAATCAGCATCAAAGGCATATTAAGGATGAGGATACGATGGGGCCTTTCTTTTAGTGAGCCCCAGACATACTGTTTATAGAACAAGGCCAGCTGCATTGACATTCAGAACACAGTGAAGCTCTTACCAGCACTGTGATATGTAAAGCAGGGTGATAAGTGGGGCAAGAAACAAAGCAGATAGAAGGGGAAGCTTGAGCCGCCAGGAAAGAGGATGCACCCTCCCCAAGGGCGACTTAGAGCATAGCTACTGTAGACTGAAAACAAATGGCTCCGGTTGAGGAAAATCAGGGCATTTCAGTAAATAAGCATTTTTATCTACTATCCTTTTCCTTTATATTTGATAAGACTGGGACAATATGTGCTCGTAAATTACAAATGATAAAGCCATTGTATATGCTTTATCTTATTTAAAGCCTTTCACAAATATTTAATTGATGAAGCAGGATTCCAAAATGTAGGACAGAGTCACCAAAGGGAGAAAATATGAACCCTAAAGAACTATTCATCACGTACAACTGGTGACATAGTTCCAGTTTTAAAAAAACAAGTTATAAGTTATTCGGGAGCACAGGGAAAAACACCATGTCTGTCTTAACTGATTGCACAGTATGTGCTTATTTTTAGTCACACTAAGGGATAGCCATGTCAGATGGTCAATCCCTCTACCACCTTGTCCAAACAGAAACATCTGAACACGATCACCTCTCAACAACTATTAGGTGGATTGCCATCAAATTGAATGTGTTTATGTAAGTCCTTCACAGGATAACTATAACAACTTTGGGGATTCCTAAGACGAAACGAAACATTTTGGAAAATATTTGTTTACTGATGTATGTTATACCTGATAACAATCGAAACTATCTCCAAAAAATAGAAAAAAAACTGCCTGCACCTCTAAACCTAAAGTCATTTTTTTGCTGAGGCTATAGTTGGTAGAGCACAAGTTGATACTCCACGTCCCACCCTAGGAATAGTCCAGCACATACTGCCCCCTAAAAACACATGTATTGATTATACTCTTTGGTTTTTGCATGGTTTAATCTTACTACCTTAAAAAATAGTTGAGGTCTAAAAGGTGTTGGTTGCCTATGCTGATTTTGTTTCCTTCAAACAGAGCAAGGCTAGGTGTCATCATGCTAAGTAATAGCTGGCTGTCAGCTATTGCTATAGACCTGCAAGAGACAACGAATTGCCCCCAAATATTGACCAATAACTTCAAGCACCATCATCGGGCCACAAGAAAGCTTTTAGGTTTTCTGCACCTTTTGCTTGGTACAATCTGCAGTCTGATTTTAAAACTGCAAAACTTAGATACCCTGAAATTTTAAATCCTTAGTGAAAATTCTTGAATCCTAACTTTCTGTATGTATCTGTTTAAGCTGATGATTTCCTTATCGTGAAATGTGTCCTGTATGAGTGTTTTTGTTGTTGAAACTGTGTGTTGCTGCTATTCTTGGCCAGGTCTCCCTTGAAAAAGAGATCTCTGATCTTAATGGGACTTACCTGGATAATTAAAGGTTTAATTAAAAAAAAGAGTTTTAAATTTTGGCAAACATTTTCCAAAATATTGCATTCACATTGCATTCAATTGTAACTGTATTAGTGCATGTGCAGTGTTTATAAGCATGCTGATGTAGCATTAGGCTGATTGTAGATAAACAGATAGATATTGTTCCGAAGGGTTTGAAAGAACATTATCTCACTTGTGTTGGCATACTGGTAAATGATCAAGAGCAAGTTTTTTGTGAAACCATTGTGTGTCTGCCATGATGAGAAATTACCCTTTGTGATGAAAAGTTTGCTACTTAGAGCAGAATGGGTGCTAAATTAAATCTGCTTACTGGCATAGTGTTACATTGACACTTCAACATGGTTTTGGATCATTCTCTCAGTCTGAAAACAAAGTCTCCACTGTTGAATCTCAGGTTTTAGGGTTTTCAGACTTAAATTTACAGTAGCAAAGTTAATTTAATGCCAAAGAATTTGCTCGTAGGAGGATTTGAATGCCCACCTTAATCTGTCCTTTAGAACAGGGCTCACTGCAGACTGAGCGGACCATGTCGCTGCTGTTCATCCACAGCTTGTAGTCATCGATGTTCAGGATGCCCTCATGCCAAGAGCCCACATTCATGTAGTCATAGCGACCATCATCCACGCTCTGGAGATTCATGATGTCATACCTGAATGGAAAGACAGAAGGGACATAATCAGTATAAGTTTGTGAAGTGAGAAGAGATAGAAATAAGACTTGATCAAAGAGTGAGAGAGAGATAGAGAGGGAGGGGAGAAGAAGAGAGTGACAGGTAATTTAATGATAACAACCTAACAGCTTAGCAAACCTTTTTACTCATCCTGAGTCACTTCAACAGCGTACAACCCCGATAGTGTGACATCAAGAGCTCATGCCAATGTGCACTGTGGCCTCATTTCTATACTGATCCAGGATTTGCTCCACCTGACCTCTAGTTGACGGAGGAATGACACGGCTGTGTTTTCTCACTGTCAAACGCTTTCTTTTGGACTGCAGTGAGAGGAAAGTGGTTGCCACAGTGGACAATCCACTGAATCTGTTCCAGTCCAAACTAATTAGATCCATTCGTGCTTAACATTGGTGCACATGTGTGCTTGTGCATGTGTGCTAATGAGTAGGACAGTTTTAGACAGGAGATATGCAAAGATAACAGCCAAGTCGATCTATAGACTCAGTTCATTTTCTTTCCTTCTTTCAAGCTTCCACATCCTCTTACCTTCCTGGGGTGTCTCCGTTTTGATCAAAGTAAATCTCTTCCCCTGAGACTCCTCTGAAGGACGTCTTCAGCAGGTAGTCCAGCAGCTTGCTGCCATCGATAGGGTCCATGGCCTCACAGAGCCCCGTCTGCCTTGGGCACAACTCCTTATGCATATCATGGAGGCCATGAGCCATGGCATAGATGGCATTGATGACAAAGCCCATTTTGCTATCCTGTACATAGTTCTCATGCAGACTCTCATTTCCTGTTAAAGGGAAAAGAAAGCAAGAAAGTAGATTGGAATCATTTTAAATTGAAGAAAATTCCCAGTTTTTCGCCTTTCACCTCAGGAACAAAAAAAAGATTTGGTGTGTTCCGAAGTGCTAGATAAAAATTTGAATCACAGATAATTTACTGCAAAACAGAATTTTGCAGCAAGTTAAATAAGCACACAAAGAAATCATAGCAGAATGTTCAAAAGCTCAATAGGAAACAGATGTCTGGGAAAATCCCAGGACTGCAGATGCCAAGTTTTCCGTTTCAGACATCTTAAGGCACGTTCTCAAAGCCAAACGTCATTGTTGGGAGGGTGGAAGATTCTTAGTAAAAGTACAACTGTTTCATATTTTTGTATGCTTGTTTGAAGATATTTCTTAGATCGACGAATTAAACATTTCCTATTGTCTCCTCAGGAAGTGCATTAAACGTATAATCTTTAGAAGGCAACATGCACATATACTGTAGTACTGTGATTTGTCATGTGCATCATCTTTTTCAGGTGTTTGGGTGAATTGTGTTCAGGGTGAGACATTCCTTTGTGCCACTTTTGTGTAAAAGTACAGGCTCATTTTCTTTTTATTTCTCATACAGCATAAACAAGGCCAGTGCTCAATTTTACTGGAGTTTGACTGATGCATTCCTTATTCTGAGCTTTCCAGCATCAAAACATCTCAGGTTTAAGACGTTACGGAGAGTGTTGTGTAAAAGAGAGCATCAATCAAAGTCTTCCTGTCTTTGAGGACTCAAATGCTTACAGAGTGCAGGTGCAATATTGTTTAAAGTCATCAGCATAATATTGGCTGTAAAAATGAACTTACCACCTTGAAGGTCTTTGGAATGAACAGAAATGTAACAATGTGATGCAGAGAAAGTGAAAAAAAGAAAATATGACTCAACTGCTCTGAGTAACAGACATCGCAAGCTACTAATTGATTTTATTTATCATTTAATTAACACGATGCCTAGCAATTAAGTTAAATGCGGTTATGATTGCATTGTTCATTTGATGACTTTTTAATTTTTGATTTGTTGTAAGTAATTTTGAAGAAGTCAAGAACACAATTTACCATGATCACCTTTTTTGGGAGCAAAGGGAGAGAGTAGTCAGAGAGGAAAACAGAGAAAGATACAGTTTTTATTCATTACGAGTTTTTAAAAACTCACTCTCGGGTCATATTTAACCCTTATAGCCTACTGACAGCAATATGACAGAATGGAGGAAAGCATGAGAGGAATACGGAACCATAAAACAGTGTTACAATCACTTCCTTTCAAAAATAGAAATTTCCCCAGAGTACCCACCGGTGCAGACTTTCTTATAATTCTTGTTCTCCTGTGGGTGGCCTGATAGGCGGCACTGGAAGCGGTACTGCCAGAACTCAGCGAACCAAGGGTTCCTGTTGTTGGTGTCCAGACGCAGCTTCAGGTAGTAGTCATCGAAGGTCTTGACCACCTCTGACTGAAGCTTCATGGTGATTCCTCCCTCTGCTTCCTGCTCAAAACCCTCCACGACCTCGTATCTGTCCGCCCATCCATCACTGCAGGAGACAGAGAGGAAGAAGAAGGAACTTTAGTAATACCCACTTAGGGGGGGACATTCAAAGATGATGAAACAGATAACATAAATGCCCATAACTTTGAGTGATGGGCACTTCTAGACAGTGAGGATACATTCATATTGTTTGTTATGCTTATAGCAGCAGATTCCGACTGACATGCACATAAAAGTGTTCAGAGTGGAACCACTGACACTACACTAATTTCATATCACAAAATACAACCAATGCAGATAATATAATTTCACTTTGAAGAATAGACTTTATATCTCTTTCCTGCTTTTCTGACCTTTTTAAGGAGAACAAATATTTAACACCAGCTTGTTGAACTTTGATCTGATCCCTAATTGTCAACCTCTAAGTGCATATTGGTTAAGCAACCAAAACTACCATTCTCAGTACAACACTTCCTTGTCATTTTTTAATACACCATAAATCTTCACCTGTTTAGTTATTAACTTTTTTTTGTAAAGTGATTGCATAGCCCTGCTTTTGTACACAAACTAATGCAATATCTTCTACCTGTGACCAACTGGACTCACAGTGAACTTAAGACCATCATGAATTGGTTGAACATTGCAGTCGTATGAACTGTACTAACGTCCATGAAGTGCATTATTGGAGTGTTTTTTGTCTTTGTCTTTATTGATAGCACCGCTAAAGAGAGACTTGAAATATGGCGAAGAGAGAGTGGGGTTGACATTCAACAAATGGTATTGGTTGGGGTCCCTAGTGACAACAAATATCCATATATCCATTTTACTCTTCAGTGTCTCTCCCTCTAAACTATTTTCTCTGCCCATCTCGTCAGGGTAGATGGTTGTCCACCAATGAGACTGATACTGCGCCAGGGTTTCTGCCTGTTGTAAGGAAGTTTTATCTTGCCACTGTGCTAGCCTTGCTCATAGTGGATATATGTTGGCTGACTATTAATAATCTAACATAGAGAATGGTCTATACCTGCCTTTTTGCGAAATTTCCACAGATAACTTTGTTATGACTTGGCACTATTTGAACAGAAATTTTAGATTAATTGTTTGGCACAAAAGTATATTCTTGTCTGGTTCAGGTAAAATTTGATTAAAAGGTTCCACTGAAAAGCAGCAATTTAAATGTCATTTGACTTGATTTTAAAGCGAGTTTCTGAATTCCGTAGACAAGAGCCTCTACTGTTTTAAAATGTTAAATTAGAGTGGCACCTCTGGTTGGAGGCTTATCTCAAGTTCCTGCAGCCATCCTCAATTTAGGAGGACGGAAATCTCAACAACAGTGTCTAAACAATAATTGCAAGCTTTACACAATCCCTTCAGCTTCACTGTTTGTTAAATTGTTTAACCCTATATGCAAGTTTTACTACCTTAGCAAGCATATCTGGACACACAGCTTCTCATTTGTCCTCAACAGAAATGGATCAAACAAATGAAGGTGACTCTGAAATACAAATTCACTGAAAAACAGCTCCAATCCGAGCCTTGCTTTTTTCACAAAATCTCAGCCAGTGAGGGATCACAGCTTTATTTTACTCACAGGCTTTCTATCTTTAATCTCTGCTCTGGGCTACTGCCTTGAAATACCTGGGCTATTGACAGCTACACACCAATTAGGTATGACTCACATTGGATGTTCTGGGAGATGGATGACGACATGCGTGTCTTCATTTTCTCGTGTGTGCAGGTCAAAGTTTCTGACCTTTACGTCCACAATTACTGTCAGTCATGGCAAAGCAGACATTTAACCAAATTCATGGGAATGTTTCAAGGAAACTCTACAACCAATGGGACTGAAGTAGTATATCTTTAAGTTAAAGACACAGCCACAGGTCCTTACAAAAATTGGCCAGGGGGAAATCATCCTGGAAATAGAGCCCAAGTCTTGCAGTGGTTGTTAAAGTTTCTCCATCTGACCCTGACATCAGTCTTTGTGATCCTTTTGACTCCTCACCAGTGATCAAATGTCTAATGGAAAATGGGGGGCTGCCTGATAGTCTACCGGTTATGGATAGTCTGCACCCCATCTAAAGAGCCTCAACTTCCAATCTGACTTTGGCCCTTTGCTGCATGTCATCCCCCACTCTCTCCTCCCAACATTTCCTGTCCATCTTCAGCTGTCCTGTCCAATAAAGGTAAAAATGTGAAAACTGACATTGCCCTTCTCATTCCCTCCATGCTTTCTGATTTCCCTACAGCACAGAGAATGTCCTCACTAAAAATCCGACTGTGTAGGTTAACGTTGCAACAGCTTATCATGTACCAAATGTATGTATATAATTTGAAGGTTGTCTTTATTGGCTGTTGTTACTACAATGGGAACAAAGGCAGAAATGTCTCACCTAGGAGACCAGAGTTTGACACCTTTGTGAAACTAAAAGTATATATAGACTTCTCACTGGTTGTAGTTCATGAGGTAGAGCAGCTGCTCCACGACTGAGGCAAAACCTTGACCATGCGACCTCAGGTTCAACTGTTGCATACCACTACAACTTTTATCACTTATCCTTCAGTTGATTAAATTATTAAGAGCAAGTAAGATTAATATATGAAAAGAAAATGTGCCAGCTACTGTAGGCACTGTAAAAAAAATTATGTAACATTACACAACCGTTCTCATAACATAATCTACGTATCTTCACGTTATGAACCCAACTTAAAACTACAGTGACACAATTTAACAAATGTTCATTTTCAAACCCAAACCACAATATTATTCAAGTCTTAACTCAGTACTTTTGGTGCTTCAACTCTGTTAAAGCCATTAGAGAGATTTGGCTTCTTGTTTAGCTTTAAATTGTTACAAAATGGTCTCTTTGTTACCCACAACCAGAGCCAGCAGGGTGTGTTTAGGGCCAGTTGGGTGCAACAAAAACAGGAAACATAACAGATTTGTTATAAATGTTCAGATTTGTTGACCTTCTATCAAAAGCTGAAATTCAGATCATTCTGGTAGGTGAAAAAATGTGCTTAGTCTAACTAATGTTTGGAAAATGTGATGACGATGTTCTCACAATTGGTGTGTGTTGTAATGCGCCAGTTATATCCTTAAACTATACACTATGCTGCTACTACTGTCTGCATTAAATGCTGTTAGTCACTGGACATACTGTATAAGCAGGCTTAACATAACCTCTGTCTTATTCTTCGGGTGATGATGCCTGCCTGCTATTTATCTGAAAATGTTTGCTGTAGTATTGCTGTATTTTTAAAGAGAACAATTTACCAGTGTCATCCTTTTCACTCTCCTAATTCAGTTTAAAGTGAAACACGTGAGTTGCATTGGTTCTGGTCACATTTCCCTCATTCACTCCAAATGAATACTGTCTCTGTCCCTCCCCTTCTCTTTTAGTGCATTTTTTTATGGAAGGCCACGAAGACGCACTCGCAACCTAAAAGTTGTTTTGTTTTGCTTTTACAAGTGTTAATCATAAACTTAACCGAGTAACTGCATGTATTATGGTCTGTTCATCACAACTCACTGTTTGTTGTATTTGTTCCAACACAACAGTAAAAAACAGATGGGCTTTTAGATAAACAGAGGGGGGAAGAAAAGCTTTTCAACACTATGAATGAATAATGCACAAGGCATTGGAGATATGCTTGGCTGTTTTTTTACAGTGGGGTTTGTGATGAAGTAAAGTGACATCCTCTTGTGTCGCATTACTCTCTCAGGAACACAAAGCTGTCTGGCACAACTCCAAACAGCTCATCAAAACTCTGGGGCCATCAGAGAGACGCCTAATGGGACAAAATCTGATTTAATGTCACCTAAATGTTCCCAGATTTACACTGCACAGAGGTTCATCATTACATAACCTCCCTGATCGACCAGAGTCAACACTGTCCAGGTATGTAATAAGTTTTGCATTGGTGGCACTGAGATAGGACAGGGTAGTATGTCTGTAATAAAACCACATAATACCTGATTTGATTTGAAAAAAAATCTTCAACTTATTTTGGATTTCACAATGCAACTAGTCTGTGATGATTAAATGCAGCAGTTAATACATGAAGCTAACAAGCTTGTAGAATAATGTTATCTTACACAGCATCACATATGATGTGACGGATGGATACTTTTTTCTTTATTCTCCATTATGTCATCAGGTTGATGTTGTAAAATATGTTTATGTAAAGCCTAAACAATATTGAGAGCCCCTGAATAAGCTACCTTTATCAGCAGCTGTCTGATGTTTTAAATCCAACTATCTGTCGCAGTAAGCAGACAGCAGCAGACGCTGATAGGCCTCCGCGGTAATGGCGCCACCGCTAGATGGCAGCGCACACAAACCGGCTGTTGGAATTAGCCTATAAAAACAGTAGCTTTATCTTACGCTCTCTATTTAAATACATTTTTATCTATTGTCTAATGTGGTCATATTGTAAATATTTATGTTTTTCTAACTTGAATATAAGGTGTTATGGGTGTAGTATGCAGTTTCATGGTGGGGTTTGTTCAGTGTTTTTGTTATTGTACTCTTATGGTGTCTTTGTGAGAATTACGACACTGCATTAAGTAAAACAAGAGTCTCATAAACTATCTGCTTAAGAGTCATCCATTGCTGTAGCTGGATATGCTACAGCCAATTGTGCAGAAAAAAGGAAACAGGGGTTGTTTAAAGCATTTCAACAGCTGCTGTTCTTCTGCATGGTGAGGACAATCTTACTAAACTCTGAAACACTGGACTGTTTAATAATTCAGATTTCAAGAAGAACCCACCTACATTTCACTCACTCCTAAATAAACTTGACATGTAGTTGATAATACCCTAAGATATCCAATGTTTGACCCGTGAATGCATCACATGCACGTTGACAGACAGGGTACAATTTACAGGTTTACACATTGAGACTAACAAGGCTTTCCATGACTGTATGAGAAAAAAGAAAGGCATTTTTCTTCATCCTCAACTTTCTAAATGCATCTAATGAATCATTTAATCCACTTTGTATCTCTGCTAGTAAAATCAGCTGCATGCTGATCCTCTGATGCCATGTGCTTGATAATGATCAGTGTGTATTTAGAAGATTTACTGAGACTTGATGATGCGAGGCATTGTTTAGAGCGGCACAGCATGCCAACAGCTGGATAATTTATAGAGCAGTATACAACAGCAAGTAGACAGAGAGCTCCCCCGACTCCCCCAGATGATCCAGTTCCAGTTTGATAGCACATTTGTATATTTATGAAGCCATGAATTAATTGGCAGGGCAGAGATTTAATCACATGCGCCATTTCCCCTGGAGGATGAGTGGGAAGAGTTACTTTAAAAAGAGAAAGGGGAGGATAGGGGAGTCAAGAGTTTCCTAATTGCTCTCTGCCAGTGTTAAAATCAAAGTTCAGGTAGTTAATGGAAAAACTTTTAATCAGTCCAGGAAAATGTCAATCGGTCCAATGAGAGAATTACATAACTTTTTAAAAGTAAAATCATGCTGTAAGTCTGTGATTATAATGTAAAACACATAGTGACTTCATTTACTCCCGGTGTTAGCTATTGTCTCTCTTTCTTTCCCTTTTTGTTTAGTTATATACTGAGTGATTTTCAGCAAGAAAATGTGTCTTAATTATCAAAAATAAGAGGTATACTTGTATTACATTGACCTCTGTAAAAGTTAAAGTATTATCACTGATGCTTTAAGAAAAAAAAAGACTTTTATAGCATCAAATATTCATGTGATTATGACTCCTTTTTCAAGATTACTCAGGCTAATTGAAAATTAAGAAAAATTGATCTGAATAATTTATAGTAATTGAAGATAATTACTAAAATGATGAAACGACTTGACATTCAAATAGAAATGTTCTGTTACAAGAAGGATTTTTTCAGAACTTTCAAGGTGTGATATATAGCAGAAAATTACAGAACAGGGGTCCAAATAACCAGCGAAATCTGTGAGCATTTAGGTGTCACTGATAGCATCGAATAGCTTAGAACAGTATTAAAAAAAACAGTTAATGAAACAGGTTAAGATTTACAAAAGAGAACAACAAATCCTTACTCAAGTAGCTTTATAGCCTGTTCCCCTTTTGGAGAGTATGGGACACCACCAAACATTTGTCGGACCACCATTAACAATAAACACACAACGTGTTAGAGTAGTATTTTGGTTAATCAAAGCAGGTAACAACATCTAATATTAAAACAATTGTTCTATGTTGCCGTTCAGGACATATTTCAAAGTAAAACATCATATTTTTTCACCTGTTAGACAGCAATCGACCACTCTAGGCATACAATGTTTACCAAATGATAATGTTAGCAAAGAATTGACAACCAGCTAGCATTAGGCTACAGCTTAAAACCCCCAAAGTGAATCTACTCTTAAGTTTAAGATAAAATAACATATTTGTTACCTATTAGCTCCTACTATACAACAGCAAATGTTAGCTGTTAACTGCTTTCTAACTAACATCACTATTGATCGTGTTATGGGTTAGGGTAGGTCTACATTTTTGACCAATGATAATGTTAGCTTGGAATTAACACCTTATCAGCTTTTTTTTTTTAGCTTAGCCTAACTCATAAGCAATGTTCTGTTTACACTGTATTGGCAAGGGAAATGTGACCTATGAATTTTCGACTCTTCTATCATATCGTGAAATTTGCTGATTATCAAATGCTAATGTTAGCAAGGAAGATGTGAATGCTAACGTCAAAATCAGGTAAGTTGCTGATATATCAGTAAGCAGTTAAAACATAGCAGTAAAACATTACAACAGCATTTTAACTTCCGTGCCTTAGCATGATATCCACCCCAAAAAAAGTTAAATGTTCTGATATAAAAGTTAAACCATTGGCTCATTTTCATGTGTTAAGTCAAAGCTAAATATGCTTTGGTCTAGCTATGTTTCGCCAGGAATCCTTACTTATTCAGGCGACAGAAGCAATTTCTTATTTTATTCTGTTGGGTAGTTTGGTTTATAACAATGCATTATAATATTTTAAGACATATGTCAAATGTAGTGAAGTGGCAATCCATCATTTCCCTTACAAATTATGTGCACTATATTGATTTTTATAAATGTATCATGCTATGTTCCACCACTGCTTCCTCTAACTTTAAACGACAGGAACTCTCAGGGGTAATTTTTCCAGTTCTACATTTATCTCCATAACACTACATTAAAAATTTCAATTAATTTGAAACTACTCTGGCAGTAGAAGAATTGTTCAAACAGGGGCTTCTCTCCTCGGCTGAACACTAATGCTACATCTCCAAAACTTTCTGCCTTCATCTCTCCCTCCTTACTTTCCCATTCTCCTCCATGTCTCTTATTCTGTGAGTTTAAATGAGGGATGGGGGCTTGTTAGCTCAATGGCGGCAGCAGCAGGGCTCTCCTGAGGTGACACACAGGACCCCGAGTGAGCCAGGGAGACTTTAAAAGCCCATCCAAGCTGCTTTTTACTTATTCATCATGCCCCAGTTTTAGTTGGGAGATCAGTCTCTTCTACATCGACAGGAAGCACTGCCGGGAGAAAAACCTCTTTGCTTTTTACCGTCAAGGGACGCCAGTTCAGTACTAAACCCCATGGCAAAGTCTTTGAACTCAATATCAGCAGTGAAAGTGAGTGATGGATGACAAGATCTAAGTGTCAGTTGGTCAACTTAGTGTATAAACATTGATTGGGGTTGGTTGCTGGTCAACCCTACTGCATCAAAAGAAAAATGCTTCCACACTTACGTTTCCTGACATTTTGGATGCTCATCTTGGAAAAAACTGTTCTGTTCATCATTGTCCAACTTTAATTTTAAAAGTGATAAATATGTCTTGTTTTCAAAGCAACCAATTAAATATTTGTGTCTCTAAAATAGTTTAAATCTCAATAAAATTGATTTATGGAATATCTTTCCCTACATTACAAGGTCTCTGTCAAGCATACTTGCACATGGAGAAAAATCTGATTTTATTCCCACCTTAAAATCAAATGCAATTTTGACTATAACCCTGCAAAATGTGTAAATTATTTTATAGTATCTGTATATTTGCCTGACAAAGACCATGTAGCTCTATACAATCAATGCATTATTACTTTTGTGTGAGCGGGCAGAATTCTGTTTGTGCAGTGCCTCTGTTCATTGGTATGCAGCTGTAGCCATCTGAGGTTGGATGTGCACAAAATCAATTAGTTGAATTAAATAAGTAAAACAAACAAACAAGATGATGTCTTGTAAAATGATTGATCCCTCTGACCAAATCCTGAGGCCACACAAATGTCAATCACATAAAATCTATTTGAATAAAGTCATACCTTAGAACGTAAAACTTTTTTAATTTTCATTAGCAAAATGTTAAACTCTATTTTTTCAAAATAATTGTTTATTACAATTGATTTTTCTTGTTCTAATTTGAGCACAATTCTACCATTGCAGATTCTCACCGATTGTTTGTGTTTTGTGTGTCTGTGGTTCAAATGTCTTTCTGCCTATCTTCTGTATTTTCTCTCTATTCATATGTTATATCCATACCCTTTGCTAGAATGCTAGCTGTCTGTACAAGAAAGCATTTCAGCGTCTGTAAATCACCATGTGACAACTATGTCCAGATGCAAAGCCTGCGTGCTATTTTTGATCACTCCGATGTCATTCAGCCATCCCCTTGCACGAGGGAACACAAGGCATCAATTGGAAAGAGAGAGAGATGTCCTTGACAATGTGTGGCTGCTTTCAATTAACATCAGAGGCGTGTTATAAATATTCAAATGCAGCTCATTGTGCTCCCTGTGCTCGCTGGAACACAAACAGCTGCAATCATGAATGCTGACCCAACTTGAATATACTTGCCATGTGTGTACAAGACATCCTCCATTACTGGATGAACATAGACACAGTGTGCCTATCTTATAATTACAATCTTTGTTGCTGGGTGGATTTTTCAGATGTCAGCCATATTTACCCCAGAAGGGACTATTGTTGTTTGGAGCCCTGCTGACAGACTGAGTGACAGATCTGCAGTGAGACGATCGCACCAACCCTGCCATGAGCCCAAACAAAATCTCCATGACGACGGCAATAGAATCAGCACACAAGCCTTTTTTTTTCAAGAGTACAGTAAATCCTGCCCTGCTATGAAAAATTCTATCAGTTTGAATCCTGCATGACGTGACCCAGTGAACTCTTAGCAAACTTAAAAAAGAGGGCAGAATCATGCAAAACAATCCCAGCTCATCCTTCTAGCATCTTCCAAACTTTCTTTCTCTGACACCTTACATTCATGACTTATGTTGTAAAAAAGAAGGCCTTTTCAAGAAAAGAGAAGCAGATTGCTGGATGTGGGGGTCGTGCCTCAAATATCTGAAGGTAACCCTGAGGAAAAGGGAAGAGGAGGGTTGTAGATCAGTTAATTGATTTGATTTAGTATGTTTTTTCTCTGCTGACAAGTTGAAACTGTCGAATAAATCCTAAAAACTATCATTTCTACCAAGCAGCTGAGTTGAAATCATTTCAGCAGCCCTAAATGTCCTTGATCTTGTGATCCAAACAGCTTTTATAAATCTGAATAATATTCTACATTTTATTCATCAGAATTTATAAAGAGCTGATAATCAACCAAATTCAGCTATCAACATTTGTACATCTGCAGTCCTGGATGAGAAGGATACCCTTTTATTTTTACTGTGTTGCCAGAGATTAACTCTCTTTTCACTCATGCCCCGCTATTTGCCAAATTACTCGCAACAAGAAGTCAATAGGCAGAATTCCACATCCTCCGCACTCCCCTTCCTGTGATGGGGAGGAGATGAAAGCCTCAGAGATGACAGGAAACAGAAAGCTAAATGTGTTGTGCCACAAGTCCTCTCTTTTTTTCTCCCTTGCTAACGCCCTGAACATTTTATTTATTCAATCTCAGAGCAAAACCCGAGTCGCCTTGTTGCCGAGAATCCAATAGGACAGCAAAATACTGAAATTCATGTGAGACACAACACAAGCTTCACAGTCTCAAAAGACACAATTATGCCCTCTTAGTGACCAGTTCCAAGTAACACGGAGACAGAACAATCATGTTTCTGTCTCTGAGTCCGTTTTGAAACAAATGAAATAAGAAAGAACAAGTATCAAGCGTTCTAAATGGGACCCCGTGCGTGTAAGACGGGCAGGAATTGAGCGTTACGTGTGGAAAAGCAGCTTATGCAAATGATGTTTAGTAATAACAGCATTCAAGCAGCATTAGAGGGAGAGAGAGAGAAAAAAATGGAGCTAATTGCAATGAGAGCAAGCAGACGGGCAAATGGGTAGGTGGGTTCACTCCATGTGCCATTCAGAAAGCCTACACGGTGCCTGGAAACACCAACAAAAGATAGTACAGTAGATGTATATCTTGTTCATAAAGCAGCAAAAATGATTTCATGGCTGTTTCTTTATATAACTGAGTAGGTGGAAATTTAGTCAGGTTTCAGAAATGTACTGTAATACTCATCTTAACAAGCAAGACGGTTTAATGATGAGCGCCTGGAGGAAACCTTAAAAACACACACTGACATATTATATTTTCATGGATTCTACAGCTTCCTACCAGCTCTTACACATATTCTATCACATTAAACCCTAAAAAAAACGGTTTATGAATCAAACCTCTCTTTTCTCCGCTCTTTGAATTGCTGTATATCTAACACCTTCTCTGCAGGGCTTGTGCCATTTTTGTTCGTTTTTTGTTGGCATGGCCTTGGGACCTGAAAGAAATCTGCAAGGAGTTTTTGAATCTTCTTTCCACTGGTTGCATAAACTGCATCATTTCAAATTGAAATAGATTCAATTCAGACAGATGCACCCAAATCCTACAATTTCCAATTGCATTGATTTTAAAACAAATTTTGCATGAACTCAATTTTGGGGCAATTGTGAGATCTTTTTCATTATGTGAGAAATGACTACACTACACCTCCAATTGTGATTAAAGTGTCCAGTTTGCATCAGATAGCTGTTGCTATGCACAGTCTCCCCCTGCTAAGTGTCTCTGTTATGTAACTTGTGGTAAAGTAAGTAGTATAACACACATTTGTTGGTTTTACAAGCAAGTTACAGGCAAGTAAAATCAATTGGCTAAAATGTTGTGCCCAGATTCTTATGTCCATTTCTTACTAAATGTAATATAGTTCTGGTGCTATAAGGTTAAATATCTGGACAAACGTAATCTATAAATAGCACAACTGCTTCAGCACAAAGCACTGATCAGCGCTCAGAAACAACAACATGTTGCTGGTGAATCTGTAATAATAACTGAAGCCATCCCCTGGGAGTGATTATGTGTGTGTGCGTGCGTGCGTGCGTGTGTGTGTGTGTGTGTGTGTGTGTGTGTGTGTGTGTGTGTGTGTGTGTGTTTGTGTGTGTGTGTGTGTGTGTGTGTGTGTGTGTGTGTGTGTGTGTGTGTGTGTGTTTGTGTGTGTGTGTGTGTGTGTGTGTGTGTGTGTGTGTGTGTGTGTGTGTGTGTGTGTGTGTGTGTGTGTGTGTGTGTGTGTGTGTGTGTGTGTGTGTGTGTGTGTGTGTGTGTGTGTGTGCTTCTAAGGCCATTTTACAGCATCAAGTGCACCCTGCTGTATGCAACACACACTACCCATATCATGTTCCTGTCTTACAAGAGAATAATGCCCCATACACACATTGGTGAATTCTTGATTGTTTTTATGAATGCTTTAAAAAGCCAGACAACTTTCTTGTCTCCCCAGTGAAGTGAAACGGCAAATCACTTCCCTCCAGCAGTCAAGTGGCTGCATTCCAAAAGAGAAAAGGGCTCCTCTGAAGGTAAAGTGAAACAATCGTTATTTCTGAGCAACTTCAAAGACACCTGAGTAAAAAATGTTGATCTCATTCTTTTTGCTAAGGTCCATTTGTCACACAAACTGTCACACATTTTTTTAAAAGTTGGTTCTGAAAGTTCAAGCACTTTCTTTGAAAAAATGCACTTTAAAAATACATCCTCAAAACTGACACGATATTTATTTATAAGCCTTGAATTTGAATGTCATCTTCAAATCCAAGACAAGCGGGGGCTTTTTGAGTCTGATGACTAAGGGAGCTCTGAGAGAACATTCATCCATCCTTTTTATTAACTCCGTTTTCCCAGGATAATGATTACTTTCCGGTTGTTTTCTGGAGATCTTAACCTTTTTTTTAAAATATTGTTTAGCTCATAACATAGCCTGTTTTCTTGATAACTGGATCAATATCAACAGATCAAGAAAAACTAAACAATGTGGGAAACTCTGTGATAGGTCAGACCCCGACATGCCAAGCTGCCATTGCCCACACAAATGTGGTAAGTTTGGCCTATTTCTATATTTGTATTTGTGCTTTTGTAACTCTTGGGATAGAAGATTTATAAGTCGAAGTTTCGAGTAAACAACAAGCGTCAAAGAGGAGATCGGAGTTAATAAAACATTTGCACATGCATTTTCTTTTAGGGCTTCCGTAGACAACAATCTTCTTCTTCTTTTTTTGTAAGCTTTATTTGTGGGCTTTTGAAGCCTTCATTTAGAGATAGGACCGTAGTTAGAGTCAGAAATCAGAGAGAGAGAGAGGTGAATGACATGCGGGAAAGAAGCCTCAGGACAGATTCAAACCCGGGCCGCCCGCTTGGAGGACTATGGCCTCCATATATGGGGCGCGCACACTAACAAATAGGCTACCGGCGCACCAGTGACAATCTTTTTATGAGATAATGAAATGTATTTCATGTTGTTTTTCACATGAATGTATCTGCATTTTCTGGTCTGACACAACTTTTGATGGACCCCCTTTTGACAGGTTGATATATTTTGCAAGTAAAATTCCAACTAGAGGTTTTATGAATGTATTCATTTCAAACCATTTTCTGATCAGATGGCTCTATGGTTTGGGCTCTACTCTGTTAAACCTCCATGACCTGATATATTTATCAATTTGAGGGCCAAACAACAAGATTTTTCCACAACACTGACAATCACTGAAACACTTTGTATATCCATTTGGGTAGTAGTGATGGTGAATGTGTTAGCAAACTAATAACATAACCAGCGGATTGGCACTACAGTACATACACAGATTAACATTGGCTGTGTATCTCCATCCAAAATGTATCCCTTTAAAATGTTGTGACCAATGTTGTCATTGTCCCTTTTAGCAAAGTCTTGTTTGGTGAACAAAGAATGATTTCCCATCCTTTTGAGAAGCCTCCTGTCCTAGTTTAGAGATGATTACATAACACAATCTGCTCCCATCCATTGTAGTTGTCTTATCCTGCCCGTGTTCTTCCTGTCTAACTCTTTACCTCTTCATGCCTCTGTTTTTGTCTTTTTTTTATTGCAAGCTCAAATCCTTAATCTGTGGACGGAACAGCAAGACTCCAAACACACCCAATAAATCCAAAGTCTACTCCTATTCAGCTTTTTGCAACCCAGATTTCTTCTTATCCACTCAAGAATCAGCTCCCAGGTCAGTCATAAAATGACTTAGACTCTTAAAATGTAACTGTGGTGATACCAATACAGTGTGGGCCTTTAACATGAATGTTTTGCATTGCTTATATTGTATATTGTTCCTGGTTTTGTATCACATGACCTGTCAGATGACCTCGGGGGTTGTATATATGTGGAGGTGTGTCCATTCACTTGTTCATGTCTGATGAAGGACGAGGGCCCGAAACATTACATGTGATTTTTCCATTCAATTCAATTTAATTGGACCAGCTTCTGGTGTGCGGACTCTTTGGATGTTTTTTGTCCAGCACCCAGAACTTAAACTTCCTCAGTGTGCGTGCCGTTTTGACATTTTTGATACCAATACAGCCCATCTGTTAGCAGAATGGTGATTATAGAATCATTAAAAACGTTATTAGCATAAAGGAATTTAACAAACATCAGTGTTTTCTTGTATGGAATCTGTCTGTAACATGTCTGCAGAGTGCATGCATAAAAAAATGTTGCCTTCTTATGCATATGTTAGTAGAGGCAGCTGATTGGCTAATTCACGATTGACATCACACAGTAAAAAACAACAAGAGTCCATTTGCCTGACAATAGCCCAGCAGAGTGGGAGTAAAGTGTTGAAGTGATGGAGAGTGGAGTCTGCAGGTCAGGGATAAAGTGGGTCGAGGCTGCTGCCTCACCTGGCCCTCGTCTGAAGAGCAGCTTAGCCGAGCGGCTGAAACAACAGCCCTCAGATTCAAAACTCTCAGGGGGTCTACTTGTAGTTCATGTGTAGCCACTTCTTCATTGAGTTTTTTAGCTGCCTCTGTTTTGTTGATGATGACCTCTACACATGGGATCGGCTTGCTTGGATCAAAGCAACAATTTCCTTGTATGTAACATTGTGAACACTAGAGGTTGTCTGCGATGGAGGATTGGTTTATTTCTTCTTAATTATTGCACTGTCTCTGATATGTTTTCTCTCCTGGCATGATTTTAAAAGCTGTCCGGCACTTTCCAAAGTGTATTAATCCACTTTCAGTTTTACCATGTTGTCAAGCCACGGTGTACACTGGCTGACAAGGACTAACATGCTGCAAAGGGCCAAAAGATTTCCATTGTAAAAACAGGCTGAATGCAAAGGCAAACATAAAGCACACTTTTGCATGTCCACATTTGTGGATTTTTTTTTAGTATTCCACAGTAGGTGATGTGTTTTTGGCTTTTAGGTTACAGTTGCTGTTTTTAACAACTGCGTACACCATTTTTCTGTCTAATTGGATGTATAAGCAGCATGCAGCAGAAGATCATCCCAGTGTGCACTTTCCCATTGGAAAGAAGTTTTAAAGACGACTATGGTCACTGTTGACAAGACGTTAAAAACTGGTTCAAAAATGAACGGTTTTTTTTCACCAACTATTTCAAGACATTGTCAAAATGTCTGCTGCTACTGTGACAGCACGTTCACACAGTGATTTTCAAGAAGCGCCTCACAATTACCTCTTCTTTACATACGGGACTTCACCGAACGCTGCAAAACGATTTCGGAGAAAGATGCCGCTAGATTGATCTTTTTCATCACCCTTTCAACATTTTAATTAACCAAATACAAACTTAGCAAATAAAATTGTGTGTCTGACTTGTCGATATTGTAATGGCTTTTAGCCAGTTGAAAAATGGTTGAAAAGATGTCACGGTCATTTTTAACATTGAAATCACAGTTCCAGCTCACTGGGATTGTTCAAACCTGCATTTACATTTTAAATAGTAGATGGTAAAGTGACTTGAGCTTGCATAGCGCCCCCATTCACACCCATTCGCACCCATATGGCAAAGAGGCTATGTAAAGTGACCATAAGAAGTAACTAATCCCATTCATACACATTTATATACGCAACTGAAGCAGCGGCAGCATCTTGGGGTGTCTTGCCCAAGGACACATGGGACATGTAGCTGCAGAAGCTGGGGATGGAATCCCCGACCTTCCTGTTGAGAGACGATCGACTCTACCAACTTAGCCCCTTTTACCACTCTGAGGCTGAGGAAACAAGCCCTAAACATAACACTGACATATTATCACCTCTTCAGTAAATGTAGTAATCTATATTTATGAACTCAGCGGTCACAGAGTAATATTAGCCTTCATTCTGAGTTTTGTCTCCGGCCACCCAATGAACAATGCCTCACAATGTTTAAAAGCTTCTCTAACCTTGTGTCTGCCGTTTAGTACAGGTAGTGTATGGCAAAGAGAGCAGTGGAATTAGAATGTTGTCCTTCGTTTGTCTATGTAAACTAACATCCTTGCAGCACTTCATGGATGACGCTTTAAAGATGAAAGCTTAAACTATGAAAACAAGCTCCCCTTTGATGAGCCCATACTTGGTCTGCAAGCTTCATTCAGTCATTCACTGCATGTCAGGAAACACACACAGGGTTTGGCATCTATATCTGCCCAGACTCTGTCCCTATACTGTATCTCTTCCCCTCCTTCTTGCTCTGACCCTGAAAGAACTTCTTCCGCCAATGGGGCCTTCCACAAAAGCTAAAAAAAGAGCCACTTTCCCATCTCTTATAGAGGAAAGAGAAAAGGAGTGATACGAGGAGGAATGCAACCCCAGTGTCATTATAATGGATAATTTAAAAGGAAGGTTCTGCATCTGGAAAGCCTTCCCCTGCCAGGAACTTAAATATGCACGTCTGCACTGCACAACACGTATAACATAAACAGAGGCTGGTAAGAGCAGCACTTGATGTCTCTTTATTCCTCCCCCGGGAGACGTCACAGGAATAAAGGAAAAGCTTCATAAGAATAATAGTGATAACAAGGAACAAAGACCTCTGTGCATGCCAAAAAAGCCAGAAAGGTGTCAGTAAGTTTCTTACGTACAGTATGTGTGTGAGTACATGTGACAGAAATTGTTCTGCCAGATTTAAATCTACACAAGGCCTCCTAACTCCGATCAATTACATAGATACTGCAGCCGATCAACAAGATATTTTGAAGTGTAGCCAAAACCAATGCTATGTTAATAATTTGGAAACGCTGTTTTTGTGTGACAATGGAGCTCAATGGCAGAGAGGAATAAGCATTTTTAAGCTTTAGTTAGATGGAAAATTCTTGGAAGTAGGATCACTTCCTTGTTGGAAACTTTATTTGGGGCTGCGGATTTGTGAAGATAAGTGAATGAAACTGTAAACGGTAAATCTAATCAAAATCATTCAAATCCAACTATAGAAGAGTCTGACACCAGAAAACAGCTTTTCTTGAACAGCAGTGGTGAAAATCTGATGGAAAAAATCCTTTCCAATTGTACAAACAAACTCATGGAGGGCATTCTTTGACCCACCTTACCTAATGCAATATAACCACCGTATCCTTGAAAATCAGTTGTTGGTGGTCAGTCTTTGCACATTAATGGTTCTATAAGAAAATTGAATTATTGAACGTTTGTCTTTTGCACGAGAAGAAGGGATAATCCTCTCAGCATGTTAATTATCTCTCTAAATTTGTGAACTTCTTGAAATGTGTAAAAATCTCCAATGAACAACAAAAAATAGCCAATGGGTCTTCTCAGTGCAACCATCATTGTATCCTGATTTTACCCTTAAAGTGCTTGAATGTCAGACTGTAGAAATGTGGAGGCCAATATATTTGAACATTCTGGGAACTACGAGGCAAACCTGAGCAATGTTATATTTGCAAACATGCAGTAAAGATGGACTTTTCTGTGCTGCATTGTCTCTTAGATCTTCCTGTTAGAAGATGATGGCTCAGGATTTGAGCCACACTCATGCAGCGTTCAGCAAATCTCGAACGAATGCCGCCAAAGCCACGGCAATCCTTAGCTGTCTTATTAATTCCTTCCTCATGTAACATACAGCTGACAGCTTCCCTACAACAGACCGGTGCCAGAAAACCCCTCCATCCTCTTTTAAATGATTTTACATGAATGAGCTGAAAAGTAGCATCAAGGTTTCTGTGGTTTTTTACTGACAAGTGCGAATGTTCCTGGAAGGCTGTTTCATGGTGTAATGTGCTGCCGTGGAAGTGTGAGGAGACACTTCTCGCCCTTTTTTTTTTTAAGACTAAGATTACAGCTACAGTCAGTCACTGTCACTCAACATAGACTAACAGAGGAAGAGAGGAATGGAAGAGAAATTGAGGGAAGAGATGAAACGCATAGAGGACGTGGAAGTAGGAGTTCAGGTTTTCAAATGGAGGTGTGTTTGCTTTCTTTCGTTACTTAATGCAAAAATGACGCTACCTCCAAAAACATTATCGCCCAAAAAGCGATAGAGTGGACTGCAGGCATTGCTTCCCTCTCTGGTTTTGTCTCAGAAATACCAATTATTCACCACTGGAGAACATTCCTTTTCACTGCTATTGGTATGTGGTGTAATTCTTCTTAGTTGCCTTGGTGACATGCACTTTAGGAAGACAATGCAGCATCTCCTGGCCTTCCAGCCATTAGGCCTACTTTCCATCAAGGGAGATGCTCTGAACTGTGCGTTAAAAGGTTAAACCACACAAACACACACAAACACACATTTATCCATACCTGCCGACAAGAAGGAACTCTCCATACACCCCCAGTCTCCTCATGGCCATCAGGAGACCTCGGACGGTCATGCCCTCGCAAAAACACACCACAACTCGAGCTTTTGGGAGACGTTCCCGGAGTTTCCTCAAAAGGCGATCGAAGTGCTTCTCCCCCGCGTTGCTGTAGATTTTGTCCGAGTGGGCGATGCATAAGCCTTCCTGAGAGGCCAGCTCTTTGAAAGCCTCCATGCCACTCTCACCGTAGTTTCCTAAAAGTGATGAAGAAGTTTTTAAAAAGTGAGACTATGCCTGAAAAAAAACCTTGTTTCCATTTGAAATGTATGTTCACAGCCAGGTTATGGTATATAAGCCTTTGTGGGTATGGATAAATCATTTTCTGAGGTAGTTTCCCTAATTACATACTCAAAATAAAGAGCGTTATTCTTTGATCGAAGTGACACAGTCAGTGTTTACATGCCTTGTTACTTGCACAAACACGTCGATATTTTAAAGTACGAGTCTAATTGCTGTCATCCAAAACATGTATAATCATGTCTCTGTTGCAAAATCAATGTTTTGCTTAAAGCACACAGCACTAGCTCAGTGCTTCGAGTAAAGACCGAGCTGATCCTCTGATAATGAGTGTCACAGAAGACAGTTTCCTGGCTACTGATTGCAATCAAAGTCAAAAGGGGGTTGAAGAAGATAGCTATCCTTGTTTTAACTGCACATGCACCAACCCAATCAAACGCCTCCGTAAAGCTGTTTGAGTTTAAATCTTCTATTTCCATTCAGGCTGCAGCGGCTTGACTAATGTGTCACGATCGGGATTGTTGGTAAAGCCCAGGGCTCTTTAGCATGAGAGCTGGATTACACAGACAATCCAATCATTTGTGCATGCTTGAACGTGTGTGTGTGTGTGTGTGTGTGTGTGTGTGTGTGTGTGTGAGTGTGTGACAGTGTGTGAGTGCGTGTGTGTGCATGTGTGTTTGTATATGTGTGTGCGTATGTGTGTGTATGTGTGTTTGTGCATGTCAAAGGGAAGTAAGCAGCATCTATCCGTACATATCTGAAACATTTGTTGTGAAATTGCCTTTGCTAAGGTCCCTGATGGCCTCATATGGATTGGTCAGGGGCCTGTCACAGACTGTAACAGACAGGCTTTATACAGCAGTTACATTCCTTTAGGTTTAACTATTTTAATCTACCGAATTCACCAAATTTACATGACTGCCACTTTCTTTTGAATAGAATAGAATAGAATCCTTTAATGTCATTGCACAGATGTGCAACAACATTTCAGTGCATCAATTTCTCACTCTAACTAACCCAGGTTGAAGATAAACCAACAAAGTGAGTCTGAAAAACGTTAATTTCTTCACTCGTCAATGAATCTGCAAGTCAAAAGAAAGTGGTTAGGGGAAATTAATCATCACTAAGCCATATCTCAACTAAAAACAACATATTTGGTATGGTAACCTCATTAGCACCTCTAACAGCTAAGTGGGCATTAAACCAATTCCTAGCTAACTTGACTATTCAAAAGTTATTATCATAGCCTATAACTCCTTAAAAAGGTGATTTTAACATTTAGACACTTCCAAGCTTACTTTTAATTAGGAGGCAGGTAAATTCTAATGTAAGTCAATGCTTATTTAAGCAAATGGCTTACTAGTTACATTTATTAACTTAAAATATGGCTCGTTTTACCTCTGATGTTCGCTTTTTATTTGGTTGTAATGTCATATTTCCTTATTTATAGGACTCTCAACCTGGCAGTAGGGTTTAATCCCAGCATTTATACTCAACGCAACGTCAGAGCAAAATGGCCAATGTGTGATCAGATATATAGAGAAGCCTACAAAAAAATTGCAACCATGACTTGCCAAAGAAGCTACTAGCAATCTGCCTGTTGCAAAAAAAAAAGTAATCCCGTCTTGACCGGGCTGTGAGCAAATAGTAGTTTAAGATTATTATGTGGCACCCTGTTTTGCCACTCAATTTTATGGAGGGGATTTATGCCACCCTAGATTGCCTGTTGTACATTCCCGGGGGACAGAAGAACATACACTTTTTATGTGCTATGTATGTTTCTTTTGCGTGAGCAGAGCAGCTGAAATAGGCATCACAGTAATGCATTTCCTCGCATTTACTCAGGCGCACGGTGGACACATGTATTGCTTTTCCAATAGTCCTTTGATGATTTTTTTTTTTTTTTCAGTTGCCTCATTTCATTCTCCAACTGCTAAATGGAAATAATATTCTCCAATTATTTCACTCTTTCCATCCAGGCTGCAGACAGGTGGGTGGTGGTGCATTAGTTGACAACCCGTTTGACAATGACCACAGAAAAAATTGCTTTGAGTGTTCCTACCAGACTGATGATATTCAAAACAGGTAATTTATGCATTTTCATAGCCTTAGCTGTTGCTACGGGAACAGGCTGCATTTATAACTTGTCTGAGGTGGTGGAGAGGAGAAAACTCTCCACCAAGCCATGTATGACCAATATTTCAGAGACAACGGCAGATAGAGAAAACACAAGGAGATATGTATGTGATTCTTTGAGAAAAATTATGCTGGTAAGTGAGTTTTAAACAAATGCTTATTTTTTTCCAAATCTGCACCTATAGTAAGAATTTGTTTAAAGAAAGAAACGGACACAATTTACTTTCAACTAAATCTTAAAATGTTGTACTTCAACTATTTTTGGAAAGTATCCTACTTATATCACTCACTGCTGCCTTTTGGGTGAATAATGTTGCTTGCAATCAAATCCATCCATCCTTCCCCTGACTGGTCTTTCATTACTCTTAAATTATGACTCCACTCCCAGAGGATCCTCCTGCAGGTTTATTGAAGGTCAGACAGCTGACGCCACCTAGTTATGCCTCCAGGTACTACAGCTCCCAAACTCCCTCTCTTCATCTATCAGCCTATCTCCTGCACCTGACTATAATAGACTTTCCAAATATGTTTTACACTCCCCAAGAGTCCACAGCTCCTCAGAGGGCGGGGGGGGGAGTTGGAACTCTCTTGTTTGGCAGGATACTGACTTTAAAAAAATGTTGACAGAATTGTCAACATTTTTTTAAAGTCAAGTACTTACACGTACAGTGCCACATTTTGCTGTGTTACAACGATTTAAACACTTTTATAGTATATGGGGGGTTTTAGCTTTTGATTAACAAACCAGAACAGCCCAGAGAGCAGATATTTGTTGGATGCACAAGTTTACCTGAAGGCAACATGTCTCACCAGATATTTAGGGAGTTAACAACATAGGACTGAACATTTTTATGTTTGTAAATCCTTGTAAAAGATATGTAATGATTTCCATCCCACTTCAAATTAATGTTCCATTGTGTGTTGATCAATTGAATACAGTCCCAATAAAATCCATTACAACTGTTGTAACATGACAACATGTGTAAAAGTTCAATGTGTGATTACTGTACATATGCAAAACACTGTGCTAAAATATATTGTAAAAAAGGCCCCAAGTAGAAGGAAAGATTGGCAGCACATATATCATAGAAACAATAGAGAAAAATCACAAGCAGCTAATGTTTACTCCATATTCCCTCTACTTACAGTCCATACAATGTTGCACACACACCAGCAGCATGATGCTTAGCATGTGTGGGAGGATGCTTTCAGTAATGTCCACATCAAACTCAACCCCAGACAACTGCTTTAAAATCCTAATAGAGATTTATTATACAACGACATGCTGCAAAAATGTAAATAGTCAAAGAGAAGCTTTGAGGACTGTTCTTTAAAATCAGTTCCTCTAAAAGAGACAAATTCTGCCTGCTTTGATATCTTTAACTGGGATTGTTTGAGGATTTAGATACAGAAACCTTCATGTGGTTGGTCAATGCACATTTTGTTGGTCTTTTATTTTAAAATCAACTTTCAAGGTTCCACAAAACATCTAAACTCTAAGTCTATCCATAAGAGGCCATTTTTAAATAATAATAATAATCATTTTGTATATTAAAGACTAACGTATCACTTAAAATGGTTGTCTTCTCCCAAACTCAGAAATCAATGTGGTTTCTATTGACAGTAATGATGTCATGGGTGATGAAAAACAACACAATGAAGGATGATAAAGTGACAACATGGCTGTTGCATGATGATGATGCTGATGATGTTCCAATTATTTAGGTCAGGGTCTCACCCTCAGTGTGCACCGCAGACACATAGGTCCAGTTGTGGAGCTTGACGATGTCCAGCATGGCCCGGGCCTGCAGGGTGTCAGAGGGCACCACCCTCAGGAAGTATTTGAACAGAGTCTTGTCGCTAAGGTCGATGCTGGTGGCAGAGTATGCGATCTGCGGGATGTTAAAGAGCTGCAGGAGGTTCTGCACCTGGATGGCCACAGAGCTGGATCCGGGTCCGATCACTCCGGCGATGGGTTTCTTGGAGGGTGGAGGCTGGTGGGATGGGGTCCCGTCAATGCACCATTTGGACCCATCCTTATCATCCCTGATGGAGATGAGGGAGTCCCGGATGAACTCAATGCTCTGCTCCAAGGCCACAGATGAGTGCCAGCAGGAGTCCCGGATTTCACAACCCAGGCTGATGTTTGGCAACAAGTTCGGGTCCGCGTTGATCCGGTCCAAGGTGTGGAACATGGCCTCCACCCTCTGGATGCCATACTGTTCGCGGACGTCCCCGCACTTCCGATCTGCCACCCTCTCCGCAGATGGCTGGTGGTGCACGGAGAAGAGGGCGCCGATGATCACGTCTCCGTCCATGCGGGCCACGGAGCGGGACACTGCGCGAGGAACCGCCGCCCTCTCGTATATGGCGCTGCTGTGGGAAAGCACGAGGACGCGGAAGAAAAACGTGGGGAGAAACAGGAGAGCGAAGAGACCCATCTTTACGCGTGCCATGTTGTGCCACATCGCGTGAGCCGTGCCAACTGCGCAGGCATAGGCATACTATCTGCTGTCTGTCGATACATCCACGATTATCCCAGCGACCATGATGTGCGAGCACGAGACCCGGAGCAGATCCGCGTACACCTGCAGAAGAATGACACAAACTGCTTAGACAAGTAAGAAACAAGAGCAGATGTGCTCTTGGTTTATGTAGGAAGAGTTGACTTACCACGCATGCTCATTTGCATACACGCCCTGTTATACATTCCTAAAGCTGGCAACAGTCTTCGCGCCTTTTTCACTGAGGTGCCTTTGAGCAAGGCACTTAACGCACCCCTTCCTGACCAGCGGGCTTTTGTGGCTCTCCAAAGGAAATTTTTAAGGGGTTAGGTCTTTATGGAGCAACCAGGTATTCTAAAATCTCCACCACAATATTTTTTACATTTCAAATATAAGGTGCACTGATGCACTGAGCTCGTTTTCCATTGAGAAAGCTTTCCAAACACGTTACAAGGACGTTTCAGGGAATGTTTCCTGCACTCGTTATCCTCTCACACACACATTGTTCACCGTTTGCAATGAAACCGAGAAACTACAATCCTTCCCTATTCGACATCTATAGGAATTATACATAAAGATTATACACGGGGCTGCGTATGGTTTAGACTCACCCAATAGCGTGCTTCTTATCCGTCATGCAACAGAGAGTACATGGCTTAATAATTATAACCGTAACAATAATCGATACATCCATACACAAACTGAACTAGTATCTGTAACAATGACATGAATGGTGTTTTTCAGTAGCCTGCGTTTCACTCCTCTCCTCATTTTCACATCAAATACAATTGGCTCGGAAATTTCTGTTCAATGCATCAAAACTTACCTGAATCCTTGAGACATGTCGCGTGCCTTCGTCCGTCTTCTGTGGCGCGTGGTCCTTAGGCTGAATCGCTTGAGTCTCTCTCTCTCTCTCTCTCTCTCTCTCTCTCTCTCTCTCTCTCTCTCTCTCTCTCTCTCTCTCATGAACGTGAACATGTAGACCCCATTTAGCCTTCAAAACAGTTTTTTTAATCTAAATCTAAAGCCTTAAAATATGTAGGCCTAATAAAAATGTAAATGAGAATAGCACCTGCATTTTGTTCATCTGAGCTAAAATGAAAGCCTCTAGTCTATAGAAATGTTTTTTTTTTTCACTTAGCCTATATGAATTAAATAATAACAGCAATGCATATGCAGTTATTATATGCATGATATTTTATACTCTTTATCAGTAACTTAAAAATGTGGAGCCCTGTTTTTTTACAAGATACACGAATGTTAAGGGAAATGGGCGGAACTGCAGCTACGTCTGAACAATGTTTCTACCTCGCTTAAAACAGTTTCAATGTGTTATTAGTCCATATACTATGTTCCATTGTTACTCGATATTGGTAGCAACTTAGTATTCAGTCTGTCAATAGTCATGTTTTGCCAAAGTTTACCCATTTTATTTTATGACCACTCAATAAAACTTGTGGAAATAAGAAGAAGAAGAAGAAGAAGAAGAAGAAGAAGAAGAAGAAGAAGAAGTTAAACCATCTCATACGATCCCTCCTTGAGTTTACATGAGGCCACATGGCTTTTAATAGAGCTCCTGAAATAAACACTGCAGTTACAGTAATGGTTTTAGCACCATGGAGAGCGATTAACGGTTTGCACAGCGCCATCTGGCGTTTGGTTGGAGGTCGTTGATTAAGTTTCGATTAGCAGGTAAGAGCCATTAAGTCAAAAACCTATCCAACTGCTGAATGGGGCTTCAACTGCAGCTAGCCTGATATTAATAATAATGCAGTAAGGTCTTGGTCTGCAATATAATTGATTTATCCCAGATCTGAGTTCATATGGAAAAGAAATAACATCAAGTGTTTGACGTAGCCATATTAATAATTGAAAGTTTCATGTGCAATCCCAGTAGGCTATTATTGTTTTGATCAAGTAGTAGCCTAGTGATAAAGAGAGAGCTAGCGATCAATAAAACATATTATGTGAAAGACCGTTTTCTCTCACTACAACTGTTGTTAACGTGTTTTTTCTGGCAAAAAACAAAAATCCACGTCTGGCTTTTTAGTCAAAACAAACTATCAACGTTAACGTTTTCATGTAGAAAAAAAACATGAAATTTTACAAACAAAATCACACAAAAATCAAACGAATGAAAGCTTGTTTTGTTGCTTAATTATCCCATTAAACAATCTAAAAATAACTCGTATTGGAAGGCTTGAATTTCAACACCAGACACCTCCATGAAACAGGTGGGTGGGATAGTTCACAGCCCCACTAGTGGTCAAGTGTATCATTGATCCACTTATTCACCCATCCAACTGGTATTAACAGTGAGACCTTAGTATCAGATTTTGTATGCTCGCCTCGCTCAGTCACTAAGCCTCAAATGAAGCACATAACCCACTGAATCATAATCGTTGTCATGACATTTTTCTTTGGATTTACAAATATACAATTGAAAACAGCATGTAAGAGAAAATCTGGGCAGAAGCAGTGATTGCATTTGTGTTCTCATCCTAAATCCCATGAGCATGTGTTTAATACAACATAGCCTACCTTATAAGTCGATCTGAAGATGTAACATAAGCTTGTGCATTGAACATTTTAGATTGAATCTGATTTGACTGTTTATGTTGTCCTTGTATCTTCTGTGTGCTCCTGCTGCAAAACCAAAGTCCCCTTGTGGTACAAAGAGAATCTGAGTTACAAAATACACACACTGTCAATTTTTGTTATTTTTTGTAATACTGTGTCATTGAATTAGGCCTACAAGAAAGTACAATTTTGTACCCTCTTTTTATTGTTAAATGTTTTTATTTTATTTTAAACCATATAAAGTGATGGTCTTTCTGTCTGCATGCATTTGTTTCCACATTTAAAGTCAAGTGTATTCTGCTGAGCCATGTGTTGCTGCTGAGTCCATGAGTCAGCTCCTCCAGCTCCGGGGATGCAGTTTTGTAGGTGACCCCGACCTCGAGACGTGGCGTCTTACAACAGTGAATTGAGGCACACAGTTGAACCAAAAGCTATGGAGGCCACTTGAAGAAAAAAACAGTGCAACAGCGAACTCCTCTGTTTGTTTCTGGTTATTGCTTGTTAATAAAAAATATGTGTGTAGGCTATAGGGTCGAGAGACATGAAGTGATTTTCTGCACGAAAATCTAAGCCATTTTTTTCTGTGAATGTTCATCAGAAAATAACAAGTTTTAATTGTTTTCACATTGTCATTAATGATCTGACACGCATATAATACATTAGGACATAGCCTAACCTACCTGTTATCGGGATTTTTTTTATTGTAGAATTTTCATAGTGTGCATACAGATATAGGATTATCAATGGCATTAAATGCAGTAAAACAAAGAACATAACGTTAACAATAGATAGTCTTTTTCTATAGGCTAATAATTAGCATAGGCCTAGGCCTATAGGCTAGTGAGATTTTTGTCATCTTATGATATGACTTAGAAACACAATTTTTAACGTTAAACATAAGTCTTAGTGTATTTTTCTTTGTAAATAAAGTACGACAATTTAGTTTAAAAACAAACAAAAAACTATTTAATCTTCTGTGTAAACTCTTTTAAAAAGCCTACATTTTGATGTCTTCTTACATTTTCAACTTCTTTCCCTTCGGAATTTAGATTTTTCTATTACTATCATAAATGTGTATATGTATTGCTTTAATTTTGTTCTTTGTCTAATTCATGTCCATTTGAGAATCGCTAAGAACACCTGAAATGATAAATGCCAAATGGATTACATTTTTGTCAATAAAGTTTTGAACCGGAAAAAAAGAGACCGACAAAAAAATGTAGCTAGCTGAAATTAGCAGTTTCTCCACAAAGGTAACCTCAGTAACAGCTAGTTGTATTTGCTTGTTGTATTTGTTTTACTACCAAACATACCGGATCACACATTTTTCTACAAACGCTACGATAAGGTGAGACGCTTCTGGCATGCCAACTCAACATTATTTAGTTAAGTTAGCTTATTGTTAACTTCCGAGCTAGCTAGCTGATGTTAGCCAGCCATTAGCCGGCTGCGAGTTTCTCCTACCGTGCATTACCATTGTTATCAAAACAACTTGTAACAGCGAAAGAACATTTGACAACAAGCTGGCATGTAGTATTAGAGTTTATCCAAGCTAGTGTACAGAGAAGTAATGTCTTCTCATGTTATCATCGGTTCCTCTGCCATTGTGCTACTTGTTGTAAGTATACTTCAACTGTCAGGAGGACTGTATATTTCCTGTTAGGGAGATGCTAGCCTTAGCTCTTTTTGGGGCTACATCTACTACTCGTAACTAATTGTGACTTAGATGTGTAGCCTATCATAGGATTTAGTTTTGATTACATTGTCTATTTATAGCTTAATAACAATAGATGACGTGCGGTTTCTGATACAATGCAAGCTACTTTTATGACGCATTAATTAAAGCTATAGTCAAGTTATTTAATACAGTGGTGACGAGTTAGCAAGCATTAATCAGCATGTTCTCACCACTATGTCTACATATTTATTACCATGAATTAAATGTCAATCACGATGGATGTACTTAAATAAATACCCAATAAAAACAGCTATAACTTGCCGTGTTAATGATATAGGCCTACTGCATGTTAATATTAACTGAAAGCAATATTTATAAGATCCATTATCAAATACGTGTCCTACTGAGAGGAAACTGTACAATGTGTATAATAGCAGAGATCGATCAAAGATCACACAGAAAACATCTTTCTGTAAGTGTCTTTTCAAAGATTCAATCGTGTATTTGTATTTGTTTGTTTAGGTCTGAGGAGCAGTCCCTCGTGAAATGTCCCCAGAATAGGAAAAGAAAGGTCTTGACCTCATTGATATCGAGCTGGGAAGCTTCCCTAATAAGGTACTGGTTTGAGACAACATTTTGGATTCATCACGTGACTTGCAGAAGACTTTCACATAAGGGGGAGTGGGGGCACTGTTTCACATTTAAGCAGGCTGAAGAAAGGGCTGTGTATTGTTTGGTATTTGTGTTTCATTAACTGTGATTTCAGTTCAGCTGTTGTGCTGCTGTGTCAGTGTTGATGAGACCGCTTGAGGTACAAGATGACAATAGATGCTGTGTTCTTTTGGACAGCCATAAATTAAGTCCAGTAGTGTTTTTATTACACTTTTTTGAATAAAGTATCAGATTTAAAAACAATACTTTTTATTTATTTATCGTTTTACTTTATTTCAGAATATAAGGAATGTAGGCTAAAACCCTTTCTTCCAACTTAGTTTGTATTCTCTTGCAACACCGTGTCTGTATTCAGCCTTTAAGTTTGATTTATGGTGTAGTTTCATGTATTTTTCCATGTGACTCCCTCTGACCTATCCTGTGTAAAATGTTAGGATGTCTTTATTCTTTGTTGGACAAAGCAATAGAAGTTTTGGAGCTCTCTTCCTGAGTGTGCTGAAAAAAAGATTTGAAGAATGAATCTCAGCTAACACAGTGACATCTGGTGGCTGGCAGTAATTATTGCAATGACATGACCCAAGCTGTATTACCAGGCCTGGCTGTTTTCATTATATTTTTCCTTAAAGTGTCCTGCTCGATGTACTAATGACTTTTGACACTTGTTGAGTCATCAGTCACATGGTGGCTGTCATTTGACACAAAAAAGACACTATGTATTGAAACAGTGCACAACACAGGGTTAATAATAATAATAATAATAATAATAATAAATTTTATTTAAAAGCGCCTTTCAGGACACCCAAGGACACTGTACAACAATCAACATTTAAAAACCACAATGATCAGTATACGATGAAATAAATAAAATAAAATTATTGTTAAAACAGACTTCTGTGCCTCTGTTATCCAACCAGCACTTATTTCCCCTATAGAGGTCCATTAAAACAAGAGTTTTGTCTCATCTTAAATAATAAGACAATTCTGTTTTCTCTTATTTTCAGGAAACTGTATTCCTCGACGACACCCTCGGGTCTGAAGATGGAGGAGGACCATATCCACTGCATGTCCTGTGTTAACCAGAGATGCATGGTCAGACCTGAGCCAGGCATTAGCTGTGATCTTATCTCCTGTCCTCTGGTGTGTGGGGCTGTGTTTCACTCCTGCAAAGCTGTAGAGCACCACCTTTTGTGCCCACTGGTGAGGGTCCCGTGCCTAAACGGGGGCTACGGCTGCCCCGCCAGCCTGCAGCGCAATCAAATGTACGCACACCTCGAGGTGTGTCCAGCTGGAGTGGTGTGCTGCACTATGGAGTGGAACAGATGGCCCGTGAGCTGCTTGGACTATATGTCCTATGAGAGCCTGAGCCGCGGGGTGGAGGAAGCAGAGCAGCTAGACATGGCACTCGCTCTGCAGGACCAGCGTACATTACTGGAGTCCCTTAAGGTGATTGCCATGACACCTACCGCAGAGAGAGAGCTGCTTGTTCCTGGAGCCTCCACCTTTATTGAGTCACCTACACAGTCATTATCCTCAAATCAGCCTGAAGCTCCCCCACCAGGCTCGGCAAAGGAGAAAATAGCTAGTGGAATTAATGGCTTGAATGAGGAGCACTTCGGTAAACTGTACGAGGCCACAGTTGAAACTGCGAGAAGCTTATGTGCTGCTTTAGATTTTGTAAGCATGGCTAACTCTGTTGACAGCAGCACAGAGTGTGCAGACAGAGGAGCTGCTTTGCAGAAAATTAGTAATGGAGATCTTCAGAATGGACTGGAAGAAAGAACACCCATAGCCACTGAAGGACTGAATTTAAAAGACCTGGAAGAGCAAAGTGTTTGTTCCAGCTGTTTAATAGAAAACAGGGCTCCAAGAGAACCAGATCTTAAGATTTTAAACACAGCAAATAGACCTCTTTCAGAAGCGGCAGAGACCTGTCCGGAAGCAGACTGTCCTAGTGAGGGGCAAGAAGACTTGAATGCTGGCGTCACTCCTTCAATGATCGCTCCAGTTCACGTCAGCCAGGGTGTGGCACAGAGGGCCGGTCATGTGGTACTGGAAAATAGGGGGCTAGTTCTTTTAGAAAGCCACATGCAAGAGCGCAAGTTCCACAACTACCAGTTTTTTAGGGGCCAGGGCCCTTGTTCCTTACCAAATGGTCGAATAGGTTTCTTCCCAGACAGGTCACTTTATAGAGTACGACCCAAAATGGAAGACAAAGCAGTGGATACCTCAGACCTGGAGCAGGAGGATGATCCCATGGGTCTTGGGGAGATCGATCTGATCACAGCAGCCTTGCTCTTCTGTTTAGAAGAGTCCAGAGAGTGTAGAAGGATCTCTGATACGATCTATGTCGATGGCTTTCGTGTTGACTTTGGCACACAGACTTTTACTTTCCCCGCAGCCATCTTGGTAACAAACACTAGAGTGGGCGACATGGCTTCTGCGCCTGCCTGTGACCACGCCGCCCCCCCAGCTCCCTTACCCCAGCCCGTTCTGCACTCTTCGCCTGGGCCTTGTCCTGGAAGCTCTGGAGGTGGAGGCAGTCCCACATAACCGTTACCTCCCTCCTAAGCCTCGCTACCAGCACATGTTCCCCTTCGTCTGCGCTCAGTCATTCCGCCGGGACCAATTCTCATCCCACTTCACAAACGTCCACGGTGACATTCATGCCGGCCTCAACGGTTGGATGGAGCACCGCTGCCCCCTGGCTTATTACGGCTGCACTTTTTCCCAGCGGAGGTTTTACCCATCCACCCAGGGAGCAAAAGTGGTTCATGAGAAGCACCTCAGGTCCTTCGGGGTTCAGCCTTGCCCTAGGGCCAAGCTTCCTACTGACTCAAAGTCTGACCAAATAAGTGGGCTTCCCATTGAGATTCTGTGGCACATTGCCGGGTTTCTGGACAGTTTCAGCCTGTGTCAGCTGTCGCTAGTGTCACGGACTATGAGGGACATGTGTGCCAGTCTGCTGCAGACCAGAGGCATAGTGGAGCTTCAGTGGGAGCGGAGACAAGTTCCTGGTGCTCCTGGCACTGTGTCATGGCAGATCATAAACAGAGTGAGTAGATGACCCACATTTTAAACCTACTTTATGTCACAAATTCACCGTTCATTAGTTAACAAAAATAGTTTTCCTATATAAACTAAGTACCGGTTTTAATGTAAATAGATCGTTTTCTAAAAGCCCAACCCCGAAACCGAAAGCAACTGAAACCACCTCCGTATAGGTGTGACAGTCTGTTCAGTGAAGAGTGATTCAAATGTATAATGTATTGACTTGTATTAATTACAATTTACAGTTGAACACACGCCTCTTCACCCTGTCCTGTTTAGAATTGACACTTAATAATAAATAAAAGCAATCATTTTTCACAGGGTGTAGTTTATGGCCTTGATTTGGGGAACATTTAAGTGAATGATCACCACAACAAGGGAAGCTATTGGAGGCTCTACTAAAAAAAGAGTAGCTCGTGCAGCTGAAGAAAAATGAAAAAATGAACGTGAACTAGTTCACTTTTTGCACTGTGTGTGAACTTAGTTTAAAATCTGCTTTTGTGAACGTGAACTGAACTTTGAGCCAGCTCTTTTTAAGTGTGAACATCACTGAAGATGAAGACGAGAAAGGAGAGGTACAACGGAAGCATTACCCTGTTCTGCCAACTTACCAGCATCTACAAAGCTATTACATTGAGAACTTATATTATTGAATCTGTGGGTTTGAAAAAACTGATTGCAAAAATAACAATTTGACGAAGTCTTGACTGCAAACAGAACTGTGCTTGAAACAGGGAGACAACTGCAATGATGCTTTAAATGTTGACATTGTATTTAAGATAACATTCTAGTGTGGGTTGGAGTGTAGTTTTACATGTGAATTTGTTTAGAAATTGCATTCAACAATTTAAGGATCCTGAATAAATGTCATGTAGTGCCGCCATCATTCTAACAGCTGCTTTTTGTTTCCCGTTACAGGTGTGGAGATTCACCACTGCCTTCAGCCCGGTGTTGTCGTGGGGTTTCACCGACCTCCCCAGCATGTCGGACCACCTTAAAAAGTGCCCCTTCAACATGGTGGAACACAAGACGGAGCCTGTACCTCTTCCTGCCATGTGCAGCGCACGAGACGGACACTCGCTGCGCCGCGTCCTGCGTCACGTGAACCACTGACCAAACACACTAGAACCTGCACTAAATTCACTCCGGTATTATATGGATGTTGCAATTTTCTGTCTCTCAAAACATTAAACACTTCATGTATCACACTAGATTTTTTTAAAAGCCTTAATGAAATAACTTATCTACCTGCCACAATAAAGGTCTGTTGTCCCTGTGTGGAGAAGAAGAAATAAAAAGATTTAGATGTGCATGGGTTTGTGCTGAAATGAATCCCTTATTCTGGTAAAAGAAGTCTATTTTCTTAAAGACAAATGTGCACAGTAGATGTATATGATTCTGTATAAAACTCAGAGAAAGGAGAGTTGTAATGTTTTCACTGTCTTGCCTTCCAGCAGTAGCCATGGGAGAAAGCACATTGTTGGTTATTTTGCATTTTTTCTGTGTCACAGAATTTATGCGGGCACTTTACACAAGGTTTGCTAATCCCTCTAATGTTGACATGTGACACTCAATAATCTAGTCTTTCTGATCCCTATACAGTTCACCCCCTATGCAAACATGTTGTCTGGGTTTGAAGTACGTCAGTAAGAATGGATGGATATTAATACAAGGACATCCCAATAATGCACTTGACTTGTGACTATTTAATAAAGTGTCTTCAGCCTTTTATGTACTTGTCTTTGAAGCTCTTCTTTGTTGGGTGTAAAATGTTTTTTATCAAAGGGTGCCTGGATAACAGGAAAAAGTCTGATCTTTGCCTACAAATGTCATCATCACTTATTAAACAGAGCATACTTACTTATGGTGAGCCAGATGTCTTCAGATGTCCGTGCTTTTTTTTTTGTCCCAGTTCTTTTAGCTAGGTAGGCATTATGGAAGACACATGCTTGCATATTTGACAGTATGTTACAGCTAAATGGACAGAAACAAATCCAGTATTTTGTCACCATTCAGCTTTAATGTCTTTAAACTGATATTTGCATGTAAGTGCAGATTTCTCAAGTTGCTTGTCTGACTTAATCAAGGCAATGTACAGAAAGGGATGAAGTCGTCCAAGCCTACTGATCTCTTGTGATGGACCATCTCCGAATAAAAATGATTGCCCTAAATTCAACTTCGAAAACAGCACGGATCTCTGCTGTTAATTTCTAAAAGGACAGACCTTCCAACTTTATGTAACTTTATTTCATGTGTCTTTTAAACCCATGAGGGTTGTGCACTTTGTGTGCATGACACGTCATTATAATACATCAATCAATCAGTTACCTTCATTAAGTTATTCTGCAAACCACATCTACACTCAGCATTTCTTTACTCTATTTTCAGGAGTCATGAATCACTTTTATTCTTATGGTTGATCCTAACTGATTTTAGGGTTTACTCAACGATCAATGATTTCTTTATGATCCACAAGGGGCAACTTGCTTTACAGCCAGCAGTACCACACAAACTACAGAAAGAAAATACTAGGACACTATATGAGGAAAGACAAATGTCTATGCTCTGAATTGACCTACAGCTCTCTCTGTCTGCCAGTCAACATCACTGCATCAGGACTGGAGTCTTATCACAAACTCCTCTGGCCTAAAGGAGTGGTTCCCAAAGTGGGGGTCGCAAGACACTGAGAAGGGGGTCACGAGATTCCTTCTAATAACATATCTTATCCATTATTGTGAAAATACTAACAAAAACATAGTTCAAGAGATTACATGTGTTCTACTTCTAGCATTTATGTTTGGGCTGTTGTGTTCTTTTCTGTTCTAACGCCACTGTTTGGATAGGCCTCATAGTGTGCCCGGCTGTGCGCAACATTAAATGTTTGAACCACCTCCAGGGACAATGGGGGTCCCCAGTTGCTAGCACCGTTATTTTAGGGGTCGTGGGCTGAAAAGTTTGGGAACCCCTGGCCTAAAGGAGTATTGAGTTCAAGCTCAAAATATGTCCCAAACATTTTTGCAAGCTTAAGGGTAATTTACTGGCTCAAGTGCTTATAATAATAACCCTTTAATTTCCCAATATCTCCTGCCAAATGAAGTTGTTTTGTATTTACTAGCTTGTTGAAGGCACTAGGGCTCCATAGAGTAATGTAAACCCTCCGACAGTCCATGTGTGAGAGTAAGGCCTGTAAAGTCACTGAGCCTCTGGAAGAAATGTTGAAAGATTCACACATTGTGTCACGGTGGAAAAGTCTGAATATCATTGTAGTACCAAATAGCGCCACAAGGTAGTGCCTTTGTAATGTTTTAGGTTAATGGTAGAGTCTCACTGATTGTTTTAGTTGTGTATGGCTGTTCTCTGCTCTAGTGCCGGTCACATTTGATTGATTTTGATTTGTGTTTTTGCCTTCATATTTGTGGATATTGGGGTGAGTGACTCTGCACATGTTTCTGCTGATGATTGAGAGACACTTCCAGTTAGACTAAAAGTCTCACACCTGAGCACACACAGTTAGCAGAGCATTGACGTACTACAGAGTGACAAAGGTTTGTCTTTGGTGACAGGCACGCTCTTTTGAGAGGAAAGATCAGCACACAAAACTGTTATTAAAGAGATTCACTGGATAAACTTCTTCTTTTTTTTTATCTAGGAGTCAGAAAATGTTTTATTTGAAAAACTTGTTGAGAAATAAAATGAGGAGCTACAAATGTAAAGAAATGAACAAAAAGGTATTTACAAATACAGCATAAAGGTCATCCAAAGAGTCAAGCTGCATATTAAAATGTCTGTAACTTTGCAGGTCTGAAGGTATTTTATCATCTTGTTTCTTGTGCAAGCAAAGCACCAGAGGACAAGTTGGGGCCTGATTTACTAAAGGTTTGTGTGTCTTAAAATGTGTACAAACTTGATACCACCAGCAAAAAATATGTTATCTGATCTACTAACAACACGCAACGTGACATAACCCAGTAGAACACACAAAAACCTGACTTCTCTCCAAGGAACTAAAAGGTTCCTGTGGCCAATGGTTGTCTGCGTTTCCACCGCTGCCTGAAGTTCTGGGAAGTTTATGCAAATCAGGCTGTATTGCTTTGCAAATGACTTCATTGATTAACAATGAAAGAAGATGAGTGCTGTGTTTAGTGTCATTAAAGGAAAGAGGACTCTCATCAACATGTTAGAAGAATGAACACTGGATACCTCACTCCCCTCATTTCACCAACACACACCTTTTAGGAGGAGAAATGATTTTAACCCCTGCAATGAATTTCTTAAAGTTAATATTAGGGTTAAGTATTTTATTTTTAGTATCTTCTGTTGTTTGCTTTTCTATTTATTTTTAGTTTAGTTAATTTGTTCTTAAAGTCATACTTAGTCTAATCTAATGTGTTTTGTACCTTTTAATAATTGTAACAGTCAAACTTTGATTAAAATAAAGGTAGGGTAAAAACAATGGACTCTCAGCTGCAGTCTTTTAAACACAGTGGGTGATCTAACACCCTGCTGTGACTGACCAATCAGAGCCATTCAGCTCTGCAGGGGCTGCATGCCCTATTCTCAAAAGTCCCTGGACCTTCAGAAAGTACATAACCCCTAGCAGGGTCTTTTTTAGGGGTAAACTTCTACCCCAGAACTACATTTCTACCCTGGTAGATCTGGTGGAAACACACGTAGTTCCTCAAAAAGACCAGAGTTCTGGGGGATAGTTCCGCCGGTCGAAACGGGGCTTTAAATACCACCGCCTCCTCAAGGTTTGCACCTGTTATCATTCACGCAAAGTTTCTGAGTAGATCACCCGCAAAACGCCCACAAGCCAAACGCGCAATTTTTTGGATTGAAGACGCAATTTTGTACTCTTTAATTGGGATCTTAGTAAATCAGGCCCTAAGTGTTAAGGAATTCTAGGGGTTGGGTTTTAGTACCACTAAACCTGTTATGAAAGGGTCAGAATTACAACTGTTGTGTCTATATGTTTATGTGCTGGTATTATAAGACCCTGATGTTGTTTATCGTCTTGTTTTCCCCGGATGTTATTTAATAATGATTTATATTTAATGTGAATGATGTTGATTGATGTCTTTTTTTATGGCTGCAGTATGGGTGAAGAGCCCAAGACAAATTTCTAATCTTGTGGGCTTGCTCTTTACATGCACATTAGAAAACAGAAAGCCAACATTGCTCAGTGTCACATCATCCCAATTGCGAAAGAAGAAGAAAAAAGATTGGAAAATGCCCTCAAACAATTAAATTAGGGGGAGGGAACTAAGGGAGGGAACACCCTCCATGCAAATCTCGTGCAGCAGCTTTGACACAAGGACACAGAAAAGAAAAACCACTGAAACTTTTTCTATTGAGTGTGGAAGATTCACTTCCCATTATAGAGATTCCTTTCTTTTTTTTTCAGCAGTTTTTCACAGAGCAGCCATGCCTGAGTACAAACTGGAGGTGACAACAGGTGACATGAAACATGGAGGAACATTTGATCACATTCATTTCACCTTATTTGGAGAGAACGGGCAGAGTGAGAGAACCGAGCTGGACAACTTTGGTTTCGACTTTAGAACCGGGAAAGTAAGTTCTGACTTTAGATCAAGGACACGTAATGGTTTATGCTTGTGCAAATATTCTATACATTGTGATATAATGTGCCTCTATCAAATGGACAATAAGACTGCATTACATTTACATTCAATAACTATTATTAATGATGAACTACAAATACCATCATTTTGAAAAAATCTAGTGAGTACTGTAAACTTTTATTTCATAATGCACAGAAGTGATTATATCCTACATTTATTCAAAACTAATCCTTTATTTCAACAAAGCCAAGATTGATTTTTGTTCACTCCTTCCACTCATTTTACATAGAGAAGAAACATATAGACAGGATAGCTGCTAGGATGGGTTATGGTACTTCTATTAACACATGACTTATTCTCCATTTGATAGAGTCTAGTCTTTGTCTTTGGTGTCATGGTTCGGTCAAACATCTTTAAAAGAGAAAAACTCCCTTAATCAGATTGTTAAATGGTCCAGTCGTCTTATTGGTGAGTCACAGCCCTTTCCAGCATCCCTGTACACAAGGCAGTTGCAGCGGATAGCTACCGCAATTTTAAATGATGATTCCCATCCTTTGCACAGTGCTTTCCAGCCCCTCCCCTCTGGACGGAGGCCAGAACAAAGCGGTACATAAACAGCTTTGTTCCTGCTTCTATCACGGTACGGAACAAGCTGTAGTGTTTGCACATACACCTTATTTATTTATTTATTTATTTATTATGGTCAAAACGTACTTGAACCCTGCCTGGAGCGATTAATTACTTGTGTTTCAATTGATCTTATCGATGGGGACTTCTCTCCCACCTACAGTATGCCCTGATAGGTGCAACCTTGAGTGAACCTTGAGTGCAACTCATTCTCTCCGGCAGGCGTTACAGATCACTGTAGGCCAAAACAACTTGTCATAAGAACAGTTTATTCCCCCAGGCTGTAACCCTGATGAACGCTAAACAGTCAGAGAGTGTCAGACCTGCTGCTGTGAAATAACCCTGGAACAAAACTGTCACTGTGAATGTACATATATGCAAATATATAGTATCTTTATTTTATTTAAATTACCATCTGCACACACTCTTTAATGTAAATACTGTAAAAATATCTACCTCATGTTCACTTCAGCATCTTTTTTGCACTACTCACCACTGCACTATTTTCTTATTTAGTCTTGTACATATTAGTCTTTAATTATTTGTTTATTTTTTTAGCTTATTGTTGATATTTAATGTTTTACCTTTGTACAAAGAGAGCACAGTCTACCGAAGCTAAATTCCTTGTGTGTTAAACATACCTGGCCAATAAATCTGATTCTGAAAAGCTAGTAGAAGAGGGGAACTGTCCAGGTGGCAAACAAAAATAAAGGTGTAGAAAGGCAGTCCAAACTGAAAGTCCGAGGCACTCTGATGTCATATAAAAATCCTTTAATTAAGCAGGGATGTGTCAATGCGTTTCGACTCAAAAGAGTCTTCGTCAGGACACCTTTATTTTTGTTTGCCACCTGGACAGTTCCCCTCTTCTACTAGCTTTTTAGACTTTTGTCCCCTGTCCTTGAAGAGCACCTGATTCCTTCACTTTTTTGACCCAGTGCAGCACTCATTGCTACCCCCCTCTCTTCAAAATCTGATTCTGATTCTGATTCTGATTCTATTACTTTTGTACCCTTTTTAGTTACTTAAAACTTTGTAGGTTTTTATAATGTTTTAGTAGATCTCCTTCTCTTTTATGTGTTGTTCATTGTTCCATTTGTCTTGTAATCTATGTCATGATGGATGTCAATCTTGCTGGCTGCAAAGAAATCTACCTATGGGTACAAATAAAGTAACCTTAACCTTAACCTTAACCTTAATTGCAATGCTGCAGCTAATGGCGTTCCTAATAAACTCAACTTTATTCACGCTTAGTTCACCTTAGAATTTGCCTGATCTCCCTTCCCATAGGTGCACCCTCATCAAATATTTGTGTTAAATGTAAATATACTATATCAACCATACCATCTTCTGATAGCAGTACTGTTTGTATTGAACATTTTCTTTCTGTTACTCCCTGTTGGAGTTTAACAAAGAAAGCCTGTAGCTGACACACACAACACATGATTGGGAGTGTCCTGCTTGGTGTCAACATGTAAACATTTTAACTGACACAGTATTTAAATTAAATCTTTATGTTTTGTCTTTCTAAGGTGGGGACCTACATCCTGAAAACCAGTTCATCTCTTGGGAAACTCCTGCTGCTCAAGGTGGAGAAAGACCCCTTTTTTATTCTCCCAGAAGACGAGTGGTTCTGCGACAAAATAGTGGTGACCACTCCGGAGGAGGACGTCCTTCTTTTCCCCTGTTACAGATGGATCTCCAGGGGCGAGCTAGTGGAGCTGAGAGGAGGGAGAGGTCTGCTTTTCAGTCCAAAATTATGTATTGAAGACATGATTTTCATATATAAATATAAATATAAATATATAGGGATATGAAGATTTTACACATGAGTATAAGCCTACATGTTTTGATCATTTCTGTTACAAACTTGAAAGTCATTGTCATGTTCATTTTGTGTTTAGCCATGAAGGTTTTTGAGGACGACCATCCCCTGCTGATTGAGCACCGGAAACAAGAGCTGACATCGAAAAAAAGCTTCTACCAGTAAGTCTTGATTTGTAGAGTATAATATGTACGGATAACTTCACCTCTGCTCTCAGAGGCTTACTTCTGTGCTTTCATGAACTTTTTTCTTGCCCATTTGTGTTTTTAACAAGATGGAAGATTTTGTCTGAAGGATTGTCCCACATCAACCATTTCAATAGTCCGTCAGAGCTCCCAGCTGAGGTCCGCTTATCTGAGTCTAAATCGACAGAATTAGCCAATACAAAAAAGATAACGTAAGTCTTTTAAAAATGTATACCATGGACAATGGAGTGGTTTAATGCTTTTCAATTTGAGACAAAAGTCAGTTTAAAGCATTGTTATGAGTGCGTAGTTGTGTAATTCCTTTTGTTTTCCTCGTCTTCCTTCAGGGGTCTGGAACTAAAGTTCAAGGGGCTGCTGGGATCCAATGAAAAATGGGAAAGCATTGATGACATGAAAAAAATATTCTGGTGCAAAAAGACAACAATGTCAGGTACCTTTTAATTTAAAGTTTGCTTATAATGCAAAATACACTTTACCAGAAAGTCAGAATGTTGTCAGTCTGCCCTTCCACTGTAAACAAGAGGGCTTGGTGGGCAAGAAAGTCAAAGCCACTCAAGCCCATCCAGAGGGGCGTGGTCAGACACAGCTCACTTGCATTTAACCCGTAGACACAGGAACAGCCTGTTCTGAGCAGGGCTGAAACAGAGGGGTTTATAGGCATGATCAAATACAGGATCGGAGGGTATCTTTGGTAAGAAACTTCACAGACATGTTTGGGGAGTTTTTAGACTAATTGGTTGAAAATGAGTTTAATGTGTGACCTTTAAGTTTTCCAGTTCTGCAGCATTACTCACCACAACAACAACACAGACTGTATCAAATGTCCTAGCGATCAATCCAGCAGTCGTTGTTTCACAGAAGCAGAGAATATCTCCACACCTTGACCTCCTTTAAACAGGTATCTCTAGTTTTCTGAAAAGAAGCTGGCAGATTCAAATCGAGAAACTCAGTTTCACTGAGTGAAAATACAAATCCTTTTGTTTTTTCTTTCGTCAATGCTAAGAGAAGTTGTGAAGACAACTGTAGGCTTCTGATGCCTGCACTATGTTCATCTATTCAAGTGCCCTGGTGGTCACTTTGGGCACGGACTTTAATATTCTAACTGCATTTTACTTCAATGAACAATGACAGGTACCTTTTAATTTAAAGGTTGCTTATAATGCAAAATACACTTTACCAGGAAGTCAGAATGTTGTAACAACAACAATCAGCGTGGGTGCTAGAAGAAGGTGTGTGGTGTCTGTTACAAGTTATATTTGGGCAGAACATTGATGTGCAATACGTGAATTAATAAAAAGTATCTTAACTTTAATGAAACATCTTTTGCCCACCATGTGATGACGAATACGACGACAAGTCGGCAAGTCAGGTACCTAATTCTGTCCAGTTGTTCCGACTTGACCAGGCTTTCATTTGCATTTTGCTTGTTTTTCTAATGTGTCTGACATCACATGAATGACGGGTCAGTTCTGTCCTCTCAGTCTGCCCTTCCACTGTAAACAAGAGGGCTTGGTGGGCAAGAAAGTCAAAGCCACTCAAGCCCATCCAGAGGGGCGTGGTCAAACACAGCTCACTTGCATTTAAAGTTATAGACACAGGAACAGCCTGTTCTGAGCAGGGCTGAAACAGAGGGGTTTATAGGCATGATCAAATACAGGATTGGAGGGTATCTTTGGTAAGAAACTTCACAGACATGTTTGGGGAGCTTTGAGACTAATTTACACTGGTTGAAAATGAGTTTAATGTGTGACCTTTAAGTTTTCCAGTTCTGCAGCATTACTCACCACAACAACAACACAGACTGTTTCAAATGTCCTAGCGATCAATCCAGCAGTCGTTTCACAGAAACAAAGAATATCTCCACACCTTGACCTCCTTTAAACAGGTTTCTCTAGTTTTCTGATAAGAAGCTGGCAGATTCAAATCGAGAAACTCAGTTTCACTGAGTGAAAATACAAATCCTTTTGTTTTTTCTTTCGTCAATGCTAAGAGAAGTTGTGAAGACAACTGTAGGCTTCTGATGCCTGCACTATGTTCATCTATGTTCAAGTGCCCTGGTGGTCACTTTGGGCACAGACTTTAATATTCTAACTGCATTTTACTTCAATGAACAAACAAAGCCAATAATCTTGCTGATCATCTCATACTTGAGACATGAAATACAATCATTTTATACATCAGATGTGTTTATTGTTGTTCTTCCAGAGTATGTTGCAGAACATTGGAAAGAAGACGACTTTTTTGGATCCCAGTTCCTGAATTCTTCCAACCCAAATGTGATCAAAAGCTGCTCAGAGCTTCCCCAAAACTTTCCCGTGACAGACCAGATGGTGAAGCAGTTCCTGGAAGAGGGAAGCTCTCTGCAGAATGAAATAGAGGTGTGGTAGATCAACGGCTTTGATAGTGATCATCTTTGCTTTGGCATACCATTTCTATGTTCATCCATTGTATTCATGTCACAGTTTCCCAAGTCCTGGAGTACTATTACCTCAGAGACAGCTTTTGATTGCTTTAAAAAACTTCTTTTTTTTCCCTCCTAATACAGAAAGGCAAAATATTCCTCTATGATCAGAAGATAATGGATGGAATACCAACTAGACTCTATGATGGAGAACCTTTGCATGTTACTGCTGGTCTCTGTTTGTTATACTTGAACCCTGAAAATAAACTGAAGCCCATTGCAATACAGGTATTATCTGAATCATCAAATCACAGATTGAATAAGTAAATGTGAAAACTCAAGTCCCATTCCACAGGGCTTCATTATGTTTACACAAGTCGTTTTAATCTTCTTTGCCTTAAAATAAAATACTTGTTCTCTCATTGTAGCTGTCTCAACAACCGTCAGATCAGAGCCCCATCTTTCTGCCCAGTGACCTCGAGACAGACTGGCTGCTGGCAAAGATGTTTATCAGAAATGCAGATATGATTGATCACCAAGCGGTCCAGCACCTCATGAAGACTCACTTTCTGGCGGAGGTCTACACTGTCGCCACTCTCCGCAGCTTCCCAGTCATTCATCCCATCTACAAGGTACATTTAACAGCAGGAGAAGAATGTCTACTCTTACAGTAAATAGTAGGAGTGAGTTAAACAGACTTAAAATATCTCCCCATCTCTCTTACAGCTGCTGTTTCAACACTTTCGGTACACTCTCCATATAAACACTGTCGGCCGAGCAACTCTTTTTGGACCTAAGGGGGCTTTTAGTATTGTATGGCTCGTCAAAATACATTTTCCTTAATATTTGAGATGTGGTTGAGTTCATTTTTAGCCTTTTACGTCTTGGACAGTTGTGTTTTTTCTACTTTGAAACATGTCATTTTTGGTCTTTCTTCGTTTTTGATTTCAAGAGTTCCCCTGGATATGACGGGATAACAGCGCTCATGGGAAAAGCTCTCTCTGAGCTGACCTACAGCTCCCTCTGTCTGCCAGACAACATCACTGCACGAGGCCTGGACTCCATCCCCAAGTTCTACTACAGAGATGACGGTCTGAAGTTGTGGAACATCATCAACGGGTTACCTATTCCTAATTATATATGCCTAACTTATGTCTCCCCCTTAGCAAATGTTTCTGTTATTCACAATATTTTGCATAATTTTGTTTTTACCAGCTTTGTAAAGGCAGTTGTGGAGTACTACTACCCATCAGACAGTGAGGTAAAAAAAGACACAGAACTGCAGGAATGGATAAGTGAGATATTCACACATGGCTTCTTAGGAAACAAAGCCTCAGGTATTTCACCCGTCTTAACAAATACTTGATAAACACAACCTGTATGTAAAGGGTGAATATTAATAATCAATTGAAAATGATTTTGCTGCCAACAGGGTTTCCATCTTGCTTTAATACTGTGGAAGAAGTGATCAAGTTTATCACCATGGTGATCTTCACAGCTACAGCTCAACATGCTGCAGTCAACAGTGGACTGGTGAGAGGGGGGGTGTAGGCAAACAGAATTTTTATAAATGTTTGTAAGAGTATTAGGTTTGTTTTAACACTTTAAATGCATGGAGCAGATCTACATGTGCTCAGCTATTACAACTGTTTAATGTTATCATACAGTGGAGCAGCTGCAACCCATTTATAAGATATATACATAAATATATTGCTTAACTGATTCATATAAATCAACCAATTTGATTATTTAGTACGACTACAACTCCTGGATGCCCAATGGCTCACCCCTGCTGCACAAACCTCCTCCGACCGCTAAGGGTCGGTCAAGCATGGAGACTATTTTGAAGACCCTACCAGATGTTGGAGAGACTGTCATCTTTGCCGCAATACTGTGGCTGCTGTCAGAGCAATACACTGACGAGGTAAGACCGGTTGTTCATGAACCAACTCCTTACTTTATTTCTGTCATATATTGCTCTCACTTACTGTTTGATTTTGTTGTTTTAACAGGTTCTCTTGGGTGCTTATCCAGAAGACCGGTTCGATGAGCCTGCTGTTAAGAGGATGATAAAAGAATTTCAGGGGGAGTTGTCCTACCTCAGTGAGGAAATCACAGCAAGAAACTCAGAGCTTGAAATACCTTACACATATCTGATCCCTAATCAGATAGAGAACAGTATTGCTATTTAGGAAAATCTTTTGGTGAATCTATCACAGTCTCTAAGCTGATGCTAGAGTATCGGTTCACCACCTGTTCTCCAGGCCCAATACCATCAAGCCTCCTAAAGACTATTTCCTCAACACTTAATGTTGCAGTTATGCATATTATCAACTCCTCTCTGTCAACTGGTGTGTTCCCTACTGCATTCAAGAAAGCTCGGGTCACCCCACTGCTCATAAAACCCACACTCAACCCAGCCCAGGTTGAAAACTACAGACCGGTTTCACTTCTGCTTTTTCTGTCGAAAATATTAGAGCGCACTGTCTGTAATTAAGTCACTGAGTTCCTGTCCATAAGCAATCTGTTTGAGCCAAATCAGTCAGGCTTTAAGCAGGGCCACTGAGACTGCACTACCGTCGGTAACAGAATCGCTTCATTTCGCTAGCGCTACTGGTCAGTCCTCAGTTCTATTGCTGCTAGACCTGTCTTCTGCCTTTGACACAGTTAACCATCAAATCCTCCTATCTATGCTCTCTGAACTTGGCATCTCAGAATCTACCATTGCTGGTTCGTGTCCTTCCTCTCCAGGAGATCTTTTAGAGTGTCTTGGAAGGGAGCACAATTTAGTGCCTCAAGGGGTCAGTGCTCTGTCCTCTTCTCCATATAGACCACCTCACTTGGTGCAATAATCTACTCTCATCGCATCTCATGCCACTGCTATGCTAACGATACCCAGCTCTTCCTATCCTTCCCACCAGATGACTTTATGGCCTCAGCAAGAATTTCGTCATGCCTTGCTGATATCTTTTAATGGATGAATGACTGTCATCTTTAATGCAATCTCTCAAAGACTGAGCTCCTTGTAATCCCAGCCAGTACCTCTATGCAACCACAGATCAATATCAAGCGCTTGGCACAACCAAACTCATGCCCATTAAGTCTGCCCGGAACCAAGGAGGCCACTTAACCATTTAAAGTGCAAGGTTCATGCTGGGACAAAAAGAGTAGATTTTGCTCGCGATAAGTGGGCCGGACAAATGTTGAGCAGCAACTGTCCTTATTCCTCTGGTCCGTTTTTGAAAACTATATGAAACTATAGTGAAAAACATTTGGTAAATCATTTAAACTTGTTTTCTGTGTATTTGATTTAGTTTTTTCATGCTTCTAAATGTGCATAACAAACATTTGACCTATTATCAATCCAGAGCAGAACTTGGGAAACAATCTGCTTTCAGCTTAATTAAGAGCTCTGGCTCAAAACACATTTACTCCTCATGTTCTTTATCAGGGATAAAAAAAAGAAAGCATGTTCCAGGCTTCCCTTTCTTCACTGATGTCTTCCCCTCTAACATATAAAAGGGCGGAATGAGTTAGACTTATTTCATTATGCTTAAAATAAATGCATATGTATTTTACAATTGACAAAATCCAAATAAAGATGGCATTATCTGTGTAAATATGTGTGTCCCCATGTGTTATTTTCATCAGAAAAGTCTGTATCTTGGTCTGCTAAACACCATTCAAAGTTGTAAAAGATGTCATCGAAATCCTACCAAGGTGTTCAAGGTATCCAATAGACAAGGTAACATTCGCTAAACAGACAGAGGCATACATCCAACTACTTCGAGTTTGCAATTTATCAGTGACAAATCATCCCCTCTACTGCTCATTCATACAGATACCTATGAAGTAATGTTTTTTAAACACAAGATCTAAGCTCAACTCTTTTGTGACAGAATCAAATCAAATGTTGGCTGTTTTATACGAATACAATATCTCAGTCACCGATAGGAAAGATTTGATCAGCTCAGGTTAATTGTTCTTTTTTATCCAACATAGAGATGGCTGGTACAAGGGATAATAATGTCTTGATTGTTTAACAATGAAGACAACAACTTCCATGATGGTGGTACTTCATGCAACTTCAGAAAGACTAGTCTGTAGGCATATACCAATTCAAACGTATGAGATTATAAGGAGATACTCTTGTTAAAATGTTACTTGAGTTTAGAACCTATTTAGTTAAAGTATTGACAATAATTTGAAAACACAGTGATTCAGTCGTTTGGTGCCTGGTAATTCTGACTGAGTGAGACCTCTTTGCTTTATCCCCTCTTTGGATGAAAATACCACGGTACCCCATCGAGCCCGTTATTTTTAGACGAGACAACACAGACTTTGGTTCTCATGGATTTAACTCAAGAGCAAAATTAAAGGCTGTAATAACACAAGACAGTTGATGACACACCATTAAGTTCTGGTTTGTCACAATGTTATTTAGATTCGGCGTCATTCTCACTCCGGAGACCTCGGATGTCGAGGTGTTCGTTTTGGGCTCGCGCGAGGAAATGGGACAATGGGACCCGAGCAGAGCGGTCCAAATGAAAGCCTCACAGAAGCTGGTGTCAACTCATGAACCGTGTCTGTGGATCGGAGAGGTGCAGCTGGCAGAGCCGTACAGGGACTCACTGTGGTTCAAGTTCGTCAAAAGAGTCAGAGGGGCTTTTATCTGGGAAGGTACACATCATCAATAATTGTCTCTTGCAGCGCGTTTAGCCGCGTGCGTAAAGATATAATATGTCACATTAATTAATGTCTAAGCTAGTAAACATTTCAGGTTGAAAAAGACAACAAAACAACGCCATGTTGGTTTATGTTTGTGTTGCATCCTTAGCGCCACAAGATGGCGATAGAGTGACACTGGAAATTTGCTAAATGCACCTAGATTTGATTGAACTTGTATGTTGGAGAATATGTTTTTATGACTTACAGCCTTTTAAAAAAAAGCCATTTTTAATGGCAGCAATTTAACAGTGACACTTGACATTTTCTATCGACTGTTTAAAGAATAGGCTTCGTTTTCAAGTCAAAAACTATTTTTTTATGGCGGTATTATGCTGTGGAAGTTCACTTCACATTCTGTAGAGTTAACGTATTCTTTTGCAGATAGTGGAAACGATGTTACTTTCTCTCAACATGAAGTAGAAGGGGCCCATTTTCCCACTGTGTACCTGATGTTTGAAATGTGGCTTATTCTCTTTAATGCAACTCAGTCAATTTTGTTCTTTTAATGAACACTATGGGCAAAATCTACCTGAATTAGTAAAGGATATAATTCTCAAATCATATTTTCATTAGCCCTGTGTTCAAAACGTGATAATTGCTTACTAATTAACTGTCCTTGTTTCTCTGTCACCAGGCAGTGGACCGAGCCATGATAGATGTTGTGCATTTGACGAGAGTAATTTGGTGAATGGAGTTTACTGCAACCCGATTGGCCACTGGATAGAGGAAACAGGACACACAGATGAGATGAAACACACCACCAGTTTTTACTTCAGTGTGGCTGGTCAGAAGGCCATGCATTTCTCCAGGTAATCCTGCACAATAACATCCATCTGCAGGATGTTTGTAAATGTCTACATTTTATGGAGCAAGGTAAACATGGTGGATTCACATTAAGGTAGTCTGGATTTAGATGTAAGATAGGGCAGCATGGGAGACATCATGTCATTAACAGGCAGTCTGACTCATTTTGATCAGTTCGTTCTAATTTTTGAGCAGTTCAAAAGAAAATGGACAGAGGAGATCTGTAGAGACATCAGGTGATAATTCAAGGTCAAACAAAAGAAGTAACACTGTTATCGCTATAGTTATTCAACAGCAAATTGACTCATTACCTTTTTTTAGCTAACATTCCCACCTGGTTGCCAGCTGCCAATAGGAATTGAGTAAACGCTAACCATTATCTGCTGTGTCTGAGCTTTTGGTGGCTTATGCGTTATAAATATATCGTGTTTTACGTTAATATATGACCCAACATTACTCCAGATATTCATTACCCATTGATCTTTCAGTTAGTCATCAATCGGTCATGGTGAAATAAAACGTATTCGTCAGATCACCCCTGTAAACCTGACTTGTTTTTTTTTTTTTTACCCTTGGATAAGGCTCAACTAGCTATTTCTCCTCTGTGTTGTTTATTATACTAAACCAATGTACAAGATGACATTAGTCTCAGAAGAGTAAAGAGGCTTTGTACCAGATTTAGCTAACTAGCTAATTTCCAGCTGTAGGCCGTGGGCAGATGATGATAGCAAAAGTACAATACAAATCAACCAGTCACTCAGTATGCACACACACATGCGCACACATTTCATACACTACTGTTACTGAGGGGTGGGTCAATGATTGTATTGATTTTTCAACAAACTCTTGGCATGTTAGAAAAAAAAAAGTCTGAATTATTCTTTGAAGGTATTTAAGAAAAAAAAGTTATCTACCTACAAACTGCCTGTATTATTATGTTTTAACCTGCAGGAAAGACAAATAGAGATCCATCATTCCTCCCCCACTGTAACAAGCTGCAGTGATTGAAGAACAGTTCTTTGCCTTTTATGATGTGATCGTCTTTACAGGTTTCAAACAATCTTCTTCAGTAAAAAGATGTTTCATTTCTAAATGTCTGATACGCGCAGGGCACTTAGGTCACTCTTTTCTTTCTTCTTGAAAGCTGTAAGACTTTCAAACTTTTTACACGAGTCTCTTTCAAGGCAGACTAAAGCCTCAGTCACCTTCTTATGCTCACTCCTTTGTTTTTTAACCTTGCTCTCTCCCATTTCGTCATAATTGCCGTCTGTCCCTTTAAAATGATTGTCCTTTAGAAGAGTAGACTTCACTTCTATTATCACTTCCTCAACCTTGTTGGCGACGCTGGAGGAAAGGAGATGGCATTATTGAGAATTCACTTTTGTTTTTTTTAAGGAGACTCGTGCAGTAAAGGATTGAAAGGTACTGAGCACTGAAGATGCTCACTTCAGTATCCTCCTACAGGCATTTGTTTTTATTCAAATCTCTGTCCTATTCATGAGCTTCTCATTAAAACATCCTGATTTGTTTGTGTCTGTTCAGGCTGCATACTTGAAATGAGTCTCCAGTATAATTACAAATGTATTCAGAGAATTTACAGAGGAAACTTCAACAGATGATGTGTTGTTGCTTAATTCATCAAAAAACATTAGAATAAACTTCCAAGATTTTGGTTTGCATGCTCATCGTAACCCTTACCCCTTTTTGCATTTCTGACGTTCATTCTTCGAGTGTTTGTAAGATTTGAGCGTGAAGCGCTTCTTCAGCATCCAAATACGTCTCATTTTGTGTCTGTCTGTCCTATTTTCCTTTATGAATGTTGATAGAAAAGTACACTTGGGAAATCCAACACTCCCTGTTCCTTTATTCTGGACACAAAGGTTTCAACTTTCTTCACACTAGCACTACAACTCTAGTAATGGCAAGGTGCATTGGGCAGTTATTCCTGCAACTTTGATCCAGATGGAAGAATCTCCGTCTGGAAGCTATTATGTGGATTGCATGAGCAGGATTCTAGAGTTGACACATTTGCTGTATGTAGCTTAACATGGAATAAGTTGGTCAGGCTTAGAGGAGCAGAGGATACAGATATTAGTTTCAGTATTGGCCACCAATACTTCCTGAAGTGCACTCTCAGTATCATTAGTATGCTTGTCAATGCACTGATCCCTAACTATAAATAATTTGCTCCAACGAATCAAGTGGTTTCAGGTAAACGATCGGGTGACAATAACAGAAACAACACAATGTGGTGCTAGCTGAGTGTGATGTTAGTCAAAGCTAGTAAATGTCAGACCACCAGTAATATATGTGTATATTTTGAATCAAAATAGAATTAGTGTGGTGTTTGGTATTAGCTAATACACAAGTCAGCGTATCATATTTGGCATTGAGAAGCGGGGTATGCCTTCTTTTTGTATGGCACGCAGAGCGTTGCTACATCTGCCACAGCAGAAATGAGCCTTGGGCCCCTGAGGCAGTGAGCACATAACGTGCATAAGAATGAGTCGGCTTGGCTGGTGCCATCAGGTTCTAATTTGTGTCCCAAGACCTTACAAGGCTTGTGTCAAGGACCCGTGTTCAGTAGGAAGCACGGTGCCCTTGTATGATACCTATTAATAGCTTTTTAAATTACTCTCTGAGACCTTGCATCTGTGTAGCCCCTCGTATCATACACACTGACCTCTGCAGTAACTCATTATATGAATCAAAGGGACTTTAACTCGCTGTCTTGTACCTGCCTGGACTCTGATGCTTATGTTCAGAGGAGAAGGGGCCTGAGGGTCTTATAATCTTTATTGTAATGGGGTCTTATTACTTTTGAGTGGAACAGGCCAGGTATTTCAAGATATTAAAATGTTAGATATTCAGTTACGAGTTATTTAAAAAAAAAAAACTAGGTAGAAATTAACAGTACAGACACAAATACCAATCCCACAGGACAGATTGTAATAAAATTGCTTATAAACAACTTGTAGAGATCACTTTGAGTCCAAGACAAATTTCTCCAAGGGGACAGTAAAGTGTATCGTATCGTATCGTATCGTATCGTACTTTACAAGGAAAAAAAGAGAAAAAACTAAGTGAAACTCGTAAGACTGGATCTGATAACAGCAAGTCGAGACCAGAGACTGTCACTGCTTGGCTTATTGTTTTGCTTCCTTTCTGTTACAGGTCACCTTCTTTGGCTAGTGACTTTATGCATGCTAATTATTGGGGTGTAACTATACATTATGGATCATATATGTATTGGATGATCAAGGGTTCAGTAATAATGAAACCACTTCTCGAGCACTGCCGAGGTGCCCTTGAGCAAGGCACCGAACCCCCACCAGCTCAGGGGGCGCCTCCTGTGGGCTGCCACCGCACTCTGACATCTCTCCATTAATGCATGTCCACAGGTCGTGTTTGTGCATGTGTGTGATTCAGGCCTGTGTGTGTGAGAAGCATGTCTCTCAATAACAGTGTGAACCAGAATTTCCCCTCGGGGATTAATGAAGTATATAAAATTAAAAAAATTAAAATAAAAATTAAGATACACTGAACAATACATCAGGTTAACAATATATAGATGCACATTTTATTTTTTTAATTGACTTATAACTTGAACGTCTGGTGAAGTTTAGTAACACCTGTCAAATCATAACAATACAATGAATAGTATTTGAGTTGTTTCTTGCTTTTGTGTAAATATGACTAATTGTATTCAATAGGTCTGTGAGCGATTCACTTCATAGTCACTCCACTAAAAATACTTCAGTTCAGCGGGCAGACTTTGTGAAGTGAGTCCATATTGGTAGTTGTCGTAATAATCTGTGTAATTTTGTATCTGGATTCAACTTAATTTAAATTCACTTTTTATTTGTTTGGCCTTGTTGTTCGGGTTTCTGTTATTGTGTTGCTCTAGTTCACTGTGTTTTTTACGGTGCTGTCTAGATTAAGTTATGACAGCCACACACTCCTACTAATAAGCACTAAATGAAGTCTGCCCCCAGAGGTCAATAAACATCACTGCTAGAAGTGAGGGGTGGACATGAAAAATAACTTAAAATACTACACTTCTATTTGTTTCCCAGGCAATCAAGCTTCTTCTCCACCAATTGTGTTTTCTTTCTTCAGTGTCTGACCTCTCTTCCTATCTTTTAAACCATGATATCCTTTAATACAGCTTTAACAAAGTTCAAATTCATCATTGCATTATTTGATCCTGTATCCCTGCTTTGCATCCTCTCTGCCTTTCTCTTAACACTTGCTGTAATCTGATCTGAGAGGTTCATATTTAGGAGCCTCTGAAACTCAGCCCCTCCGTAGCAGCATATCATCTTAATGACCTAAACAAGATGAATGGCTCCTGTTCATTTTCCTCAGGGTGCTGCCTCGCGTCTGGCTGGGCAGCTGCCCTCGACAGGTGGAACACGTGACCATAAAGATGAAGCATGAGTTGTGCGTTACTGCAGTGATGAACTTCCAGACAGAGCGGGACGTAGTGAACAACTCCAGTGGCTGCAGGCGTGACCCTGGAGAAACCATGACCCCCGAGACCATGATGCACCTGTACAAAGACTGTGGCCTGGTGTATGTGTGGATACCCACAGCGGATATGAGCACTGAGGGTAAGAAGAGTTTTGTTGGACTAAAAGAATACATTCATAAATAATAATAGTATTCAACACCATTCTAAATGATACTCTGTTAGTGATACAGAGCATGGTACTTGATCTGCAAACTAAGAGTCCCTAATTCTTACCTATTTGTTTCTTGAAGGAAGTATGATAGATGAACGGTGTAAATGAAATACTTTGATTTTCACATCTTTTTGATCAGCTCAATGAGCAATGAGCTTGATTAGTTCATTGCTCCATTGCATAGCTTAGCTTCAACCTCTACAGTTTTTCCTTAACAATAATTTCAGGATCCTAAAATGTTCAGATTCTCCCCGCTGCTGCCTCACGTTTGAATAGTTTCGATGTACTTTTTCATCTGAAAGACTGCTTGAGTGGCTGTTCATTCTTACACCCAGCAGCTCTCAGACAAAGTGAGGAGAAGGCTCTTCGTATAAAGCTCTATACTTTATCCACACAGTACAGCAGGCCTATTCAACTGGCGGCCCAGGGGCCAACTCCGGCCCGCGGTCGACATCAAACTGGCCCGCCAATCATTTCTATTTACAATTAAAAAACATTTATATACAGGGGGGCAAACTTGTGAATGACTGTCATTGTTGCCACAGTAAGGTTTTTAAAGCAGAGCGCTGCCGTTTAATAGAACATCTTTGGTCCTGTGCTCGCAGCCTATCACAAGCTTGTGTTGTTGATGGGGGGGAAAAAACGGCTTTCGCGCCCTGTACTTCTGTGGTGGGCTTGCTTGTCTGGCCCCCGGGTCCTTAGCTTTCTGAACATTTGGCCTCCTGAACAATATAGTTGAATAGCCCTGCAGTATCTTCTAATAGCTATTACCAAAAAAAACAAACTCCTTTTGGTTACAAAGAAAAATCTGAGTCAGTCTCAACTACTTTCTAAGCCTTAATATGTGCATAGGGATTCCAACAGTGAATCCTAAAATTGAATATGGAGCTGAGTCCCAGATCAAAGCACGTTGAAGGCCTCTGAATATTTGTTTGGTGTTTGAGTGTCATGTCAAATATCTGTGTATCTTCACTTTATTTTTCATGTTGCAAATGCAGCCGTTGTGATGCAAGACAAATTTCAGACCTGGACAATTAAGTTCAATCAATCAAAAATGAACACATTCTAGTCACTGGTCGTAAGTTATCTCCAGCCTTCTTCTTTGAATGCCTTGTGTGTTTTCCTCTTCTTCTGCAGGCCGAATCAGGATGCTTCCTCAGGCTGTGTTCTTGCTTCACGGCCTCCTGGAGCATGGTCACACAGTCTATGTTCACTGTAACGCTGGAGTGGGCAGGTCGACGGCTGCTGTGTGTGGCCTGCTCATGTACGTCCTGGGCTGGAGCCTGAGGAAGGTGCAGTACTTTGTCGCAGCCCAGAGGCCCGCCGTGTACATAGACGAGGAGGCTTTGATCCAGGCTCAAGCCGACTTCATGCAGAAGTTTGGTCAGCTACGATCAGCCATCTCTTACCTGGAAACATGAGAGTTAAGTGTCTTTGCGCTGAAGCAGAATTTACAGTAATGATAAGCCCAACTGGACTTGACTTTTGGTAAAGCATACTGTGCAGTCAGCATTAAAGATGCCTGAAGGTGAAAAAACCTATAGCGAGAAAATTAACTTGCTCCCACTTAAATCTAATGTACGTAAATGACCCACTTCATCTGAGTGGCTTTCCAATTCTAGTTGATCCCCAAGTATCTAAGGAGGGCTCTGCTGGCTGCCAGCATAGATGTTGAAAGCAATAAATCCCACAGTGACGTGTTCGCTTTTAACTTCAGGAATTAGTCTCTGTGACGTTAAGCACTTCACTTGCAAATTGGGCTGTTGGAATCAGCCGAGGTTTTTCAGAACATGTCTGCAGGTGTGATTGGAAAGACCTTTTCCTAAAGTCTTTTTAGTGATAAACATAACTGAGTTGACATTTTCAGAAGGCAACTTTTGAAATGCATCATGCAACGAGGAAAAAAACATGTTGATTTTTAAAGGATTATCCCTTAATTGTGTCTGCATGTTTGTGTCATTTTGTTCCACAGGTAATATGGATCTTTTTCTTTGCTTTTCTGTTTGAGAGGTTTTGATTGCTGCATCAAAAACATCCCTCTTTGCAAGAACAACAAATCAGTTTCTAAAACCAAAAAGCAATGCCCCCTCAGCTGACATTCAAGATTAAAGCTCCTCCCCCTTCTCCCTCAGAGCGCTTGATAACATTTCATCTTTATTTATTTATCCGGCAAATGCTATTCCAACCATCTCTGAAATAATGAAAACAACATCCCCTGCCAGACCATATTAATGCATACATAATGAGACATTATTGGAAGATTGTTTGTTATAAATTTTGCACTTCACTGTCTCGGCTCCTTTTGAGGATATATTGCTTTTTTCAAAGACATTATTTTGCTGCCTGTCCCTGATTTAAGAAGGTTAATGCATCAGAGGGGAGGAACGTTTTTTCTCCTTAAGTACGAGTCATATACCTTCTTATTACTTTTAACTGAGTCCCATCAAGAAAACAAACAGCACTTTATGAGGGAGTCAGTGGGAATTGGTGGGCGAACTTCTAAATCATGTTGGATTTCCAAAAGTTTTAAAAGTGTTCACAAAAACTGAATATGAAATAAAAGAAATGATTTCTTATAATACTTAAAAAGCAATACGTGAACTGGGTTGAAAAGGAAAATGTCTGTGTTTACAGTCCCTATATGTGCAACAATGCTGGGGCTCATCACTTGTAGGATGCCAGTGTAATTTGTCAACATGTTACATTTCTTCCACTGGGTTTCAGTCAGTGATTGATGTCATTAAGTGTTTGCAGTCCACTTGATTTTTAGGATCTGCCAATCACCTACACCAATTTCCCCAAATCTGTGCGTTCAAATTAGAGCCAGAATTAGCAACCATCAAACAGACAGCTTCTTAAAGTGAAGGAGATTTATTCCACAAGGAAACCAGAAATAAATGTTCTGAGAGAATACACTGCGTACGTGTTTGTGTGGATGTCACTGCCAGTTGTCTTCTTTTACAACCTTATTCTTTAAATGTGCTTCTGCAGGACACCACATCCTGTTTTTTTCTTTCCTCTCCTGATATCCATCCTAGCAGAGGGTCTTATTGATGACTATGAAGTTAAGGATGCGTAAAAGGTCCAGCAGACAAAACTTTATCTGACCAATTTTTAAAAAAATCCCATGTCTGGCTATTCATTGCTAATTATGATAATAAATGATATTCTTAAACAAGGCAACTTTTTAGTGAAGTAATCTGTGTGCATGTCTTTTATATCAAGAACCCAAATTAAAAATATTAAATAGACAAACATGTCTACATTAGAATATTATTACTTCAAATATTTCAAAGATGTCATAATCTTGGTCCAAAATTGTTTTTCCTAAATTTTGTTTTAAATGTTTGACAGCATGCATTTACAGTGAGAGAATAGGAACATATTTAGATCAAAGATGGAGGTACTTAATGATTTAATCCATTTAAATTGCTCCAGTGATGTTTGATGTTTGAAAAATAATGAATCAGGTTAGAGAAGAGTATTAGATTCCTGCTGGATGATGTAGAATATCCCTGCAGCCAAACCCAGACAGGCAGGTGGGCGAGGGGCTTATATTAAAACGAATTGGTTACACATTATGATATTAAGGATATCTTAATGAGTAATATGGATATTCCACACATTCTTAGCTGTTTCAAATCTGATTCACTTTTAGTAGAAGTTCATGACACAGCATGATATCAGCATTGAGAAAAAGAGGATGTAACACCAGAGCGTTCTCAGTCCTACAAAAAAGTCTAAAATGCCAGATCTCATGAGCTGTGAAGACTGTACTCTGTAATTGTTAGCAGTGGGAATAATATCAGTCAGTGTATCAAAGACTGCAGTTATCCCAGGCAGAATGGGCATCCCTGGTGGGCTCAGGATCAGCACTTCTGACAGTCTGTGTGACACACAGAGGCAGATTGTTATCAAGACACCAGGAGGACATTTTAGACTGTAGCCTGGTCCTCTGATGGTCACATTAACTTGAGACATGACTCATGAACCAGCTGGAGAGTAAGGAAAGGAGTGAGTTCAGAGCATCATAACTGTTCCCTCAGCATCTGTTTTAGTTATACAGTACTCTGACTCAACCCAGTTTTGCTGATTTTGTTATTTTTTTCTTTTGAGACTTTATTTAATCTGTTTGGCTAAATGAAGCGTCTTTTAAGAAGCGATGGCTGATTCAAACAAAAGAAAATGTGTCAAACAGTAACAGCTTGAATTGAGAGGAAGTCCAACATGGAGGCACTCGCAGAAACTGTACTTGAGAAGCATCGTGGCTAACTGGACCATGCTGGAGAGAGGAAGTACGTAAAGTTTATTTATATAGCACCTTTCAAGAACAGACATCACAAAGTGCTTCACAAAAAAGAATTGAACAGAGATATTACAAACAGACAGTCACATAAAATCAAATACAGACAGATCAAACAAAGTCTGAACAGAAGAGTCTTTAGCTGCTTTTTAAAAGTGTCCACAGAGGTCAAGGCTCTCAGTTCCGGGGGGAAAACAGAGAGCATGAGACCATGCTGGTAACTCTGCAGCTTACGCTAGCAGACATGGTGGACAGGAGCGAGTGATACAACTTAGGTCTATCAGAAAGGTTTGTAGGGACTAATGCTGTCCAATACCTTACACACTCGCTTCCAAACAGGCAATCTTCAGGGGGAAGTCATGCGTGCAAATCGTATCTACAGTATCAGAAATAAAAAGAAGTCGGACACTTGCACTCTGATTTCCTATGTTCTCCGCTATATGACCCACCTAGACATCCTCCGTGCTGCAAGGAGAGCCCCTGTCACCATTGATGGACAGAGGATTTGTTCGCCCAATTACAGCAGTCATACTGTAGCATCGCGAGGCGTTCTCTCATGAACATGAACACTGCCCCCAATGAAGGGCTGGACTTTTTCCCTCTTTTAGCCCGCTACACCAAAGGTTAAGGCAGCTGGCCGGGTAAGCACATTTCAGGACCCATGATTTCATCGTGTCCCTACCAACACAACAGAAACGTGACATGGCAGTGAAAGTGACAGCTCAAAGTCTGAGTCTGACCCTGCACCTGCAGCCGTTGAATGAGTCAAAATTGATGTGAATTGGAAGCTGATAAGAATTTTTCACTCTACATGTTTTCTACCAGTAGGTTATATTTATTTTATATTTGCCCTGTGCTAGATTTTGCATAATAGATGGACTATAGCCAGGGGGAATTCGGCTTGCCCGAATCAATCTCTTTTTGTATTCAGAAGGTAATGTCAGTGTTCTTCGGTAAGCATCATTTGAGACTTTTCTAAAAGATATGCGTGTTCATCAAGGTTTTTTTTTCCTATCTGACTTACATGGAATACCTGTGTGAGCCCACATCATTTTTATTGTATTATGCTGACCCCCACACTCGCTCAATAACCTACAGGTTTGACTGCTTAACTAAGTGGATTAGAATATATTTTGGTGGATCTTTATTTATGACTGTTGTGAATGAATGATCTCTGATATGATGTGCAGTATGTTCTACATCTTCTCTGCTTTTCTTTGGGAGCCTGAGCTCATTATTATACTTGCTCAATTTGGCCAATGATAGTCCCTCAGTCAACCCGGTTAATGTGAATTTAAAGAACTTGGTTGTACTGTAAATTATAACTTGTGTTTGTATTAATCTTGATTTAATCTTATGCTGCCCCATATTAGGCCCCCCAAAAAAAGCAACAGCAGCAAACATCTTAAAAAACATTTAAAAAAGACATAGTCAAAAATTAAAAACCCAGAAAATGCAAAAGAAAAACTCGCCATATTCATCGCTTACGAGAGAAGTCCTCCAGGCCTGTAGGGGGCAGTAATTGAACAGTAATAAAGCCGATTTAAGAAATGGGCCACAAAAGTTGAATTCCTGAAAAGGCTCAAGTATCGCCTGTCTCCTTTGTTTTGCTTCTCTGTGAAATGGATGCACAGAGCTATTTAGCGCTCATAAGGGACAATAATATTATCCGAACACAAATGAGCCAACACCTTCGAGCTAGTTCAGACAGTCAACTTGAGCTGCACTAATTTCACATTTGACATGCCTCATTCTCAACAATCACCTGACAACACCTCCTTCTAATAAGCGGTCTATATCAGCTGCAAGATTTCCAGTCTCTCCCTCTGCTCTTTCATTGCCAGCTCTGACTAGCACTGCACTCTTGCTCAGCCCCAGCACCACCCCAGCATCCACCTATTGGCTCCGAATGGGGGTCTTAAGATATCATACCATCACTCCTCAAATTTCTGCATGTAAATTAAAACTGTGAGGAGTGATTAGGTCGGAGCTATCCAGTCTTTTTCAGTGTTTGAGTAAATTGTGTTTTTATTTTCTCCAGTAAGCCTTTGATTCTCTCAGGCGCATGCTATTTGAACCTGAACGTACCCTTTTAAAATGTTTACCATTTGTTTTCCCTGCAGGTCTATTAGCTTGACCAGTCTGCACTGGGAATCCATTCATCATAGAGAGGTAAAGCTTTTTTCACCTGCACAGGAAATCCCACAGGTCACACATACAGAGAGCCACAAAATGATTTATTCTCATCTCTACGGTCTGGGCAACCCTGGTCAATTTACTTAATAGATTCAAAGACCAGGAGATCCATTTGCATGGTCTGGGACCACTGTGTGCTTAAGAAAAACCTGGTGATGAAGACATTGCTTTTGACTTTGCTCCTGGGCAGAAGTCCAGCCACCCTGGCAGCTGCTGGCTGTAGGAGGAAAAGTGAAGCGATGTGGTTTGACCACAGAGCTGCAGATTTATTGGCTTATTCTATCATGTTTGTTTCAGGAGCTTGCATCAGCAGTCCATCTTGTGTGAGGACAGGAGTGAAAGGAGTGAGGAGTGGTTAGGAGTGAGGTTTATCTGTCCTGTGAAATAACACCTGACAATGACTCATTCTGTGCAATAGGAACAGGCATCAGAAATGTCACACAGTGGGGGATACAGTAAGAAATGTCAATAAATCTTGGAGGTGATATTTTGTTTAATAATTCATAAAACTGAGATTGTGTTTTGCAGACTCACTGTGTTGTATTGTAGGTTTTAGGTGCGTTTTCATGTGTTTCACACATTTCTTCTCCCCAAGACACCAGGCATGAATTATAAAAGTAATTATGTTGCAAAATGTGAGAGCTTAGCATAGCCTCGATGTAACTTTTACAGATCAACTTGTTCATCAAATCTGATCATTTGAGCACTTAAGGCACGTACACACTTTTATCCATTTACCATGCATTTGTACTTTTTGTGTTTAATGTATTGTCTGTGCTTTATTAATTTTATGTGACTCTCCCTGCTACCAAATGTACCTACGGGTACAAGTAAAGTAACCTGAACCTGATGTGAGTGCTTGTAGAATGTGATGCGAGAACTTGAAAAACTAAAAACGGAACTTGTTTGTTGAAACATTCACTCACAGAAAATATTCACACACTTGTGTTCTGAATTTGAAACCAGAAAAAGACATTCACAAATGTGTAGATTGAGAGATGAAGCCATTAACAAATTTTAAATTGAGTCCATTTTCCTTTACAACCACATTTGAAGGATTTCAACCTCTCAAACATCTCAAACCTTGCTACAACTTCACCCGTGCTTTCTCGTGTAAATCTGTGTTCCTTGAGTTTTGCAACACAATTTGCATGGGAGCAGAGAAGAATATGCTAACAAGCAGAAAAGAGTATGAAGCAGCTTCATTATGTGCATGAAAATACACAGCAGTCATGGGATTTTCCTCAATATTACCTGTTAGAGTCAAGTATCAGCTCACCCCCAACATATTTCTGATTAAAAAAAAGGTGGCTGGCAGAAAAATTCTGCATAAAGTCGGGTTGAAAAATTGGGCTGTTTGTGTTGCAGCTCATCAGGAACATTTTGTGAAATTTTCAGGAGTGCAGTGCATGTGCCAAAGTGGCTCATGTTAAGCCAACATTAATCCATGTGCAAGAAAAACTTCCTTACGACAGGTAAAAACTTTGAGCAGAACCAGACTCATTGTTGGAAAGCCATCTGCTGCGGCTGTGTGGGCTGAGAGAGTGGGATACAGCGAGAGACAAAAAGGGAGAGATGTACAGTATAGGCAAGGCAAGTTTATTTATATAGCACATTTTCAATAATAATGTTAATGTAAGTACGACTGATAATCATAATTGCGGTGGGATGTCGACTACAATGATCCACAAGAATCTGGGTGGCGAGGTAGCACACACTCAGCCTGTAAAAACACTGCGTGACAGTGACAGCAGAAGTTTTACCGCAGCTTTTGACAGTAAGACTTTGGCGATTAGTCTCCAAACTTTAACTCCACTGTGAGGTTTGTGCTGGGAGATGACTTTCTTCAATCAATGAAGTTACCTCAAAAGTTAGAATTTCTAAGCATTAAGACACCTCAATTACTTTCCCTGCAGTTTTCCTTCATAGACTTGCAGCAGTCCATTAGCTGGGTAGCTTCACCTTAGTTGATGTATAAACTTTGGAAGGCAGTAACTCAAGTACAGAGTCCTGGAGCAGAAGCCGTCAAAACATCCAGAGGAGCCAGTTGGAGGGATTATCCAAGCAGCCGACAACTGCTAAGCTGCTCTATTGGCCGACTGCACTTTAATGCATTATTTGCAGTCTGAGTCATTGCACAAGCAGCCAGTGGCAATGCCCTGCTGATATTCAATAATACCTAGCCTTTGTCCCCAGGGTATCATAACAATGACTGAGCTGATGTATGCAGGCTGGATATTTCTGAGGCAGGCTGTGAATACTATCTGGAAATTGTTTATTACTAGAACTCCTAGACAATGGAGCCAATTAATCTTTTAAAACAGCTGGTGGTGTTCTGCATCCTCTACGTGCACTATATTTCCTCCTTTTAACCCCTGAGGAAATTATTCTGCCCTTTTAAATATGTATTACCTTTTTACAGAGATATGACGACACAATGGTTCACTAGCTGTAGTTCATCATATCAGTTTATTAATTATCACAACTTTTACTTAGTTTCATGCTATGAAGCAATATCAAATAAGGATCATGTATGTCTTTTTATTATTCTTATCTGATATTTTATTCCTTATTTAATTGTTTTACTAAACATGCAAATCCTTATATCATTATGGGCAAAAAGTTCCCCGAAGCCATTGATCCCCATCCTGTGGTCTCGGCCCACCTAGAGGGAGCCAAAGATCTCAGGGGGAGCACGAAACTTTGCAGCTTATCTTGTCGCTTGTAAGAATATGGTAACTCCTTAACTCTCTCGGTTAAACCACAAATGCACAACATTGTCAAACAAGAGATCATTGGTTTTGTTTTATACAAGAACAGTCTTCCAGAAATGTTTTACCACAGAAAGTTCCCATAAGCCATTGGTTCCCAACCTGCTGTCCAGGCCCATCTAAGGGGGGCGCCAAAGAATCTAAGGGAGAGTGCAAAGCTTTGTCTGTTCTGAGGTTATCAAAATAAGATTACTTACTGGATAATTTATCCAAGGTATTTTAGTAAGAACGTGTGTGTGCGTGTGTTGATGCTCATTTGAACAGCAATGTATCACTTTTTGATCTTGTTGGGGGGGGGGACTCAGCTATTTTAAGATACAAGTAGTGGGGACTGTCATAGTCACACAAAAATGTTCCTTTAGCTTTGTAACATTTGAAGCAGGTGTAAATTAAGGTCTAGTAATTAACTTGACAATTATTTTTTTATTAATTATGTTTCATTCCTCTTGAATCGGCAGTCTACTCCAGATTTCTCTTTGTGATCTCAAGAATATTCTGATGAAGGTTTTCTTGGCACGATTTAGATCAGCTTTGGCAGTTCAAAGAAGTAACGAGTCAACATTTAAAATCTTGTGTGTGACTTTTGACTAAACTAATCTTCGTCACATAAAGATTGCTTCTGCTCTCATTACGTCCATGTCTGGAGTTATTAAATGTAATAGCACCAGACTGAAATGTGCCTTTCCTGGACTGCAGAGATCTTTTCATTTCAACAAACAACTCAATGCAATATAGATGACTTGAGGTGGTTGTAATTATTGCCTTCATTTATGAAACTCAATCGCTGCATTCAATTTAAACACATTACGGGGAAAGGAAGAGCAGTGGGCGAGTGCAAAATGAGAAAAAGGATGAAGTTATTCATTTGGTTTGACGTTCCCTTCACTACAGTCAGACACCGTGCAACTGAACTGACTGACTTCCTCTAAAATCTATTTCTTGCTGTCAATAACTCTGTTGTTCACTCCATCATCACATAGCCACTGTCATTGATCAGTGTCAGTGGGATAAATTGTGACAGGAACAAGGGGAACAGAGCTGTTAGTGTTGGTGTGTCACAGGGAAAAACACAAGATTTATCTCCAAAATGCAGATGTTTTCATGTGTGCTCCGTCATGTAGGTCTATATTGGTAGGAAGTCATTATCATTCTCAGCACACACTGACAGCACTCCACAGGTAGAGGTTAGGTTCAACAAACTTGGACGAGGCTTTTAGAGATATAGTTTATCCAAAAATCAATAACTTCCATCTGTCACCTGGAGCTCTGTTCTGGATGTGTGCACATAATCCTGTCTCTCCCTCTGTATCTATTTTCTCATATAAGAACTGAAGCAAAGATCATGGTTCAAACAAAGAATGTAAGAAACTTTGAAAGAGCTGATGTATGACTTACTTTTGGTTAATGAAGATCTGTGATTTGGAAACTATGGGAAAGTAAAAACTAGTTATACTCGCACACATTAAAAATTAGCTGCAGTGGAGGAACTCCTAGCGGTTTCTTCAAAAAGCCTGTTATCTACTGTATGTAGTAATCTTAGGCCAGCAGAGGAGTCGCCCTCTGCTGGCCATCAGAAAGATTGATGTTCAAGGCAATTCCGTATTGGCGTCACTTTGTAAACCAGAGGCTGCGATCTAGACCTGCTCTTTTTGTAAATTGGCTTGTGATTAGATTTGTTACGAATTGGCGCAATTCAAAAAAAGACTGATTGGTTGACTGATTGATTGATGTGGTGAGAAATGTGTTTTTTTATTCAAGTTTTTGTAGAATTTTTTCTGTGAAAGTTCTCTTGTAAAATTATGTATCTTTATGTTGTTGTGTTTTGTCAAACATCGTTATGCTTTTTTATGTTAAATGTCATCGTGTTAATAAAACATGATTTTATTTTGTCAAATATTTCTGCTGTTTTGTTAAATGTGGTGTATGAAGCGATGTGTTTTGTGTTTTCTGAAACTGTGTTTTGATCTCTAGGGCCACCATACATTCATTTACAGCATGTATCAGAATCAAGTCCAAGCACAGTGTATTATAAACACAAATGCTAAATATAATACACAGTTTGTAGTAACCCAATGAACAGGGTTTACATGGGAGAGTCTTTCCTGCAGTATCCGACTAAAGTGATTGACATGAATTCCATTGGATAATTTAGTGCTCATTGATGTCATGATTAGCATGTTAACCGAGCTGTCAGCTCTGCATCTGGCATCACTGATTCAGGCATGAGGGGGAAGAAGGAGGAAGGAGGCCCACTTATCATGGATGGCTACACATTCTCCATCTTCTCCCTCTGAATGCGAGCCGGCTTAATTACGAACTAAGGATGTCTTCAAACAGGCTCCTCTCACAAGGTCATGTATACCTGTCTGTGCTTGTTTGGGTCAAGAAGCATAACAAATACTTAAAGTTTGTACAGAATTCACAAACAGCTCAGAAGCACTTAATATTGAGGGCTTTCTTTCTTTCTTATTCATCACTGCTGATGTATATTGTTTTTGTGGATAAGTAAGAGGATTTTAAGAAATGAAAAGGAAGAATAAAGAATGGGAGGCAGACAGCTGGAAGATTATTTCTTCTTATTGTCAAACATGTTTAACCGATATCAGATAAAGTAACAAACCGTTCTTAATGTAACCATCAAAAACGGATTAATGATACTTATAAAAGAAGGCTGAAGCTCAGATTTATCATGCTGTAAATCTGCAACACAGCAGAGAAAAAAAGCTCTGCATCACTCCTCCTTGCATCATAAATCATTTTGGCAAAAATACTTTCTGGGTGCCAATTTTGATTAATATACAAATGAAAAGCCTTTTAGTTTGAGTAGAACCTAAAAATGATTTAGGTAATATTTGTTAAACGGATCCAAACTTGAAGACATCAGTTTGAGGAGCTGCCTCAGGACTTATTTTGGAGTTGATTGAAGAGTTCATAAATGCACTACTTAGAACACTTTCAATGAGTTCTTGTGCTCAACAATAACAATTTTTTTTCCCAAAAAAATGCCTAACCCTTTTACCTTTTAAATAGGTTTCCCATCCCATTATAGATGAAGTGGATATACTCTTTGTTATATCACAAACACAACGTTCACAAAACGTGAAAAATAGTATCAAACTTAGAATACTCAACATTTAATTTAGTTTTACTTATACGCCTCATGACCACATTACAAGGTAAGGAGTACAGACAGAACCCACAATAATAACAAAACAAAGCAATAGCGCACAGCATGGTCAAAAAAATACCAGACTGCAAGGGTGACTGGTAGTGGGATGCAATTGCGGACTCCGGGTATCTTAAAGTTATACCTAGAGGGGCAACCACAAAAATCGCAAGCAATTGAATAGTAGGGGGGAAAAATAACCAAAATAGTTACCAAACAAATAGGCTCCCTTTTCTAAATAGCCCTGAGATAATGAGAAACAAAACCACCGCTGTCGAGCAGCTGATAAGAAACTACTAACAGAAGAACATTGAAACTTTTTACAGCTGAGACACAAAGGCCAGCAGGTCAGAAATTCCCAGCACCAATAAACTGCATTTGTAGAGCTGATGGAAATAGTAACAAGTCAAGTGGTGCTTATGCAGAATCACACACTTCTAAAAGACACAATACAAACAGAGAGAACCTCTCACTATCTCTGATGGTGAGATAATGAGTCAGCACAGAGCGCTGCAATTTAAGGGAATATAAAAGCTTAACACACCTGGGTCAAATCAGGGCCAATCAGTCACACACACACCTGACACTGCACTGAGATGATTACCTCCCCACACTCGAGGGGTGCGTTCGGATTGTCCCTCCTATCTCCTTTCACTATCCTTTTTTCCTTAACCCCGGAAGCATTTAAGTGGCGGCCATGATAAGAGCCGTTCGAATTCTCTAAAAGCTAAGGAAAGGTGGGTCAATGCTTCCTTTATAACCTCCTTTAGCATAGGAAACACTGGACCATCCTTTACGAAAGGAGATGAGATGATGCCGCCCCACAATTTCTTGCGGCCGCAACATTTAAAGCGACTCGCGCATCCGACCGTTCACGAAAACTAACGATCTGTTGGAGGAGAAATGTGGAGACAATCTGCATTTGGTTTATATATTTATTTGACTTATAATTTGTTACTGCCTTTGTATTTATTTTATTTCTTTCTTTATATTATGTGTGTGAAGAAGGTGAATAATGTTTAGTGGAGATGCTTTGCTGTTAATGTTGATTCATACGAGAAATTGTAATACAAAACATTGTTAATAAAAAAGAAAAGAAAAAGGAAAAGGGACTCTGATCATGTAAGTTACCAAGCTGCAATAATATGCCTTGAACAACTTTCAACAATCTTAACCCCAGAGGTGAACTATGAACCTGATGCTGATGTTGTAAAATGATCAAAGTGAAGTATCCTGGTATCTTACATTCCTTTATTTTAATTCCAACCTCGTGGTTATTAGGATTATTTCACCGGTAAGAAGGCACAGGGGAAAGATTTTTAGATGAGCTTTTAGTATTCTATTTTCGTAAGATTGTAGTTTCACCACGGCAGACCCACGTCACTAACCTCCGCCGCCGTCGCATTATTACGTCGCCAAGTGGAAATGCGGTCGGATTGTCAAAACAACGCGATCGCCTTTCCCTAAGTCCTTTATGAATTCTCCTAACACCTTTCCTTAACCCCATGACGTTTTCACGGGGTTAAGGTAAAGTGGATAGTGAAAGTAGATAGGAGGGACAATCCGAATGCACCCAGGCTGTTTTCGAAACTGCATACTATACTAGTAGTACGTACTGATTTGGCCAAAATGCAGTATGCAGTATGTAGTATGCGAACAACTGCGAGATTCGCAGTATGCCAAAAATACCAGGATGTCATACTGATTCGGGAAAAAATTACAGTATGCATCGGACCAGTCTACCTCGTGTATTGTTTCCCACAATGCAAAGTGCTAGGTCAGAGATCGAAATGCCAAAGCACAACTGTTTGAACTCGTCGGTGGCGGTGACTGAATATCTTGCCACATTGTGGGCATGAACCAATAACAAATATGACATGTTCATATACATATCTTACAATAGGGACTGCAGATGGAAATTAGCAAACTGCTATAATCTGGTACGTAGCATCTTTTCTCTGTGAGATCAATATTATTTTTGTACATGGTCCCTGACAACTAAACTAATAAACTAAACTAAACCTCAGATTTTCCTGCTTTTATGACTGTACAGTGCATGAGCCACAGCTGGACAAGCAGCTGCAACTACAGGGTCCTTGGCTTGCTCTATTATTACATATTAGTAAAAAATTAAACCTGAATGCCTGAAAAGTACATTACAATTTTAATAGCATGCCAATCATATTTCAACCCAGGGTATTATGTACATGGAACATAACCTTCTCCAGGTGAATCAGATCTGTCTCCGTTACATTTACAGCACCCTGATGACAATCACAAACCGCTGAATTTACTTCACCCGATCTAACAGGTAAATGTTTTTGTCCATGTAAAATAGGTACAAAAAAATGAATCACTTGTCGGCTTATTACACTACACCGTAGCAGCGTTTACCTCCAGATGGGCGGTTGTTTACTTCAAGTACCGGAAAACGTTTAACCGGGCCAAGCATACTGCAAAATAATTGACGACTGGCAGTCATGTGTCATAACCTTAAACTTGATACAGTTCTGACATTTTACAAACAAACAAAATGAGCTCAAAACATGACTACTAAAAAGTTTGCCATGCTGAATTAAAAACACGGTCACTACAGTACGACAGCACTTATACAGTTTGTACAAGGGCAACATGATCATCACCTGTTGCTGTTAGGAACAACTCCAGTCTTTTTTTTTACCATTGAAATAAAATGTGTTTAATCTTCCTTCACCGAGGAAACTGTGCACTTGTAGAAAGTAGAAACAATCTCTGTAAATGTTTCTTATCCAATTATTAATCACAGAGGGGACTGCGTTTCCCTGCAAGGAAATGAAATCCAACCTGGCTGCCCTGATATCATCTCCTATACCAGAATGTGTGATTTATTGAGACCCAGCAGGTCTAATGGGGAAGGAGAGAGACTTAAAGTGACTCTAACTTGCTTTGTCACTGCTGTCACCCTCGTCGCCCTCACCCACACTATTTGACACGGACTCCCTGCTAGAATAGATAACATTAAGTACAGAGCTGGGAACAAACAAGCAGAGATGGACCAGACTGCCAATGACCTCTTTTCACGACTGTGGTTATGAATTCACATGGAGGTACAAGGAGAACTGCCTGCTTAATAAGTCCTCTCTTAATTTCATTAAATATTTAAAGTCACGCTCTTAACTGACCTGCCAGTCCAGATAAGAATTCACAAGGTGGTGTTAGAACAGCTTAATGCAAGTGTTTCACATATTCAGGAGCTGGAGTATTCACTGTGCTGAAAGCTGATGATGTGCATCTTATCATTTACATGGTATTAGAGTCATAACCGGATGATGAGCTGCTCAGTACAATGGAAAGCAAATTTAGATTACCCACCAGCTAATGGACATCATTGAGCCTAATGTGATTTTCTCTTTCAACCTAACACTACCCTGGCTGATGGACAAATTGTTATTGCTCTGTCTGTGTGTTTGGCAACCTTCAGTGCAACCAAAAATTGCTCTACTGACCCTTTTCTTTCCTTAATCAAAGTCTTTTTGTAATGCCTGTTTAGCAGAGCGTGAAGCTGAAAGGAGATAAAGCTCTGTTGCTGTCAATACCATTAAAAGTTCATTCATTGTGTTTATTTTGTCTTCTGATGATGAATCCGAACATCATTAATGGGACGGTCCTGTGTGTGTTTGTGTATAGGGATGAGCAGACATATGGCTGCCAGTACCCCGCACCACCAGGCTCATAAATCACCAATGACATCAGATAATGAATGCAGGCCTAACACAGAAGATTAGTTTGCCTGGTCTTATATCAGCTCTGTGAACTGATTACAGATTTTATATTTACTGGAAAATGTATGTTCAACATCAATTACATGGTCGCCTTAGGATGATTACACTAATAAGATAAAGAGAAAACATACTTTAATTGAAGAGCATTTCCTAATTTGAGCTAAATTAGGAAATGCTAAAATAGTTTTTTCTTTATCTTATCTGTTTGTATCTTCTTACTTTTAAAATGTGTATTTAATGACTTGTCTATTTTATTTAACTAAAGTATTTAAATTTTGCTTTGTAAATAAAGGCTATATTATCTTTATATAAAAATATAATGTTTATAATACAACTATTACCGTTTTTGAATATAAACTCCTGAAAATGTCTAGATAACTTCAAGAGTACTGCCCCTGAACTTTTCCGGACCTGGCTGTTCACACATGCACCTCACAGCGGGAGAATATCCCGGTAGGAGGCGTCTCCTGAGGCAAGACATGACGTAAAAAGAACGGTGTGGAAGTGGCGAACGCAGCAACAGACTTCGCTGAACAATGCAATAAAAAGAATATTCGCCTTGATATCAATGCTATGTGTAGTGTGACAGAATCCCAATATTATCAAAAGAGCGGAGAAGAACATACTGACTAACAGAAAACATAATGCAGCAGTTTAATTATATTCACAGTTTGACAGGAGTTTTGCGCTTGTGTGACAGCACTATATGGATTAAAACCATTAATTAAATAAAGAAGTCAACAAAGCCATGTTGACATAATCCATCTGTTTATGAAAACCCTTTTGAAGCCTTTAGATTTACTTTTGGGTTGTCACCATTTTGGTTTTATTAAAGCTAAAACTGTAAACTGTTTTGGCCACTTTAGCCACAACTTAGACTAGCCTATATACTGACTTTATATCATGACATGTTTGATAACCATGGCTGCCATGATAGCTTCCTGTCAATCACAGGTAGCAACGCCCTAAAGCATAGCCAGCTTTTTCAGCAATTGTATTCTTATACAACACCAATATTTACTAAAATGTCATTAAAGCTGTACATTTATTAAACAAATTATTAAGACCATAAATTCATGAGTAATGTGTTTACTGAGGTAATAATTCAACTTATAGGTACAGTCCTTTTGACCATCTGAAATCATTCAATTGGACATGTTTTTGCAACTAGTGGAGTATCCTGCTAGCGAAAAGAAGGATTTCACGTTTGAGGGACTTTCTCATGAGCCACATTTAAAAAATAGCTAATATTCTTTCTTGTCAACCTCAAGATTGAAAGCTCAAATAGTTGGACTGTTGCAGAATTAACTTTATTTCAAGTTTGAATAACATATTCGATAAACAGCTACCTTCAGGCAACAGCTAATGTTAGCATTCAGCCACTTGCTAGTTGACATTGCGTTAGCTAGGAATGTGTGCCTTTTGTATCATACTGCTTATATGATAGCCTTTCAAATGGTGATGCTAACATTATGCACACCTAGCTTACATAAGTAGTGGAATGCTAACATCTAAGCGTAGTTAATGAGTGAGCAAATATGTTTTAAACCTGAAATAATGATAATTGTATTTTCAGTTCCCGATCATTCTAGAAACAGTGAAATGGTAAAAATTGGTCAAATTCCTTATGGATTTATACAATCTTTGTTAAAGCAGTTCCAAATTATAACTGGAGTTTAGATTCCCACTCTGAGATTGAGGTCAGAAAATGACAGCCGTGTGCATATGCTCAACTGGTTTCACAAGTCCACTGCTTTTAAACAGTCCAAGCTTAAAACCATGTTCACAATGCTCCAAAACATCTTTTTTTTTAAATATATATACAGTATATATATGAGAATATAGTTTTGATTGGTTTAGCATGTATGCAACATTTTGAATGTCCTGGATTTCTGCTGTCTCTACTTTGCCTTCATTACTGTTCCTCATCAGCACATCTGGGCCCCATTGCCAGACAGATGGAGGGTAGATGAGGCTTGTCTTTAGTCTGGGGAGTAAGCCAGGTGTTCAGAACTTACTTCAGGAATATGTTGGTATGATCAGAGTCCCATAAGACTTTAGTAAGGGGCATTGGCAGAGGCAAAGAGGCTTCAGTGTCTTGTTGGTTAGTTTATATAATTGAAAAACCTAGAGGCAATATTCAAAGGCAAATTAGTCTAGTAAAGCATGCAAATGCAATACCACACGTTGTCACACAGTGTTAAGAAAGCTGCCATATTTCAAGGTCATAAATTAGTTAATAAGGCACTTGAAGAGTTTTACCTTCACTGTAAGATTACTTGCACTAAGACTTCTCTTTAATGACTTTACAAATTAGCCGTAACAGAAAGAAGTTTGTGCTGTTGGACTTCACCTATCTGTTTTTATCTTCACACTGAAAGCTCCATCACATTCAATGTCAATCTTTCAACCTCTCTATATAAGCTATCTCTTTCTCATTCCTTCTCACAACACACACACTCGCATGCATATGCTCACACAATTTCACTTGAAATCCCTGCCTAAATTATCCTGTAACTCTGGGGGGCTGTGAAGCTGCCAAATTGATGGGAGGGCAGAAGGGGATTGTGGGTAATTTTATGTCACATTTCCAGCAGACTGATGCCTCTTTGGACAGATAATAGCCCATAGCTTGCAGTGACAAAAAAAGGCAAAGTCATAGCACACGCTTCCTTTAAAAGCTATACCCTATATTTCCTGGAAATAGTTATATGTATTTCGATTGACAATTATACATTTGCATAGGCGTACGAAAAAAGCTTGTTTTTTCTGAATATTGGCATGACACCCACTATCATACCTCCACTATTAATACACTGACCAAGCACTCATGGTCGATTAGGCCACAAATACAACATGTAAAGGTCAAGGTAAAGGTTTCTTTATTCGTTTTCCTGGGGAGAATTTTGTCTCGGATACTGGGAAATTGCTGCACAGACAATACATGAAACAAATAAAAACAGTTAATACAAATGTACAAAACATTTAGCGTATCCCTGCTACAGATTACCCAAGCATCTGCTCAAGTATCCATACACACACTCCACACTACAATCACAAGCGCATGCACACTGCGCACATGTACACATGCTAGTCAAAACACATACTGTTTCATAGATATACATATATAAATACATGGCTACAGTTACCGGTACCTTGGGGGCCTCATGTTTTTTCGTTCATCCTCCATTATTTGCTCATTAGTGAGCTTAACTGAGAAAGGCATGAATGAGTATTTGAGCCCTTGATAACTTTTTGTGCAACCTTGAAGAGACAGTGATTGAATTAACTTTTTGGCTGTTAACCTTTTTTTTTCTTGAGATAAACATGCATAGAGTTTAAGGTTGGATTGAAGTAAAGTTTTGTTTAGCTGCAATTCACATCCTTTTTCATGCACTTCTTGTTAGCTCAGTACAATGCAGAAGAACTTACAAAAGTATATAGAAAAAATATGTTCTAGCATGAAAAAAGAGACTGTAAAGTCACCATCCTGTCTCTACCTTTTCTTTTTTTTACTGAGCTTCTTCTACCTGTATTCTCTGACTGAGTGCAGCTGCATATAAATGTCATTCCTAGGAACTACAGTTGCATCATTTTTACCCTCTTCCTCAACTCCTGGTTTCCACTTTTGCTCTGCTCCAAGCTCCATTAGTCCTAGTTTCCATTTCCCCCCTATACATCCTTTTGACTTCTCATCCCTTGAATTTCTTTTATTTCAGTCGCTTTCTATGCTCTTCTTCTAAATTGCTAGGGTAAAACTGTGCAGTGAGTTTGTGATCTATCCGGAGCCCTCTGCTGCCTGACAATAAACCTAGTTCTCTATTCCACCACCTTCACTTTCTCTCTTATCCTACAACTTTTTCGTCTTTTACTCTTACTCTACTATTTTCTAAGTTGTATTATTATTTTCCATGATCCTGTATACTTTTTCTTACACATCCTGCACTTTCCCAACAGATAGTTCTTGTTTTCCTCACATAACACCACTACATTTCCAAGCATGTCATTTTAGGCAACACTGTGTCATTGTTTTATGTGTCTGCTATTATTTTATTTTGGCATCTAGATGGGTAGAAAATTGGAAATGTTTGGGTCTGTGCTACAGCGGACAAAATAAATGGTGCATCCACATGCACAAGCAAATTCAGTCAAACGTGAACTTCATCATCCCTTCCTTGAGAAATTGTGTGCATGAAATGTTCGAGTATTTTTCTTTTTGTAAGACCATGCCATACACAAACACATTTTGCCAAGAAAAAATGTTGTTTTTTACAGTTGTCCTTGCGGGAGTTGAGAAAATAATTAAAGTTAGCCAATAAGAAATAGAGAGGGAACTAAGTAGAACGCCTTATAAACAATGACTTAAGCCTTCTAGCCACATTCAAAAGAAAATCATGAGAAATGAAAATGCTGAGGTTCACAGTTTGCCTTCTTGGGTTTATAACATTCCCTTCCAGTGTGTTTTGAAATGTGGTATCAATACACTATGGTGTCAGAAAAACATTATAACAGCAAATAATACTGAGTGAACACCAGATTTATGGGGACTTTTTAGATCTCTCTACAAAAGTCTGGCCTGTGTTTTTGGAAACCAATCACATCATTTTTATACTCCATGACAGGTAAAACAAATAGACGTTATCCATTTTAGACTTTGCTGTCTTCTCTGACAAGATTTGTTATGCACAAGGGTTTTATAGTGTACTGTATTTCAAATTCTCAAGGCTGCCAGAGCGCTTGTCTTTCAACACTTCGGCTCCGTGCTCAAGCTTTCATTTGCACACAATGGAATAAAACATCCTCAGTCTTGTTTTTTATGATGTATTCCTATCTGACAAAAATCCAACTGGCTACTGATCATCTATCACTGTGAGGACCTCCCAGAATCATATTGAAATCCAAATAAAAAACTCCAGGCCATGAACTGAGGTGTCAGGACTGTTGTCCCTGGCTCTCACTCTCACTAACAGCTGTCTCCACACGCTGTGAAGGGTGGCTCTGCTACTTCGGCTCCGTCATGTCCGCCTCTTCACTTACTCATCACCCAAGGCTATGCCGAATATTCCCCTGAGTGTAGCAGCTGAACTGCGGGAGGGAAGATCTTTGGCTGAGAAGAAAAAGAGAGAGGTAAGGAAGTTTAAGTTTATAGCAGAAAGTTTGTATTGCCTAAAGAAACAGACACACAAACACCATTACACAGTTTAATCAATGTTAACAAGGGAATGCATACATTGTAAAAATGCATAATCATGATTGTTAATTTTTTCCACAACTAATACTTGTAGAAAATGGACAAAAAAAAACAGATTTTAATTTGTTATTTTTTCAGCAACACACAAGGACCTTAAAACATGGAGAAAACGTAACAGACATTAAACACAATAACATATAGCTTAAGTGCTGATCCAAACCAACAGATCCCTGACAACGTCAGGCTGCTTCCAACAGATTTTTCCTGAAGGATATAAGCTCCCAAAGAGTCATGCCATAGAGAGTACAGATCATTCAATTCCCTGCTGTCAGTTGCAGGGACAAAGGCTGCAGCACATTAATGTATCTGCTGGACAATGCCACAATCAGTCCACTAAGAGATGCTGATGTTCTTATAACCGTGGGCATGTAAACAGCAGCTCCAGAGCTACAAGCTCTTACGTAACAATCCTCTACAGCCCCGTGCTTCATTTAATAAACAGTCTTGTGTGGCAGCGCTGAAAATATCCTGCAGGCAGCATAGTACCATGAATGAATTTCCCTAAGTAGTTGTAGCTCTCGTATTCTCACAGAAGAAGAACAACAGAGAGCTGCTATGGGTAGTGAGGCTGGCCATTAATCAGAGCTGCACTTTAAGTAAAACAAAAAACAAGATTGAGTGTGACTCATTGTGGATTGGATTTAGATGTTGCATGAATTTAAATTAATTCAGTACCTGATTCAGTTGTGGCAGGGGGTGGAGGGTTTTCATGCAGAATATGCTAGCTGCCCACCATACAACCTGAGTCATCACAGAGTTATTCTGGAGCTGGTACCTGCGTTAATAAACTGGGATGTTTTTTATGATTAGGCCTACATGAAACAATATTTTGCTTTCTATTTGGTACCAGCCCTTTTTTCTCTATTAATGTGTTGTTAAAATGAACCAAGATCATCTCAACATAGATGAAGGAGAAGCAAGAGTGTTTCCCCACGGTGATGAATGCAAGATTGTTTATATCCATTAGCGTGGTGTTTGAAAAGAAGGATCCACACTGGAGTTCACAAGAAAAGTCCTCTTATTTAGTTCTATAATGTGAGGGCAGAGAGACAATGTATGGCGCCATGTTTTACATTTGTACCTTTAGTACAGTATCTGGAAACTTTAAGTTCAGTTGCCATTTCAAAGTAATGTTATGAGCAGGGGCAGACCAAAATACTTGTGGACACAACTTGAAGAGCAACAACCAGAGCTATGACACATGTGACAAACGGGTTGACTGCTAAGCTCGGTAGCCTGTTTCAGAATCCAGTTCATCTAGCTTTTGTTTAAGATAATACACAGACGTTTGGACTAACACAATGAAATATGAATGCAAACTCTGCTCGACCTCATTCAATATTTGGTAGAAGTAGATTCAGAACTTTCCACATCAATGGCAGCCATCTTGTTAGTTTACATAATTGCCTAAATGGCACTTTAACCACCCCCATAATTAGTGTGCAGTGGTGATTGGTCTGACCTTAATCAGGTTGGAGCAAATGTTTGCAGATTTGTCAGGCTCCAAGGCTGCTCCAACTTTGAACCAAAGCAGTAAACACGGTTTAAATCGTCCGAGTTCACTAGACACAGCATTATGTTAGCAATTTAAGTTTAGGCAAAACTTTTAGGGCTTAAATAGCAGAAAAAAAAACAGAGGCTTATAATATATCTCCTTTGCAAGGGCAAAAAATACAAATCCTGTCTAAAGATATTACTTTTCAGCAAAGGTGCCTTGTGAATTCCTTTTTTAAACTTTTTTTTAATTACACTTTACATAAGGGTTGTTTGTCTTTTTTTTTTATCAATGGGGGGGTATTTTTGGTTGTAGGTAAATAGCTTTATTGAAAGTAGACAATAAAGTGATTGACTTGGTTGATTGGGGGTAAATGTTAGTCCCTCATGCAAACACAGAGATAATACATTAACACAAGCAGCCTGTTTTAATGAGTCTCTTTCACTGACATGCAGGCCAATCCCTGCAGCTTCATCAGTAACAATTGCACAGCTCTCATGTTACCCTTTTCCCTGCCAGTATATTGTTATCCTTTCCATCTGTGTCATTCTGTTTGCAGCTCTCTGAGGGTCTCTCTGAGATTGCATTGGGTTTTAATATGTGTCTGCTGCTTGTTTTCTTGGACACAACACAATGTGTGAGAGACGGAGGATATTGAATGTGTCGAGAAAGGAAGCATCTGTCCTATTTGCCCACCCGCATATCAGCACCCAGCTTCTGTAACTAACGCAGCAAATTGGACATGCAAACTCAAAGAATTCCCCAAATTCCCCCGAAATGTGTGCATGTTCGTATGTCAGTGAGCAGAAGGGACATTTTTCGCGGGGTTTTAGGAGAGAAATGAGCTGTCAAAGCTGATGCTATGTGCATCAGAAAACACAGTTGCTCAGTAATACTGGTGATAAATCACAGTCAGTCTGTGCAGTGGAGCAGCTGGTGACCCTCACAGTTTTATCATTTAAAAAACATACCCACAATGCTGCATGCCGATGTCAAGATAATGAGTTATCTCCCTCTGTGGTTGCTGTTGTTTTTTGAACAGCCTGTACTGTAATAATGAGACATGAGTAAAATTATAGCTGCTTTATTTCTTCATTAAAGTCAGAAACACTAAACATGACATTGTCTGTCTTTCGCTGTGCGCCCCATGAAATCTAAGGGGTCTGCCCAGAGCATGCAGGGAGATATCCAAACTCCAGTAAGCCTGAGAACTGAACTTTTAAGAAGTCATTAAAAAACATCAAGATTAAACTTTAAAATACCGTGAAGTTACTAATTAGCAGAAAATTGGCTTCATGATTTTTGCTTGAGGATTTTAATTTTTTGGAGCAGAGCAGCAGAGTAAAATGGTTGCCTCCTAATGCGTTCATTAGTAATAAATGGCCTTGAATGTGATTGTTAGGGCTTCAGCAGCTTATGAGTCTGACAAGAATCAAATACATCCTCTTAATACAGGCGAAGGGAAATGAAACATTTGAAGTGATAGTTTAATTTATGGCATATTTTAGTATCTGCATGCAACCAGAGTAATACTTATTATGACGATTTATACCCGAAGTCTTAAATAAAATGAAACAACAAATATTCCCTCGTAAAATGTCTCAATAAACAGCTGGAACACAAACACTGTAGCACATCAAATTAAGAAGACTCCACCTTTAATGTGTTTCAAAATGAAGACTATAAATTCCAGCAGGTCCACAGTAGTGATATCCTGTATTTGTAAGGACGTAACTTCAGCACAGACTGAGATTGTTCCCTCAGTTCAGCCTGAAGCCAATTTTCAAACTCCTTCACGGTCTACAAAGTCTATTGTAGCTTGTTCCTGCTACAGCAGGCGTATTTTGGATATCTGGGTAATCTCCTGAGCCTGTCTGTAACCGTGTTTGTGTGTGTGTGTGTGTGTGTGAGTGCGTGTGTGTGTGTGCGTGCGTGTGTGTGTGTGTGTGTGCGTGTGTGTGTGTGTGTGTGTGTGTGTGCGTGTGCGTGTGCGTGTGTGTGTGTGTGTGTGTGTGTGTGTGTGTGTAAATACTACCAAGAAAGCCATATTACTTTCTTCAAACTTTATAAGCTTGTGAATGTAAATGACACTCTAAAGAATGAACCACACATAAGTTAATAGGACTTTCTATAAGTAGTAATTACACTAATTCATGCACAGTTCGCTTATAGTGAGAGAGTAATTTAACCATAGAGTAATTTGGTGCTGCTTGTATTCCACAGAAGGTCCTTCTCCTCTAAACAATATGGCTAAATAATTGCCCTCTTTATCTGGAACAAAGTTAGACTTGCTTAGTATTCTTATCCCATTGTATTTCCCTGTCAGGGAAGATGACTTCAGAGATTAAAGCACAGAAAAAGACTTGCTTGTGTTAAGCCTCCTAAACTGAAGACCATATGTTGATTTGCATAATTAAACAATGAATGCAGCAATTCAATGAAAATATACATTCGAAGACTTCATTTCTCTAATTTAGAAACAGACGAGGGACAACTGGCTTAGTGTTTTAGGGTACTGCATAAATACTATAAATGCTGTGCAACAGATATGAAAAGCTGGATGCTCATTCTCCTTATATGGCTTGTGTGTCTTTACAGCTTGAAAAAGTGGAAATCCAGTCTACAACACGCCACGTTATCAGATGCTCTGAGGAAGGTCAAAATAACGCCGCACACATTCAGCATGTAGGGATGGAAACTGCATGCTTCCTATCCTAGCATGGAAGAACACATTTTCTAACAAGGAGAGTGCACAAACACAGGATGAACCCACCTACCTTTGGATGGAAAGTTTTTCCATTACCTGCTCAGAGCCGCTTGCTTCTTAATTGCAGCTGTGAAGAAAGACCTCAATAAAAGCTTTGATATAATAACAGGAAAGATGAATTATTGGCACATAAACCACCAGTCATCAAAGAGGGCAATTTACAATAAAATCACCAAATGAATAGGACTGTGATTATTGGAACCATAAACTGTTTTGTTGTTGATGATATTTAATCTTCTCTCTTCTCTTACATTTTACACTGGGCTTGTAACAGCTTTACAGAAGTCCAAGAGCAACCCAGAAATATATATCAACTTAACCCATAAACCCAGAACTGGCAAAGTGACGCAAGCATCAGCGTCATAGTTAGTGTGTGTGTGTGTGTGTGTGTGTGTGTGTGTGTGTGTGTGTGTGTGTGTGTGTGTGTGTGTGTGTGTGTGCGTGTGCGTGTGTGTGTGTTTTTAAAGTAAGGTGTTTCGACTTTGAACAGAATAACTTGGCTGTAATAACTCACATGTTAAGAGTGACAGAGAGTGTGAAGGTTTGTGAGTAAATAGAGATGAGTTTGGTAGAGGGTATAAAGTGTTCAGTGTATTTTATCCCACGTTCATTTTATCATTTATTGTATCTTCATGTAACAGAAAGTTGCACTCAGTTAACTCAGTTCATACTGAATATACAGTTATGATTTGCTGTTTCATTATATTGTTTATATTGGTATTGTGTGATTCACTTGATGAGTATTTAATGCAGTACTTTAATGTTGGTTTCCTAGTGAGGATTTCTTTTTTGACTGGTATCTGATGTGTTTATTATGTTATGCCCCTAGTGGCCAGAAAAAGTGTTGCATGCCTTCACCTGTCCACACCTGTGGTGACTGCAGCAAAATTACTCAAGTCATTACTCTAATCTTGAAATCATTCCACCCTGAAGAAGGCGCAAGATGACTGGCGTTGGTGTATTTAAAATGTTTCTAGCCCTATGAATTAAAGACCTTTTTATACTTTTCGAACCATCCTGAGTGCATGGACCTGCACATTTATACCAGGTTTGTTTGGGGGGGGTTTAAGATTCCCCACCTTTTTTTGAAGTATTCCCTTTCATGAGCACCGGTGTTTTGAGGGAGACCAGAAGCGCTCCTTTTGTCTCTCTTTTTTTACATGTAACAGAAAGTTCTTTAAAGCTTCTAATGGGTTATAAATGTAATGGTGGTGTGGTTAAAATAGTTGTGCAGGGATGGCTCAGGCTGTAGTGGTGTGGTCCAATGTGATATCTTTTCATGGAGCCCAGAATTTTTAACGACGCCTCTGGGCGCAAGTCCAAAATGGATATTCAAGGATATTTTCGAGAACTTACATAAAATTAGCAGAAACCACAAAAACAAACGATGTCAGTAAGAAACACCTGAATACAAAAACTGTCACTCTTATAATAATTACCTCTCAATATTTAACGTTTTATTCTAGCTGATGCTCCACTTAAAAACTAGCCTTGACAAAGTCACAGCAATAATGTGGATGTCATGAACAGCTCTGCAGAGAGAAAACAGTTTGGGCCATGGGTGAACATTAATTTAGTCTTTTAAACAGTCAAAACCTTGGAAGGGAAGAAAAGGATCTGTAGAAAGTCAAGAGAACCACAAACTCTAAAACAAAAACTTGAAATATCTGTTGGAAACCCCCCCCCCCTTGCATCCTCTCTCTATGCATTAATGCATATTGGTGATGTCTTTGTGGACTTTCTTGTTTATCCCCAGGCTCCCTTAAATGCTCAATCATGTTTTGCAGCAGTCAGGGTGGCAGAGAAAATAAGAAGTATGGGAAATCATATTTTATGGTTTCCAGGGAGAAAATCAGTCCTGATTCTGGCTGTGTTCCAGGAATTGATGTCTGTTGCTGCTGAATAATAGACGGCCCTGTTGGCAGTAGACACAGCACATCACTGCTTTTAAAAAGAGGACACCGGCTCCTGCAGTTCAGTGAATGCACTGAATGTTATGATAATAACAGTAAAAAAAATGGATGCCAAAAAATCATTGATCCAGCAAATGTGAAGCTCAAGTAAATAGCCGATCATCACTTCCATCCAATAAGGGTAACACTGGGAAGCCATGCATATGTATCTGATAACTTCACTGTGTATATACAGAGTTGATCATTTTATGAGCTGTACTATATGAGTACGTGCTTTTTTTGCTGTATCACTCCTTTACTCACAATTAAATCAGCAAGCCCCGGAAACTCAGTGAACTTCTACTAACTCAACAAAAAAGAAAAACTGCTGAACCATGTCTACAAGTTTTGGTGTTGTTTCAACATTCAGCCTTTTTTCAATGAAGTTAAACATGTAGTGTCAGGGACACCAAGATTTTATGTTGACTTTTTGTTTTTATTCATCTGTAATTTGGATTAATTTGAATAAAAGTTTGCAAGTGATAAACAATGATGGAATATATTTGTTACAGCAAATCTCAAGACCCCCTATCTGATTTCACATTACTTAATATTGCTTTGTAACTTGCAGCGATAAATTGCAGATTGCAAATACATAGACTGTAAATATTACAGTGACGTCAGTCATCTGTTACGGCAGGGGGCTCCGGAGGCTCATCGGCAGCAGCCGCCATGCTGGAAATGCTGTCTCAGCCTAACTTTAGGTCATCCTAACGACAGGCTGAGGGCTGGAGCTGAGGCAGGTTTTTAGCCTCTTGAAAAACCGTTACATCGCGCCCACCTGTCACTCATGTCAGCTACCCCCCTAACTATGGATAACACATATCGTTTATAAAATCAAAACAGATGCGTTATAAAAAAATCACCCCGCCCAGTGTGTGCTCATGATGACAATATCTAATCAGACCAATATACTTTTTTTTTGTACAAGGCTGTAAACATGTTAATTTCTGTTGTAAAAACGATCATTATTGAATGGGGTGTGTATGTGACTCTGCAGGATAAGCTTCATTTTTCAACACCAGAGGTTGCCACTGGGTCAGATACCATACCAAAAGACGGGTTTCCTAAAACCCCAGCTCAACAAAAAGAGGAACTATCCTTTTAAGATAGGAGTGGAAAACTGAATGGCAACAAACAAATGTACTTTTATACTACAAAGGTCATGGAGTTAAAGAGCAGTTCTGCATGGGCAGTGGGATTTTAGGTATGATGTGCTTTTCTCCAAAACTACAAAGACAAAAGCAGATTTGGGGCCTGCAGGAGGAGAAAAGTCTAAAAGTCATCAGGGGGACAGTAAGTGCACACCAGTGGAGACAGTAATACTAAAAGCAGTGTGATAGATGCTGTTAATCGTCCTTTGGGAGTCTTATGTGTGCCTCGACCCTGTTTCTACTGATGAAAGCAGCATTCAGTAAGTCCTGATCACGTCTCTCTATTCGGGATAAAGGCTCTTCTCTCGCCCTCAGGCCCTCAGCGAAGATCTCTTTATTCCACTTGGATTCTCCTCTCTTTGCTATCAGCTGCTGCCCAACTTGGATTTCTCATTCTGTGCCTATATGATTCCCCCCTGCGCCCCCTCTGCTTAAAGCATGTGCCTTTGAGCGCTATTAAAATCCATTCCACCTTGAATAATTGTGCAGGTCAAAGCTCTGTGAGGACTTTGAAAATGGTTCGACATGCAGGTTTGATTTCAGCTTTCAACATTTCAGTCAATTGATTCATTTTGAAAATGCTTCATTTGGGGGAGATGAGGTCTGGATATAAATGACATACAATTGATTTTTCCTTCTTGCAAAGTATTTCTCACTTCGATTGTGAATAAGCTGTCCTTTTAGCATTCAGTTTGGACTCTGCATGTCGTAATTGTACCTGTTACATCAGCGTGGGCCATTTAACATCACTCAGGCAGGCACACAACTCATTCAAGTACAAACAGAGAAAGTTGGAAAAGTTTTCGTCAAAAATACAATCGTAAGAAAAGAGAACGTTTCGGAGAAACATGAGCCTTGTTATTCTGCACCAGGCTGCAGATTTATTGGAACATTTTGTTAGATGTCAAGTCGACCCTCATTAATGCTCTGACCTTGTGTCCATTTGTCTGTATTTATCAGGAGCCTATGTTCATTAAGGGCAGATAAGCTGTGGAAAGAAGGTTAACAGATAGTGCAGAGGTTATCACCTGCACACATCCAAAAGAGATGTTAAAGACACTGTGAAGAGTTTTTAACTTAGGAAACCAACTGAATTTAATCCTGATGCCACTATAGACCTAAAAGATTGCAATTTGTCATAGCTATTCTTAAAGCCTGTTACTGCTACCACCGGGTAGGTGTCAGAAACAGTCTTTGACTACATTTCCCTCAGGCCTCTGCAAAGATTCACGGAGAGAGATACATTTGACTGTTCAAAAAAAGTAAGAGATTTTAAGATAAAAAAACATCTACTGAAGATGTACAGGAAAACATCAGCAAAGAGACAAGGTGTACTATTTTTATCCGCAGGGGTCGCCAAGGCAGACACAAAGAGTTCTGTACAGTGGCTTTAAGATGGCTAAAAATACAAGAAAAAAATGTGTGTCCAATTTCTTCTCAGTTTATCTTTTATTATTAACATTAAGCATGTGAGGTTCTGCCAAGATATAAACAAAGAATTTAAATGGACAGGAAAAGCTGTGAGTCAGACATACAAACTAGGACAGTGAACAGGAAGTGTTAACATGAAGAGACAGAGAAATTCTTTGCACTTCCCTCAGTCCTTTACAGCCTAACAGACATTAAGCCCTGTTTTCTATATCAACAGCATCTCTGAGACATTTTCAGCCTGAAATGTTTCCCCCAATTTCTTATTTTTTGCTTGTCCGAGTTTACACTTTCCACCCTACCTGCTATCTTCCCATCTCACAGAGTCTGCTACTATGTTCATCAGTTTGTCCTGTTTCTTGACATTTTCCTGCAGCCTTTGCCGTTGACATAAGCTCCAGATGTGACCTGCAGTGGACCAGATGCATCTATGTATTCCTGCTGAGCGATGTAAATGTGTGTATCTTGTTGTGTTATTGTGTGGGAGAGGGGAAAAAAAGGACAGCGTTTCAGCGAAAATGACCTTTCCAATAAATTCTTTCCTTTTACAGGCCAAAAGGGGATAAGCAATTTAACTAGTCACTCACAATGAAGGAAAACTTAAACCTTAAATTAAACTTAAACAATGAGTCTAGTTTTTCCCTGCAGGTAAACATGAACTCAGGGTAGTGGACACAATCTCAGTGCAGTCAGGCCTGAACACACATACACAATGCAATGGACAAATTCATGTAAGCCTTTGACCTGCATGGTTTTGATACAATTTTTTTTTTTTTTGTCTAAACGGACTCAAGAAACTACCTGGTATCCTGGGTTAGGGTTAGGGTTAATATAGGGTTAATAATTTTTAAATTAAGGTACTTGTACTTTTGTATAAGGGAAATTCTTCATTAAAGGGATACTTCACCCGTTGAAACATGATTTTGTATTGAAATTGGGTCATATATGTAGTAGAAATGTGAAATACATTTAGAAGTTGGTGCCTTCTTGACTGAGAAAAGGCAGAAAGTGTATTTTTGGCTCATGTGGATGAAAGACAACAACTCCCAGAATGCACAGCATCGCAGGCCACTCCCACTGAAGCTAGGGCGCTATTTACAGTCTATACGGTCGTTTCCTGAACTGATTCAGAGATTTCTTCCAGAGGGAATTGGCACCTTAGAAATTCCTGGCAGCAAACAGACTCTATGTGTGTTTCCATAGGCAAACAGTGAGAGCACTGACACCGACATGTGATTAAATCCATAATTTAATGCATTATACATATTGATCTATAACCAGGTTCAATTCAAACATAAAACCAGAATGTACTGAAACTTAAATAAGTACAACTCAAACTACTAAAATATTCTTACAAGTTAAAGGGCTACTGTGGGCTTTGTTTTTATAACTAAAGAGTTTAAAAGTTTTATAGTTGTTTCCCTTCACATGAAGCAGCTTGATTCAACATTGACTCAGTAAACCACAGAGACAGATTGCTGGCATTTTGTGCCTTTCGCTTCATTTCTCAGAAGACTGTTTCAGCAGGATATGGATCAGTGAGTGTGAAAGCATCTCTAAAATGATTCACGCAGTGGGTGGAACTGACTTTATTTACAGATGGAGGCAGAAAAGGACATCTGTGGGGATGGGACTACTCTATTAGAGCAGAGTTTGGCATTGTAATTTAGTCTTTCTCTTGCCAATGGCTCCAGTTTGCAGTGAAAATGTTTCATTCTATTTTTGTGCAACCTTTGCCAGAAGTTATTTTCCTGCCTCGTTTCATCTCAGCACAGACACCAGAAAAGTTGGGTGCCATGGTCATGTTTGAGCCAGTCTTTGTAAAAGGTTATTAAACTGTCCAAACATGGCAGTATAGACATTTTTTTTCTTCTTCTGGCTGTAACCAGGGTGGATTCTAGCTGAAGTTAGCATCTAGCTCTCAGAACAGCTCTTAGGGTTTGAAGAGTGCCATTATAGGTCACGATAATGTTTGATGTCAGTACACCAAAGTCATTGTAATGATAAGCTCCTTCCTGGAGATATTGGACAGAGACAAGAGACCTATCACGCTACATTATTGGCTGGCCTGTCATGGCCTCTGAGTAGTTGGATGACTCGCAATAGACACAATTAAAAATGTGTGTGTGTTTTAATGTGTGCAACTACTGCCTGTGTAAATACAAATCTGACATGATTTCCCCATAAGACAGCAGAGATTCACATTACTTATTCATGACATTTAATGGAAGCTGTCTATCAAACTCTTAACTGGGTAAAAGTTGTTTAAGTAATCTTAGAGGAAGCAATAAATCAGATCAGTCCAAGCTTACCAGTCATATGAGGCCAAGCTTACGATGCAAACCTAAGGGTCTTATGATGTTTAGATCCTTAAAACTTTAACATTTGTTTCAAGCAGTTTGCTTCCGTTGAACACAACCCCTTGTGGGGTTTTGTGTTCAATTAACTGCATCACTGCATATCAGTATGTATCTTTGTAGCAGGCAGTGGCCTTTTCAATGGCAATGACATGAAAACAAAAACTGCAGCTGTTCTGCTTGGGCATAAGGCATTAGCAACTTATGATCACTTTAAATAAGTAACAAAAGCTGTTCTTGTTTTAGAGGATGACAATACCACAAGAAGAACTGAATGTGCATGGACCAAATTGCACTTTGTGGGTGTATGCTGGCAGCACAGTCAACTCTTTTTAAAGTGCCTTCATTAACAGCGCTGTACCCTTACCAAAAAAAAAAGGTGCTTCCTATCATTTCTGTGTTACTACCAGCCAGCCTTAAATGCCCAGAGAAGCTCTGGTGTAGTATCGTAGTAATCACAGCTCCTGTCTTTGTTACTGCATCAGAAGAGGGAAAAATCTCTCATTCATATTCAACCACCTGTGTCTGAACAAATTACCCAGCTGTCAAACTCTTCTGACTGATATGAGGTTAATTTTAAGATTTAGGTATTAAGGTTAGGAACGCCATGCTTTCCAATGTCTTAGTAGTATTTTCCCTGTCATCATTGTCAGAGGAAATCCACAAACTGTGGATGAGCAAAAAGTAGAAGGGACAAGAGTCTCAAATGATAAGGATGAAAGATAAGGACTGTTGGGCTATATACTTTCTACATACAGTACAAGCCAAAAGTGCCACGAAAGTAACAGAGGACTGTAGTATTGCAGACAAAAGTGTCTTTCTAGGCGACAAAAATGGTAATTGGGCAGTGACTGACAAAAACATTGGGAACAAAAGTGTCTTCAAGGTTACTAATTTCATGTTGGTGACTAATTTCATGTTGGTGGCCTATAGAGCCTTTTAATTGCCAATGACTATGGAGTTGGTAACCAAAAGTGTTTCTCAGGCAACGGATGAGGATAATATGTTCAACCAAGTGTTTTTAAAGTGCAGACAACTATAGGGTCTAAAAAGTTTCATTTAGACAGTGCCTCTTAAACTGTGGGAGGCATTCGACCAGAGGAACATAGAGTGCACAATTTCGTCACCATTACTGAATTCCAGAAAAAATGGTCCTATCCACTTGAAACACAAATGAAAACACACATTTGGGTCTCATGCTTGAGTCAGTGAACCCAAGAGTAAGCTGTTACATCACCTCCTAATTCCTTCTACAATAATCCACAGATTTACCTCTGCATCCTGAAAGCTGTTCCTCTTAATTTGGAAACAAAAACCAGCGTAAACATTTCTCTGAGGTAGATGCCAGTTGCCATTACATGCCCACAGTGTGAGGTCATTATTGATTCAGTCTAATCCCTCCCTATGTAAAGGATTAGCTTTGAGAGAGACTGTACAAACACTGTTTACATAAGACAACACAATGTATGAGAAAGCCCAGCTGAATCGGTTCAGAGCAGCAGCTAACACGGATCAGAGCTAATCCGGCCATAACAGGGTCCGACAGAGCAGGTTGTCACAGTGACACCTAACACTCTGAGATTGAAAGAATAGCTTTTGTTGAATGACTGGCTTTGTTTAGATAATGATTCAGGCCTTTGTTTGACATAAGTCTTTGCCTTAAAACATCTAAATGTCAACCTCAGTCACAGCCCCACCTACTGCCAACATGCAATTACCATTTCTGTACATGTTTTGAATGTTGGTGTACTCTTTTTGACTGTTTGAGGGGATCCATCTCAAATGTGGACAAAAAAACCTTCAGACATTGATGGTGCTTTGGGAAAAGTTTGTGAGTTTTAAATGAATGGCATGGCCTTGGTGGCACATGGAATTTCGCCATTAAACAGGAAGTTGATGTTACTTAAATATGGTCACCCAAACTTCCATTTGATAAAAGTTCATTCCTGAACAATAGGTTATATTAAATGATGAATGACATGACAGCTCCTCTAAAGGTAAGAAAACATTTAGAGTTCCCCCTACTGACTGGCTGACTATTAGGGGTCATAAAGACTGCCTTTGCCAAGTAAATACGAGATGAAGGTCAAATGAACTTCAAATAATTATCACTCACATGGATTGTGTCATGTCACTCTGGTTAGCTCTTAACATGCTGATTTATGCTTATTTATACATTTTTTAAGATATATTAGATGCAATAACTACGCTATGATTAGCAGCTCTGTTGTCTAAATAAGCTCCTGCGCTGCTGTGCAAATCAGATTAATGTCTGCTTCAAATGGACACAAGAGCCCATTCTGTTGTGGACTGTTTCGGTAATCGGAAGGGGCAAAATTGCAGCTCAAACTACTGTTCTGTACGGCGCAGGCTCTCTGTGCATGCCCTCTGAACACAACATAGTGTGGCCAAAAATTGTGCGACGGCTTGTTTAATGCATGTTGCAGCTTTCATTTATAGTCTTTCTGGTTTTCTTCTGATCACTTTCTATGCTGTGTTCAGTTTACAAATTAGCATTTCCCGCCAAACGATACACAACTGAGAGCAAGAAAAGCCTCAGAGATATGAAAGGGAGAATTTCATTTATGCACCCACCCACACATACAGTTTCATGTGATTATGCATACATCTTTACACCCAGAAAGAGAAAAGAAAAACACACTCTTAAAAAACAAATACATATTTTCTAGCGTATATAGAACCAGTTTCCCTCTCATCAGCCACCACTAAATGATAAATAGTTTCCTTTATCTTTACTGTACTCTCTGGTGTACTACTCTTCAGGTGCTGTCTTTCTCCATGTCTTCCGAGTGTTGGTGTACACAACGGGGTAAAACCTGCACGCCTCTGTGCCAGTTCTGTTTTTGTTTCCCTGCCAAGTTGTGGAGTAGCTCAGGATTAAGCACACAGTGTGGTGTGTGTGTGTGTGTGTGTGTGTGTGTGCATGCTGGGTGGTTGGGAAGCTGCTGCTTTATTCTGATGTTTTTCTCCATAACTGTGTCATGCTAATGCAGTGTTCTCAGACGTCTTTACTGCCCATTTCAGTGGAAAAAGATGAAATGATGTTACACATTCCCCCATTCTCCCCCACATGCCTCATTCCAAGTTCCACCAGAAAGATGTCTGTGAACCAATTAGTAATTTTTGAGTTTCTTTGTAAGTACTTGTTTTGGTGTTACAGCACTATAGTAGGTGGATGCACGCTAGGTTGTAAGCTCATGTGCATTTATGTGTGTGTGTTTGGCCATGCCGAGGGCCATGGAGAATAATTGAGTGATGTTTTTCTTCCCGCTTCATTTTCTAGTGATGTAAATTAGTGTTTTTGTTTGTGTGGGGGCTGACATACTGCACATTGAGGTCTATTCATCAACGTAATATTCTTTTGTGACTGTTTCATCATGTGGGAGATGGGCCTCAGTTGAATTAGCACCATCCTCCGTCTGTCAAGAAAATGAAGGGTATTGTTTTCTAATTTCAAAAAGAAAATTGATCAGGGAGCTGATGGCCTAGCCCCTAGCGGTTACTATGCGCCCCATATACAGAGGCTAAAGTCCTCTAGTCTACCGCCAGCCTGGGTTCAAGTCTGGTCAGAGACTCCTTTCCCGCCTGTCATTCCTCACTCTCTCTTCCCATTATCCTACTCTATCCACTGTCCTATCAAATAAAGGAAAAAGACCAAAAATACATCTTAAAAAAACGAAGAAAATTGATCAAACGTCATCAAATTTTGTCATTAAGGTTTCAACATGAAGACGACACAATAAAGATCCTCCTGTTGTATCCTTTTCATGTTATAACCTGATGCTAATATTTGGATTATCTCTGTAAAAGTCTATTTATTTAATGATCTATTATTTCAGTAAAACTTTACCAAATGCTTTACATATATTAAGAAATAGATGCCAGTAAATGTTCAGATCAGAGATTATGATCAGTGGTCCAGATCAGTTGCATCAGGTCATCCAGTCGTCTTGGTGGCCTACTAATTAATATAAAACAAAATGTCAAATACCTGTCAAATATCTGGGTGATTCCTTCGAGCTCGACTTTTAATGGAAAACAAATTATTATTCATGCTTTTCTCTCACAAGTGGACTACTGTTTGGTCTATACTTTATTGTAACAGGTTTAGGCAGAAACCAGAAATAAACGGTTCTCTGTTTTACTATATTTCTTAATATTTTATTCCTACATTATTGTAGGCTCATCACAATACCAGATTTTTAAACTGTGGTAAGATTAATGTAAAAATCAATATATTGATGCACGCTATAATACAACAGCAAGAAAATACAAGTCCTTGGCACCCAATATTGGCTTATCTCCTTTTTTTTTTTTATTCAGGCAAATTCCTGCACACGTTTAAATTGCACAAAGACGCTGGTATATACATAGTTGTACATTTTAGACATTGCTATCTTTCTTTTAATCTAGGCAGCTTTTGGTTTGGTTAATACGACTGAAGATCAGAAGTATTTTTATAGCTTCAATACTTTACGATACTATCAATTGTTAAAATGAGGGACAATGTTTCATAACACAAAGTATCTGAGTGTAACATTTTTTGCAACCTTGCATTGTTGTGTATTTTACTGTAAGAATTTTAGGTTAAAGGCAAGCATGTGACGGAAGTTTTGATAGCCTGTGCAAGTGCAGCAAATGTTTGCCCCGTGGCTCTAAAGCTTTAAAAAATCTTATTAGTGTGCATAGGTTTTTTTAGTAGTACAGTTTGTTTCAGGGTTGTTGCCGCAATGTTAACATGATTCATGTTTGCTTTTAACCAAAAAGAACGTTCATAAACTCAACAAACTTACAAGTACATGAATAGGGCTAAAGATTAATGTCACAAACATTTTTAATAGAACCTAAAGTACATTCAGGTATTTAGAAGAAAAGCATTATTTCTAATATTTAGGTGACTCATTTTTTCTAGTCAAACACTACCGTGATTTTTATGGTCAAATTCTTCCCTTGGTTTTTTAATTGTAGGTCCAGGTAAGGTTCAAGGGTCTCCAGGCTGAGCTAGACCTTTGAGAGCTCCACACACCAACACGACCAAATCCATTTCTCATCTTCATATTTACACACACAAGGACTCCAGGCACAGACGTATTGAATGCCCTTTCTCTTTGCTCTCCCAAGATTACCTGTCAGGCTTGTCATGGTTTGGCTGATGCGAACATTGTTTCAATTCTGTGTGTGTGTGTGTGTGTGTGTGTGTGTGTGTGTGTGTGTGTGTGTGTGTGTGTGTGTGTGTGTGTGTGTGTGTGTGTGTGTGTGTGTGTGTTTGTGTGTTTGTGTGTTTGTGTGTGCGTGTGTTGGCAATCATGGCTAGGTGACATTTTGTATCTACATCTTCAGACAACTACCTTGGAGCTCCCTTGGTTACACACCATGAATAGATCCGTACCGTAGTGAGTCCTTGCTGGTAACATCGCATGGCAGCAGAGATCTCCTGAGAGTCGGGGCTGTATAAATGATGGGATTCTGCTGCTGTTTATCCCTGAAACCAGACCCTCATGCTTGAACGCACAAGGAACAAGCTCACCCACTTGAAAAGACGAGGGTTAAATATTCTGCATACAGAAATAGTTGAGATGGCTTTATACCAGTTTCTGTTCCCCGAGGGATTTCATCTCTCAAACCAGTGTGCACTCACAGAAAGGAAGTAAGACAGAAGACATTACCCCCATCTGTTTTGAATTTTTCTATTGAATAAATGACAATAAAACAAAAGGCATAATAATATGAAACATACAGTAATATTATATCCTTCTGCAGAGAAAATAGCCTTTTAGTTTCTGTATGAGGAGGAATTCTATTTCAAACCAATTTCAAAGGAGAGATCAGGATGTTTAGTGTTTAGTGTTTCCAACCTATTGTCTAGATAGCGGCTATATAACAAATGATCAATTTCTGAGAGTGTGGCTGGCAACGAAACTTTGTAGATATGAGAGAGAGCCTAAGGCAGCTGGCTTCTCTTAACAATCCAATTTACTTCCATGGAAGAGGGCCAAAATACATCATTGCCACTTATTGCCTGTTCTATATGTATCTCTTTTTCGGTTCCCCCAGCTCCTTCTCTTAATGAACAATTTATCTGCAAGGTAGCGGTTTCAGTCCTCGTTGATGCTCAGCTTTTATTTCATATAAAAAAAATCAATGCAAATTACATTCCTTTGCCAGGCATCATTGAAGAGATTCTTTATTTACTTGTTGAGTATTTTACTCGTAGTTGGCGAGCAATGTCAATGAAAGGAGAGCAGGAGGAGTGGCCTCACTTATTATGTCCTTTAAAATAATGTCCTGGCTGAAAGAGGGGTTTAACTTTTTAACTTTACCAAATGTTGTTATAACATACAAAATGCACCTACACGATTTCACTGGTCCGTGGTGCAGAATAGTTGGATTCAAATACTTTAAAGAGTGATTACACCCAAAAATTGCAGTTGGTAGGTTGCAGATCTGTTGGTCAGGGACGACCGGGTTCATTTGTTAATTTTCCCTCCCAAACAAAGAAAAGTATATTCACATAGTGGCCAATTTTCACTTCTGACGTCACACCCAGGGAGAGGGTCATAAGATGATAAAAGGCTGTATTGAGGTACTCCAGGTTAGCAAGTTGTACATAGTAAATCTGAAACATGTTATTTATTTAACTCATTCTTGATTGAACAGTAATTAATAAGACAAAGGATTGTGAAAACCAAATTGGCTTTGGTCATATTTAAGGCAGAACAAACACTTTCGATGGCTCATAAACTTCCAACAGGTCAATCACATCTAGCAAATGCAAGATTTCTCAAAACCAATCCCTCTGCTGATCAACTGGAAAGCAGATACATGATTTACAAGCCTGGAACAGCCTAGAACGACAATTTATAAAACATTTCAACTTTCCAACACCGGTTCAACAGCATTAACCAAAAAGGTGGTTGTTAAAGGAACTTATGCCTTAATGGGACAGTTAACCCATTTAGACCTGATGAGACGTCTACGTCGCATAAGGCCATGAACATGAGTGCAGAGTAAATTTTTAATTTACAGTTAAAGCCAATAGGTTTAAGCTTTCAAATGTTTTATTTTTTAGGTCTCTATCTGATACAGAGACAAAGACTTTAGTAAACTTTGAAATTCTGTGCAGTTTTTCTGAAAACCCTCAGGTTCTGGGAGGTTGATTTCAAACGTTACTTAGGTTTTAGAGGGCGTTTTTTTTAGGCGTCCTTAGGTCTAAATGGGTTAAGATGTCATTAGTAATGTTGGAATATAAACTGGTCCACTAGTCCGTTACACCTTCAGTTGAAGACAAATTCACTCCCTGAGTTAGTTGAAGACCTGCAGTGTGCTATATTTGTGTGGAAACCCTTATTTTCTTTGACAAAATGTTGCAAAATTCAAGTTCATCCTGCTGTTTGACAGCTGATAAAAGGTAAGACAACAGAAAACACCCAGTGACACATAAAATAGGGGAAAGTAAAACTCAATACATTTGACCATGTATTGTGCTAAAGTGCTTGTAGTTGGCATATTTCATTTTCCACTTGATACCCTAACTTAATTGTATTTCAGAATAAAGACTTTTGACAGACACTTGTACTTTAACCTCGAATAATATTTTCTGTTGGACTCATTCCTCTTCTTCATTTAATAAACATATGAAACAGATAAGAAGTCGGAGGACTTTGAGGTTCAAAACAACAATATTCTGAACAGCAGCACAAGTCGTTACCTCGTCCTTGGTTTTTTGGGAAAAGGATCCTTCAGCAAAGTTTCCAAATCTGTGAATTTATTCCCAGCAAAGGATATTGCCCTAAAGATTGTCACATCTGAAGACAGCAGAGCCGTGAAAAGAGAGGTAAATAGTTCAAGTCTTTCATAATCATGCAAAAAGTGTTCGTATCAATGATTTTTCTCCTCTTATCTCCACAGATCAAGATGCTTGAAGCTATCAGTGTGCTTGACCCTGTCAGGACAAATGTTGTTCAGTTCTTTGAAAAGTTTGAGAACAAAGGTATGACTTGTTTAGCCTTTGAAATGCTCTTGGTTACAGGTAGGTAGAATCCACAAAACTCAATATTTTAAAGTTGTTTGTTTCTGCTTTTGATGATCAGGTTAAAGTTATTTCAATTTCATTACATATACATTTGAGCAGACAATGTACTCGTCAGCTCTTGTGGTTCTTGTTCTCTTTCAACAGGGCACCTGAAGTGATCTTGGGCCTCCCCTTCTCAGAAGCAATTGTCATGTGGAGTCTTGGCTGCGTTCTTGCTTTGCTGTATCTCTCCTGCCACCTGTTTGGGGTACGCTGTGAGTACCAGCTGGTAAGTAACCCATTAGATTGAGATTTGACTGTGTAGGAATGTCCAAACACAACCAGAGACTATATGTAGGATGTCGGGTGATGTGATTCTTTAAATTCTTTCTCCAGATGGGGAATATTGTGGATGTGCTTGGACAGCCAGCTGACCACCTCCTGAATGCCGGCAAATTCACTGACAAGTTCTTCAAGGTGAACCGGTACTGGGACAATCCAAAATGGTGGCTAAAGGTAAGTAAGCTTGATCTGCTTCTCCCTGAGTTGTTAACATTGTTCTCCCACCACAACCACAACTTTTAAAAATGATTTAAACATAAAGAAGAAGTATCTCACCTGTTTTGTTCTTTTAGACTCCAATGGAGTAAAAGCAGACCGCTGGAATTGAGAATATAGAATGTGATAGGGCTCTCAATAGTCTCGATGAGATAGTTACAGTGAGTGAGACATTTTGATAACTTAAGAAACGTATATTCATGTTACTGAGAAGCAGATCAACTGATGTCTTTAACTTTGTTTCAAAACCAGCTCCACTCAGATATAGAGGAGTCCATTGAGGTTGAGGATCGGAGAGTTTTCGTGAGCCTCCTGAAATGTCTTCTTCATAAGGACCCTGAACATAGGATCAGTCCTCACGAGGCACTCGAGCATCCCTTCATCTCCTTGGTGCACCTAGAGGAGGAGATTGACAGCAGCTTGTAGTAAGTGACTGTGTTTCATGTTGGATTCATGCTTGATTGAATGGTAGAGATTTTTACACTAATCCACTGATCCATAAACTGATTCTCCTGTTTTACTCGGTGTGGACATATGATAAAATGTTTCTGGGCCAGACCGACTGCTCGAAACAGGAACTTATTCTTACTTATAAAGCTGAGGAAGAGCCAGATGTTGAAGGAGCTCTAGCCTGTCTGTCTCAAAGATCAACAGGATGAGCCTCTCTTGGCTCCTGTCATGACATTTCAAACATGTCTGATGGAGAAGTAGCTACTGAAAGCTTTGAAGGCCCAGCTGAAGATGAAGCAGTTGTCAAGCCAACATGCAGCTTAGGCGGAAGTTGAAGAGACAGATGAGCCGAGGTTGCCCACTAATGAGTCATGAGTCAAGGTATTGACCCCACACTGCTGTTTACCAAGTAGTGCCCATATGAGTAGCAGGTTTTTTTTTATATTGTGTGGGTAATATAAAGAATTTTTCCAGCTCTTCACTAGAGCTCTTTGGACTCTTAATTGGTTTGCTTATGTGTTTATAGACGTGAAAATGGAGCATCATTTCAGGAAATGAGTATCTTCTGGTGCACACATTAGATAGCTATTATCTATCATGGAAGTATTACAATTTCCATGGCTATTAGTGTTGAGGTAAAAAAAAAAAAAAACAGAATTAAGTAATGACTCTCCGTTTTCTCCCGGAACTGTGAAAAGTAGCAAACAAATATATACAAAGATAGTCTTTCATTATTTTATGCATGAACTGAACAGTAGAATGAAGGTATTATAAAAAGAGGAGTGACTGAGACGACAAGAGATGTAGAATGTAGGAGAAAAAAAGGGAGAAAACAAATTAATCTGCAAGTCAGTGAGAAATGTGGGAGAGGGATTTGCACAATCTCCACTGAAGATATTTGAATTTGAAGGTGGAGGGAGGAAGTAGAAAGGGGGTGGAGAATAAGAGCGGGATTCATTAAAGCAGGGAATGGATATGGCCCATTAGGTGAATGCTGCAATGTTTCCCAATAAGACTCTCAGGGTCGGATAAATTCACCTGCAATCATTTACCCTACAGTACCTGGGCACAAAGGCCGTGTGCTAATCAGCATGCAGAGGAAAGTAAGACTCTCTGCTGAATACACCCAGAAACACATGAATACACAGAGATTAGACACTTTCTCTTCCTTTTTTAGTCTGTCTGAAGGTCAAACACAATTTTGGTTTCAATCCCAACTGTGTTATTGGTGTTTTCTACCCGCATTGTGATAATAAACAATTAACCTCTAATCGACAACGCTTGTCAGAGCTCACACTTTACATGTCGTTTAGTTTCATGTCAGCACACAGCTCATATTAGCAACCCACCCTTCACACACACACACATAATATCTAACATAATCCAGAGTACACAAAGTCTGACCTTCCAGCTATTGAGCAGATGATTAACCTTTACGCTCATTTAGCCTCCGGTTCGCTTCATTACTTGATGAAATTTTAATTACAAAGCTGAAATCATGTTCCAAGAGCCCTCCCTAGAAATCCATATCGAAGCTCTCCCTTGAACATTATCAGCTAATGTACAAATTGAATCCTTCCTCACGTTTTGTCCTAATTTGCTACCGGGGACGGGAAACTTTAACTGGAGTTAAAATGAGTTGTAGGTACGTGTCAGAACAAACTTTTGTCTGTGAAATCTCCTGACATAAAAAAAAACATGACAAGAACACTTCTTGCCGATAAAGATTTTTCATTTTCTTCCGAATCCCCGTGCTGAACATCATGCATCATGACTGTTCAGTCGCAGCAGGAGCCCATTGTACGTTTCTTCAATGATGTGGAGCGTTGACAAGGAATTCTCCAAAGCAGATGTTGTTTTCAATAGTTAATAGAAAGACTGAACACATATCTCCAAGAGAACAACTCACAAAAGCCCCGAGCTAAAGAGTCACAATACACCTCAACAATATCCTGTTTTCATCTGCACACAGAAAAACAAAGCTTTACACCGAACAAAGCAAATGCAACTGAATCCAGGTCTATATTGATTCAAATACTGTAAAGATACAAACATGCACCAAATCACAGTCAGGCTTAATTAAATGCATTCGCACGGGGGCACATGGAGAATTAAAAATGTTTCCGTTATATTTAGATGTTTGCTCCACTTCTGCACTTTCCCTTGTCTCTCCTCATCATGTGGCTCAGCAGGAAAAACAGAAGACAAGGTCACAGACTATTGTCAGCACAGTGCTTCTATTGTGCATCTGCAGATTTAGTGAACAAAAAAACAAGGTGCAGTGAAGTGTCATCCCAGGACTCTTACTGTGAAAGGATTACCTGCTCTCCATCTGCAATCTGTACCACACACAGAAACCAGATTTCCAGGTATTTCTAACTAAGAATACAGCGATGGAAAGGAGCTATGAGGAAGCGCAGAGGGTCTTAAGCCGGATTGGTTTCAGCTTTGCCTCGACATATTCTGTGAGGGAGGAAAGGGGAAAATGGGGCAATGCTTTCTCTGGTAACTCTTGTCATCCGTGAATAGAAGAAAACAGATATGTAGAGGGAGCAAGCAGGTGATTTTGGCAAACCGATATTCCAGCTATGAAGTTTCATTTTATTTTGAAGGCTGTCGTCCTGTTGCTTCTTACTCGCTTCTTGATAATAGGATCAAAAAGAGTTGCACAACTCACAAAAGAAGTGATACAGGCCAACATGGATTTGTTAAAGTCATAGATACGGTTAAGCCACACAAAATCAATTAACGTATAGACCTCTTTGATCGCACCATAATCCTGGACGCCCATCAGCACAACAGGCAGAGAGTGTGTTAGTATAGGGGGCTAAATGACCCCAACACTAATGCTTTTATAAAACATTGCTTTGGGTCCAGTTTGGACATACAGTATTGTGGCCTCATGAGCACTCTGGCTTTCCTGTACATGCACTTTACATGCAAATAAAAGGTTGTGTCCTTCTAAAGCTCACAATCACTCTCCTAAGAGGAAACTTGTAACAATATAAAATAGTTTTTTTTTTTTTTTTAAACCCCAAACTGCAAAGTTCAAAATGCACAAATGGTCCGAAATTTTCTATCACAGTTTTGCTAAAAGCGGCCGTACTTTGTGAGCTTAACCTGGGGGGAAGACGTATTTGTCAGCTGATTCCTGCTGGTAACCAAGGAAACTATAGTTTAAGTCAATTAAATAAGATATGTTGTGGGTCATCAGCATAGTCAATGATAGGAGGCAGAGAAGGACATAAACAGGAGGAGGTATTTGTAGAATATAAAAGAAACAGCAGCTTGGAAACATCTGTAGAAAAGTAGGTATGAGAAGAGTAGAGAAGAAGAAAAAGCGTTAAGTCATAGGGAAAAGTAAGAAGTTTAGCAGCTCAGGTTGCATATGGAGACAGGATCACTTCCAACTGGCAGTCTCAGAAAATGCCAATTAGGGAAAATGAAAACAACAAAGGCAGATGATGGATAGCTCCTGTACTCTCTGGCAGATAATTGAAAGCATTACTCGTTCAGTTATTATCAAAACCTCGAGCAGAACTGTTCCTCTGTCTCACATACTACATTACAAAGCCAAAGCAAGGGTGAGAAATATGCATCACAAGTGATTCACTATTCAGTTATTCACAATAGGACTGATTAAGATGGGCTGAATGGGGAGTGCCTGCCGCTGGCTGTCAGATTGATTCTCTACTTACTTTCCCTTTCTCTTTGGCTTCAGCTACTTTATATTTCCACTTAGAAATGTGGAATCATTGCTACTTACCTTCTAGTTTTCTGCAGTTTTTCCTTCAATTTATCTCCTATACTTTCTTTGCTGTATGGCTTGCAAGTTGTATATCAGCTGCCTTGTTTTAGACGGCAACAATACTTTTTGGAGGAAAGTTAGAGCCTATTTTGAATCTATTACGGGACATTTAAACATGGAAAATAATTGCAAATTGGAGGTTTTCAAATTGTATATGCTGATGCACGAAAGAATCCAGAGGAGATGAAAAAATCTTCAGTAAAATGTTCTCTCTGTCAGGATTTTTTTGGTTGACAGAATTAGGATCAATCTGGCATCAGTATGATTTTTAGTATTTCCCTATACTTCCAATAACCTCCAGAGAAATTCAAGACGAAAGCCTTCCATGTGTTTAGCCTGATACTAATCTCTTAAAAACTAATCTTAAAAAGTTCTCTCTCTCTCTCTCTTTTCACAGTGCACCTATCTTTAGTTCTCTTAAATAAACAGCTCCTGAGATAAGAAGATGAAAAAATCTGGATAGGCTTAATGAGTAAATGAAAAGTTCATTAAAGTGTTGTTTGGGGGGGGGGACTACTTGTGTTTCTGCTTTTATCCACTAACATAATGGGATATGTTATGTGCAAACCTGACATTGTTTTCTTTACTTTGAGTCACTACCTGACCTCCCTACTTCATCAACCCCTGATCTGCTGCACCTGTGGGCTGACTAACAAAGCCAGAGTCAAGCTCCTCCCCCTTCTCTCCCAACCTGCAGCCAGGATCAGAAGGATGGCTTCAGCCACTACTTTTTCTTTTCTGTTGAGTTTTTGATGAAATTGTTAGTAACAAAGATTGTTTTAGTTGATTGAATGTTTTTTGACTCTTTTGTGTTGCTTCCCCTGAGCCAGGCTCGTAACAGATATTATGTCTTAAAATGATTAGACAAGACAGAAATCAGAAATGTCTTAGAAGATGAGTTATTAATGAAGTGCAAAAGAAAGATTGTATTGTGAGCAGCAACATCTCTCTGCAGCCATACACTTTTTCTTGTGACAAGTTAATTGGGCATGTCAGACTAGTCCTTTACAAAACTTCTGCCTACATTATTTACTGACGTCTCTCTCCTTTATTTCTCTGGTGGAAGCAGAGTTACCTGTTCTTTTCAGTTCTTGTGACACATACAAGTCCCCTTCCTCCTATCAATGTGCCTTCTGAATGTGACAGGCTTTTCGAAGGCCTCTGTGAGTCAGGTTCTGATCATCAGTAACCCATTTGTTCAGAAGAAATATGCATATTCTCATAAGAACATGGGGGAGGAAAGCTGAATGCCATACATCAACTTCACTGTAGAGAAATGTTCCTGTTCTTGTAGAGAAATAAGATATGTATCTTCATTAGACAAAGATAATATGCTATTTGCTGTAACTTGTAAGAAAGGTAACTGTTAACAATAATAAATAAGTTGATTTTAATCAGCATTAAAATGCACTTATTGGATAGATAAATGAATTAGTTTATACACACATTCTATATTTCAATCAATAGAGCTCTCAAGAACAGCCGTCAATGTTGTGCTTTGTGCCTCTGTGCACTACCTGTCAGCACCTGTGTGTCCAATCAGACTGAAAGCTGTTCGTTTGCACTTACTGAAGTTGTTTCCTCTTTTCTAGATCCTTGCCTGTGTTGTACTTACTGTCTGACACGTTGCTTTGGATAAAAGCGTCTGCTTAGTGAATTGTAGAATTGTAGTAGAAATTACTCTTTTTTTTGTCCCTTGCAAAAAAATATTCCGTCAAAAATTCGTTCCGAAGTCATACTTCAAAGAGAAATTAAATAACTGGCTCAGAAAGTGGAGTACAAGTAATTTGACAATGGCCTCTCAGGGCCTCGTAAATAACACTGAAGATAGCTCTGTTGTTCTATCATCATACAAGGCCATGGAAATGTGCAGTTAGCTAGAATTCATTTTTCATTTGATTTTCCACAACCTTTGTTAAGAAAATAAAATGTTTAGCTGTTGGAGCATCACAGTAAACAGCAATCATACACAATGATGAAAGAGACTGTCCCAGTCTGACCTGTTTCTCTTTTCTCTTAAAATATATTTACCCATTTATATGGTCAAAGAACACATTTATTTTATTTATACAGTTAATAGTTTAAGGGACAAAGCACACTAATAACTTTCTGTACTGTGCCAGTTTAGACATCATGGCTAATTTTTAAAATGTAGTCCCTGGGTCTGTCACTTGTAGAGCTTAACTGTTTGCAGTAAGTTTCCTGTTTTTATTAAATTTGACAGTATGGGTTTGTTACAAAGAAGCATTGCAAAGACAGACAATATGTCATTCGATGTATACAACCTTAGGCTAATAGTGATCACGTAACCAAACTCTGTCAAACATAGAAGTGTTTTTTTTTTTTTTTTGTGTAATCATCATTAGATTTGCTCCCGTCAGGTGCATTTTGTTTCATAAACATGAAAAAAATGGTGTCGACAACGGTGTCAGTCACTCTTGTTTGGGGTTTTCACTAGAAATGACTGAGCAAAACACCTGCAAGCACCTTTAGCATGCAAAAGGATCGGTCTCATTCAAACATCAGAGCGTCATCTGCATACTAATCAACTGCCATTATGCAAAAGTGACAAAAATGCTGTGTGTCTGCTGTACCCAAAAACTTTTTTTTGTATTTACTCAATACAGCATCAAACAATTCTACTGCAACTTGGTGGATCTTTTAAGTCACTATGCTCGACTATTTCCTGACGCCATTCTCATTCACAATAAGCAGGACTGTGGTGTGCAAGTGTTGTTTTTCAGCAGCACATCCTGTCAGTATGTGTGATGAGCATTGGATTTGCCTTAGGCAGGTTTGTTTAGAAAGTGTGTGTGGAGGTGGTTATTGTGGTTATTTATTTATAAAACACAATAAAGTTCATATTTTCCAAAGATCTTTCAGGAACCTCTCTACAGCCAATACAAAAACGCCCATCAAATTTCATTAAACCCCATGTTTTGTGTTTACAAGAGCCCTGATTGGTTCGTTCTGGCATGGTGGCAGCAGGGCTCTAAACACCATGAGCAGGAAAGCCAATAAATTGCTTGCAGCTAATGGTCCATGCTGTAATGAAATTGGAAAGATACTGACTGATTCCCTACACACCTCCCACTGCTCTAATTTCAGACACAACGATTTCACTTTGTCACCTTTCATTAGTCCTCTGCTCTGACAAGGCATCACAAATGAGCCAGTTACACAAAAGAAGGGGGAAATGTAGTTTTGGAAAGCTTGTTAAAGTAATAATGGCCTTAAAGAAAAAGGAAAGTGAACTAGATGAGTTTACTTAAAGATCAAAAGTGCATTTGTGTACAGCATCTGTGTTTGTGCATTTGTCATTTAAGTGTAAAGGACAATACATGCAAGAGGAGTTATGTTGTTCCCCAGAAAAGGGAAAGTTCAAGAGGAGTTAACAGGTCACTACATATATTTGAAAGCCACAATTAAAAAGTGAATGCTGAATTGGGTCTTCATTGAGGGTCACAAGGTCAAAGGTTGTGAGTGCAAAGTGCGATACGAAGGCTCACTCTTCATAACAAGCAGAAAAGTCTCTATTTCCTATTATAAATCCCACAGAAGAAAATGCTGATATGGGATAAAAGCCCAGAAAATCCCCTTGAGCATCCAAAATGAAAACCCCAAAGGTCAATACCCTGCCAGAAGAAGCTCCAGTGCAGTTAACAACTTAAAATGAATTGTCAAAGAGAGAGCTAATATGGTGCTAGCACTAACTTAAGTGTGCACACAGCATATTCTGGATATCTGAAGAGCTCTGAGGATAATAAACTTAAGCAGATAAGTACTGCACGGGAACTGTTTAAGCTGGAAGGTTCATTAGGAGACAAGTTTAACTCAATTTGTTTGAACTGGAAGCAGGACTGATATTTAACTGCTGACAAAAGAACGATAATGAAAACAGTAAATGGCTATTCTCCTGATCTGTTTTTTGCTTCTCCCCTTCCTTGCACTCAACCCTTCCGTCTAGCTGAGGTCCAGTTCTGTCCTTCCAACCCCCTCCTCAACATCCGTTCCCCATCCTCGTCCTTGTGCCAGGGGCCTCTACCCGCCAAGACACTCATACCACAGCTCTGTCTCTGCCTGCCAAGCATCTGATCAAAGGGGACAGCTGTCGAACGGATCTGCATGCCAGCCAGCAGTTCTGCATGAATGAAAAATGGGCTGTGGAAGGGGAAAAAATAAACATCCAGCACTATCAGCACCACTGTCCAATACAGAAAAAAGGTTGGTGGGTACAGCTGAGCCCAAACCGCCAAAGCAAAGGAATCGTCTAAGTCTGTTTTTAGCCACAGCGACAGAATCAGCAGGTCAGAGATGGTGATGCTCAGAGGAGTTTAAGGACGAGAGGACAAGGATATTAAATAGATAAGATATTGAAGGTTGTTCTTTGAGGAGCTTACGCACACACAACACTTAATTGGAGCACTCTGTTGAGTGATTACATCGCCTGGCACATAATCACAAATCTTTTCTGTCCAGCATTCTTTGATGACTGCCAGGGGTGACTGTGTAATAGTAGAAAACCTGCTTGATTCAGGGTGTTGGACCGAATGGAGAATAGAGGGAGTCTATGAAAACCATTTCTAGCTGTGCAACTGGGAAACGATCAAATGAGGTTACTTTCTTGTTTATTTACTTGTGCATGCATGTATGGACAGTCTGGTCTGAAGGCGGGAGTGGATGAAGCCGCTACTGTCTCGCCAACTGGTTGAATAATCTAAATAAAAGCAGAGCATAGCAGTTTTAGACATTGTGCTTTTGCATGCATACCTACTATTCTACAATTTATTTAGAGGACGCTTTTATGCAAAGCGAGGTCCATTAGAGAGTAAGTACAACACAAGCAAGGATCTATTCTAGAGAGGATGAAACAATGTCAGTAAGTGCAAACAAACAGCTTTAAGTTCGATCAGACACAAGTGCTGACAGGCATTGCACAGAGGCAAAGCACCTTTAAGAAATCAAAGTTAATATACCGCCATCAACAACATCAGCTGTTCTTGAGAGTTCAGCTCTTCTCTTCACAGTCCTCTTCTCAGCAAACCTTTTAAGCTGACTTAGCAAAGCTAATGTGTTAGACAATTATCTCATGACAAATTAAATTCACTAGCCAGCCCAATGGATAACACTAAAATAATAATAATAATAATGACTTATATATTTGAACATATGCCATTGGTTTATTATGTCATTTGTAATAAAGTGGACAACAAAAATATTTATTAAAACATGTAAAGAGAAATTACTAGAGTCTCCGGTTGAGCTAGGCTATGTGAGGCTAAAATTATCCACAGCTGTGTCTCTGAGGTAGCAAGCTAACATGCTAACAAAAACAATGGTAACATGCTAATGCTTATTGTAATGTCAGCATGTTAGTTAGTTCAATTTAAACATGCTAACATTAGCTAGCTAGCTAGCTAGCAAAGAAACACATGTATGACAAGCTGAAAGGACTGCAGTATATTTGTAAGAATTTGGTCATCAACAAGTTTTGGACAACTATTCAGTTCTGAGCAAGTATGTGGGTAAAGACCAGTGAGCAGACTTACGGTACCTTGTTATAAGGATCCATCTTGTGCTATTCAAATTGTCTCTACAATACATTGTAACACATCCAACAGTTTCCTTTAAGTCTAAATGGTTGAAGCATATCCAAGTAACTGAAGAAAACTAAATACTTGTAAAATGGAGTATGCTTGTTAGCTCTCATGTGAGCTGTTAGCTGAACCTCAAACTAGCCAAGCATGTTATTACAAAAAGATACACTTAACAACTAACCCTTTAAAGTAAATAAACAGTAGTACAACACTTTAGACCAAGGTTGGAACCCTGACATTAAAATTCACAGCACAGCTTAACACTTTCTTCTACCTTCTGACTGCTGAGTGTCAGGCAGCTGTGGTGGGCTCAATGTTTCCTCTAGTGGCTGGAAGCTGTATTGCAAGAGTACTTAAAGGTTTCTCACATACTACACACCACACTTGACTGGTCTGCCGGAAAGAATAAATATACACGACAGATTAAAGAGCTTAATTAGTGCCAATTACGTGTTGGTTTTAAAATGCTTAATAGACAAAAACCATTGATCAATAAATAACAGACAGCCTCAATAAACGGTTAATTTCTCAACTTTTAAAGAGGACAAACTAGAAGTGAAGTCCTTACACAGCTCAGAGGAGGGAATATTTAACATCAACCAGGAACCTCTTTTTTCCCAAAGAAGATGGCTCCACAGATACTAAGTGATAGAGACCCTAAAATCTGTTGTTGTGTTTTTAACTTGAGCTGGCTACAGAAGAATTTCACTTAGTCCTTCAAGTATATAACTCCTAGTTGAAGTCCTTGCCCCAGACTCAAGCCTGGCCTTCAGCCAATTAGACGCCCTCATCCCCACCCTCTCTTCTCCATATTTCCTGTCTATCTTCACTTACAAATAAATGGAATTAAACTTTAAGGAGTCTTTAAGGAAAAAGGTCTTTCACTTGTTCCTAGAGATAATTTACTGATCATCTCAAGTCCTGAAAAGGTCAAACTTGTTTCTAATCTTTTGCACTCTTAACTTGCTTTTCAGTGACATGGAGGACAAAAAGTTGCATCATGGCTTACTACATACTCAAGCAAAATGTCTACATTTTTGCCTCAGTGAAGTAGTCTCATCGCTCAACGGTTTTGTTTGTTGGAGTGTAATGAGCATTACAGCCACAGGAGGCTGCAGTGGCAGAAGGCCTTCAGTCGTGCTGTCTGATTAAAATTTGGAAAAAGGCTTGCAGGATGCTTCTGATTGGAGTTCCCTGAGGTTGAATCTTTCCATGTCAGCAAGCATCTTAAAAGTTCCTCCGTGCTCCAGGGCTGCACTGTTCTAGTGCCAAGCTTGACCTTTTATTCCATTTAAAGGGACAGAGAAATTCACTTACGTTGTTTAAGTATTAAAACATCCACCAGGAGAGAGGTTTTTTTTTTTGTTGAACTGCAGAATGCTAATCTCTGCTCAGTCTAGCAAGCAGAATCCACCTCAGTGGAGCTCGACAGTCTAATGTGTTAAGTCACAGAGCGCTGCGTCAGAGCAGGATTAAAACACTGTTTGAGAGATTGCTGATATCTCATGCAATCTGGTTTTGATTATTTTGCATATAAGGGCTGAATATTGTTAGCGTAATTAAACTAAATCCGCCTTCATGTGTAGCATAATTGTCACATTAATATTAACGACAATACCAGTACGCTTTTTTTTGGAATACGATCCAGTATAAGTACCAGCTCTCCCTTGTGTATGCTAGTTAGTGACTTACAAACTTCTTTGCCCTCACAAACAAGCTGATTCCTGCAGTGCATTAAGGAAAAGGGAGTAATTAAAGCACCTCGGGGAGCTTAAAGGATGTGAACACACTGTCTATAAGGAGCAAGAATATGTACAGGAGACCCTGATCCAATGTGTGCACTTCTACTTGGCTTCTGATGCATTATTGAGGCGTGTTATGGAATGGCTGGACCATTGATAATAGGAAATGCTATTAGGATTAAAATTTGTCCAGCGCAAAAAAGTTTCCGTACTTATTGTGTCTACATTGCACAAGTGAGACATTAGAAAAAAGAAGGAAATTAAAGGATAATTTCCTGATGTGTCAACAACCACTTTTTCTGCCTCTTGTGGTATTGAAAGGAATAGAAAAATACTTTTAAGCTGAAGTGAGAAGTTTTTAGTTGATTATGAACCATATTGAAAATAATAACGATGTCTCTTTATGATAAAACCAGGCAAACCGGACCATCAGAGAGAAGACTGAGTATCTCTATTAAGTTTTCTGTTAATGCCTTAAACTGCTGCCAGGGGGTAAGTGTGTTAGACAAAGTCTGCAGCACTCTGCAGAAACGGCCTTTGTTTGCATAACCACGACAGAGATTCACATTGAGTGTTGTTTGACTGTTGGCAGAGTGAGATTATTTGTCAGAAAACATAATACCTACACACATGTACAGGAAACATCAGTGAAGATTCATGTTCTGCCACAGAACCAAACCAAAACCAAAAATTCCTCCCAGGAGCTTTAAGACATGAAGGAGCAATTACTAGAAGTAAGGAAACCCCTTCTGAGTTTGTAGTGGTCTTGATGCATTAAGAGTACAGATGACTTTCCTGTAGGGGCATAATATAATCGCATAGGTTGCTAACGAAAGCATTTAATTCTGATTTATAAACAGCAAAGGTGACAGCAGGGCAGAAGGGAGCAAGGTAAATGTCTTTGGTCAAACATTGCACAACCTTTAAGAATAATCAGTGCATGCAGCCACAGCTGACAGCTCCAATGAAAAGCTGCAAGGACAAGGTGATAAGTCCAAGTATCTTTTATACGTTTTCTGGAGTTCTCTGCACAGCATGCTCACTGCAAACAGATAAAAGTGAAACAGTGTCTTATGTCGTGATGAATGTCTTTAATAAATAACACTACTATCATGGCTTAAACGACACTGATCTGTTGGAAGAAATACATCTTTTTATTTCCAAACAAATTGTGTGGGTGTAAAAGATTTATTTAAATTCAGGTCAACTTTTTAGCAGTGGGACAAATTACTGATTAGTGTTCTGTTAAGTAATTAATTTGTACAGATTAAACCGCAGACACAGAGCAAAAATAACAGACGTAATTTGTTATAAAAATTTTATTTAGAATAAAACAATGTAGCCATATTACACATAGTGTGGTCATTCTATTTTACATACCTCAGGAGAAGCGACACAGTTCTGCCATGGTACGGTTCATCATGATTGGAATCATTCAAATCATCACCATCATCATTAGTCTACAGTCAGAGGAGGTTATAGTAGTGTTGTTCAGTCTCACAAGTTTTACAGGATAGCATGTAGCACGACAACACAACGCAGTGAGGGACCAGTGCTTGAAGGCCAGTGGAAAAAAACCCAACAGGTGAAGTAATACTCGTCAATGGGCGGGTGGGTAGCTTCAGCAGGCCACACACCCATTGTGATACAGTAATAAGAACTTTTTTCACTTGGTATCTCCTCATTGCAGTGTACACCAATACAGTAAGCTGAAGCTTAAATGCTAAACCAGGTTATTTTTGTTCTGTAAATGATCACAAGTTTACAAACCACGAAAAAAAAAATGTCTATGAGTCTGAGGTAGCAAGGCAATCATGGCTTTCCTCTGATTTCTTAACATATATCTTTAAAAAAAACGACTATTCTACAGAATGACGACGGTCCTGTTACAAACCCAGATTTTAGATCTAAATCTTTATCTTCCAAAGCTTTTCTATGTATGCACAATCCCACTTAAATTCATTGACTCTCATCTCCGTCTTCCACATGTGGAATGACAAATTGTATAGGCACAGAAGGGGTAAAATTTACATTAACAAATCGCAGTCGACGCAAAGTCTGCCGGTATTTAAACACTTTAAAGGGGCATTTGACATCGAGCATGCTAAGATAAATCGTGAAAGCAAAACAGACGCTTGGAAAGATGACAGTCTACATCTTCAAAGTAATCCTGTAGAAGTCAGCCAGTAGAGGTTAGTGATGGAACGGAAGAAAAACTCTAATTTAGGGGCTTGGATGTACAAATCAGTGGAATGATAAAAACATGTAACAGATTGATTCCAAGTAAAGGCGAGAAAGAATTAGAACAAAACCCAAAATCTTAAACCAACCTCTGAAAATATCCATATATTCCTCTCCATATCTAAACAAATCATTGACAAATGTTCAGGTACAATCTACATTTCATAAAATGTACAGTTTGCATAGTACAAGACAAGGTGGTCAAAAAAGTTAAGTTGTCTGGTCCTGTGCGTCTTTGGGATTTTGGGTCGGGGGGGATTGTTTGTTTGGGAATGGTCCGTCCCTCACACACATATGTGCGCACATAAACACATGCCGTCCTCTATGGTGACTGTCCTCACATCACCTGCAAAACAGAGAATACAAAAAAAATAATGTTCAAATTAGAAGTAAAAAGTGAAGTAAAAACACCTTAATTTTTTAAGTACAGTGGTTTATTTATGGCTTTAAGTATTCTTGCTGATCGACAGCTTTTTCTCTAAGTGCAGCAGGTGTACCCGCCTCATTTCTCTCCATACAAACACCAATGTCTGGAAGTATCAGAGGCTCAAGCTAAGGTATCAGCTTTAAAAGCTTGCAAATGGACTGCAGTCCCAAAAGGCGGTAGGAGTCCATTAGGAGCTCCATGTGGAGGGAGGTGGGAGGAGGTGGGCGTGGACGAGCTGCCTCCTAGATGTGTTTTCATACACTTTGACCTATCCACACATTGTCTCTTTGTGGAAAGTATCATAAAGTTTTGGAGCAGTGTTTGCCAAGGTCCATGCAAAAAGGTAAAAGTGGACAGATGACTCATAGAAACCTAAATAAAAAAGGAGTGAAGAACAAGTGTGGTCCATTTTCTACCCTGCCTGCACTGAACAGTGTTTTTTTTTATTACAGGCGTTTTGGAAAGTCACTTGTACTTGATCTGACTTAAACTGAAGGCATAAAGTCATATCTCTGTAGTTCAATTGCCAATTGACCGTATTCCAAAAGCAGCCGTTTTCATCCGATGTCCTGTTCAGTGAGGGAAGCTTAAATTTGTCAAAATGTCTTTCTCCTGTGTTCCAGGTTTTCAGTCATAAACATGGAGAGTTTCACTGCGCCTCTACCAATCAGAAACTGAAAAGAAACAGTGAAAATATGGAGGAAAAACAACCCTCCAAATATCCACTGAAACTAAATTTTAAGAGGGTTTCTGACATACAAAAAGGAACACTTATGCTGATCCATAATTAAATACATACATATAATGTAAAACAATCATGTAATGGAAAACTTCTTTTCTTCTTTTTTTATTGCACCATAGCAAATAAACAGATTCTTTTCTGTATAAAGATGTTGTGTGTAAAGGGAGATGCCAGGCAGTTAAAAAAGAACGAGAAAGAGGAGAGTTGGGTGCGAGGTAAAAAATTAAGCTGGATGAGGTCAAAGGCAACAGCTCTCACAACACCTCTGTCCCAGAGTACAACACGGGTCCATATGAGGTGAATAAGAGAAGCTGGTAATAGGGCTCCCTGTAGATCAATTAGCAACCTCTTTCTCAAAGGCCATCAGATGTGACAGGCTGAGGCAGGTGAAGGCTACAGTGGGACAGAAGGGACTACTTTTGTGGATGCAGCTGTAATTGCCTCTGCTGCCGTGCTCAAACTTCTCTCACCTTTGTCAAATACTAAAACAGTGACTGGTGAAAACAAACACAAAGTAAAGCAGGAAGAAAGAAAATCAGGAACTTCTATATGAGCTGCATATACACAGTATGAATTCTGGGAGTGTTTGTATTTCAAAAGAAGTGTGGAGGAAGCTTTTCTTACCTGTGGCCTTGAGGAGAGGCTTGAGGCTGTGGGAGACAAAACAAAGAGACCATAGAGTAGTTTAGCACTTGAACTCCCCAGTTCATCTCTGTTTTTATTCGTCTGCACTAAATTATCAGCCTCTGGCTTTCTAACATTTTCTGCACACACTCAGCTCCACGCTGTTGAGTCCCGATCCCTCCGAGCTGTGCAGTAACCAAATGCTAATAATGCTGGAGCGTCTGCCAGATTAGAATGGATTTTTAACTAAAGGCCTCATAGGAGTTTGACTCGAAGAATTCAAATGCAATTTAAAGTGAGTGAGCTCCAACTAGCTATTTGAAGCTTTTTATTTATTTTCCTTTTTGATTAATATCCCCAGAGGTGGGTAAATGTTCCATATCTTCAATAAAAAGAGTAATGAGAGAAGAAGGGTTTTCCTGATCTCATCAAGGACCAACAGTTAATGATAATCATCAAAACCTCAGGGCTGTATTTAAAATCGGTGTCTGAGAAAGCGTTTCTTTTTGCAGAATTAAATAAATGGCACATAAAAAACCATGGTGACTTTTTTTGAAAAAAGCTAACTTTATACCAGTCCTCTTTGAAATACATGTAAATGTACATGTGAATTTGTGACAACAGACGAGTGCACAGCTGCTCTCTATTTAGACATGTTGACACACAGCACACACACAAATATACACAAATATACACTCGTACTTAAGTAGAGAGAGCGCCCAAAAACAAATACGGATCACAGTATAAGGTTGGAATAAAAGTGCAGTGTGAGATGTTGAAGAAGACAGTCAGGAGGTTCATGTTGAGTCTAGTTTGAATTGTTTCTATGTTGACTGTTTAAGGACTTTTCTTATATACTTTACTTATAGTGGTTTTGATGTACAGCGTTGGAATTGTGGACTTCCTGCCTCTGTGCCTGCCTGCCTGCTCCGCTGCGCCCCTCTCCCCCCCTGGGTGGGCTGGGGGGGCCCTCCGCTGCCTGGGGGTCTGGTGTGGGGGCCGGGTGGTCTACTTGCGGGGGGGTACACTGGCTCAGCCGGGCACAGGCTCCGGGCCTGTGTGCTGCCGCCGGAGTTTGGGTACTGCTAGCTGGGGGCCTTGGTCTGGGCCTGGTGCTGTCCTTGGGTTTGGTGGAGCGGGGCAGGCTTAGTGGTGCTGCGTGGTGCGCGTCCTGCATCCTCGGTGTGCCGGCTCTGGGGGGGTTGGGTGGGGGCTCGGGGCCCTTGCTTCCTACTGGTGCGGCCCGATCACCCCTCTGGGGCGGGCTGCTGCATGCGGCCGGCCTGTGGTGGGGCTATGGCGTCCGCCAGGGCGCTGCTCCGGCGCTGCGGCTCCTGGGGTTGTAGTGTTGGCGGGACGGGCTGGTCCGTGTGGGTCCTCTGTGGCTCCTTGCCTCTTGGTTCTGGGGAGCCCTCTACATCAGGGCCAGTTTCACACCTGTCCCTCTCACTGCTCTGTCCTCACGGGCCGGACCCCTAACCAGTCTGCCTCTTAATGTACACTTCACACATCTCACACCGCACTGTATATAGTTGCTCTTAGGCACATATAGGGACACAACAATTAGGGCTCCGAGGGCGGGGGGGGTTGAGTAGGGTGGGCTCTGCGGTGGGGCGGATTGCAGGGCTATACGGCGCTATGTCCTCCCCATCCCCCCCCTGCTTGCCTCCCCTGCTCTCCAATTATTTTATTTTTTTTAATGCACCATACACACAACTTGGGGGGAGGTCTGGGGTGGCTCGGGGACTTTGGTTCAGGGTAGGTGGCAGAGTACCCATCCCCTGCAACCCTCTGGCCTGCCCCCTTGCCAGCTCACCCACCCTCCCTCCCCAACTTTTAATGCACCACATTACACTCAGGGGTACACTTGAACACGGTGTAGGGATAATGTTTCTGCGTCAGGGATCGGGAAACATAGTAAGAGGGGGGGTAAAGTTATTTATTTTCTTTTTTTTTTTTTCTCTTCTCCCACCAGCATACACAAGGCCTTGCTGGGGGGGCCCGGCCCTCCCTGGCATGGAGCAGTGAGGGTGGACCATCATCTGTGTTACTGCGGCTGGGGGCCCCTGGGACTTGGGGTTGGTGGCCTGGAGGGGGTTCTCATGCGTGCCTGTTCGGTCCCTGCTGGTGCGGTGACTCTCGGTGGGCTGCGGGGGCTGGATCGGTTGGCCTGGTGGGCGCTGTGGCTGTGGCGCGGGCTGGCTATGTGTGGTGGCTTGGTTCTGGTTGGGGGTTGGGGCGCATCTTGGGGTGCGGGGGCCCTGGGCACGCCGCGCTCCCCCTGGGGGGTGGTACGGGAGGTATGCGGGGCGCCTCCCCTCTTGCGGCGCCAGCACCTGCTGCCCCGTCCACATTTGCCCTCTGGGCTTGCATTGGGTCCTGACTTCGATTTCCTCATGCCGACACCCGGTGGCAGCCTGTTTGGCGCTGGGCTGGTTGCCCTCCCTGCGGGGGGCGCTCGGCTCCTGCATCTGGCCTCCTGGCCTGCGTGGGGCCTCCTGCCTTCTCGGGGGTGGGGGATTGGGCGTGGTGTGGGCGGGTGGGGGGTGCTGGGGCACTGGGGGGTGCTGGGGTGGGGGGGCTGGGTGTTGGGTGATGGGTTTGCCCTCGTGCCCCATGCCGCCTGGGCCTGTCCTGGCGCGCTGGGTGTGGCGGTCGCTGCCCCTCTTGTCCCCCGGGTCCGCGTGGCTCTCGGTTGCTCTGGTGGTTCTCTGGGGATACCTCCTGGGTGCTCCTGTGATCCGCGGGGGGGTGCGCGCTCTGCCCGCCTGGCCCTGCTGTGCTGTGATGGCTGCTCTAGGCTTTGGAGTTCATCACACTTGCATGTTGATCAGGGCTTACTAGCTCCTGTTGAGTCCCATTGCCGAGAAAAGTTGGGACCCTCCAGAATGTGCTGAGTCTCTCCCCAGAGACCCTACACTAAACACATGCCCTCTTCTCACCTGTATCCTCGGGCGGCCTACTCTATACTTTCAGGGCATCCACAATAATGGCGTCTGACACAACTTCTTTTTTGGGTCTGATTCTCTGTTTTTTGTCTTGTCTTGTTTCTTTTTAGATGTGGAGCTGGTGGTTAGAAATAACACAGCACTCTTCGATTCTGATAGCACTGCCTGCCTATTCCCTCCCCTGTTCGCCTTGTCTCGTCCTGTCCAGCCTTTGTTTCCCCCCTCAGATCACTGCGGTGCAGCACTGCCCTCCCTGGCACATAATAGGGAAATCTAATAAAGAATGTCAACTTAGCTTCCAGAGAGGGCCGGTGATGGTCACGCACACGCACTAAATATGAAAATATTTGGCTGCAAAACTAAAATATGCCTCAATCTCATAAAAAGTTGACACCCCCCTTTGTGGTGTTAAACGATGAGAAAAAATGCAGACAAATAGAAGAAAAAAAAAAAAAAAAAAAAAAAAAAAAAAAAAAAAAAAAGGAATTGTGGACTTCAAAGAAAATATCATACATGTAAAAATGACTAACAAGGGAAAAATAACACTATTAGTTTGAAGACTTTAAAAAATACGTATGTAAATGAACGTAGGTGTAAGGGTTTTGGAAGACATTTGTATATTTGTTATGGTAAAAGTACCTCTGAAACTTTCTTTCTTTACACAAACTTACTCCTGTAAAACATTGCAACACAGAAATGAAGAATGTATGTTAACTGCTGTGAAGATTTAGTCTTGAAACCGAACATTTAGTCATGTTTCAAGCTCAAATGTAAAGCATTCTCAAGTCCCAGCTCTTCACTTGAGAAGAGTTACTGTTTCTTTCTGTCCATAATGACCGTAATCTGAATATGTTGCAGTTTCCAAAGTTAGTAGAAACAATAAAAATTACTTTAAAGGCAGGGTTGGTAATTTTCGAAAAACTAGCATGATTTTCAAAGTAGCATTCCCTCAGTGCTCCGTCTGCACCCACCCCCTCCCCTCTGTGCTCCCTCAAAAGCCACTCCCCTCACTTACATGCACATGCGCCATTGGTCCAGAAGCGGACTTCAGCCAGAGAGATAGATAATAACAGTATTAGTATAGTATTAGTAGTATTAGTATTAGTATCTCTATAGCTCTGACTTCAGCTCATGCTTTGAGTGTGGGCTCGTGCATGCATGGGGTAGAGAAGTAGCAGGGAGACAGGGAGGCTAAAATATATAGTAAGACTTTTTAATTATCTTCTGCTACAAGTAAACCTTTTTGCATGACGCTTTAAAAAGAAGGTAGAAACCTGCCTAATTCACACACCTAGTTTGATCAACATGAATCTTCTCAGTGAGGCGCTAAGTGCTAACAGTTAAATCCGGTGACATGCACATTTTTTCTGCTGACCAGCATCTTTGTGGCCAAACACAAATCTGTTATCAGAGACTGAGAAGACACAGCCGGAGAGACGAGGAGGAGAGGGAAACTTACGACTGCATGCAGGGAAGGAGTTGTTAATCTGCTCCATTACATCTGCCAGGTCAGAGCTGCTGTTTGGGGAGTCGAGCAGCTCATCTGAGCACACAAACACACACACACACACACAAACACATTGACAGATTGAAGCCACAGTGATTGAATTCCAGGAAAGGGTTCTGTTATAAACCACCATCAGTAAGTGAGACTTCTAAGTATACAAGTTTTGAGCTTCAGTGTCTCACCTGAGTTTTCAGTGAGAGGCCCTCCATCCTGCACAGTGGGAGACGACACGCCGTTTACCCTTGAGTCCATCTCCGGCTGAGAGAGAGAGAGAGAGAAAAAAAAGAAAAAAAAGTCCATTACTATAACATAATTATTCCGCTTGGCCTCTGTTGGACAACTTCAAAATTAGCCAAGCTTCACAGAGGCAGGGGGAGACAAGGGAATCCCATAGGGCAGCACAATGAGGTTTTAATGTATACAACATTTCTCACGAACATCTGAGCCAATGTCCCAACTTCACTTTAACATGCACTATTGTATCAATCCCATATTGTGTGCTGCTAAGTGTTGCATACACAGCTATCGTATCGGGTAAAAGATTCTTTCTTCCAAACATGAATGATTTAAAGTTGCAACAAAAACCTAAGAATAGAACTTATTCCTGCGCCATGAGGCAGGAGGTTTTTATTCATCATCATGCTTTTTTATCAACAAGTTTCTGATCAGACATTTGTAGCTGCGCTGCTCATTTGAGAATTGATCTCACCAGAGGCTGATGTGACTGGAATGAACACATCTGTGAATGCAGATGAGCTCAAATAATCTAGCAATGTGCGAATAAACGACTCTGAGAGAGCGCCTCATATCTTTTCCAGTTCGTGCTTTTCTCCACACTTTGAGCCGGTCCAAAGAAAAGTTTATGCATGTGCAAAGACAAGTCAAAATGAAGGGAATCATGCTATCCAATCTTTAGAATTTTCAGAACAAATACATTGAAAAGAAAAAACACAGAATTGTTGTTTTAATGTAAAATGTAAAAGTTGAACAACTTTGTTTCTAGACTTTAGAAGAAACATTAGGATGTTTAATCTGTAATATTCATTCAGTAATGAATGATTCTACTTTGGTTTCTGGCCTCTTGTTTTGCTGAATAATTGTGTCTTTTCATATTTTCTTGGGTGGGCCTATTGTTTAAGCACAACACAACAAGACATCCAATCAGTCAATAAATCAAACCTTTGATTGAAGTCATGGTTATGAATTTCTGATTTACCAAATTTCCCCCTGAGATTAATAATAAAGTATTTCTGATATTCTGATTAAAAGCAATTTGTTTAACCAATGAACAGCTAAAACAGCGACAACAAATTAAAGCCGATTTAGTCCATGAAAGCAACATAAAGAAAAAATCTAAATAAATCAATAAGAGATAAGGATTGTGTAACTTTTAAACCCCAAGTATTGATTGGGGTAAACACGCTCTGATGCACACAAGCCCACACTTGATGTTTGGTGACATTAACAGCAAAATCCCACAATCCCTTCAGCTTCTCAAACTGCAAGAAATCCAATCAATGCTGCCTCCCTCTTCACCCCTCTCTCTCTCTTTCTTCCTCTCCTTCATCTCTCTCTCGCCCTCGGCGCTCGTAAAGGCTAACATGTTGGAAACGTCTCTGGAGCTCAGCCGGCGTCTGGAGGCTCGTCTTAGAATAGCTAAGGTCAGGGGTTTGGTCAGCCTTCAGCAGTGTGAATTTAATGTGTGCTATCCAGCTGACTGGGCTTATTATTCTGCAGCCTGGTTGAGACGCTGATGGAGAGACATGTTGACACATCAGGACACCGGGGACTTAAATGTCAGGAAACAGAAGTTCCTATTAGGCGAAGGCGGAGTGGGGATGTTTGGGAGGATGCAGGTAGCTGTGTGTGCCATTATATCTGCATTTTTATGTCTTCAGAATGACTCATGGGAACAATTAAACACAAGAGGATACACTATTCTAATGCTAAACTCTTTAAACGCAGGGAGACATTAGCATATTGAATGTTAGCATGTGCATGGATTTGACAGATACTTGTTACTACTCAGGATAAGAAGATATGTTCAATACCTATGATTGATAAATTATTACACTGTTTTATAAATTATTTCAAGCACTCTGATAAACATGATTGAATAAGTTTAAGGTCATATATCTACAATGACAAAATGCTGCTTCAGTGTAAATGTACTCAGGGTCAAACTAAACAGTTAACGATGATGATAAGTATTTATATTGTCTAAAAACAGTACAGCTCTTCCCTTAAACTGAGGGTCAAGGTATCAGAATGGGAGAAAAAAAACTTTTTTTCTGTCAAAATGTCAATCTTCATCCATTAGAAAGTGTTCACTTTAAGATTTAAGATATCATTCTTACAGAAATATTCCTTTACTGTGGTATTACTACCTAAACTATCTTGCATACTGTATATTTAACTCCTCGAACATCTATACAGTTACCATCCAGAAATGGAGGGAAATATCCTGAAGGTGAGGGACAAAAACAACTTTTTCTTAGTCAAAATGTTAATTCTTCATCCATTAAAAATCTGCCGAGTCACGTCAGCCACAATCCTCAGGCCGTATTTGTTGTGAGTTATGACAGTGCTTCCAGCTCAGCGGCTTCCAGAGAGCCAATACCTGCTGCTGTGTTTGCTCAGTCTGATTTGTCGGGATGGCTGTTTGTTTGGCTGGGGGGTTGTGCATTTCTCACTTGGCACAAACAGCCCGAACCTCAGTGAGCAATTAGGGACGGGCATAAACCCGTGTGGAGGCTATTGATAGAGGGACTGGAGAGGAATGCTGGACACAGGGATTGCATTGTAATGATGCGATTAGGATCTAATCCGAGCATTGATGAGCTGTTTGTGTTATTCAAAGACACAAAAGGAAAGTGTAAGCTAGTTAACATAGATGTGTGGATGTCTACATATAATGCTGCTGGGTGTTGTGTTGTGTTCTCAGAGGTTAATTGGGGTACAAGTACATATTTTTGTTGATGATTCATTGAAATGGCTTTGAGGGAAACCTGCAATTTATCGAAAACTTTTTGTATCTTTTGAAATTAATTTGGTTTTACACGTTGCACTGTTACAGCCCTACCAGCTGGCGTGTGTGTGAACTGTGATTACTGTCCTGCTGCTTCCCAATAACAAGTCTAATGGACTACATTAAAAGATACAGAAAAAATATTCAGTCTTAATGGCTGCATGTTTTTGCTGTATTTATTGTGTTATTTATCTCTATATTGAGGGAAAACATCTAGATGTCTCATTTAACCCTAAAAGCTTTCACACCAACTTCTCTTTCTATAACTGACAACTGCTTTTAGCCTACCATTATATCACTGATTGTGATTAAACCACTTCAGGTCTGAAGCCCTTTTCCATTAGTTGACAACTTCCCACATCTATGTTGTTTTCTGTCTGTTGAGCACCAAAACGACATCATTTTTCTGCAAAATTGCCTCTTCACAGTGACAGTTTGAATCCCTTTTCAAACAAGTTCGCTTTCCAGTTGTCATGGAAAGTCGAAATAACAAGAAACAACCCAGAATCCCTTTCTCAGAGGGATGACTGTGGATATCTCTATTGTAGAAGTCTATGCATAAAAAATCTCTGTCTCCTCTCGGCCATAACCTGTGGCTTCTTGGAAAAAATCGATCTACAAACTGGTCAAAGTATTTTCTCACCTGGTGCAGAAGCTGTCGGAGGCGATGGAGCTGAGACTCCAGCTGTTTGTTGTGTTCCTCTAGGATGTGCATGCGAGCCTCCAGCCGGCCCTTGTGTTGTCGTAGCAGCTTAGCCTCAGCGAGAAGATCGGCCTCATCGGGATGGGCCAAAGGACCCTCTGACTCCCAGGGACCTCCAGCAGGGGGCCCTCGCTGGCCATGCTGCTCCTTTAACTGCTCATACTCCCTCTGCAGGGTCCTGGGACGAATAGTAACAAACACATATAACTTTTTTCAAAGTTGTTTTACTCCTGTGGGGTGAACTTGGGTGTGTAAGCCAGCGCCATCTGCCACCAGCAACCATCAAAATACCGAACAGAGAGCTTTGAATTAGCAGAGTGATGTTTATCCCTCCAGTGTAGTCACAGATTCTGGTAAAATCTCTGCCCTGGAGCATTGAAGCCGGCCCAAAACCTTACTAAAACCAGTTTGTTGTTGTTTTTCACTAATTTGGCATCCATTACATTATATTGCATTCATTTAGCTGCAGGTTACATCCAAAGAAACACGTCTGTGTGTCATCGGACCCTGATACTATCTTCTTCTCTTTTTAAAGGTTCTTTTTTGGGCTTTTTATGCCTGTATTTAGAGGCATGACCGGATAGAGTCAGAATTCAGGAAGAGAAAGAGAGGGGAATGACATACAGGAAAAGAGCCACAGGTCGAGTTCAAACCAGGGCCTCCCTCTTGGAGGACTCCAGCCTCTTCTTCTTCAACTTTTCATTTTTAATATCACTAAAATACTCTCAAACAGAGCATTTACAGGTCTCATCTGAACCCTACAGTTTGCTGCCGCTCAGAAATAGCACACTCATATTTACTTCTGTTTTCTCAGTGAAATCTTCTTTAAAGTGGATAGACAAACATAAGGACCCCCTGCCGGATCTCTTACCTCACCTGCTCTCTCTCAGCCATGCTTTACTTAAGCTGGCATTCCTGAGCATGGCAGTTAAAGCTGTTTCTTCGGCTCTCCTGGAGAGTGTGTGTGTGTGTGTTTTAGTGTGTTTGTGTGAGTAATCAGTGTTAAATCACTCAAGCTGAGTGACTGGCAGTGAAAAAGCACCAATACAACAAAAGATTGCACAGTGACTCTGTCTCCAAGCCTTCTCCATTTACTAATCAAACAGTGGAAAGACTTGGCGTGTGAGACAGACAGGGGTGCGGGAAGTGTGTGTTTCTACATTATGCACTGGAGTGTGATATGAACTCAAATAAGTTGCAAGTAAACTAAAGACCAACAAAAGAGATAGTTGATTTTTAAAAATTTCCAGAAAACTGACCTTAGAATACTCTTAGTAATAATTAATTCCAATTAGTCTTGAAGACATTTCCACTCAATCTTAATAAGACTGCCCAAACAAAAGCTATATTTTCTCTATATCTAAGAATCTTTTCCACCCTGAAGTTTTTTTAAATGGACATTTTCAATGCCTTACCTTTGCTCCTCCTCCAGACGAGCTATGATCCGCTCAAGCTCGCCTCGTTCCTCCCTCTCAACGGCCTGGAGGATCTGAGCAGGACTCTGAGGCTGACTGCAAGGGGAGCCCTCCCCGCCCAGCGTCTGACAGTACTGGAGGATCAGAGTATGCTCATCGTCCCTGAGGGAGAGAGTGCAGAGTCATGTTATGAATGAGGGGACCCAAAACCTGCTTGTCCCTATAAGTCTGCTCAATTTAAATTATTTTCAGTTAGGGAAGGATGTTTTTTTTTTCACAGCCCCTGTGCAACTCACAAGACGGTAACTAATTATATAAAATCATTTTGTATGGTAATTAACTTCTAAAAGATGTTCCAAAATTACCATAAAACAAGCACTGCTATACATAGAGAGATAGTAGTAACAAGAAAAAGAAAAATCAAAGATAAAAGCATTTAATGTTATAGGCTGGCTAGCAAACCATGGTACAGCAACATTGTTTGTTACATCACATTTTTTTTTACAAGTATTTAGATGGTTAAGAAGATATATTGCTGTAAAGAAAACAACATAAAACTCACTAAATGCTAATGCTATTCAAGTTTTAAAGAAAATAAACTAAATCCAGCTCATTCACAGCCCAACATAAATAGGACAATACTGTATGTCTCTAATTACCTAGCATCTCTGTCAAGTGTTTATAAATATATAATATATTGAGTTTTAAGTTAATAAAATCCATGTATGTCATGTAAATGTAGCTCAATCCAACAAAACTTACGAAAATCCCAGTGGAGAAGAGTCAAAGATGAGCTAGCAGTTAATGCTAACTCTGCTCAGCTAGCTTCCCTTAGCAGGAGTTTAGCTAGGTGTTTAGCTGCTGCCTCATATATTTATGTGTTTTAGAATAACATTGTGGAATACAAAGAAGTTTATGACCACACGCAGAAGTAAGTATGTTAGCAATGAAAATGCAAAGAGTTAATGTAGTTGTTCTTGAGTTTTTTTTAGTTTTCTTGCCTTCTAGCTATACTTTATCGTGCTTTAGCATGAGCTGTATCTTTGTCCCTCTGCATGACAATTTCATTTGTTGTTTTCAGTGAATGTATACATTTATAACATCAATATTTAAATATTTTAAAATACAAAACAATTCAGATTCTTGTCTTAGCTGTAGTATGTTAAAAACTTAAAAATTAAGTTAAACTGCGTGTGGTCATTAAATTTTGGCTTGAAGGGCTTAAAGAAATTTCACATTTGAACACAGCAATACATATACTTCAGCCTTCTACATAAACTATAAAAAATTACACAATATAATGAAGCTGCCTTTCATTTTCTCCTCATGAACCAATGTGATATGATTTAAATTATAATGAAGTGGTTACAAATGTGAGTAAAAAACTCAGCTTAGGCCTACTGGAAAAACAAATGAAAACTTCCATTCAGCTAGTTTGAACAAGGATAGCAGTAGCTGCCTTGATATATAATATCTTCAGCTATAGTAGGTCTGCTACACTGTAAGATCCACAATCCCAGGTGGAACAGAGATCTGTCAGGCTCTATCATCTGATAACTGCAACAAGAGAAGGCTGTGAGGAGATGGAGGGAGCAGAGAGGAGAGGAAGCATGGGATACAGACGGAAAGAAGTGGACGGAGTAAATGCTAATGGTGGTATCATTATGTGTCTGTATACTGTACATGTCGGTCTCCCTATGTCCTTAAGTGACCTGAGAGGGAATGGCAGGTCTCGCCTAAGCCCAGCTTTCATCTTTCTTCTGGAACACAACCTGAGCCTTGAAGACACAAACCTGATAAACAACATGAGTAAAATCAAAGCTGTCATACTGATATTTAAATCAGCTTTCCATTGCTGTCATTCCAGAGCAAGTCTGACGAGAGTTGGATGAGAAAGTTTGGTGAAGTGGTGTTACCATGTGTCACCACTTCACATGTCAATCCAATTCAGACTCTTTTGAGGCCATGTTTTCAATGGATTCATGCTGTCTAAATATCCAGCAGTGCCGACCCTGTCATTCTCTGACATTAATATCCTGCAGTTATACAGCACATAAAAGGAATACCTATGGACTTAGACGACAAAAGTATTATTATAGAGATATAGTCTGCTACTGCCTTTATCAATGTCGATAATAGATTTAAAAAGATGTTTCATTTAATTACAGCTTGGGTCTTCTAGTTGATGTTGTGGCCAGTGATTCTATCAGTAATGAAAACACTACAGTAGACATTAAGATCTGAGAGCATGGTTATTAGAAAACAAAAAAGTCTAACAGAAAAAAGGCTGCAGTCCACCAGAGGGGTTGTAAGCAGTGAAACAGAAAATGACTAATCCATCATTGCACTGGAAACTGTATACCTACTGCTATGGTTACTACACTGGGTTTTGTTGAACCATAAAGCAAATTTGTAAACTTTTATGAGCATTTAAAACAGCTTGGGTAATTGTTTCATAGCGATAGCAAAGGCCAAACATGAACATTTGAAATCATAACTCGCTTATGTTTCCCAAGCTGTGCTTTTCACTTCTTGTGTTGTCAATTAACCTTTTCAAGTTACAGAACACTGCATTGACCTCTATGAGTGAAAACAGTGCCATACTTTAAGCCACACCTCCAACAGTGCTATCCTGGCAGGTACTCCTGGCACCTTTTTAAATACACAGTGACTTGCCATTAACTCGGTTCACACTCTCTTATCAGGGCCAGACCATAACTGAGCGCATAATCCTCGGCTGTAATGAGTGAGTTAATCAAATAGGCTCTGGAGAGCAAGCTGGCAAACTGAAATGTCTCAGACACCCTTGAATTTCACTGTAGGAGACATCAATGAGTTTTCAGAAAGTATCCTGAATGCTATTATCACCACATGCATAATAAGAGAGGTTACTATTAGGAAGCTTGGTCTTTCTCAAAGATGACATGAATTTTACCATTTCATGACCAAGACTAGGGCGTGAGAAGAGCTAATAAAAGCCATGCAGCATAAGGCTTTCACCTCTTTTCACATAAAGGAAGAATATGTCAAGCCAGCAGCCTCCCATATCAAAAGGCGTTTTTATCATCAACCAGCCTGAGCTCCTTGTGTGATTTGAAGCACAAATTTAAAGTGTCTTTTCTTTAACAATAAGCTTTGCAGCAAGTTTAAACTTTTCATACAATATTCAAAAAAGAAAGGCACTTATGATAAAAGACTATTAAACTTTCTTAGTGGGAACTTCAAATGTTGTGAATCTGAACCTTTCTGCACTCCCTATTAAAGAAAACATTTGAATGCTGCGTTATCTCACATAACCAGTAGCTCTCTCTTTAATAAAGTTCCTTCCTAACATTGTGAAAGCAGTCTTTCGTACTCCCTTTATACATCCAAATAACTATTTAATTCTTTCTGAGAAGTCCTATAGTCAAATGCTCACACACACGCACACATGTAGTTATTCGAAAATGTTACCTAAATTTGAGACACTAGTTGCTAAGTTGACGATACTACACAAACAAGGGCTAGCAGTGAAAATAATTTTACACTGCAACTGTTGCAACAGTTACCAACACAACACATATATGAACATACTCAAAAACATACCCGTTTCTCTATGGAATATGGGTATGCTCTGCAAAGGAACACAGGGATGATGAAGAAAGGCTTAGTTCTTTTGGAGACACTTGAAAATTGGTGGCAGTATTGTCTTCTGGGGTTTAAGACAAAGGTCCTGCACAAACTGAGTGACCAATTAGGCAGCACCATGGCTACAGAAAGCCGCAGCTGGACTTTACGACTGGCAGGGCTTGCCCAGAGAACACCAAGAAAGGGGATTGTTGAGTGTGTTGAAATGTGGACTACAGGGGGTAGAACTCGCTTACAAACCAGCTGCTCAGGAAAACTGGGAGAAAGAGGAAGAGCAGTGAAAAGGATTAGAGGCTCAAGCTTTGTGGTACCGGCTGATGAGGAAGGAACATAACAGAAGTAGATGATAGAGGAAGAAAGTATCGGAATGAAATGTATTATGACGTTGAATAGCAAGGCTATTAGCAGCATTGCATTGTGAATTTGAGTGCCATGCTTATTGAGTGCAAGCGAGGACATGGCTGAGAGGACTTTTACATTATTCTTAACTTGACAACAATAGCCTACAGTCCTAATACCTATAGCCAGGGTGCAAGATACAGGGGGTCTAGGGGGGTCTGAGACCCCTTGATTGACACTTGAAACCCCCTGCAAGCCTCAAAAGCAAAAGTTTGGGGGGTCTCTGGAAAAAAAAAATCACCTGCATTTGACTTTATACTCTGCAGTGGACCAGAGAGAGAGAGAGAAAAAGAGAGCGATGTCCGCTGTTAGGTCTTTGAATGCAAAGCACACAACTACAAACGATGTATTTCCCTGTTTTGTGCAGCTGCTTGCTGGAGATGTGTTTCGGCGCTCTCTTGGGTTTGCTACATCTTGATAAGAAATCTCACACGCAGGTCCGGGATTGGAACTTTTTTAAACGGGAGTGCCGTTGTCTGGTACGGAGCCACCGGAGACACTCGGTGCGTTCGGTTGCGGCCGTCCAGACCGTTTGCAATTATTTCCGTGCAGCGTACTGTATCAGCGCTCAGTGCATGTGCGAGTGAAAAGGCACAAATTGGTGCATAAAAACTGATCAGAATGCAGGAAAATGAATGTTAGGTGTCCAAAATTTTCACGTTTTTTTTTTTTTACTTTAAGCCCTGAAGGGGGGCCCCCCGATTGCCACCGGGTATTTCGCACCCTGCCTATAGCTAATATATCACATAGCAGGCAGGTCCTCTCTAGATAAATAGGGCTATCAGCTGCCTTGCCTAACTTAATCATCACATCATAAAAAAGTATATGAAACAAGATAGTCATTTTCATCAACTCAAATCAGATACACCACTTGCTTTTCTATTATATCTCAAACAAATATATGATGTTGGATTTCATTGAAACATTCATTGGCATCATGCTTGCTAAGCAGAACTTTCTTAGTTGTTGGTGCCCCCAAAGACATGTGGTGTTCCCCAGGGATCAATCCTTGGCCCCTTTTTGTTCTCTGCATTTGTGCTTTCAGACAGAGTGTAGAGGAAATGAGTGATAACGAAGAGAGAATACAAATAAAGAGAACAAAGGAAGTCAGATTTGTAAAAAAAAAAAAAGAATGGAGAGGATAAAAGATGGGCAGCGGCTACACGTCTTTCATTCCTCCCCTCAGGTAAGAGGTTTAAGTATTTCTTTTGTTTTGTTCTACTAACCACATATGAGTCCAGTGATTTCATTTTCTATAGGTCTACTCTTTGGGAAGCTGGGCTTCAAAATACAAGTATTTCAATGTTTACTTCAGTGCTTAGCATTCATTCTGAAGGTTGCCTGGGCCCAAGGTAAAACTTAGACTACAACTAAAAATGATGAAAGGAGGAGAAGAGAGAGAAGGGAGTACAAGGTAAGATGAAAGGAGGTTTATAAAGAAAAAACTAGAGAAATTAAGGCAGAGAGACAGAAATAAAGGGCAAGTATCAAAAGAAAACGGGACATCACTTGGGGAAAGGCTGGAAAACGAGAGATAACCAAACAAAAATTCACGTCCTGAGGCGTTGGCAACAATGTGGTGCTTTGGCTGAAGGTCAAGGAAAACAGGCAACACAGACTTTCTAATTAAGGTCTCAGTTTAAGATAAAAGCAATGCAGGACATAAATACACAAGCACTGTAAGCACAGACACACACACACACGTTATCTCCAGGGCTAACACAGACACACATACTTATTATTGATATCACTGCATACTGTAGCTGGCAGTGAGAACAGATCAGTGTTTGCAGGTTTTGAACGATCAGAAAGAACAAGCCAAAAGCCAAACATGCATGTAATTGGCAAATGCAGTCATCCATGTTACACTATGCATGTTTTCCTAAGCTCAAACACTGCCAGGAAGGCATCTTCTTCTATCCTGTCAAGCACGGGGATCATTCCTAAGAGTGTGTATGTGTGTCCCCACAAACATACGGATGGAGTGGTGTGATAGACAAAGAGGCTTGGGTGAAAATCAGCTGTAGGCGGAAGAGAATGGATCTTAGAAAAAGAGAGGAAAGACATTGAACCACTTCAAACCAAAGGCATTAAAAAGGAAGAGGCAGAAGTGTTGATTCTTAGCTAAGAAGTCAGACCAAACAATGTACAGCTTTTTCTTTAAGAACACATTTAGCTGAGTGGGCTGTTATACTTTAGTGGTATCTATCAGGCAAGTACTGGTATTTTTAAGGATTCCAATATTACCTCAAAAGTAGGGCTTTTAGGGAAACATTGGTGCATTAAAATACAGCTACTGGCTGATTCTAGCCTCTAAAATTTTGACTTAGATTTTATTGTAACTGCTTAACATGTAGGTCAGTGTTATTTCATTCATGACAAAGGAAAAAGAATGATAACTTACACCATTGATTATTATTGGGGCGTTAAGCTTGTTGTAATAAAGTTTTTTTCTTTTTCATAATTAACTATATCGCAAAGATCTCCACTTTATTAAGCTCTTGGTCAAACTAGAGCTGAGTTGCAAGGCATTTAAAATTAGTAATTGTCCTCCAAAAACAGTCCACAAATTGGATTCAGATTATCTTTCTTCATTTTGAGTAAAACTTTTCAGACTGAAGATTATTTGTGTCCCCTTTGAGAGCCTTGTTATTCACTTCATGTGCAATAATAACCACATTTGGCTTTGCATTACACAATAATACAGGAGATCAAAAGAGGATGCAGTACACAAACAGCTATATTGTCCTCCATGCTCAAAAGTACAAAGCCATCGCTGTCAAGGATGTGTGCTGCACTAGTTCTTCTTCTGTTTATGACTGTCATTGAAACTTTCTTTTTCTTCAGGGATGTTGTACTTTTATCTTCACAATTAGATTGAAGCAGTTGTTTTTGTTGTCGTTTTGCAGCAAAGCAGAATGCAAATCTTAAAACAATGACACTGATGTAAAAGTGAGTAAAAGCAAAATAACTGTGATTGAGTTCTAAATGCGCCCTGGTGGATGTTTTTTTCCCCCTTTGCTGGCAAACCCATTAGCCTTCATCAGACCATCATCTTCCTCACCTCATTAGCGCCCTACACAGTTGTGTGCGAGAGCCTCTGTGTTGTTTCAGCGCTGGCAGGGATAATGGCTTCCTCTCTTAAATAAGCCAGAGTACAAAGCAGAATACAGCAGAGAGGAGTGGGAATAATGTGTTTGACCTGCATTACGACAGCTCTGAGAGGAAAATAAATCCACCTTCTCCAGCTCGCCAACATGTTTTGTCTTTCTTTTCTTGTCTTACTATTGATCAGTTGAAAAGCAAAGTGAGCTTTTGGGAGTCTTCAATCGAAGACCTTCAGTTTCTAAAACACGGTAAGTTCAAGTGAAGGTGAAGTGAGGGAGCGCTGGTCCACATGCTTCATGCCAATCAGCAGGGGAGGCAGAAGCTCAGTGAAGAGGAGGTGAAGCTTGATGCCTCACTTTATCTTCAATCACGGTTCTCAGAGGTTTTGGCCATCCTCCGGTGTGCCTTTTCACTGTTGTGCTGTAATTTGTTTCCCCATACATTTCTGTGACATATGAATTCTCTATGCTCTCTCCTGATCCACACTTGCAGAAAAAAAAAACATTGTTCTTTGCACAGTTTTTTTTTAAATTCATATTTTCAAAATGTTATGAATTTCCAGCTTTAGCATCTTTTAAAATGACCCAACCACAGAGCTGATGCTTGATATATTAGTTTCTATCTTGTCTCCACTTACTCATGCTTAAAATCAAGGCTTAAAGTTGATATTTTACACACAAGTTCAGTATCTTGTTTCTAGTTAAACATAAAAAAGTATAGCAAGATACAGCTAGTGAATATTCTGACCCATTTGTACTTAAAACAACAACACCTAGATTTTAAATCTGGAAAGACAGTACATTGACTTGGTTAGATCTGTAATTCCTGCTGTGCTACACTTCTTGAACCACTGAGTGAGAAAGATGATTTTTATCCTGGGGGGGGGGGGGGGGCTTTTTATGCCTTTATTAGAGAGACAGGACAGTGGATAGAAACCTCTCCTCCTCCTTTTTGTGACATTCTTATGTAGAATATCCGATAAATTTCGAATGCACACATTGTCTATAGAAGATGATATGAATGATGAATGATGATAATCTGTGATGAATAAAATGTGACAAGTATGAGCCTATGTGTGTGTGTGTGTGTGTGTTTCTGGTTATAAACTCAAAAGGCTTTTTGAACCTCAAGAGTTCATTCCCCTGATTAGGATCTCAGATGGGAAAAGGGACAAAAAAACCTTTCAACTGGAATGTCCGGCAGAGGACAAAGATCTGCCTGCACACAAACCCACCCATCGTATCAGAAATGTCAACACTCCCTCTTCTCATCAGCTTTCCCCTTGATTTTTTTTTGGTGATTTCTACTTTTTCAAGTTTGCCTCGCTCTCATCTCCTCCGATCAAAGATAGCCGTTTGTTATCAGAGATCCAGAAACCAATCACTCTCACTTCTCATTGTTGGCACTCTAATCCATTACATTTCCTCTGAAGTCCCATCCTTTCGCTGTATTCAACCTTATCCCATTGTCTCTTTCCTCTCACTCCATCCTTCTCCTGCTATCTCAAATCCATTCTCATCTCTTTCACACTCTCCCAGGATTTCTCTCTAGGATTGTGGAAAGACACCTTATTATTTCTTTAGCTGGTGTTGATAAACAGAAGGCAGGGAAGACACATTTCTGGGCTGTCCTAAAAAAGTCAACATTGGAGTGGAAGATTTCTCAGAGCTATAAAAAAAGAAAAAAATCAACAGACATGAACAGAAGGTTGAACAGGTCTTTAGCAGCAGATTTGAGCTGTTAGAGGTTGAAACCAATCAGGGAGCAGACTGCACACACACACAACCTTTAATTTGCATTGAGACACTGGACTGGTTATACCATTGAGTGATGGACTCTAAGTTTTGGGACTCTTGAACTTAAAATTGAATGAGCTGTTTTCTCTCTTTGTGAGTGATTTGAACAAGCATATCTTTTTTCAGTGAAATGTGTTTCTTTTGTCTTGAATCTACATTGATAATGGGTGACGATAGATGAACTTTGAATGTGGTTTTTGTATTCAATTCAAGCCTCAATTGTGTTTCTTCTGCCTTCAGATTTTGAATGACAGACTAAGCTGTCTGTCTGGCACCCAATTTGATTACCCTCAAAATTGCCAGCCTTCAGTTGTGCTCCAATAGCTTGTTGAAATTATAGAAAAATGACATTACTATATCTCCTTTTATTTACATATACTCTAAATACATTAACAATGCAGTCCTTAAAGAATATTCTTACTTTTGGCTCTTTGGATTATATTTTTAAGAAGTTCTTTTAGTCTATCCTCTTCTAAAAAAACAAACCCCCCCCCCCCTAACTTTATCACACTTGGTTCAGCCCTCTGTCAACTACTCTGACATGGCATAGAAAAGTTCAAAGAGAAAAGTTGGAGAAACCTTTGGGAGAAAAACAACAGGCATCCTAATAAAATCATCCCACAGAAACACAACCATTTACTTTTTAAAATGAAACCTATGAACACTTATTCACTAAATAATATTGGCTGTGACGATGATGAAAACGATGATGATGATGATTTTTTTTTGATAATGACGATGACGATGATGTCAGCCCCTGTGTTTCCGATCAGACTTAAAGATGTTCGTTTGCACTTACTGACGTCGTTTCCTCCTCTCTGGATCCTTGCTTGTGTTGTTCTTAATCTCTGATGTATGTTGCTTTGGATAAAAGTGTTTGCTAATAAATTGTAGAATTGTAGAAGCTCCCTGAATTGTACTTCCAAATGATTAATGCAACTAAAAAGTTGTCGACTGAAATGTTTGAAGTTGTCCTTTGCTGTCGACGCATGTCCTCCAATGTGATTGCAGCCCTAATATTAATGTGTAGTCACGTGGTAAGAAATGTAGAAAGACGTAAAAAAAATAAAAAGATGAGAAACTACAGAGGAAGACTTACATGCTTCCTGTGGCTGAGCTGCTGTCTGTGGGCAGAGAGCCGTTAGAGCGCTCCATCTGTGCCAACCTGAAATAAAAAAATACATCACCAGTGACTGACAATTCAATTAAATCTGAGGTTTTAAAAGACTGCCATCAAAATGTAGAACACCAACATCATCAATCTGGGATCTCATCACCACAGTAGCACACTAATTACATTTCAAATAATGAAGTGAAGTCTTCAAGATGGTTAAATGAAAAATGACCCCAAATAAAAAACGTCGTGCATGCACAGACTGCGGTACGGTCTAATGCATGAGATGATGTGCCTGTGGGGAAAATGTTCAAATTGTTCTGGTCCTGTATTCAGCCAAAGCAGTCGAGCTAATGAGGCAGCTTCCCCTGATCAAAGCTTGCATTTACTGAACTCTGTAACAGAGACAGCAGAGCCGGCCTGCAGATTAAGAACATGATCCACACACTTAACTTCAGGATGATATTGAACCATTGCAGAATATTTATGGAGGGAGATATATAAGGTAATCATTCCAATGGTAAAAACTCATAATTGTGTGCCTTTTATTCCCCCATGCAAATCTATACGCTGCACATTTATCTAGAATTTCAGCATCTATATTTTAGATCACATTTTTCTTCACAAGGCCCATGTCTGTGTGGCTGCTGATAAAACAATGCAGCTGGGAAACAGGGAGAGAAGGTTAATGGCGTGTGACCAATGGAAGGCTACAGGCTAGATAGAGCAGAGCTGCATCAGAAGACCCTTTATGATAAAAGCTTTGTATGAAAGGACAGTCTGGGGCTGGTTTGACACACGTAACCTTTTAGAGAAGACGTGAAATTCACTCAAGATGCCAAATGGAATTTTTGCAAGTGTGGGAATATTCAGACTTATCTAGGACTCAAACATGACATGTTTTCAATCTCACGGCAGCACAACATTCGTTTGTTGATGTTGGTAATGATTTACTGGAGATCTCATGCAGTGTACAGCTGTGTGCTGATGTACGCAGCAGGATCGCTGCGAGTGGGTGTTCAAAAACAGCTTGCAGGCAAGAAGCTGCTGAGCTAATGTCGCCAGCTACAGAGAGATGGGTGGCTGCTTGTTTTCTGAGATCAATCCTGGAGCACACTTTGACAGTCTTCTGACATTTATTGTATGCGAACACCACCGGAGAAACAGCACATACACACTGTTCAACTACACTTTTTATGAATTCTGTTGTTTACATTTTTCCTGATACCACACATTTAAAAAGTGAGCAATATGCTACTAAAGCATCATGACACGTATACTGCCACAACAGCACATTTCAGCATTGCCCACTGTTAACTGAAAATATCCAGATATGCAGTGTTTTTCTCGTTCCGTGAATTAAAAAGTTGAGGCTGACATTTATGGCTACATATTTAAAGTTACACTCAACTTCTGGTGCAGCATTTGTTTTTTTAGAGTCATGGCTGTGACAGAAATACTCATATTGTTGGCTGTGTTTATCAGCTGTACTGGTGCTGTCAGAGGGGAAACTGCAGAATAACACTTTTGCTTCACTCGTTGGCCATAATTGCTCCGTGAAGCCGGTTAAGAATAAAAATGAAGGCAAATTCTTATTTTTCTCTCATCTTGTGGGACACATTCTTTCTCTCATATAAATGCCAAACTCTAACATGCTAGTTCACAGTTCCAAAATAATCAATACACTATTTAATAGATTACAAAATTGTTTTGTTTATGTTTGACTCTGAAATATAAGTGTCACATTTAGAGCTTCTTAGTTTTTAGAGAAAAAAAGCAAAAGAACAGGGCTTCTTCCATAGGAGAACGCTTTTCCTTTTCAAGACGCACAGCAGCATTAAACAACGACATGCAACATCATTTGAATTTATGTTTGCCTGCAAGCTGACTGTGTAGTGTAATAGACACTACAACAGTTCTTTAAATGTTTCCTTAAAATCTTGAACTTAGTGTGCATGTTATGATTTTTTTAAATTGACTTTGATTTTCTTCATGTAATAAAAATATAGAAATAGTCAATATTTATGCTGATGGTCTGATCTGCTTCTATAATTTATAAAGAGGCGTCAATTTTAAATTTAGTCTGTAAAATTGAATCGCTCCATCGAAAGATTATCATTGCATTGCAATATATTTCAATAGTAAACTAAAGGCTGATGGCTCTTATAAATAATTTGAGAGTTAGAAGAAAGCAGGAAATGATGTCTTTTAAGAAATGAGCTAACATATTACAAAACACTGCTTACATCTTTTAAAGGGTATTTCTGTTTCTATAATTACTTTTTCTAAATGTGCCCATTCAAACGCAGTTAGAAATGTGTTATATGTGCCCTACGTGGCATCTGAGATGATGATAATGATACAATAACGATCAGAGGATGCAATGCGTACCTGCTGGCATACTGCTCTATCCGGGAGTGGGTGTCATCATGAGAGAGCTGAGGTGACTGAGACAGCCTGAAAATGAATGAGGTAATGGAGACGAATGAGATTCAGCATGCCCACACAGTCTCATTAACACTCAGGGATTCACACAAACATGCACACACTCACACACACACACACTAATGGCCCCCTTCACAACATCACCTAAAAAAGAAATCTGAGGATCCTAGAAAAAGAAATAGAAGAGCGGGATGATCTACGGAGCAGGTGGATGGTTTTTGACAGCCGCTGTTGGGGTGAGCAACTGAATGCTAGTCGGATGCTTTAGAGAAGAGGAAAATGAGGGTGAGGAGGAGGAGACAGTGGGTACGTTTTTTCGGTTGCATGTTCAGCCAGCGGATTAGGCAGGCAGGCAGCATGCAGTGCAGTCATGGCTTATTGGGATCGAGGACTTAAGGGTGGAGGTGAGTGAGGAGAAAAGAGGAGTGAAGGAGGTGTCGTTAGAAGGCATTCCGGTCTGGTGGCGAGGTTGGTGTAGTTGCTGGTGGCGAAGATACTCACTCATACTGCTCCGGACACATGCTGATGAGGGTGACAGGGCTGTAAGAGAACCGGAAGGAGAGAGGGAGGGGGGGGAGGGAGGGAGGTACCACAAAACATTTAAGGGTCAAAACCACTCAGTGGGTCGGAGAGAAAAACACAGCAGGTGGAGGAGGTTGTGGAGGGGAGAGACTGTCAGACATCTGACGGAAGGAATGTAAAACAGTCACCAAAATACACACCACATGTGGTTGTGATTATCCGCAGTGACATTATTTAAAACATGCGTCAAAGCAGATTTGTGACGCAGTAAATGTGCATCTTGTCAGTCTGCGTTTGAAGGGTCAGGATGAGTAAGTGGACCTGGCAGCACTCTGTAACATAACCGTGTGTGTGTGTGTGTGTGTGTGTGTGTGTGTGTGTGTGTGTGTGTGTGTGTGTGTGTGTGTGAAAGCTTCACAGGAAATGGGTTGATCATGTCAGTTGACATTGCTGCTGTCACACACACTTTATTTAATTGGTTTTTACAAATCCCCCTGCATACACAATGATATGGCCCAAATTCTCTCCTTTTCTCATCTATTCCATGAGGATTTATGGAAATAGTTCGCTAGCAAACACAAAAATACGCTTTTTTTAATAGTCAATCTGCTACTGAGAACATTATTTATTTGGTGTACAGGAAGCTTGCAAACGAAGCCACCAACCAGGATGAAATTCATCTTATTCACACTGCCAGCATTATGCTACGATGTCATGCTCAGGGTGAGAAGCTTAAATGTTGTGATAATGTTGTACTGCTGAAGTCCAGGTCGTAAGTCATTTATATTTGGGGTATCTAAAAGTCATCATCATTTCACTTCTTCTCAATGTCCTGGCAACTGAAACCACAAGTGATATTTAATATCTAAAGGTAGGTGGGGCCGTATTTCAGCGACAAGCAGGATAGTCGATAACCCATTAGCTACTGTTAGAAAACACCTAGTGCTAGCATCATGCGTACGCTAGCTAACATTACTTTAGCAATGATTTAGGAAGTTTAACATCTTCAGAAAGGACGTCATAATTCTTACAAAGCTATAGACAAAAAATTCCAAACTAACAATATTAGGATACACATTTTTTGTTGCCTTTCTTATAGTAGTGTATATGATTAGCTTAAAGAAAATTACTTTTGAGCCACCTAGCTAACGCTCATAATGTTAGCAATAATAATGTTAGCAATAATAATAATTGTGTTAATATCGTTGACTTTTGTCTCACCATGTTTTTCAAACATGTTATTTTGGCTTGAAATAAGGGCTGATGCACTCCAGATTTTTACTGTTGATTGTTTTTTGAAAGGCTGACCAATCACCAATGAAGATTTTTTACATACTCTGGAATTGTACAACTTGGAAGAAAGCAGTATGACAATATAACAGCATTTAAGCTTCCAAAACGTGATCATGACATCTGAGCAAAATATCAATCAGAAGGTAAATATCATCAATAGTCATTTGTCTTATTGTCATTTGAGAAAATGTCTGGCTTATTATCCAGCTTTTCTCAGATATTCAGAAAATAAATTGCTTTTTTTCCCTGAACAAATGATAAACAGACATAAATAAATGTGTTGTTTTTCACAGAGAAGTCTGGATAGAAATTGTTGGATTGTTGACATCTTTTCACCCCGTGCTTTAGTTCCCACATTTAAGGAGGGAATTTCACAGGGTAACATGCCGTTTGGTGGGTGTATTTCTCACAGCACAGTCACAGTGCTGGAGCTGCAAGGAGAATGTCAAATTTAAAGTGGAATAAATATGACAAAAGACCAGGGTCAAAAGGGATAATGAGGTAACTAGTTATAGATGATGGCTTAGGCTTTCTTACCCGTCCTTGTGAACATTTTTGCATTCAATATGCTCATTTTGTTCTTCAGAAGAATGTGAGTAATCATCCGAGCAAAAAATGGACAGCTTGTTAATAATAGTTGGTATTCCTTTTACCCGAATTTGTCCGATCCGCGTTCAGTGACACAACTTTAACCTTGAACTTTCACTTTAACCTTCAGATTGTTGCACATCAAATAAGTGGTTTGTAGAGAAGAGAGTAACACAAGGGAGAGTGGTGAAATAAAGCATACGAAAAAATGAGCGAGGGAAAGGAGAGTGGAGGAAACAGAGGGAGGGGAATAATCACGAAAGCAGAGACCTTGGGTTTCTGACAAATGTGGCTGCTGTAAAGACTGTGTTTGGTCGAAGGCTTGTTGAGAGCAATAACAGGGTCCAGAGCACTGTTCACATTTCACTTCCACTGCTATTGAGACAGAAGTCTGAGCTGGCTGAGTCGTGTATATTAACATTATGTCTGATAGCCTGCTAGAAATGCTAGAACGCATTATTCTTTTAAATGAAATAGATACTGCATCCAAGACTTTATATTCTGCAATGATCTTAATACGCTGAAACAGGGTAAGTCAAAATCTTTTAGAAAACAAATTCAGAGTGCACCATTAGTTAAGAGATAGTGTTCATTATAGAAATCCTGGTTACAAATAAAATAAACCCACTAAGAACCTGTAAACATTTCTTTTTCTTCTTGTAAAAAAGCTGGCTACTTCAGGGTACTTAAGAAAACTTGGAAAGCTAACTGAGAAACATTCGAAAGCACTAGCCCTAAGAGGTGATGTCTTTCACCTTCTACTTTTGTACTTGTAAAAGCCCTGGAGCATGTGTTTCACTGCCTTTTCAGAGTTTATTTGTTTCTCTGCTAAACGCCTTAAATGGTTTTTTTAAAATCCACTTAGTCCGTCATGCTGCTGTAGTCACTCTGTCACATCCAGCACTGCTCCTCTCTGCTGTCCCTGTCCTCTCGTTACTCTGTCTGCGATAAAAGACCATTTGCCCGTGCTGACACCTCAACCTGTCTGTCAGAAACACAGCTAAGAGGGACGGAAAGAGAAACGTGTGAATGTAGGAGTGTATAATACAGATACTGTACAGATGAGTGGGATAACCTGGTTTATATCTTTTGCATGGATAGCAAAGTACAAACGTAATAAAGTCTTCTTGTGAGGCATTTGTAGGAGCAAATGTAAATAAAGTAAAAAAGAGAATCCAATATATATATGGACATTTAAGTAAGTAATTTAGAGGCAATTCAACACCTCTGTTTGGGTGAACTCTTTTCCCTCATGTTATAAATTACTTGACTATTTTCCAGTTCAGTATACATTTCCAATTGTTTTGTTGAGCCCACAAATTACAGAAAGTCACAAAGGGAATTTTTTTTTGTTTTACTCGTTCCTTTTTGTTACAATAATGAAACTATTTTAGAGACAAAGAAGAAGAAGAAATAAAATAGGAAAAAAAAAATGTGGCCTCTAATTTTCAAACTCGCTTACAGACACATTAACCTCTCTGCGAGGCCGAACATCAGGTTACGTGAGGTGAGTGGGAAACCATTAGAAAGGTTCTTTTGCATTATCAAATAGAGCCGTGACGAATCAAAAATCCTATCTGCTGTGAAATGAGGCAAAGATCTAAGTGGGAGGTGAGAGTAGGTGGTGTTTTGCTCTCTCAAGGTGGAGAGAAACAGAGTGGGAGGAATTAAGAGAAGGGAAACGATGATCCCAGAGTGGAAAGAAAAGAGTGCAAGACAGTGAGTGAGTGCATTAGCGAGGGTAATTATACAGCAGACAATCTCATTTTCTCCTCTGCTGTTACATGCTGTTAACTTTGAGAAGTACGACCAACAGAGGCTGACTATAACAACAGTTTGAGGAATGTTTTCAGGTAATATCACTTACATTTTTTAAATATTTATCATTGTTTTAAAACCAATTATATTTTAAAATACATCCATTTATCAGATTTACAAACACACAAGGTGTTCAGGTTGAGAAATTAGGAAACAGATCATATTTCCTTTGAAACTAACATGGCAGCATATGCTTTGATGTTTACCTCATCTGCATAATTCCTCTTTTCAAGCAGCGACCTCGACCATGTTCTCGTTCCAACAAAAACATCTATTTCAATTTAGGTCACAGTGTTCATTTTAGCAGAAATGGAGATGGCAAGAACCACAAAACTGTGACAACTTCGATCTGAAATGAATGCAATATGCTTAGCATTTCTTAACATAAATTCTAAGTGAGTCTGATCTTATAGACAGTCTGAAAGCCTGTGGCAACATGTGGATCCTCCACAGCTTACAGTAGAGATTGCAATAAAAAAAGATGGAAAATGATGACCATGAAATACTCCTAAATATCTTGAGTCCAATTCCCTACTTCCATATGTACAAATTTGTCTTGCAATCTCTCTACAATTCCTCTACTTTTTTAAAGGCATTTATCAGGCAGGCATCTCTGAGGGAGTTATTTTTCAGCGAGGAGGGGAAGTGAGGATGAAGTGTGGTGGGAGGTGAGGAGGAGGAGGAGGACGGGCGAAAATGGGAGAGATGAAAGAGAAAGTGCAATCCATCTGAGAGGTGACTGTGTGAGACTGCATGTTGGGGGGAAACCATCGCAAAGGCACAGGTGAGTCATTGTGAGTGCACACATGAACATCCTCGAAGTTTTGGGTACAGACAAGATGCCTAATTATATTTGACAAAATAGGGGCATGATGAGGAGACAGTATAAATACACAGAAAAATGGATAACATGTAGAGCACAGCACAAACACACACACTTTTAAACAAAGAGGGCCAGTCTTGGAGCACGTTGGGCAAACAGCCTGATACTTGTAAGAGCCACATTTCAGAAAAACACGCTCCAGAAGGTGGGGGGAAAAGGAGCCTGCCTGGGGGGTCTGCATAATGTGGACCTAGCTAAACGACTCTCCAGGGGGATTTACAGCTGGCGGGAGCAGGGACATAAATCAGGCGTAGTCACTGGGGCTGGTGCCGCTGACAGAAGATCTACAGTGCAGCTACAGCATCTGGTAAACACTTGACTGACTGGTAAATAAACATATTAGCTGAGAGGGAAATTAACACTCTGCACAGACTGTACCATGAGTTTGTGTGTGAGTGTGAGTGTCAAGTAGTAGACTTTTCTTAGCCTGTGACCTCAGGGCATTTATGACACGATGACAGATTTGACAGTCTGATACATTCGAGGAGCATTTTTATCAATTTTAACTGTCAAAAGCAGTCATATGGAGCACGACTCAGCCAGTGAGAGCTGATGTGAAACACCTTTTGTGGCTCTTGAGAAGCTTTGTCATGTCTAAGAAAGAGTCACTGAGTAACCCACTTGGAGCAAACTTTGAGAGAGGTACGGAGGAGTGAAGTTTTTAGTTAGTTCTTTAGTGAGTCGCAAGATTATTGGAGTTTCTTAATGTTTTTGTAGTTCAATTGTAAATCTATTGTGGCCATCAAATACGCTGCAACGACCCAAACAACTTAGAACTTAAGAAAGATGAGCCTCAATTAAAAAAATGCAAAAGCTCATTAACAAAAGCGAAAACGTCGTAGACTTTATAAACCACTGAAACACCATTTTACATCACAGCTTGAGCAATATGTCACAGGCAGCCCCTTTTTTGGAGACACAGTGGAATCAAAAACAAATATTACAAGTTCTAATCCTGTCTCTGGGTGTTCATTATTCTGTTATCTCTCTCTAAGCATAGTTCATCTTGTACATCAATTCATGCAACTAAATGTGAATCAAACGGCCAATTATAGAACAACACACTTAGCCATTGATTGAATATTTGCAACAGCTAGCAGAGCAATAGGACTTTGTTTGGATGTCAGATAGCAAGAATATTTCCAAAAGACTGTTGTGATTTCCATACAAAGCCATGCCTGCTTTCAAGGGATTCAATCACATCTGAAGGATTTGATCAACATCTCTCTAATAGCTTAACCCTAAACAGACCTAACTGTGTTCAGACGTTAATCTGTATATCATATATTTGTATTTAAGCTTTGATCTGTTCCTTAAAGACACATACTGTAAGTGTTACTTACGTTTCCAAGTTGTCACCCTCCAGAACTGTCTGGACTGGTAGGTAACCGAGACGAGGATGTTTGGCGAAGTACTTCTTCGACCGGAATTTGTTCTTCAGCACTTTGGTGAAATCTCGCATGTCCTCCCCTGATGTTGTCTACAAAAGTGAAAAAGACAAAGACCAAGAGAGATTAAAAATGCTTCTTTTACTGAGTTTTTTTCTTATTTTTCTTTTTTTTTAAAGTGTGTCTTTGTGCATTTGGGCTGTCTCTTGTGCCACACATATAAGCAGAATATGCATTGGAGGAGAAGAGAATGTGTTTTGTTAATTAGATACTTAGCAAAGGTGTTTCTCCTGCAGAAGCGGTTTCTGCCTCGCAAGCAAACAACAAATTACTTCAGCAGTGTGACTGGAGAGGGAGAAAAACCCTTTGCAAAGGATTCAGACAACAACAACAACACCCACACACACATATACACATCTCTCACAGTTGACATATACGGCTAAATAAACAGTCTCTATTGAGTTCACATGGCTTATAGACTAATCCACGCAATTTAAGATACTAGCTTATGCAGAGCAACAGCAATTACTAAACATTTGTAATAACACTGGAGAAGAAGCTGTGCAAGTTTATGCATGTGTTTGTGTTTAATGACAGCTCTTTACGTATTTCTCTTTAAATGTAATTACTTGCCTTGATAGGAAGGTAACAATGTAAAGATTTTTAGATGATTAAAATGAGGAAAGTCCGGGTTATGAAATGCAACAGGGGTCTCCTGTTTGTACCAGAGCCCCTCAAGTTATAGGTTGTGCCACATTACCTCACGGCCTGCAGGCCCTGATGTATTGTGACGATGAAAAGATACTGAACAGCAACATCTCCACTTAGGAGAGGTACAGACACTGAAATTACAGTAATCAATACAGCACAGCACCAAATCTTGCGTGTTCAATATCACAGAAAAAGCCCATTGGAACTATGAAAATGCTGCTCCTATAAAAAACTAAAACCCAATAAAAGAAAGCAATATTTAGGCCATAAAATAAACAGTACAACAAAGATGAGAGAAAGAATCTTATAAATGACTGCACAGAGTCTCACAAAAACAACTTCTCAGTCTCTAACTCTCTTTAAATTGAGGTTTTTTTTGTCGCAGCATTATTCAATATGGACTTTCGATTTTCAGAGGTATAAACCTGAAACACAGTTTGGTTTTCCACACAGGGAGCAGAGTACATATGAATTATGATACCTATATCTTTTAAGACAAGAAAAACTTCACTTTCACTTCTACTGTTGACTAAAGTTGAGCTGAATTGTGACATTTAAAAGGCAGAATGTGCGAAATTTTACACATCAATACAGCAGAAATCAAGTGTATCCTCTGTAAATGTCTCTCTGAGTCATGACTGTCTACAATGAGTGAGAAGCTCGAGTCCCGCTGGCTGTACTGTTGTCAGAGCCGTGTTTACATCATGTTTACACGGCCTTGTGTATAAAGCTGTTTTAGTCAAGGACTAGAGAAAAGAAGAACAACATCATAGCCTACTCACTGCTTATTTAGATGTCACATAAGTGTCTTTAGATCAGCCATTCTGTGTCAATTTATGTTCAATGTGAAGCTATGAGTTAACCAAAGTGTGCTAACTTTAGCCTGCTAACACAACAATGCAGGACACAGGCAACACCAGCTCGAGCAAAGGACTATTTTGTCTGCCGCTTGTGCTTAATGGAGCTTAATCATGGTGCGTTCTAATTGATAACTCCTTCGTGCGAACGCGAGGGGAGAGGGGATTGGAGGTGTGCCGCTGGAGGAGAGTGGAGGCGTCTCCAAACAGCAGTTTGTTTTGGTTCAATGCTGGTGCTCAGGGGCGACATCTACTGGATGAAATAGTCGGACATTCTTCCTTCAAAATGATCGGTTGATTTAGGAGAGTTTTCATTTGATGCCCTCTGGCAGACTAAGAGATGAAGGTCTTTGAGACTTATTATTACCGTTTGTAGTTCATAGATCTGTGTGATTTTCTACCAGTCTGCAGTTCCTCACATTCCAATAGAGCTCTGTTTAGTTGGATTTGCAGTGATTAGAAATGTAAAAATTCACATAATAACACATTTGTGAAGGGACTGAATTCAAAGCCTTTTGGGTTTGTCTTGCTTCTTCTCTACAGACGTTCCAGTATGGATTGTACTTACTTCACTGTATGCTTCAGGTCACTGTTTCTGCCAAACATGAGCTGTTGCATCAGTCTATTGTGTTTGGCACTGCAGTCTTCAATCATTTGCTTGTATTAGGCTCCATTTGGCTCCTGTTCCCTCTTTCTTCACACATACTGAAAATGTGTAAGTTGAAAAGCCTGCAGACATGCTGCTGCCACAGCCATTCTTCAAAGACGTGATGGTGATAAGTTGGGACTGCTTTCTGGCAGAAACTGGGCTTAACATTACAGCTGATAAGTTCAAATATTTGCTGAGTCAGTGCATTAGATCTTTTTCCTCTCAGTTTTCCACATTAAATAACAGCTGCTTCCCTGCTGCTGCTATGAACTTTCTTTCAACTAAATCCTTCCTGCCTTTCTCATTGTTTATAAATATTTAATGTCTACTTGCTAGTCTACAGTAAGAATGCCATTATTGTGGCCACTGATATATATAGATATATACATGTAAAAAATAATCAAATCAATTGAAGTAGCTACAGAAGTTTTGCAAACAGTTCAGGAAAATGTAAAGTTATATAGATCGACCTTGTCTGTAATTTAGGGAGACTTCTCTTTTTAATGGCTTTCATTTTATGAGGATGTGTACAAGTAAGAATCAAAGAGTCAGATGAATTCACACTGATGAAAAAATCTGACGCTGCAAAATGTGGAAAAAGTCGAGAGGAAATGTTTAAAGCTTTGAGAGTGATTAATGCCCCCCTTTAGCGGAGTAATCATCTTTTAGCAACATTTTAAGTGTTGGTTGCAGCAGCAAAGCTGAATATAAGATAATGTTTCTCAAAGTCGTTGCAGGAAGCTGCCGGGCATCTTAACTCAGGGAGGAACGATCACTGATCCCTTCAGCTCCTCCTCCAGAGTCAATATCTATCCCATTTGTGAAATTGAAAAAGCAAATTAAAAAACAGAAATGAGAAACGTCTCCACTCGAGTCACTCAAAGTTTGACGTTTAGCAGTATTGAAACTAGTGGGCCCACAAGTGTGCCATCCTAATTGAGAAAGGGAGCAATGTTCAATTTCGCAGAGCTCCCCCTTTTCTAATATTCTGCTCTCTGCACGGTAGTAAAGTGAAATATTGCTTTCTGGCAGAAAAGATAAAAAGAGACCTCAGAGAGCCGTGAGTATTTTACCATTTGTTCAAGTAAATTAAAATGAAGTCAGAGGTCTGACGAGGGCTTTGGAACAAGGGAAAGAAATCAGCTGAGCAGAAAGTAAGATGTTCAGGCATAGAGAAGGAGAAATGTCAACCTATCTTAATAAAAGTGGAAAAAAAGACTCACCACCCAAGTGTGGACTTCATCCAAACCTCCCGCAAAGTTAAACATTAAACATTGGGGCTCTGATTTGTGTTTTATTTAAAGTAAGGTATAAACTGGAGTAGGGTTTGGGTCTAGTTCTGGTTAGAGTTCAAGTTTGTGTGTGTCATTTTTGATTTGGTGGGCAGGTTGAAGTCTTACATGCAAATCACTCACGCAAACTCGCAGTATGTATACAAGACATCTCATGATCCACATTAAAAGGCCTCCAAGTATCTGCAGATTCTGCACTCCCACTAAGTTTGCTCTGTTTTTTTATGGTTTGGTCTTCAAATGTAGGTCAATCTTAATGCCACAGCTAATAATGAAAGAACCTGTTCCACCATGCACAAAGGAAAGTCCAAAAATAAATTCTTTTTTTATTTTTTTTAAGAATAACTCGACTTAAACTTATTGATCTCAGTGACACATCCTCAACCTTTAGAAAGAATTGGGATGCAGACTGCGAGCCAGGTATTATAATGGTGTTCAAAGCTAAAGTAGTCCTGCTTTACAAGAAATGCAAGACGATGTTGTGTGATGTATGTGCTGTTTCAAATACTGGTAATACAATGATGATGGACAGTTGATCCAAAAAAGGAAACCAGGTAGAAAATAAATGTGTGATTTTGGTTGGTTGTGTGACTCTCTGAGAAGGGCTCGGGGGTGTAATGCTTCTGACTTTGTATTAAAGTGTACACTAATATGCCATCACAATACAGGTATTTAAACCATTTAAAAAGTGAGTGCCTGACAGTTATGTATAAGTTGAAGCTCATCAGAAGCCACTACATCGCACAGCTGAGTAGAACATTTGGAGCAAGCATTATAAAGTCTGTAGGGTCAGAAATATAATAGTTCTATCTTTTGTTGAAATGACTGCATGGCCATCCATGGTAAAAAAACAAACATCCACTAGGAATGTGTTTGTGCACTGATTTAGACAGCCCGAAAGTTCCACACCTCACTCTTGCAGCACACTCCCTGTCTGTGTTGCTGGTGTCTGTCTGAATGCTGCCTTTCCTGTCAAAACATCCAAACATAAACCGACTACTGCTTTTCAATAGAAGTCAATCTTTGCAGCTGGATCCCAAAATCCTGTACAGTAGAAAGCCTTCCTATGGGTGAAAAGTTACGCTGTCTTTATTCTTTGGTCTTCGTATCTTAATTTGCAAGCCATAAAAATGACAAAATATAATGAAAAAAATCTGTATTAATGAACTGCTCTAATAACCAAAGTCTGTGAGTTTAAATGCAGATGAATTCATTAAAAGGATCAGAGTTGGGTGCGCACGGAGAATAGAGGCGTAAGATGATTTGTGGGAAGTGTGAGTGTGAGTTAGTCCCTCACCGGTGTGCAGTACTCCACCATGGGGTAGTTGAGCTTGTGGCCTTTGGCGGTGCGCCCGGAAAAGAAGCAGCTCTGACATACATCGTAGTTGAAATGCTTCAGGCTGCGATACCTACAGAGAGAAAGAGAGAGAGGCGGTGAGAGAGATGGTAGAGAGGGAAGAGAGAGAGAGGGATGGGAAAATTGCGATAAGTGAGGAAGTAGAGTGTATAGACTATGTCACTTTCATGTCTTTAGGCTGAGTATGTATGTGTGTGTGAGCCCTCCATCATGACTCATCTCCAGGCTACTCTTGGGCCTCCTGGAGAGCTGTCAATTTCCACTGTCACTCTAAGTCTCACACTCCTCCACACCCGCACACACAGATACACACACAATACACACTTTCAAAAACAGTCTCAATATGCTGACAGTGTGACAGACAGTTGGATTTCCACCAAAACACAACAACACAACAACAACAGTCGAGGATGTTGTCCTCGGCGGCAGCAGCTGTAGCCAGAAGGCCATTTAGCAGCTAAATAGAGACAGGAGCCATTCAGACATAATAGCTTTAGTCTTTTATCTTTCTCTCCTCTCCGCTTCCCCCCAAGGTGAGCTGACTGATGAGCTACTAGAGATGGCCATATATCAAAGGATGCAACAGCGCACACAACACCAGCGAGCGAGCTGCACCATTACTCGCTGACATGCAGCGTATTATAGCGAGGAGGAGCTGATAATTCACCTTCAGAGTGAGAAGTGATGAGATGGTCATTAATTAATGAGTTTATCTACAAACAACTTTGGTTAATTATGAAACCTGTAATGTCTGGTCTCCTGAGGTCACATCCTCGTATCTGTTAAAAAAAAAGGTTTATCATACTGAGCAAGGTTTAGAGTTTACAAGTTTGAAAAGATCAACTTAAACAGGTATGGTGGAATTAGATCAAAGGAATGACAAATGAAGCAGAAATCTGGATTATCTGAATGATTCATTTCCATTTAGATATTTGTGCGCTGATAAAAGTTTCTTAGGGTAGGGTAGGGTTGTTTTCCACATAACAGCCCGGGTTGCAAATCAAAGCTCTAAAACAATGGTGCAGAAAAAGGAAACAAGGCGTGACCTATAAGAACGTAGATGCATAAAACACAACTAAAAAAAGAAATGAAGGTCAATATAGCAGTCCCAAAACATAATCGTGCCATAAACACTGTGAAGGTCTTTGTCTGACTGCCATTTTGTAGCAGAAGCTATTAATTGTAAATTATAGCTGGCAGGTCCAACATGAAAGTTAACATGTAAACAAAGCGCACGCTAAGTACCACAATGCTTGACTGCACAGGAAATGGTGCGTGTTAAAAGTGGCTCGCTGGCTTGTTAACAACGCCGCAAATCTGTAGCAGTGGATTTGACATTTATCAAACAAATCTGCTGACATGTTATCCTTTAAAATCCAGCCTGACTTTTTGGATGATCCCATGTACCATGTTAGTGAAAAAAAAAAAAAAAAAAAAAAAGACAGTCTTGCAAGAAAAAAAAAAAAAGGCCTGCTAAGCATATTTCACTCCCTCTTCATCTGTTGCTCCCAGCCTTTGGCTCTCGCAGTCGCTCCCTCTCATCGATCAATGACAGAACTTGGGAGATGTGTCCTTCATCAAATGTCTGACTGTATTTCTCTTTTTGCTGGCAAAGCACTCGATCTGAGGGATCATCGTGCCACTCTGCTACATAGAACTCGAACCACATAAAAACCTTTTCCTGCTTTACCTTAAAAAAATCGTCACAGAGGCACAAAGTTTGATGATAAATTGACTACAGCAGAGCATATCTTTCTTTACATGTTTACCCTATATAATAAAGCTCAGGAACAAGCTGAAACAAAGGTAGCTATTGTTGCTTGTCTGCGAGTGAATGCCCATCCTGCACAGTATCAGAGGGTGGTCTGTTATGAATCGCTTGCCAGCCAATCGGCTCTTTGTGATCTTTGTGAATGTGGCTGTGCACAGATTGTTTTGTGTGTTAGCTTTTTGTGAGTGTGTTTGGTATTTAGCCAGTGGTGTATCAGCTGTTGACATTTAGATAAATGCCTGCCCTCCAGAGCAGAGCTGCCCTTTATACTCAACCAGGAGAGAGAACAACGCAGAACGTGGACACATTCGGTGTTTTGTGTGTTTCGTCTGCAGCATGTTGCAGACTTGTTTCTATATATGTTTTGTTGTGTCTTACCTGAAGCCAACGATAGGACACTCCTTGCAGATGTTACACTTGGCCTGATGTTTGGCCGTCTCTGCTGCGGCGACTCTGTGCAGGACTGGAAGCCAAACCATGGACTGGGGCTCCAGACGCATCCAATCAACAAACTGACGGGGCTCCAACTCCACCTTATTGGTCACCTGGCAGAAAACAAAGAGGATGAGCTAAGAGCCTTTAAATCAAAAAGTTTAGAAATCCTGTGAAGTTAACAGTGTCTACACAGGGCTAATAAACGTCACACATGGAGGAAAAATGTGCACACCATCATTCAGAGAAAAGACTGAGAGGCTAAAGTCTATGCTTATTAACAAACGCCTAATAAAGATGCAGACAAATTTAAGATGACCATACATATTAAAGTGATGGTTCCCTCGGGCACATTATGGCTTTGAAATGTGGAGGAGACAAAATCATTTTTATGAGCTTCTTTTTCATGTTTATTGGTTGAAACACCTAATAATAAACATTGATTGATTTCAACACCCTCGCTGCCCTTATCCTTCTCAGCCCATAGCTCTGCCCTTAGCTAAAAGCCGTATTTCTCCATGCAGCTATGAAAAACACCCACAAACACCTACTCTTAACTTCTTCTCTCAACTTTTGGAGGTGTAATTGTTTATGTAACAAGCACTCGGGCTGTGAAACTTTCACATGGTGGTTGTTAACTAAACAAATCAAAGATGACCTTTCCTTCATTTCTGACACGCTAAAAGGTCAGCAAGCGTGAGGAAGAGCTGGATGCATTTGAAATAAGGAGAAAACAATCAAAAGGTGGAGGGAAAGTTTTGCTGTGCATTTTCCATGTCTCTGTGTGTTTCTGTGATGTGAGGATGTATGTTCAACAGTTTTGGAGTAGCCTATCAAAAAAGGTCATGTACCTCAAACTGGCAACAGCTGTCTTGAAAAGTTCCTATCATAAAATTCACCAGCCGTAAACTTGCAAAGCTGCAAACGCTTCTTACTTCCAAGGTACAAGCTGCAAATGTTCACACAACACTTAACATTTGAGAAGTGTTGTGTCCTGAACAGAATGTTTACAGTCCAAAGGAGGAATCGGAGCGGAAAGACGCTCCGCTTCAAAGATCAATTCTGTTAATGTTTTACTCGCAAAGGCAGTCATTTAGTTTAATGTCCTTTGAATTACAGGTCCAAACTTTAACAGGATAATTAGGAGTCATTTTCACAATTAAGTGTGGGTTGAAGCACAAAAAAAAGACGACTTTAGGGTTACAAGTTGAGAAGTGAGAGCACTGCATATGAACTTTTCACCCTGATAACACCCTCAAATCAACTTTACATCCTCCAACTTCTTGTCTGACCTTCCCCCTGAACAATCAAGAGTCTCTCCTCTGTCATACACCTGCTCATCTTCAGCCTCCACCCCTCCTCTGTGCCATCTAACGGCAGATTTATTGCCCTCGCAGATTAATTACTGCAGAGAGGAGATGGCTGAAAGGATGCCTAGATAGACGGATGGATGGATAAATGAAGGAGAGTGACAGAGGGACAGTGAGAGAGGATGTATTTATGACGGCAGGACACGTTGATCGAGGGTCTATTAAACCAAACGACCAGGGTGACTTCGCTGTCACCAGCACAGTGGACGGACACACAGGTGCCACAGGGCTTTACTTGTGTATTTGTTTAACAGCCTGGTTTGTACCAGCCAACGAAGTGTGATGGAACAATTAATGAGCAACTGGACAACAGCTTTGGGAAATTTGTGTGCATGAGGCAGGATTGTTCGTCTTTACCCTAAGAAGAAAAGGCGAGCGAGATAAGGTTTGAAGCTGTATTACTCTGCTATTTTCAGAGGTGCAGCAGAAGAAATCACTTAAATTTATAGCATCCAAATTTTAATGTTGAGCTCCCATTTATGACTGCTGAAGCATGAGCCAGGGGAGACAGAGTGAAAAAAAGGAAACAGCGATCCACAGGGGGGGACGAAGACATCATTAAATGCCAGGAACGTCCAGAGATAAACTCTGGGAAAGTGGTTAGCCAGCTGCAGTAAAACACTAGAGGACGGCCAGCAGAAGACTGGAGGCCATTTCAGGCTTCACGGTTGGTCAGCAGAGCTTAAATATTGAGGCTATTTTGCAGGATTGGGAGAGGCAGCTCTTAGATGGCTGGGAAATGTAGAGGGGACTGAGGTGCATAATGGCAATTAGCTTTTAGAAGATGCAACAAAACTTAATCTCACACAATACTGATTACCTGCCAGATACTGTTAGCAGTGATGTCACCAATTTAAATTATTCTGAACATTTTAATGCATTTTAGGTTGCCCTGACGCTTGTTCCAGCTTTGTCACAGTACAGTTGACAAGCTCATTGCTTTATCTTTATTTCTGATTTAGCTAAGATAAAATATGTATGAATGTAACAGGTTAAAGGTTATCTTTATTGTCAACACCATAGATGAAATGTGTGGTAAAGCACTGGTTTACAAAAGGACCCAATACAAAAGGACAACATTTACGACATCATTAGAAAGCAACACTATCACATTTAAATAGAATTCCAGACTTTGTACTAACATGCAAATGTGTTGGGGTAGTACAAAGAATGAAGGCAGGGTGCTAATTACTCTTAATCAATAGTACTCAGGATGAATGAGACATGGACTCCTGTAGTGCTACGAACAGATGCCCTGAAGTGGCAGTCCGAGGTCAGAAGCTCAAACTCTTCCTGGAGGGAAAAAGGGCCTGACAGTCCAATATACGGCGTAAGTCCCGCCAAACATCTGAATCACCATTGGCTGTCCCTGACAGCTCCCTGGGTTCTTTCTTTTCACAAGACTTCCAAGTTTCTTCTAATAGGACAACATTGACCATGTGGTTTTTTGGAATTGTAAAAGAGACTGATTATCTCAGAAAGGCATAACTTTGACTCACCACCAGTGTGGAAATTAAAAACAGCTTTTCACATCATCTTTTTGCCCCAAGTAGTACATTGTCATTCCCTTTTATAACAGTGGCAAAGGGCTTAGTGGTACCTTTCTGAACTGAGTGATTATGTTTTCTTTTATTTTGTAAAAAAGACGTATTTAACCAAGCTACTAAATCACCTGACACTGTCCCATGATCATTTTCCCCCTCTCCGACCAGGCTAACCTATTCAGGGCCATGAATCCCACCAAATACTCTGCAGTAATGAATGGGGGGGGGGGGGGGGGGCAACCAGCAGTCAAAATTTATTTATTATTATTTTTATTTAACCTTTATTTAACCAGGTTGGTCCCATTGAGATTAAGAACCTCTTTTTCAAGGGAGACCTGGCCAAGACAGGCAGCAGCAAAAAACACAAAGTTGCAGACAAAATACACAAAGGGAGACAAAGTACAATTTACAAAACATTTTGCATTATAACAGAACCATCTATGAGTCAAATCTGGGAGTCAATAGATCAAGCAGTCGAGCTAAAAACATCGGCATTCTATAGAATCTGCTTCCAGGTCTTTCATTTTAGATTTAAAAACATTTAAGGACACCAGCTCCTTTAGTTTTAAGTCATTCTGCAACAGATTCCAGGCTGAGGGTGCAGAAAACCCAAAAGCCCTTTTCCCAATTTCTGTTCGAGCGTTTGGGACAGAGAGCATAAAAAGGTCCTGAGAGCGCAAAGAATACTGTCCGGTACTTTTCTGCATGATATAAACACATAGATAGTGAGGAAGCAGACCAAGAATTGCCTTATATATAAAGGTGTACCAGTGTAAGAGCCTACGGGTCGCCAGAGAAGGCCATTTAACCCGAGAGTACAAGTCACAATGGTGAGTCAGAGCTTTACAGTTTGTAATGAACCTCAAGGATGCATGGTAAGTTGTGTCAACCATATGGAGACACTGAGCAGAGGCGTGCATGTACAAAAGATCACCATAGTCCAAGACAGGTAAAAAAGTTGCAGCGACAAGACGCTTTTTTACATTAAAAGAAAAACACAACTTGTTTCTAAAAAGAAAACCCAGTTTTAGCCTCAGCTTTTTCACCAGGCACAGCACATGTGGCTTAAAATTAAGGGATTCGTCGATTAAAATACCCAGGTATTTATAGGAGTTTACAAAATAAAAATGATTAATAAAGCAATCCTAATGGATCTGTAGAAGAGTTTTACATTTTTCTGTCTTGGACCAACTTTGTAAACCATATCTATTTTCTGATCGTGTTATTGCTGCAACTTCAATTTAAGTAAATCATCCGCCATTTTTATCCCTTCTATGTAACCAGACAGTGAAAAAATGACCACCAGGGTCTCAGTGTGGCCAAGGTGTTGTATTTAAATGTCTTGTTTTCTCTGAGTAACAGTCCAAAAATGCAAGTATGTGGTTTAGAAAGAAATATTAGGATCTGTGAGGATGGAAGATTTCATTTTTCTCATATTGGTTTAAGTGATTTCAAACTGTAAAAAACTGCAAAAAAAAAATCTAAAAAGATTTGATCCCCATGCCTGTAATCCATTTGGTATTAGGAACATTATAGGATTACTCATCCCCAGGCTTATGTACTTATTCAGTTTATTCTTGTGTGTTGGAGTTCACTGACATGTATCCGTCAGTGCACATCTACGTCCTTGTGTTTGTTTTATGTGTGAACCTACGTGCTGGAAGCAGCTGCGGACGCTTGGTTCGATGTTGGAGCCTCCGAAGGCGGCCACCTCTCCCAGCTGCCTCGGGATCTGGATGGCTTCATGGAGCAGCAGACCCAGCTGCCTCTGGTCACATGTGTCGCCTGCTGAGGCTACCTGGCTGAAGAGGTCTGAGCAGGGAGGAGAGAGTGAGGAAAAACAAGGGGAAAAAGAGAGAGTGAGAGAAGAGTCAAAGCATGTAGGTGATGTTAAAAATAAATATATGAATAGGTATAGAGGGAGAAAGTGTGAAATAGAGCGTTGAGTGGGATGGAGAGTGACAGTGGGAAGGGACAGAAGAAGAATAAATGTGTTTTAATCTTTAATCTGTCAGACTTCAAACTCCTTTACTCTAATCTCTGTCTTTCTTCCTGCCTTCAAATCTTATGTCTCCAGGTTGACCGAGCTGTACTGGATATGTCTGCCCGGTGACTTGCAGCCTCGGCCAGTTATCACACTAGCAGCATTATATTTTATATATATATTTTTAAAGGTATGACACATCTTCAGAGCTCAGGCACACACTGAGCAGAGATAGCTGAGAGGGTAAATCTGGGAAAAAAAAAAAAAAGGAGGAGAGAGAGGGGAGGGCATGACAGGTCTTTCTGCTCAGCTTGCAGATGACTTTGATCTCTGTGTGAGGTTTCACTCGGGTGCTAGCTCTAACATGTGTGTGTGTGTGCGTGTGTGTGTGTACACCAGCAGTGACCCCATTTCAACACACACCTCTTGTGTCATCTGCCTCATCTACACCCACTTCTCAAATTCCTGTCTTTCTCCTAAAAGATTACATTTGACATACACAGCCGTCACAAAAAGAGTGTCAAATGGCAGCATGCCTGGTTAGGTGCGTGTGTTGCAAAGTGTAGCTATAGGCACACCGCTGACAGCCAATGAAATTCTGAAAGAGAAAAGGAGGAAGGGCGCAATCAAGCGTACGTGATACCCTTCTCAGGCTAATAGAAACTGCCAGTGGAACGAATAAGCCCAGGGATGCTGTGGCAAAAGGAAGGGAGGAGGAAGAGGGGTTGGAGGAAAGAGGGGGAAGGAAAAGTGAGTCAGATAGGACAGAGGAAGAAGAAGTGGCACCGCTGGATGGATGAACGATGGTGTGAGCCGTGACAGCAGAGGATGATAGACAGAGGGAGATAAAGTAGCAGAAACAAAGGGCAGAAAAGCCCAAAATGACAGTCTCCTCCCAGAGCAGCAAGCCTATATCCACGCTCGCTAATCCTCAAAAAATACATCAGGAAAGAAAATTAAATAAAGAACAGGGGGGGGGGGGGGGGGGGGGCGTAGGAGGTCTCTCATCCAATTATAAGACCTGTTCTCCTGCCTCTCTCTTTCTCGCTTCGTGTCTTGTCTATTTCTGTGAGTTTGATGAATCCTGGAATACTGCTGGGAATGCAGGATGGGACATACTCGTCTAAGACTGGCCTGCACAGATGATGTGTGTTTAAATGCACGTGTACATCCGCAGATATCCCTTCTTCTCTTGTGCACTTACATTTGTATTTCTCCTCCAGGTGTCCCTTCGAGAGAGAGAGCAAACCGATCTTCATTGACAAGACGCGGATCTTCCCACTGCGGCCACTGCAGCCACAACACATACACAGATACATCAAACATTAGCCCAGACTCAGTTATATTTGTTGTGGGTGTATATCTGTGCACAAACACAAGGGTTATGTGTATTAACTTTAGTTCAGATATGAATTATAAGCCACAGCAGTGACAGAAAATCATTATTTGCTCTGAAAGAGGAGAATCTTCAAGTGTGTGTGTAAGTGTTCTGTCACTGCAGAGGAGTGCTGTTGGATCTGAGATTTTTTTTTTGTCTGTGTATCTACAAACAATCACGACATCAGTTGGCTTATTGGTTTACAGCAAATGAACACACATGTAATTATGCAGTGTATCTATGCTGTATTTGAACAAAGTGCATGTGCATGTGTGATCTCACACAAACAGTGTGAAGCAGCCATTTGTATGTTAACTGAGGGACTTGCTGGTGCAGATGGCACGATGAAAATGCCTCGATATGCAGAGAGAAAGCAAGTGTGTAAATATTGATCATATATTCATAATGCTCAGATGACAGTTAATTAGAGGGAATCAAGATTGCAAAAAATAACGAGATACAACACCTTTGACACTTGAATGCAATCGGATATTTCACACACTGAATTATAATAAGAGATGATTAGATGCTATTTTTTTCTAACTTGATATCATTTTCAATACTTTGAAATTGACCTTTGGCTGATACCGAGTACTCCCATGATGCAAGTGGGGTTTATAAAAAATACATGACATTGTCAGGAAAACACTGTTGAAATATTGTTTGCTTAAATAACATTACACTTTCTGCAAGCCCCACTCTATTGTTGTTTGTTATTGTCATACAGTAATTTACCACAAAGCAATTGTTTTTGACAGAACTTATAGGTTATGGTATCTATATGGAGTCAGATCAGTCTCAATATTCATGAATGCACACAGAAGGATTCACAAATGTATTTCAATGCACACACAAATAGGTATCATTCTATATAAATGTAAAAAAAAATCCACAAATATATGATACATTTGGATCTTGTTACATTTATATACGAACTGTTCTGTCTGCATTTACAAACTGTTTGTCTTGTGTGAACCTCACTGCATTTGTGTGTGGGATTTTTGAGACTCCCCTGCAGTAGTTCGATTCAATTGAATTCAATTCAATGTGAATCGGAAATACGTTTGCGAATCTTGTTTTTTTATTTGTGGATTTTTTTTACATTTATATAGAATGATACCTATTTGTGTGTGCATTGAAATACATTTGTGAATCCTTCTGTGTGCATTCATGAATATTGAGACTGATCTGACTCCATATATCTGATCGGTGGTTTGACAGGTGTACTTGTGAACACCTGATATCACATTTAAGAGAATACTGAGGGGCCAATATCAGTAATGGTATGGGACTGACTCTTGTAAAAATGAAAGCTTTAAAGATCTGATATAAAGTCAGTTAAAGCTCCTGTGAGGAACTTTCCGGTTGTGTTGATTGTTGCGGACAAAGCTGTAACAATTATCTCTTTACTGATCTGTCCTGTACATTTGTGAAAAGTGTTTTTAAACAACAAAACCCAAACCCTCTTTACTTTAACAGTCAGCTATGAACTTATTTATCTGACATCTAGTCTGTGACAGTGGTTTTAAATTCAGACATTGAAAACATGACACAGTACTGGTATATCTTGTTGCTAATGGTCTTGTTTGCTGTACTGGGTTATTCAGAGTCACCAGTATTAATTTATCTCTTTTTCCTAACCAGCTCCTCACAGGAGCTTTAAGGAAATAAGCCAATTCATTATCTTTGTCCTAAATGACAAACATTTTGCATACATACGTGTCGTAAACATTAAGCAGCCAGTTGAGACACATGTCGACGCAGAGCGGCACATTGACCAGGTCTTTGTGCTCCTGCTCCAGGCCGTCATAGATGGACGTCAGGCAGTTGATGACGTCAGGAACGGTCTTCAGCTGATTGTTGTTGTTCATCTTGTGCTGCTCAAAGGTGTTCTGGGCCACGCTGAGGTCTAGCAAGTCCACTGTGCAAAAAGGAGGCAGGAGAGAGAGAGAGAGAGAGAGACAATGATGAGACAGAAACAAAAAGATTTGAGAGAGAGAAGTGAAAGTAAAGAATGGAGGAGAGCAGAGGAAGGTTAACAGGACCAGGCAGAGGGAACAAAGAAAAAATGGTTTAAAAAAAACACATAAGGGATGACAGGAGACAAAAAGAAAGAACACGAGACAGCTAGAAACATTAGTAACCTTTCAGACTTGTTCATTGGGCTTTCAGCAGAGGGGCCAAAAAAAATCTGAACAGAGCAGGAAGCTGAAAATGGCACAGACTATTCATAGCGGCACTTCAAAAGTGTAGACTTGACTGATATTTTGTCCAAAATAGTTCAAAAACAGCTAACTGAGAGTCTGCCGGGAGTGCAGACAGAGAAGAGACGGATCATTGTGCTGAAATATTAATGCGTGAGAGAAATCTGAACACTAAAAGACAAACGAGGAGAAAATGTACAAGCATCAGACACTATGTAACAAAGTGATCAGCCACATTATCAAACACACACAACAACACAGGAAATACAGATTAATATATAAAGACACTTTCAGCAGCACTTTAAACACGATTCAAAGTGCCAAAGCACCCATCCTAACAATTCATGGTTATTTGGTCGTCTCTAATTAAGCAACAACAGATAAATAATCCAGCAGTGGAGTAAGAAAATGCAATCCAATAATAAACTGACTGGCAAAAAATAAAAACTGCAATAATCTCTGCGTCCCACTTTCATACTTTCCAAACGGTTTTGAAGATGGTGTGTGTCCCCGCTTGAGCTTGTCTTTTTTTCAATTTGCTGATGATAAACACGATTTTCCCATAATGCAATGCACCACTGGTTATGTAATTCTGTGCATGCTGTGCAGTTTCTTTGAGCTGGAAAATAAACCTATCTCAAAAGTTGAACTGACAGCGGCTTTCAAAAGGATCACATCTGACTTCATACATATAGAGTTGTTACCTGTTAGCGTACACGCTAATATATTTGAGAGCACCCTCCCTGAGCCACTCTAAATATATTTGTTTTTTTTCTTGTATACCTGCAAACCGTTTTTCCCTTTCTTCAGTTAGCTTAGCTTTTACACACAGACTGGAGACAGAGGGAAACAGCTAGCCTGGTTCTACAAATGGATTAAGTATCCATCAAGCAACACATCTAAATGTCACAAATAAACAAACGTGTCATTTCTTTCTGAGGGCAAAAAAGCAAAACAAGAGGAACCATTGTTTTAAGAATCTTCTTTATGCAAAGGATTTATTAACATATGCATTAGGGACACTGTGTTTTTACACAATGTTTCAGACTTATTAGAGGTAAGCTCATATCCTGATGAGACTCTTAATTAGAGCTTTATTTAAGGTCCACTGAAGAGGTCAAAGAGTTCGCCTCTTCTCTGTTCAAAACAGCTAAGCAGTAAAACAATTACACCATGTTGAATCTGCTACAGGTGCTTTTCAGGGAACTGGTTTCATTTTATTGCTTCATATGCATCCAACAAAAACATGAGGCACAAAAACTCTCTGTATGGATGACACTAACTTTAACTTTGCTCCACCTCACAAAGCCCCTTCCTTTCACAGCTTCTCCTCCCTCAGGTCTCCTCATTTGCCCTTTTGCTCGCTCCTTGTCTTATGTCACCCCCTGATCCCGGGACAGCACTAATTACTGTGGTGCATCCACGTGGAGCAGGCACAGCGGCACGGCTGTTTCTGTCCGAGAGCACCACTTTTACTTTTTCTGTGTTTTTAAGTTTTCTTCATTCCACACGCAGATGAAGCTGAGAGTCTGTGTCACATTAGCGGGATGCTCATTTGTGTGTCCCCAGCCCCCCTGGCACAGACTTAACCCAATTAGTCGTATCGTAGTATCCTTCTCATGAGTGTTTGTGTGTGTGTGTGTGTGTGTGTGTGTGTGTGTCATACTCTCACACACAGTTTACTACACACACACAACACTCATGCAGGCACAGGCAGGTCCCAAAGCATAAATACCACATGAATCCAGGCTAAAAAACTAATAACTGTTGATCCTCCTCCTGTTTCTGTCCCCTTGCATGTGTGCTTATATGTGTGTGTTTGTTGCGCTGTGACTTCTTTAATCTAATGGGTGAAATTAAATTGTAGTGGCCCCCGGTTGAAGTCGCTCAGGCTGACTCATCCATGTGACAAACACACACATGCAATCAGAGAAGCGATATGAGTTAGCAATGTAAAGCGCCCGAATCATCCAAACTCATTAAAAACCAACAGAGACCACACCACTCTTTGATATCCATGATTATTCAGGTACACACACAGCTTTAGGAAGCATTTGTTTCACACATGCACGAGGCACATTTCCAACAACAGCAGGATATAAATGAGTCGTGTGTGCTCGCAGTGTGTGTTGCTATTATAATGTCAACAGCTGGATAATAGTCTGCATTTGTCACAGTTGCTATTACTCTGTGGTGAGCCTTAGTATATGCTGCCATGCTGTGTGAAAGCTCACAAAAAAAGTGGGAGTCTGCGTGCACCTGCAGTGTGCATGAGTGTGTGTGTGTGTGTGTGTGTGTGTGTGTGTGTGTAGATTGGGATGATAGCCCACAGAGACTGCACATAATAGCTACCTTTATCAAAAGCTTCCATTATAAACGAGAAAACAGCAGCTCTCAAGTTCAGAAAAAGTCCCACCTGTGCACACCAAATGAGGCTGTGCTCAACAGGCTTACAACAAGCACCAGCTGTGGCCGGGCATGGAGACAAATCATGCACATACATACACCTATATTAAGCATGTGTTTGCAATTTTGAAGGCCAAAAACTCCTTGGCTCCTGTGCTGTTCTGGCAAAGCTTCAAATCATTACGCTATCCCCCGCGTTGCACCCAGACTTCAAAAGAGGCAAGACCAAGATTGTAGGTATAAACTTATGTATGAGTGTGTGTGTGTGTGTGTGTGTGTGTGTGTGTGTGTGTGTGTGTGTGTGTGTGTGTGTGTGTCTTAACTTACAACACAGTGCTTTCTGTAGTCTGCGGATCTTCATCGCTGTTCGGTACGCCGAGAATCTCACGTTGTTTAAGTCGGCTACAAACAGGGATTGTAACAGACGGATAAAAATAGACAGACAAAAATATAAATCAGAAACAGAAGTGCAACAGAAATGATCCTTCTGGGCGACATAATCCCGACCTGTGTCCCCAATTAAGCTGACTTTTTGGTTAGTTATTGTCTGTGGAGATGACAGAGTGAAGGAGGTGTGGGCTAATGTGGACTGTGTAATCAGGTTAGTGAGTTGTGTCTCAGTGGGGGCTGGTGCTATTTGTTGAGCCAGCAGCCTACAGAAAAAAAAAAAAAAAAAAACGCTCCCAAAGTTTCACAGCTTATTACTTATCCAGCAGCTCATTAAAGACAAGTCATACTGGCCGCCCCACAGAGACACACACATGTATATGGATATAAACAGGCAGTAAAGGAGAGAGTGAAAGATCAGGGTGCAATATTCATCAAGTTAATGTAAAAAGTAAACCAACAAGATAAGAGACAAATGAGTACAAGATTTATTTATTTGTATCCCTCGCTATAAAAACAGGCTGATTTCAGAGCCTCCTTTCATGAAGTGTAAAATATGCAAGCTGAAATTTTGCAGCAAGAGATCATAGTTTTATATGTTTTATAAATCAAAATAAAAACCAAACTTGTGCCAGTTTTGTAGAACAAAGTAGAATGTGTGCGTTTAGGTAAAATGTGGATATATTGAGCTGGAGAGCATTTTAGAAAATGACTCAAACACATAATGGAAGTAGCTTTGGTTCAACAAAGCACCTGAAACTTTAAAAGACAGACAGCAGGTGGATTTGAGTTTGAAATATGTCTCTGTTGTGTTTGTCTCTAACCAAACAAAGACAGCTAAAGAAGTGTGTTTGTTGTGCTCACAATGTAGACAGATTCAAACCTCGACATCGACACCTCTTTGTCAGACTGAACAGACTCTTTTTTTCACACAACAACAGAACCTCTTCTTACGAGAAACATACAAAATCTCTAAATCAGTCCACATTGAATGCAGTGGGCAGTAATTATTAATATGCATTTTAAATGATATTTGTGAATACTTGGAGCACTTCATTTACCTGCACTGTTCTCAGAGTGGAGGTAGAGATGTGAGTATACAGTATATATATTCATAACCTTAAAACAAAGGCAACAAACACACTACTTCTCTATGGATGATATCAGCAGATGTAGCTAAAAAGAGTTTTTTTTTGTGTGTGTTGACTTTGAATAAACTGACCCTAATACAAGGGTTTTTTACTCACAGTTGGCAGGGACTGAGGATACAGTGTGTTATTGTGTGTGGGTTTCTTACCAAGTGACTGGTAGAGTTCTGTCATCTTTGGATGGTCCCAGCAGGTGGTTTGTGTCTGGTGACTGGAAAACACAACACAAAGAGGAAAAATATCAGACTGTGACACACACAAAAAAACACATCAGGTATACGCAAAGAAAACAACCTCTGACATCAGAATACACACACACACACACACACACACACACACACACACACACACACACACACACACACACACACACACACACACACACACACACACACACACACACACACACACACACACACACACACACACACACACACACACACACACACACACACACACACACACACACACACACACACACACACACACACACAGGTACTAGCCAACACTTTAAAGGTTTATCACAAAAGAGGGAAAATAAAGGAAAGAAAAAATATCCTGAAAGCTGAACACAACTAAATCTTTCACACAATATATAGAGGTAGACACAAAAAGCTGGCGAAACACATATACACAATTGCACACAAACTTTCGTCATCATTCGTTGTGTGCACAAAGTATACACGGCTTTCTACACAGAAACAAAATGAATGTGAAAGAGCCTTTAAACACCCACACAAACACAAGCAAACATCTACCATGGGACACAAGTATAAGGGGACCGAACCTCAACTCCCAATGCATTTCTGTTTCAGAAAGAATCCTCACATACACACACATATAAGACACACAAACAAACTAAATCTACTGGAAAACCAACTCAAAGGACCCACGCAAAAAAACTGATCAAACATGGCCGCCTTCAATGGAGATCAGCAAGAATCTGACTAGTCGCGGCTTGAATCAGTGCATCTATTTGATGCATCTGCTGGCCGTGATATGACTCTGTGTGTGTGTGTGTGTGTGTGTGTGTGTTTTCTGAGAAGGCGCATCACTGTCAGAAGCCGTGCTTAGATCCACTCGGAATGTTTGCGGAGATTTCTAGAAGACGGGCTTTTTTGAAATAAGAGTGGTTTTGAATGCAGAGGCTCCCCCGTGGTTTCTGCGACGGCTCTGACAGGCAGCAGGAAGTGAAGCCGAGAGCTGACAGTGAAAACATGGCGATGGCAGGGAGATGTTCATCACTATGCTGCAACCGTACAGACTGGTGACCCCTTTTGCACCTACAGAAGCAAAGCTTATACCTCGACCTGTCTGTGCTAAAGACATGCTCCTTGATTTTGAAAAACTACACGGACATTGCCTGGATTGAAAAAAGGTTTCAATAAATGTAGATCAAGTGATTTGCTCATATTTGCCGTACAACAACACTCAACCTGGAGGAAGGGTTCTTGCTTTCCAGGCTGTAACTCCTCTGTCATTCAACATTTTTGTCATTGAAGTGTGACGGGTTGATGGCATAATGATGGGACACACAATCAACAAACTACAATAACAAATCTGTACTGTATTTTCATACACAACATAAAGCAGGCAGCATTTCCATCAACACCAACGTTAGGAAGCTTGTGTGTTTATATCCACAGCTCATGAAAGCCATAATGAGAATGTCTGAATTGTCAGGTTCAACTGTCCTCGACGTTTTCCCGTCGACACATTCCCTTTGTAATGTCTGAGCAATCTTTTTGTTGTCCTGTGGGAAGGAGAAAAAAAAAACGGCTGACACATTTACTACAAAGCAGCTCCAGTTAAAATAACACAGCCGGAAACATTCACAGGCAAAAAGAGAGGCATCAGGGAATATTAAAGACCAGGGGAGAAAAACACTGATGTTTTGGTGGAGATTTGAAACCTTCTTGAGGTTATATACAGCTGTGTTAAGGTCACTCTCACACCTGTCACATGATTTGTGTTTACAGTGTCTTATTAAAGACGCATATGTATCACTGATGGTGTGATTTGCTTTGTTACATTAACAAACTGCAGCAGAAATTGCTTGGAAGTGGACTGCGATGCACCTTTTCAGACACTACAGGTCTGGCTGTTGTTGTTGTTTAGCAACAAGGTTTGATTGACAGCTTTCAAACCGGCGCAGACAAAATGAACCAAACAAGAAAAGAGAAAATACTGCTCTAAAAATAGTGAAACCCTCTCATTTCTTTCTGTTCTTCAGCCTCTTTGTCATTTAACTATGTATTTATATTAAGACATTCATTATTCATATTATTCATATTCTTAAAGTACCTATAGGAAATGTTGGTTAAACACTTCATTGATTTACATCTCAGAGTAAGCATCAACAAATCAAATCAAGGAAGAAAAATATACAGGAAGAAGGCAAAGGAAAAGGAAATGTATGTTAGCACTGGATTAAGGTGTGTGTGTGGGGGGGGAATTACCTTCTAAGACATGCTTTTATGAGGGGAGGAAAACATTCTGTAACCATCCAACAAAAGTGCTAAACCAACAGATCACCACCACAACATTTAAGCTTATCAAAAATAATTACAACTTCTTTTGCAATTTCTGTGTCACATGGCCATTCCCAGCTGCTACAGAGCCCAACAGATGGTTAGAGTGGTTTTGCTCATTAGGCACTTCTTCTCTGCTGCACTGAAATTAACCAAAACCACAATTTTCTGTCATTCCAACACACAACAAAAATCAGTTGAAGCTCAGAAAAAGTATGACAATTTAGGGGCAACATTTGGAGGTTTCTGTTGGTTGCAGACATTTTTGCCAGAGCCCAACGGATACATCGGCCCGCCGCATGTTATTCTGGCCAATAAATGCTTTTGTTCAACTGTAAAAATAAAAATGTCTTTATTATAAATCTTTGACAAGTGTTTTATAACAGCATTTGAGGGATCAACACAATAAATGAGCGTGTAAATCTATCTATCTATAAAGATTGAAGATAGATCTAAGAAAGATATCGGCTGATGTATCAATATCAGAATTGTTTTTCTCCCTAAAATCAGTATCAGTATCGGACCTAAAAATCCCATATCTGTCAGGCCTTAATTTTTGCACAACATTCCAGTTTGCTGCTGGGAGTTTGCCACTGTTTTCAAACTGAGCCAGAATCCTGAGTGTGCATGACTGAATGACTTTCTGCATATCTGAATTAAGAAAGAGACAGAATGAATCAAATATCAGAGTACGATTTTAGAAGTCTTTTTTTGTGTATGTGACAGCCCCCTGCCAGACTTCTCGAGGAGTGTGTCTGACAGGTGATAAGTGCCTGCATCACCGCCTGACATCTTCTGTCTTTCTGTCTTTCACCTCTTATCCTCTGCCTCTTTGTTGCCCTTAAAAAAGTAAGCCCCTTCCTTCCAGAGTAATACATTTCCTGCTTTAAAACTTCAGTAAAGGCAGCTTTGAATTGTAAAACTTTGTTCAAGTACATTTTCCTGTGTTACAAAGACACCAATAAAAGCAGCATCACGCCCACCCATGTATATAAAGGCTGTCTTTTCTATAAGGGACCAATTCCGCCCAATGTTTCCTGACAAAAAGCGACAGGAAAGCTCTGAATGCAGAGGACACTTCTAATCTTTGCTGAGATGCAGTCTTGCTTAATTTCCTCCCACAAAGCCTCAAGGCTTGTGAGCCCCCCCTAGAAGTGCCAGAGCGGCTGAAATGGGAAGGCATGCGAAGTTGCCAGCATGAGACAGCAGGCACAGAACATCGTGTGAAGCCATTTGAATTCCCCCCCCAATATGTCGCCTGAACTCCTCACTCCGGGGGGTTGGACAAGGCACGGTTTTAATCTGGGACCTTTTGTCTGCTCTGAGAAAGGAAGAAGCCGGTAAGAGGAGATGGGAGCGAGGACAAGGAGGGGTTCAAGGAAATGAATGTGTCACAGGCTGACGCGGGTGTCCCAAGTATGTCACGGCACTGAAAGCGACCTGTGATTAGTCCTGGAGATGGATTTAGAGTTCAGTTTTCAAGCTGCAAATTAAGTGTGTGAGTGTGCACCAGGCAGCATGTACAACTTTGTTTCTGTTAGAGAGGTGACCAGAGGCAGCAGTGTAAAGAAAAATATCTGCATTTCAAAATAAAAGCAACACACTGAAAATAAATGAGGACTGCTTTTTTTCTTTCTACTTCTAAAGGGTTAAAGTGAACGAAATAGAGAACAAAAGCCCGGTCCAAACAAGCTAGAGGCGTCGACAGAACATATGGTATGAGCTCACAATGGGATTGTGTGTGTTTGGAGCCAGCTCATTTGCATGTTTGGTAATGTGTGAAAGCGTTTCCTTGCCAGCATGAGGATGTGGATCTCTACAGTATTTGTGTGTCTTAAAGCAGGTGTGTGCCTTGTTTTGTTTAATTGCTCTTCTGCAGGTGTTTTGTTCGTGCGAGTGGGCAGCTGAAGGTCCGTTGGGTGGGCACATCTGTGATCACAGGCTGATGTTGACTCTCAAGTTATAAGCCTGTCCTCTGAAACGTTTGCTGTCTCTGGCTTTCATCTAAAATCCCCCCCTCTAGTGCCAGACTGCTGGCCCAGCACAGGTGTCCCTCTCCCTTCGACTTATTCTAAATCCGTTTTTCTCTGTCTGAGTTCTGTTTTTTTTCCTCTCTGCCTGGAAACACTTTTATTTTGAACTCAGCACAAATTAACATAGAATTTTTTAAATCATTATAAACTGAATCTAAGCTTAATAAATTTGAACTGGCTGCTTTTATCTTGTATGAAACAATATTTGGAGAGCTTTATAGTACAACATTGTGGCAGCTTTTAAGGTTGTTTTGTGGAAAGGGGTACAAGAGGGACTAATCACAATTTACCCTTTTTTGAGACAGTGACATTTCGACTCCCGGCACAAGGCGATTAAAGGTGTCAGCCCTACAAAATACACCCATTTGACCATCCTAAATCACAGAGTTAGGCAGTAACAGTGTCCCTATAGAAATGAGGGAGAGAAACAAAGAGTAGGAATAGAAAAAGAGAGCTTTAACTGCTACCCAAAGTTGTTGTTTTTTAACCATAAGACAAAAAAAGTGCACTTAGGTTTTGTTAGTCAGAAGTTTGCTGACTCAGGTAACATGATTTCTGGATAATGAGGTCCCTCAAACTTTTGGAGCTGACATCTCCTGAACTGCAAATAAGCTGTCTCGATTTCCACCAACATATACAGAAAAAGTCGAAATACAGAAACCTGGTTTGGCAGAAACTGGAATGGGAGGTTAGACATCAAATTAAAGTTGTGATAGTCACTGTTCTAACAGTGTGGGAGCTGTCCTGGGATTCAGCCAGGTATTATCTATTCCAAAAGAGGTGCTAATGTTGGGCTGAATGAGAAATGTGCAGGTGAAACCGTTTGCATTTTAATACACACACAGGAGCAAATGGACAGAAAGTAGCTACTAATTAGGAGAGAAATAAATGCTGTACGTGCACAGAATAAACATGCTATCTGACCATCTCTATGATGTATGTATATGAGAGGTCATTAGAGGTCAGAGCTTGATGTGAAGAGGTTAAATAGACTTCAAAGTTAGATTCCCTGAGGAGAGAGGTTTTAGATTATGGGCTATTAAAAAGTCAACTTTGATATTTTTCATAAATTGCTAAATCAAAAACATAAGCTCATCACCATCTGAATCATTCAGCTCAAACTGGGGTCTGCCTTCAGAAGAACACAGCAGCTGGACATCCTCATACTCATCCTTGGTTGGTCTGATTGCCTTTAACTCTTATTGCCCATAAATGCTTCATAAGGCTGAGCTGGTGCAGTTATTCGACTTGACAGAAAGATAATTGGCAAACGTTTTCATAATCAATGGATCTTTTTGAACCAACGTCATGGGTGAAATGATGAATACTTCATGATTCCTGCTTCACTAGTGCGGAGGTTATCCACATTTTCAAGTCCTACGATGAATGAAACTGGAAATGTCTCGATTTTTAACAATCAAGAAATCAAAAACTTGTATGAAAACAACCACCTTTTACATGGAGAGAGACTGAGATATAAACTGTTGGGCAATTCTAGAAATTCCCTCAGGATATGAAACCTAGAGGGCCGATATAAGTCACAAACATATAACAACCTATAACCAACCCTATATATCTACAGTAGAATCGACAAACCTCTGGATCAAGAATATGAATGAAGAGGTGGAAAGAAGGGGGGTAAGGGAAGGACTTTAGAGAGAAATATAACCTAGCTTCAGAAAACTCAGTTGTACATTTTTCTTACTTTTCACTGTGCTCTGCTTTCTTTTAAACCGTAGTGAGTAGTTTGCTCTTTACAGGCCTCTAAGGATTAGTCAAATGAAACCGTTTAAGACAGGGAATGTACTCTTCGATTTAAGTGCTCACAACTCACACAGCAGGTTTAGAGGTTACACACAAAACGCACTGGAAACTGCTAATAAAGGAGACAGGATAAATAAAAATGTCTTAGAAGAACAAAATATCCTGACTGCTCCGCCTCGAATGGCTGCCAGGGTGCAGTAATCACTGACACAAACAAACAAACACACACACACACACACACACACACACACAAATGCAAACAATTTCAACAAACCCAAAGATGGCTATCGAAGCAATTTCTCGCCACTTACTTGATGTAATATGGAACCTTATTCTGAGAAACTGCACGTTGCCAGGGGAGCTGCACAGAAGCTGCAGACAAACAGAGAGAGACACAAAGATATAAAAAAAGAAAGGAGATATGGAGTCAAGCAGCCAAAATCAAAACACCATCTTAATAAACATTGCACAGAGTTACTATGCAGCACAGTAATCCGTTTAATGTTTGGAGCTTGTCTTCAAATAATCCTCACATCTAACACACTTCCATAATAAAAAGGTCTGTCACTCTTACTGTGCATTCAATTAAACGAAAGAAAAGTAAATGGTTGTTGCTGGGATGGCAGAAAGAGAGAGAGAGAGAGAGAGAGAGAGAGAGAGAAGGGCATAAGATGAAAAAAAAGGAAAGGTGTTTATTATCGTCTTTTTAGTGGGTGCAAAAAAGTACAATAACTAGAGAAAGGGAATCTTAAAAATAACAAACCAACAGTGTTAAAACCTTCGAAATATGAGGCTTTAGAAGCGCTTCAGTGCTAAACAGTGCAGAAATGTTGCTTGATTTATCACCCTCCCACTTCCCCTCCTCCTTGACACAGCTTTACGCTCAGATAGAGATGAAAAGACAGTAAGAGAAAGAGATTAAGCGAGATGTGGAGATGTACGAGATGGATAGGGCGAGATAAGGACGCCATACTTTATTGATCCCTCTGGGAATATTAAGCGACTAGTGTAATGAGAGCGAATATGAGATGGAATGGATAGTGTCATAGTGCTGGGAAAGATGAAAGGAGAGGCATAAAAGGGGGCCGTATTTGGCCCTGATTTCAGCAGGGCTTGGTTTGGAAAATTCATGTGTTTGGATGACACAGCTTCTTTCTTTTTTTTTTCAAATCAGGTGGAGCAGACGGCCCGCTAATGACCTTCTGATTATAGAAAATGACGATAGATAGAGAGAGCGGCTGTTTTGTCTAATGTTCACACGCGTGCATTGGTCTTTCCTTCCCAGCTTTGTCTCCGTTCCTCTCTCTCTCCTCTAATGACCACTCTAAAGTGGGAGGAAGAGGAGCGAGGGCTGTAATTAAGCCTTGCATTATTCAAAAGTTATGCCTCGTCTGCAAACCGTGTCTGCATGAGTATGTGTAGATGTTCACACATTCACTAAGCGTGCATGTGAGTGCGAAGCGTACGGCTGAAGATTAAGACGATGGGACATGAAAAGATTAAAGGGAAATGAAAACATGTAACTGGAAACTTAGGTCCCTTGAAATGCTCAGATTTCCGACAGGAGGTTAATCGTCTGTGTACTCACTGGAGAGGAAATGTTGGGAGGAGGGGCCGAAGTCTCGGTGGGCTTCCTGAAGCAGCTTCAGTCTGTCCTCCACTGCCACCTGGACCATGAACAAACAGACAGACAGACAGACAGACAGACAGACAGACAGACAGACAGACAGACAGACAGACAGACAGACAGACAGACAGACAGACAGACAGACAGACAGACAGACAGACAGACAGACAGACAGACAGAAGAGGGGACAGTCAGCTGTGGGCATGGAAGTTAAATTCAGTGAAACAGAACTGAACAGTGGCCGGAGGTGGTGTCATGGTTGGAATGAATTCAATTTCAGTGTAATTAAGTTGGAGGTGGATTTGCTGTAAAAACCCCGAGCTCAAAAACATTTCCTCTTCCCGAGGTATGAATATATTCTCTAAAATATCTAGAAGAAAACAGAGCTAATAAGTGTGTACTTTAGGTCATTTATCACAGCAAGTTTTGCACGAAAAATGTAGCTGTAACAGAAACGATAAAGCACCGTTTTAATTCAGTTTGAAATAATCCAAATGATACTAGTGTGAGACTAGTCACTGATTCATATACAGAAAATGATGTATGACTGAACATAGAAACATTCTAAAATCAACTAAACCTCCAACATCTGTTTTATGCTAGTTCAGTAAATGAAATTCCTGGGAAATTAAATGTACTCCATCACATCCAAATGACAACGATGTCATTAAAACAGTCCTGGAACATAATCACGATAACAAAATACATCAAAAATAAAACAGCAACATGCAGACGGCTTGTGTTTTCCTCAACTCAAGTTACGCGCAGGAAGTAGGTCAGTAACAAATAGCTACAAGGACACGTTGTTAAGATCTCTGCACTTAAATGTAAATGAAAGAAAGTGGAGAATTCAGCTGCAACAAGAATCCAAGCTGCGTTTGTTCTTAATGTAATCATGGGATAAAGAAACGCCAGAGTAAGATATAACTGGTTAAATAAGAAAACTAAACTGTATCAGAATCATTTGAATCATGTTGCCTGTCAACATCTCATTCTGGATTTGACCAAAACCATATTTTGAATACATACTATGAAATTGTTCCTCTTGTAATTAACATTTGCTTTCTAATGAAAAACTGTATGAAAATCAGCTTCTTTATGTATCATGCTAGATGCCAGTGACTCTTCTCACAGCTTGGGGTAACAGAGCTGTAAGAAGCAGAGCTGTTATTCACCTCTCAGGCTGTGCAGCTGTGCCCGACTCAGCCACGGAGTCTCTTTTTCTCCATCAAGCCGGCTAACAGGACAGTATTGGCAGCCAGTGATATTGAAACTCTCTTTCCCACACAAACATCAGGTGTTAGAGCAGCCAAGTCACAGCTGTCCACGCAGGGATCCTGGAAACAGGCACGGAAAGGCCAATAGCTCAGGGTTCTTTTTGGCCGCTTATGGCTATTGTGGTCTCTGTCCCATTGTGAGGAAGATGGGAGCTGTCTGCATGAGAAAACCAAATCATCTAACTAAGCTAAGCTAAGCTGTCGCTTTCCTGCAGACCAAAGGAAATAAAAAAAAAAGCAGACAACAAAGAGTCTAAAAACTGCAGCTCCCTGAAACTCTGCCCTCCTCAGACTCAGTGTTTGAGTGATGGCCATTCTCCAGGCAGGAAGACTATTAGTGTCTGTCAGTACAATACATAGAAAATATCACAAGGCTACAAATTAGCCCAGCTACCCCATGTCACTCCATGGCAGTGTCACACAGAAAAAGGAATGACTGTGTTTTTTCTATGACTCCTTTTCTTGCTTTGCTGCAGCCCCCTTTAATCTACAGCAACAATGTAAACCAGACATACAAGTTTACACAGCGCTTTTCACTCATTATAATGTATAGACAATTAGGTTCTAAAATGTTTTTGACTTGCCTTTCACTCATGTATCTTACAGCAGGTTTATCACTACGACCTGCATGAGGATGTTATCAAAATACAAACTCAACAATAAAATACAACAGCTTGACAACTGAGGCCAAAAGTAAAGACTTTAAAACAGCAATAGCTCAGTGCTCAACGTGAACAACATCGCTCCCCCCACTCACTCGTGAGGGAATTTTTCATACTATTACCTCAAACCGACTCCTCACAGTGTGTTCTGCTAGGGAGCTACAGTAGTAGGAAAAAGTCCGCCTCAAGTTAGGTTGAAAAGATTTGGACATTTGTGTTCGCACATAAACCCCTCCTAGATATTGTCCTAAAGTTTTCAATTAGGAAAGGGGTTGATGACAATGTCTTTGAAATCACGGTCTTTCTGTGACCGCCTTGTGTCCTTTGAAATGAGGCCATCAAAGCTGGGGGGGTCTGGCCTGTATTCAGTCCTCCTCCCATTGCTGGGGACCGCAGGCATCAACAGTTAGCATGGTCAAACATCTCAGAAGGCTCAAAGAATCAAGTAGAAAAATACTTTGATTTCAAATTTCTCTGCAAATATCTCTGTCTTGTCTTTCTCTGTAAATGTAAAAAGAGAGAATTTTGGCTAAAAAAATTAAAAGCTGACCTTGCTTTACAAGGAGTTATGTTTGAAAAAACGGATTCTATTCACAAGCTAGCTCATTTGAATTTCACACTGCTTTGCTCTTATGCTCATACAAGTCTTCTATACAAACATCACTTCGCTTCCCTCTGATTTCTTCTACAGAGACTTCCCCACGACTTTCCCTCTAGGCCTGAGACACGCTTCACTCTGAGAAACACTGAGCGAGTCCTCGGCGGATCACACCGCGACGTAAGAGTGTACGCAGAGCCGAGAATGTGACTGTTGTTCTGTGTGAAATAGTGTCCATTGATGTGCGGCGACAAAGTGTTGCAGCAAGAGAAACAAGAGCTGCATTCAAATAAAACAGATACACAGGTAGAGGGACAACTCTCAGTCCCCTGTGTGTTTGGATGACACAAAGTGGAATCAGAAGACAGAAAGATCGAGAGAAACTGAAGGAGACCGCTACAAAAACAGAAAGAAGTGATAAAACACACACAGGGAGGTAGTAGGAGAATGAAGGAACTTGAAGAAACCGGATGAGGATGTACTCGAGACGGTATTTACTTAGACAAAATGCCGTGGGAAGAAAAGTCAAACCTAAGAGAAATCAAAGAAGAGTGTGTGTTCTCTAGCATCTAGCATAAGATCCAGGAGGATCTTAACTACCTGTAGCAGTTTCCATCTCATGTTGAGCTGGTCCAGTTGTCTGGAGGCAGTGGAGGAAAGCTGGATGTCTAAAGGCGTCAGCTCCGCAGAAAGCTCATTGACGTTTCGGACATCCTGACGGAACGGGGCGATCTCCTCTTTGAAAGCCTGGGGGAACAAAAGTTTAGTATTGTAAAAGGGTGGAAAGTTAACATTACATGTGAGGATTCAAAAATTCAAGGACGTTTGATTTAAATGCAGAAAATCTTAGAGCATGACAAGTAACAACATAAGGTAGTCAGCTCAGTTAGAATAAAGGAATAACAGAAAATACATAAACAAAAGAACTATAGACTCTGAGTGGAAATTAATTTAGAAAAATAACTTATCAAAACATCATCTGTGAAATACAGAAATATGTATAACTCAGAGTGCAAGTAGTAATATATATATATCCAAGTCAGATCATCAATACCATGTATGAACATAAAAAAAGGAACACATGTCGGTATTCTGTGTCTCTGCTATCTCAATATAAGTGTCTTAATAACAAACTTATCTGCAATTTCACCTTAATTGGAGTTCATCTGTCTCACCCACTGTGTCAAACTCGTAATCTCTGATTGGAGATAATAAAAAAAGTTTTAAATTGAGTTTTGTTGAGCTATGATTTTAATCTAAAGTGTCCACGGTGGCTGTCAATAAAAAACTTCACGCCTGCATGCTTCGTCAGTGTTCTGGCTGTCATAGTGAAATCTAATCACAGACACTTTTATGAAATTGGAAGCCTACATGACATGGATATGAAGAGATATAATTGGCCAAAGTCTCGATACCACAGGGATCCAAATCAGTGAGATGTGTGGTGTTGTAACAGACAAAAAAAGAACAGTGATCAGTTAGCTTCACACACTCAAACTGTCACTATTTGACTATTTCTGGTGCTGCTTTTTCTCCTCTGTTGTCAACACCTCCTCTGTTACTTCCTCATTATTTGTATACTCTATTATTAGGTAGCACTGTCATTTTGCTGCTTGTTAACTAAACATGTAGCTTGTTTTTCTGGCTACTCTCTAAAATCAGATAATAAGTGTTGTCAAAAAACAAAACAGAATCATCAAACCCAGCACATCAGAAAATAAAGTCGTTTTTTGTCCCAAAAAGAGTGTGAAAGTCTCAGTCTCATTGAACAAACTTATTATGGATGTTCAGTTTTGAGCTAAAGCTTTTACTGAATCAAACTACTGATGGTATTCATAAAGTTACACTTTCAAACTTTCAACTGTCTTGAAAATGTCCTGAATAATGTCTGGCTGACTTCAGAGTCTCTCTGACCCACCATGGTCCTTTCGATATGGTCCTGCAGTGAATCGATGAGCAGATCCCCCACAGGCTGCCAGGTAGCTTTGGCCTCCTCCGCCCGGGTCAGCCGCAGGTCCAGCTGATCCATGGAGCTCTGCAGCTCCTGGAGTCGCTCCAGGGCTCCCTCCACCTGACTCTGCCAGCCGCCCATGTGTCCCTTCAGACGCTCCCATCGCTCCCTCACCTCGCCTGTCTGCTTGCGGATGGCCCGGGCCAACACTCGGGCCTTATCCTCCGGGGTGAGGTCTGGAGGAAGAGTAGGAAAAGTCACATTTAGGAAGTTAGTTAGCTTGTTGACAAAGACACTTTTCATTTCCTTTGTTTCTCTTTAATACATATTAAGTTACCATAAAAAAACAGGGACTTTACAGTGATATTTTCTCCAACCTTTACTTTTATCAACGTGGTATAATGAAACATGAAGCTCCAAATTCATTTTCATTTGTCACATTTATCTCCAGTCAATTTTGATAAAATACACCAGTCCTCATCTGTGGTTCACTGCTGTTTTTCCACAATAATCAGCCCCACATTTTTGACATTGTAAACATCGGTTCCAATCATTTAGGTTGGAATATTGAATACGCCTTTCTAGGGCCCTTTTCATCCTCTTCCTGCAAATTACATCCCATTGTTTGCACATCCTTTGTTTGATTTCAGCCTCGGCAGCAAAACGCAAGATGGTGAGGGAGAAGAGAAGGGCAAATGGTAAGAAAAAAAAGGAAAGAAAGGGTCTAGACTACAGAGAGGGAGGGACAAGTGGCAGTCAAGGCATTGTCAAAGGAACCCTTAAGCGTGGAAAAAAAAAAAAAGGGTGAGAGACAGAGAGGGTCTAGGGAATGAAGAAGGCAGCAGAGGTGAGAGGATGGGATAATTGTGACGGATCAGGGAGGGAAGAAAAGGTTGGGAAGAAGAGAAAACTGCTCCCAGAATACCCATTTCACCTACAGAGAAAGATGAGCTGCTTTCATGAGTTCTAAGGTCTCCTCACAAGGGCTGTGACAGGAGTACACTCTTCACATGCTGCACCTCTGCAATATCATGTCAGGTTTCCCTCCCAAACATGCATACACACAACCAGACATCTGTGAGACGTAGGGCAGGTAGTGATTACGCAATTTAATAAAGGATTCATGGTACAAATAGAAAAAAAAAAAGGTCTGCTCCGTTGCATTTAAAAAAGATTCAGAATGTAAGACAGTGGTTAAGACTTTACTGCAGTGTCACTCTGAAAAATCCCTTCTCCTCTGATTAAACAACGAGCGCAGCCTCCGATCTTAAATCTTTTATCTATTTATACGATGAGGCGACGCTTTGATATCCGTATCAAAGATCACAGACAACAAGCCTATCAGTGAGGGGACTCTGAAGTCCTGCCACGCCCCTACACAGCCCCTCGGGTCGGTTTAATTATTTACACAGTAGGGTTTTAGTTTAAAGGGAAATGTGCTGACTTAACCAAGACTTCCCTGCTGCATCCAAAACAGTCTGAGAGAGAATGCTGAATGAGTAAGTGCATATTTAATTCATGGATTATCTGATAAAATGTATGTAGTACTACCACTGGCTTATGTTATTAAGTTAATGGTGTTTGGAGGGAACTTGACCTCACAAATGGGGCAAATAGGTTGTTGATGCAACACGCCTTCTGTGGATGTCTAAGAGCTTTCTGGTTCCATACTGAATGAGAAATTGTGCTGATCTGGTGCTCCAAGCTGGTCAAAAAGGAGACTAGGAATGCATTCAGGTGACCTCGGGGTGCAAGACACTGAACATTTAATCGAAAACTTCCTCTGGCTTTTAGTATAGCTGTGGGCATTTACTGCATGTCATCACAATTCTTTCTCTTCCCTCATTTCCTGCAAACTTTCCACTGTGTCATATTCAATAAAGACAGAAAATACCCCCCAAAAAAACACTTTTTCCACCTTTTTTCTTTTGCATTTAATAACAGGTGAACACTACAACAACTGTTAATAAAAAAATTATGAATAGTGAGTGTACTGGAAGTTTTAGAATGCTGCTGTACAATAATATTACGCACTGTATGAGTCAGTAAGAGGTGCTATATTACTACAACTTGTCTGTGTAGATTTCATTCAGTCTTCCAGGTCATGGTAAATCAAAGTTTGATCCAAAGGCAACAGGGACTAATAAAGTAGCTGTATTAAGAAACTGAAAATGAACATTTGCTCTTATGGACTGTAGGTAGTAATTTAATGAGTGCCGGCAACATTTCTAATACATAAAATGGGTTTTCCATTTTTCCATTAGGTGGGAGCACAATTTAATGAGCTGCTCTCTAAGGCTGATGATAATGTCCATCTAGTTCTTTTCCACACACTAGAGTGAATGTGAGAAAGGTTTTTATGGAAAGTGCAAATGTACCTGTCTTTGCCTGCAGGTTCTTGCGTGGCTCTCCGGGACCCTCGATGGGCTGGTCAGCAAGAAACGTCCGAGCTTGATCCAAAGTGCTGATGACCAAGTGCTCACGTTCCTTCAGCTCTGAGTGTATTACCTGAAGAAGAAAAAAGGCAGAGAAAACAAGAAACAAGTGGATATGTGAGGATTATGAAAAAAATCAATCCAGACTAAAAGAAATCAGCAGCGGCGTATATGTTTCACTTATACATGTGCCAATATGAAAGGACTTTTTACAGAACACATTATGCAGATTGGGTGATTTAAAAATGGTATCATCTTTCAGCTAGTCAAGCAGGGGATGTTTCTAATACATAGTTTATTATACTACTCTCTGCATTGTCATATGTAGCAGAGCATCATAGCTAAGTGTGACATAGTGAAATAATATGAATTATTCCTAAAGAAGCCTTTTTCAGGAGTATCTTTTTTTGGAGTAAATCAGTGGAAAATCTACACAGAAGAGGCCAAAAAATTAACTACATCGGCTGCTGTAATGGCATCTGTACATTTCTCCCTTACAACGGTATCGGTAATACTCCCTATGATCAATAACTGTCAGGTTCAAACATAAAAACAGTCCGGTTTGTGAAATATCTGGATTAGGGATAAGTCATCTCAGTGAGAAAGAATAAGCATTTGCAAGCAGAGTTCCACTTCAGCACAAGGTTTGAAAAAAAGACATAATTAATGCATTTCCTCTGCAGGTATGTGTATGCGCGACTCTTGTCTCCTGATATCATCCGTGCAAATGAACTCGAAATGAACCCGATGTATCTTGAACGAGGCGTTGCACCCAGATCACTGCTCCCCTCCCACAGAAAAATATCTGATGATTAACCAGTTCTGCTTTAATTAGCTCTGACATTCATTAAATTACCAAAAAAAAAAAAAACAGGCGCTTATGATTAACCCATACGTGCACATGTTGGGATAAAGAACACGACCAGATGTTCACGTTCAGCTTATGGAATAAACAAAGCTCTCCTCGTCTAATTAGGCGATAGCTGCATAACAAAACGCTCTCTCTGCCCAGTCTTCTGCTTGTTAAGAGGGAGAAGACGAGGAAAGAGCAGACGTGTTAGGGAGTGTCAGCGGGGTTGAGAGCGCTGAGAGGAGAGCAGAGGTTGAAGGCAGGGGTGTGAGGGCACTTTCTCGGTGAAATAATCCAAGCGGTCCACGAGTAAAATGAGCTACTGGGTATTATAACCCTGCAAGAATTATCATTAAGAGTCAGCTAGCAATATCTTGCTCATCTACTCGCATAGCAGCTCAAACTGCAGCTCACAAACGACCATACAAACAATATATTGCTGTCCAGACACACTTACAATCCTCAGTATAGAAAAACAGACACTAAAATTGAAAAAGATCCCTTTGACGGACGATTTTCTTAATTTATATCAACAGGTCAGCCTTGTGTCAGCTCAACGCAGGCAATAAAACCAGACAGAAAGCGTGAGCATGGCATGTAACAGTATAATTATTCTTTTTTTTTTTAAAGGGTGACCCCCGGGAGACTTATTTGCCTATCGGAGTGTGTTATTGCTTTGTGAGGAGGGGATGTAGTGTAAGACGCTGAGAGGCAAATTGATCAGATGGGATGCTTTGATAAAGTTTCATGCCAATCAGAGTTCTCATCGGATGAGCTCAGTGGATTATTAGATGGAAAAAGAAAAGAGAAGGGAAAGAGAAGCAGGGAAGGAAGACGCAACCCAACAGTATGTGCACAGCTTGTGAGATGTGCACCTGGCTTTTTTTGCTCTAGCTTTAGAATAAACATGCTCATCGCTGCGGAAAAATGTCTGTAAAAGTGAAAGCCCAATGCAATGACTAGTTCATGGAAAAAGAAGTACTCTCATGCTGGTGCAATCCGGTAGCAGACAAATTTAAACAGCCCCCTCCCGCTAGTGAATGGTTTGCTCCGTTCCAGCATCTTCCTCTCATGGAGGAAACATAACAAGCAGGTAGCTCAGACGGGGAACCTTGAGAAATAGAAACTAAATGAGAGGTGATTGAGGAAGAGGAATAGAGGTGTGAATGTGGAGCAGTGATAAGAAAGGTGGGCGAGGAGTGAAGTTGTGAAACCAATGTCTTCCCCTTTATTCCACCTTCTTTTAGTATTTTCTCTAACAGTGTTGGAAGAAGCTTGACTCAGCTTTAGAGGGGATCAAACTGGGTGGAAAGAGCTTGTTTGTTTAGATTTATTCTTGGCATTTTGCTAAAAGTTAAGCAAGTGAGATACTGCTGCTTCATCTACCATTTCCCCATCTTCCAAAACACCCCCTGTACAGTGTGTGCCCATGATGACAATGACTAATCAGACCTATTTTGTTTTGTACCAGGCTGTAAACATGTTCATTTATGCTGTAAAAACAGCTTTTTTTGCCTGTGGTATGTGTAGGTGTATGTGACTTCCGGTGCACCTGGAGCCAGCCTCCAGCAGACCCTCGACAAACCCCAGGATTTTGCACTTCCGCATTGGCTTCATTTTTCAAGACCAGAGGTGATGAACGCTGTACATTTTTGCTTAAGGCCCCAACAGACTCTAGAACTGCTTTCTAGAAATTTTCACTGCATGAAAAAGGAAAATTTGGTAAGTTTTGGATAATGTTACATTTCATTTTGTTAAGCATTTTGTTTTTGAGATATATACAAGTCAATTTAGGGAAAAACCTGCAAACGTCGAGTTGTTTCATACTGATTGCGGTCAGAGCGGCCCGAAGAACAGACCTCTTCAGTCTCTCTCATCTCTTCAAACCCTCAATTTTTACAGCGCCGAAAAATAGAATGGCACAGAGTACTTCAGGGCCTTGTAGCCAATCATTGCAACGTGGACGGCTTCGCGCCGACCACTTTGTTACAAAATCTTGGAGGTGCACGGCTGGGCGCTCAGACCCTCCGCGGACCCTCCTCGCGCTGGCCGCGATTGCACAATTTCGCTGCGCTGACCGCACTGACCGCGAGAAGCATGAATCAGGTTTAAGCCGTTTTAAACCTCAAGGTGATGAAAAAAACATATAGAAAAGAACATATACACATCAGTCAAAACAAGTATGACTCACGCCTTCTGGTCCTGTCATTTGCTCACTGGATTTTGGTCCAAAATATATGACTGGTATTCTAAGGCCTATAATAAACTCTTTTATCCAGATGCTGGACTTGCAATCTTTGGCTGCTCACAGTTAACTGAAAGTCTTCCCTCACGCCTGCAATGCTCCCTAGCACTGGGCATGATTATCGCTAAGAGACTCATTCTGACAGACTGGCAGTCGTCTTCTCCACCTTCTTTGCAAAAATGGATCTTTGAAATGATGTCAGCCATACGAATGGAAAAACTCAGGTTCCTGAGGACAAATTCGATTAAGAAATTCTTGGCCATCTGGGACCCATTTCTTGCCCACTTGGACAAAGCTGATATGGGCTAAAAACTCACCTTGTCACCACCACGGACCTCTTCTTAGAGACTTAATACACAGCGTATTTGTGTGTACTGAATGACTGGCAGCTATATAAGAATTTTTCGTTTGTCTGAGTTCCTGTCTGTCCTTGTATTATTTGTATTATGCACAAAAGATAAAAACTGCAAATAAAATATTGAAAAAAAAACCCCGAACAAATACAAGTGTGACATATGTGCTGATGACGTTCATGCTATACAACTTAAGGTGAAAAGAATCTTTGGGTAGAATTTGTCACTTGACTGATTCCGAGGTCAGTGTTACAAATGTTGGCCTATTATTTAGATTGTGTATCTAGCTTAATGTAACTGTACTACTTATTGTCACACTACATTTAAAATGTATGTCAGTAGTGTTGCCCCAAACAATCAGTGTTGACTAGCTTCAAAGTGTCACATACGAAATCCAACACAACAAGTCAGTGCCAAGTAATTCCCTCTGTTACAAACAGCCTCTCTGTGTGTCTTCCAGTTCCCTGCAGTTCAGACAGAAGACAGCACCAAAGACCTTTCCCTACACTCAAACGTTTTTTTGTGTGTGTGTGTGTGTGTGTGTGTGAAACTTCAACGAGTTAACGTTATCAGAGTGTCACACCGGGACACGCCTTTTGAGGGAGCATGAGAGGGAAATATCAAACACATGTTCTACTTTCAGGTTAAGAAAAAACTTTCAGGTTTAGAAAAAAATACGTATTTTTCTAGTAAATCCCAGCTGGTCTGTGAGTGATAAGACATGGCGGTGTACGTCAAAGATAAAAAAGGGAAGGTCTTCTTTTTGCTCTTCCTTTTAATACTTTTTTACCACTTACACGTCAGATTTGTACAGGCAAGAAAGGACTCATGCAGATCCCTCTTTACTTTAAACATCTTTCTTGTTGCTATTAGTGACTTTGACCGTGGCTGTGTTTGTGTCCAGGTCTGTGTATGTGTGGCCATAAGCATAGTAAACTCATATCACATGCGCCCTGTGCTGCCTTGGAGATAAGATACCATCACAAACAGCTTTTCCGAGCTCTGCCAAACATCCCCCTTCCCGCTCTCCGAAACCCTGATAGCTCTGCCTTCCCCTTCGATATTACTGCACCCTCATCTTCTTCTGGGACAAAATAAGCCTCCTGAAAAGAGACCATCACATTATTCCAGCTCTCAACATCACAAAAACACCTGACAGACACCCACACAATAGGAGCTCGCTCACACCCAACTGACAAGAAACCTATTTATTCCTATTTATATATTTTCTAGTAATGAGTATTTTTAAGACATTTTTGCAAATGTTTGAGCTTCTGTTATCTGAGCCTAATTATATTTTTGATGCTGTAACTCGGCTCATTAAGGAGCCTCTGAAGGCCTCAGCCTGAAAATGTAATTGCTCGCATCAACCTGCGAGCTCCCGACAGGTGATTGTTGTTCAAAAATCAAACTCTCTGGCATGCTTTGCTAATTTACAGCTGCCAGCCTTTATGAATAAATAAAAAACAGCACACCTCCAGGTGTCAGAAATTAACATGTGGCCGCTATGAAAATAGTTATGTAATCGTGAAGCAAAGCCAAAGCATAATGTGCCCGTACATTTCATCAGTCAGTTACCTCCAGTTATTTAATGTTTTCTTTAAAACATATGTATTTTATGTGTATTCTATAATGTTGTGTTCATGCTGCTGTAACAATATCATGGATTTTAGATTGCTAATAAGACATTAGCCTCTAATGTGTGTGTGTCAAAATAATCATTTTAAACGTCTTTAATTCTAAATGCCCGTTTTAAACATGAAATCATCTGATAACTGACCTCTTGGAATAGAAAACAAAGGTGTTCATTCATATCTTTTTAATGTGTTGGGTTACATGTTGTCCATACCTCCTATCTTTTGTATCATCGACCACGCTTTTACTGATGTTTTCGCCATGTTTGGCAGACTTGTTGGAATACAGCAGCTTATTTTCTCATCCTGCAACCTCATAAGTATTTCAGCGTACATAAAGTCCTCTTTGTGTGCTGCATGATTCATTTTTTTTTTTTTTGTCTAAATGAACACCTAAGGAGAACATCTGATTCCCTAGCTGCTAAGTGTTGCACCGTGTCTGCTGCCTGAAGCTAAGTGTGAGCATGTAGCGTACAGTCAGTTGTGACAGTTATTTTGCTAAAACATCTGCAGCCTGGGAGTGAAGATGACGCAGATGAGAGCTGAGAGGCCAAATAGTTACGCTGCTGGGAATTTCAAAGGTGAGGGCTTTTTTTTTTCTGTGTTTCACCATTATACGTGAAATTCTATATAAACTGTAATCATTTGAGCCACTATTGAAGGCAATGTTAATAAAGAATTAGGATTTAAGTTTTGCAAATTGAGCCCCTTGGCTTTAGAAGGCCATTCACTCTCACCAACAACTTAAAGCCAGTCACAGATTTACTCGTTTGGTCACTCCTCTTAATCTCTGCTTTGTAAACCTCCTCTGCCTCTGCCATGATGCCTGTAACTGAGAATACAGAGCTACTTTTTCATGGAGAGCATATTTGCCCAAATCAAGTAAATTATTGCAAGGACTGGAAGCAGAGCGGGAAAGAAAGACTCAACATTCAATCTCTAACAAACCAGTGTGCATGCTCAATGACATGAAACAGGAAGATGTTAGTTTAAACTTTAAGGTAAAATGAAAGTTTCATTATGTGGCTGTAATACAAAATAAAATGGTTATTGTGTCTCTAATGTTGCCCTGTTTTATACTACTGACGTTATTACCGCTTTAATGGACAATAAAGCAGTAACATTTTGTGAGGTATACACCTGACACAACTAAAACAAAAGAAAACGTTTTTACCCAGCAGGGCTCCAGACGTTCAAGACACGCGTCCCAAAAACTTCAAAGCTGCCAACAAATGCAAACGAAGCAGACAGAAACAATTACAAGTTATCGAAGCGAGGCCATTGTGAGTTAAAAAAAAACAACCTTTCCCTGCCTGAGAGATAAGGTAAAGTCCAGCAGCGGTTTAATCCATTTCGCTCTTCTTTACGACCCGTCCGTTCAGAAGCAAATGGTGCTAATCAATCATGCGGGCACAATGATGAATACGTTTTCTGTAGCGGATTATTAAACCCTCCTCACTTTAGACAAGGTAATTGAGCATATTTAGGCTTCTTTAACTTCTGAGTTAACTAAGATTAGAGTTTAATAGAATCACTCTTTGCCTTTTTATTCCTTATATGTTTTAACTCTGAAACATTTTGAGTAATGATTAAAAAGACACCACTGGACCGGTCTTACATTATGGACATAAAGCAAACTATGTGTTGTTAAAAACGCCCCCACTAGCACCCACTCCATTGTTGCTTCTCCTTGATCTTTAAGCTGTTAATTTAATAGAGCAGATTGATGAGTTTAATCAGCTGGATGCTGACAAAGGCCCTTTATTGGATAATTGAATGTGCGATTAATAAATGCTATTATGGCCATTTATGTGGGGGGAAACACAGACGCAGATCAATACACAGAGGAGGGAGCAAGAAAAGAAAATGAAGGAAAGAGTGCGAACCGGCTTTCATCCAAGTATAAACCTCCTTCCACCTCTTTTCTCTTCATCCAATTCTGCCTCTGTTTTCCACTAACTGTCCATCACTTTCTTCTCTGTCCAGACCTGTTCTCTCTCTCTCTCTTTTGTTTCTTTGGTAACAGTGATATCAGTGGCTCTCTGTTGAGCTAAGTGGCTTAGCCTTCCCCCTTCTATCTCCCAGAAGAAAAGACAGGTTTTAGCACCTAGCCCTCCTAAGCCCTCCCTACCTCGTAGACACCAATTTCCATATATCTCCACACATTTCCTCCCTCATTCTGAAAGAGCAGCTGGCATGTGTATGTAAGCAGGAGCACAGGAGACTTGCACATGTTTGTGTGTCGGTGTAAGCAAGTAATAAAGCGTGACGCGTTCAAAGCCCCGGCTTTTTGTGCTGCTCATCCCTCTCATACTCCTCAGGGCCGACAAGACCTCCAGGCCTATCTATTAAGAACACGGAGGAGAAGGAATTCAAGGGAGAAAAACAAGGTAGTCAGAATGAAAATTGAGTTCCTGGTCCAGCGTTCTCAAAGCTGAAGACTTGGAGATGATCGAGGCAAAGGAAGGAGGACGCAGTGAGAAATAAATCTCTTCTCTAGAGAGAGAAGTGCAAGGCTACGGGAGACCTACGCAAAGACAGCAACCACAGAGAAGAAAACGAGGTATAGAGAAGAGAGACGGTGAAAAGGAAGGTGAAGGTGGAGATGCAGGATGATTGTATTCTCCCACGGCTATTGTGTGCTCCGAGTCCCATTCTTTATCTAATGGAGCTTGTCTGATTGGCCACTTTGAGGCCTGTAAATGTTCTCTGTCAGGAAGAGCATGTCCAAACATCATCTCAAACCTTGCAGGACAAATCTAGATTAACCAGGACACGACTGCTGTGTCGTGACCCAATATACTGAGATAAGCCAGATATTACATCCTTCATTATGTATTTTGCAAAATAAAATAGAGCCGAATACTGATATTTCTTCCTGTAATCCTAATCCTTCATTTGGTTCTCCTGTGCATCAGTTTCCTCCAGACACACTAAAAGGGTCAGATGATCACTAAATTGTACTTTCCTCCCTGGAAACAGTCTATTCACGTAATCTAACTTTTACTGCATTATTCTTTTTCTATTAAGTCTGAAGCCATGTTTCTGGGAAAAACTATTATTTGACCTAATCTGTTCTGCTTTTGAATGATGATTCTTCATTAAATCATTAGGAGACGAGACGTAGGAGGAGGCATTACAGCGGCCGAGAAATTGATTGTCTGGCAATGCAAAGAGCCCCGCTCTGTCTCAACAGAAGATCTGCCTTTCCCAATGTAACGTCTTTGGATTTAGTGGGTGCAAGAATGTGCCAAAAAAAAACCATCTTTAAGTTGTGTTCTTATTCCTTATAATGAGGAGTCATAATAAGGTTTCGAAAACTTTATGAACTTTATTAAAAGTGCCCAAAATTCAATTATCTTCTTTGAATACTTTTGTTCTTCTTCTTCTATTCTAATGTATTTACTATTAGGCGTATATTTAATTTACCTTCATATGATTAAAAAGAGATCCCATTTAAGCTTTCTTAGAAACAGACTGTGTCTCTGTATGCTTGACTGCCGCAAAAATCTTGATACATTTTGTATTCACCAAAATATAATGAGAAAATGCAATTAATGCAAATGCATAAAAAAAAAGGACAAAAAACTCCTTCAAATGGCTGCACATGCCTTTGGAAAAAACAAACAAACACAGATCCAAATTTGCTTCTGCTAAATATAGCTCTGATAAGCATCATATACACCCTAATTTCTTTTTAATGGTTGCATGTGTGTGTGTGTTCGTGTCCCAGACTCTGTTGATCTCAGTGTGTTGTTGTGATCCCGTGCCCAAACATGAAAGCACATGTGTTTACTCTCCAGGGCGTTTTGGGGAACAAAATAATAGCGCAGTGATCAGGGCAGCGGAGACCGGCATTACGATGTCGGGAGCAGCATCAACAGCATTGTCGGCCAACGGACTCAGAGTAAACAGTAGCCAGGGGGGTGAGTCATCTATCTGAAAGCAATTACACACCAATGCACTATCACAATAACCAGTGGTTACAATAAATAATACCGTGTGGAACCAGGATGACAAATAGCTGTGATGACAAAGTCGTGGACGGCACAATAAAGGTATTGATCTCTTGTTTGGATAAATGATACAGAGTGAAATAAAGGTGACGTATAGAAAAAAACATTTAGAATGAATGAGAAAAAAACAGCACTGATGGTGGAGTGGTGATTTGGTCTTTAAGTGTGAGCTGATACACGTGTCGTGCCTAATACTGAGCAACCTCAACAACATTTGTATTGTTTATCATGAAGACAGAATACATCTTGCTGTGGATTATTCCTGACGACTGCAATCTGTTGTTCAGCTAAATCCCAACTGACATGCTGCTGACCAACAATGTCTGCAGAACACTGCTGCAGCTTTACAAACACAGGATCTGTCTGTGGTTTCAGTTCTGACTGTGCAGTGGAACTGAATACAGTAACCAAGGGGGAACCTATATCGGCAACAACTGCTAAATACACACACAGGTGCTGCATAAAGATACACTTTAGAAGTCATTTTAAGATTCATGTTTGGATATATGTATGTATATATATTTCTATTTTTTAATGCTTCTTATTGAGATCCATTGTACAAGGGAGCCAAGACAACAGCACAAAAAAAGGTCCATACAAAAACAGACAACATGCCATATCAAACTAGAATTACACCGAGCAATAAATTAGCAACGTTCAACGGTAAATCATGTGCATTCACTGGTCACATCGGCGAAGAATAAAAGAGAGTTCAGCAAATGTTTTACATTCAAATACTAAACAGAGGCCCTTCAGTCTGCATGCTGCAAACTGACACCATCCTGGTGGCATTGGCAACTGGCAATACATTTAACTGTATAGAAAGAATCATCTTGTTGATGGCTTTGTTTGTTTTTGTAGCTCATAGAGAGGCACATTAAGTGGTTAGAAACTCCTGACAGGAGCTTTAAATAAATAGACTGTATATATACAGCAATACATTTCCCTGAAGAAAACTGGAACTGAATGAAGGCCGAGTTCTTTTTTTTGCTTCTTTATTTGGATCCTGGTTTTGAGTTGCCAGCTAACTGTCACGCTGTCATGGCTGACTGGGACACTTTGGTATGACAGAGCCATTGTTATTGTATGAAGCACCTATACTTTGCGACTATGAGAAGTGAAAAAGGCCGACAGTGGTTGTGTAACTTAAGACACAAAGAAGGTGGTAGGTAATCCGTATTTAAATTCTTCACCATTCAATTTGCTGTAACATAAAAGGGCCAGCTTAGGTATTTTTGTGGATTCTGTAAAATGTGGCATCTTCTTGGATAAAAGACTGATGGAGCTTTGAACATGTAAGATGTAACGAACAAACAACATACACAGAAGAAAAACAAAGTGTTCACACTCTCAGAAGCAGAATACTCCAGATACCACTAGTGAGTTAGAGAGATGGCAGTCACCTGAAGAGTATGTTAAAGAGGTCTATGTAGTATTATACGGAACCATAACATAATAAACCAAATGCTACGTTACCATGTTATTTTACTGTTTGATACTATATGGTATGGTACATTACAGTAGGATAGGACATGATAGGATGCGATGTGGTGCGGTGTGGTATGAAAGGGTACAGTGTAGTTTTGTACAGTACCATATCAAGCCTTGTCCATGTCATGTCATACCATATGGTACAACACCGTACGGTACAACACATCATGATACGATGTCATACGATAAGATTTAGTATAAATGTAAGCTTGATGTGTTCCTGTGTTGAAAACATCTTAATTCATACTATTAAATACAGCGTGAATACTTTAACTCTAGACTGAAGGTCTTGTATAACTATGGCTACGAAATGTTCCAACATATGCAGGAGGAACACACACAACACTCTTCAGTGGAAGAACTTTTGGAAACTTGAAGTCAACATTGAGCGACAGGCTATGATAAATGTTGTGCAGCGTGGCAGGAACATTGCCTGTGGCGACAGTACGCACCGTGCAGTGGTTTTGCTGCTGCAGCAGGGTGGGCACGTCTCCTCCGATGGGCATCTGCTTGGCCAGCTCCTCATCCTTCATGCAGATCCACCTCCACAGCTCCTCCAGGAGGCCCAGCAGACGAGACCAGCGCTCAGCACTCGCTTCCAGGTGGGCTCTGACAAAATTACACAGATCAATCAAACTTTTATTACATTTCATGAATTTCAGCGCTCACTGTGAAAGCATCTGCAGGATTATACTAACAGATCAAACATCAGATTCAAGGGCCAAATCTGTAGAGCATCATTTTAACTTTCACACATTAAGACAAAGTAACTTGCAAGGTTTAAAGAGAAATACTTGAATGTGTTATTGTCTAGGCTCAAACTTAGAAATATACCCAAAACAACACAAATTAAAACTGGACCTGACTCGACAGCATACTTTACAGGGGATAAGTTTTTTTGTTGCACAGCTTGAGCAGGAATCCAGTTTTAAAGGTCACATATTATACTAAATACACTTCACCATTTCACACTAATATTCATCCGTAACCTGTCTACAAACCCCCCCAATTATGAGAAAGGTCCATCCTCTGCTTTTTTTGCCTGCTTCACTTTTTAGTTAAATGACTCAAACAGGCCGTTTTGTGATGTCACAAAGGGAAGTAACCCCTCCCACAGGTGGGTGATACTCCTACAGCTAGGTGGTAGATTTGTCCTCTGAGCTGCATCTCACCGAAAACAATTGAAGTGAAAGAAACCCAAGCCACCCAAGTCCTTCCAGAGAGGGGGCGTGGTCAAACACAGCTCACTTGTAATTAAAGCTATAGACCCAGAAACACAACTGATCTGAGCAGGGCTGAAATAGAGGAGTTTAAAGTCATGATCAAATACAGGATCGGAGTGGACTTTTGGCAAGAAACTTCACAGACATGTTTCTGGGAGCTCTGAGACTTATTTAAACTGACTTTTAAGTCACATATTATTACAATGAGTCATAAAATAATAAGTCAGTCCAGGAGGAACAGGGGTCATGTATGTTGTTAATCTGATGAGTGAAGAACACCTTTGATGTCAGAAAAATGTGTTCTTTTGAAATATTTACGTGCACTTGAGATGACATAATAGTATAGTTGTGCTTTTTAATTTCCTACAGGTTATATTTCGGTCATATTTGTTTCCAAAGCTTGTTAGAAACATCAGTATTGTTTATTTCTTTAATATTAAATCGTGATCTTCTTTGTTTTTTTTGGTCCCGTTAATTAATAATGTCCTGTAAGGCTGATTGGGTTATTTGTTAAAGACACAACAATGAAATCGAATGATAAACAGAAATGAAGCCACACGCAGTCCTTGATGTGTAGGAATTAAAGGTGTAAAGTTAATGAAAACAAATTAGGATGATTTTCACCAATGGTCTTTGTTATACAAAAACCTTCACTGCCAACCACCGCTGGAGGTCACCGCCCTCTCTGGAGTTAACAGTCAGACTGAAAACTGGAAAACAGTTGGCTGCTAATTGTGTGGGTGGTAGCCTGAAAGCAGTGTGTGTTGATAAGCACTTTTCTTTTCACCCTTTCCTCTGAGCATTACGAGTCTGAATGCTGCGTACAAAGACCTCCTATCGCTGCTCGCCACGTTTGCCATAATTACACATGTACAGCAATTAAGGCATAATTGTCTGTATGCAATCAACACACACAGTATCCAGCTACTGACACACACACTGATCTCTCACTGTCTATTTTTTCTCTCGCATATCCATCCTATTATGCCTGCATGGACTGACCTTTACTCACTTCCATCTATTTTTCACTGCTTAATATAGACTACTTTTAGTTGAGAGTCTTTCTAACCACATTTCAATTCATTTCTTTGGTTTCTCTTTGGTCTCTCTCACCTCTTCCCCTGCCCTCTGTGGCTTTGTTGTGTTGCATACATCTATCCATCCCACCTTCCTTCCTCTTTGTCTTTGAAAGTCTCCATCTGGCCCTGTCAACTTCACTTCCACCTTCACTTTCTTCACCCTCTGCCTCCCCAACCGTCGCCAATCTTATTTATCAATGCCAAGGTTGTGGCTGACGCTGCACTGTCTCTGTTCTAAGAAGTTTATGTGCCACTGTCTTGGCTCCCAGGTTCTTTGTTTTTGTAGTTGTATTTCACCCCTGTTCTCCATGGTGGACATGTGAAACAAGGGAGAGGCTGTATCTGTGTGGCTGATGGGTATCACAACAGACCACGTGAATTTTCCACAACATGTGGAATGTCACATGAATTTAAAACATGAGACTCATGCTCCATCAAGAATATGACCATTTTTTCTTTTCATTAGCTTTTATTAGCAGAACACAGCATATTGGTGAGTGTATACCAGCCTTGAACTAAAGCCTTACTCTTCATTTATGATTGAGGCATTTTTGCAGAGAATCTGACCTTTTTAGAAATAACTTTGAGTGTTTGCAAACTTAAGTCCTTATGCTCTCGAATTTGTGTTTCTATTTCTTGTTAAATATTTGAGAACTAAACTGACGTCAGCAGCATGCGATTCACTGAGGCAGAGAGCAACTTGAACCTCTGCCATGATCCAGACCTTCTGCCAACTTGTTTTTTTTCCGTCCAGAGTTGAGAGCAACAAAAGAGCAGAAAACTGCATTCAGAGCTGAATGAGCATAAAGGCTGGAAAAAGGACAAAAACATTTTTATTTGTGAGCACGGGATCCAGTTTTACTAACCGGATATTGGCTGACTTTGCCTTAAGGTCGCTCCATCGATGGTTCATGTCATCCAGTCTGTGCTGGAGGAACACAGCTTCATCTGAGCTGCCCAGAGCCTTAACCATCTTTGACTTGTTCCCGTCCACACTCTTGTAAATGTCATTGTGGGCATCAATCTCAGCCTGGATGTCCTACAAATACACAGAAACAAGAAAACAATTGTCAGAAATGGCCCTTTCTACAGGGAAACTTAAGTTGATGACCAAAACGTACAGTCAAGGGCAACAGTTAGGCACGCTCATGAGAAAATCACCCAAATATTGGACGTCACAGTCTTGTAGGCTGTCACGGCTGATTATTCATGAATCAAAAATAACATCAAATTTGATCACTGGGACTTGTCTTGAGGGAGTTCACAGCGTGCTGCACACAACATTTCCAGAGGGCAGAGAGTTTTTGTATTTTTATAGAATGTCCTCAAGCTACTCTTTGTGATTGTTTGACTAAAAAGATTTAAACTTTACCCTTTTGCTGACTCCTGATGCCCACCCCACCCAGCAGGAAGCCCCTAAGCCATGTCTGCCTCCAAACTAATCCTGCATACGGTTTTATATCGGCTACACACTCACACACACACACAAAAACATTGCTAATTTTATGCTAGACTACAGTATGATGCACACAAATATTGCAGTGCTATTTCAAAAGGCAACCACATTAAAAACTGTGACGAAGCATGCCTTTTTTGTGCATATGTGTGAGAGTTCTTAACAAGGCCGCTTTATTACACAACTGCATCTCAAAGAGTTTTTTGGTTAGTGTGTGTGTGTGTGTGTGTGTGTGTGTGTGTGTGTGTGTGTGTGTGTGCGTGCGTGCGTGCATGTGTCTGTGTGTGTGTCTCTGTGTGTGAGGAAGGGTATAACCACAAGAGGGGCTGATGCAAGCTGTGGATCCTGTCAAATGTTTTATTTTTAGATGTGTAAAACTGCTCCAATTTCTCCTCTCTCAGCCTCTACTGGGACTCCCCCTCCACTAGACCCATTTGAACTGCAGATAAAGAGAAGACTCACAACACCATATGGATGAGTGTAACACCGCCTGCAGCACAGAGGCAGATTTGCAAATGGGACAAAATGAGAGCAGATAAGGGAAGAGTGTTTAGACCTATGGCCTACAACAGAATCGCAATAACAACTTTTTTTTATAGTCACTGTGGGGTGAAAAGACCTGTCTTTCGTGCCTCAAGTTGTTTAATTGTGTATTTTCTCACTCACAGGTCAGAAATTATGCATTCAAGCAAGTTTCATTTCATAATTACAATGAAACTGCCTTATCTAGGAAAAGGCAATTACTGCTGCTGCAATGTTTTAGTGAGGGGCCTTCATCAGTGAAATAAATTAACAATGTGAGGTCAATAAGAGTTAATAAAAAGAGTGTTTTCAGCCTTCACGAATCTGAAAATGAAGCACAAGTACCCTTAAAATGTTGAAACACTAGATACAGTTAAACCAACGTGGTAGGAAAAAGTGACCAGACAATTCACACACATCTTAAAAAGTTATGTGATGGATAGAGAGTACATTCAATAATACACAAATTCTCACATGCAAAGCATCTAGAGAGTAAAGATGTGGAACAACACATGTGAGACACACAGGGAGTGTGTGTTAAGTCGCAAGACAACAGTTTGTACAGTTCTGTAAGTGGAACATTTGTCAATCGACTAGATACTGTGGAAACCTTATCTGTTACAGAATAAACTTAAAGTGGAGCTACACAATCACTCACTCACACACACACACACACACACACACACACACACACACACTCACACCTAAACAAACGATCAATTATCACAGACAGTGCTGCAATTTACAGAGTGCCAATAGACATTTCACGAAAGGATGAAGCAAATCCCTCTGCTGTGATCTGCAAGGATAATCACCCCCAGGCTTTTTGACACAAATCAAATGCCTCCTAAAGGTCACTGAAGAGAAAGTGAAAGAGGGAGAGAGAGAGAGAGAGGAGAGAGAGACACAGACAGAGACAGACAAAGAGTGAAAGACAGCGAGTCATTCTGTCCCTGAGCCAGCTGGCCATGTTTCAAGTCATTACCCAAGTGCTTCCCTTTTCTTTTTTACTTTAACACTTTTACTTCCACTGGAGATAACACACACACACACACACACACACACACACACACACTCATATATACACACTTCACAGAAGGCACTCTGTATGTGAGGCATAAAGAGGCATGTATCGTGAAATACAAAGATTCTTTTATATTTCATTTCACCTTATGAAAGACAACTTTGAGGTGGCAGTTTATGTATATCAATGTATATCCTGAGGAGCTTAAGAGTGGTGACTGATCACTTTCTTTTTCTTGCTCTAAAACACACACAGCAAAAGACAAACTCTACTAAAAGATTTGTGTGTGCTAGGTCACTATAACAGCTAAAAACGTCTCTTTTTGCAATAAATCTTTGAAATCGTGAAAGAAAAGCACAAAATATGCATTGCTATAAAGACAGCTAATGACTCAAACCAACCACTACTTCTCTGACCTGCTACCACACACACACACACACACACACCTACACTTCGAGAGTGTGTGTGGGTAGTGAGGCAGCACATAGGTTAATGGGTTCTGGATCTCATGCACACTGTAATGAGGGATGGAGATTTGTAGGCTGTGCCCCAGTTGGAGTGCAGATACGATGTGACAGTCCTCCATGGAAACCAAAGTTAGAAACTACTATTCCGAGCTTAATAAAGGATAACAGCATGCACAGAGTTAAGTTGCGGCTGATGAGAAATGCACAAATAAAACTCTGTCTATGATGTGAAGTTTGTGATTTTTTTACCCTAACAAAGAACATTGACCCTCGCTGGGCTGTACCATGTTTGTCTTTAGCCCATAATACCACAATTACTATGAGGCTTTGCTCTGACAAGTTGGGTCTAATTCAAGGCTCAGGCTCTCATTTTATACACATTCTGTCTCTGCATGGTGGCGCTCACTAATAACTAGCAAAACAAGCCAGAGCAGATTATTCCGATGTAATGAGTCCAATAATGATTACTCAGACCTCATAAAAGGGACCAAATTAGGTCCACAACTACAAACATGAGAGATTGAGAATGAATGGTTGGAATGATTGTGTTCGTATTCATGTCGATACAAAGGCTGCATTCAATAACCACTTTAAAACCTAGAACAAACTCTCCTTAAAATTCAGTAGTTATGTACCTTTTCAAACTTTCCGAGCAGATCATGCAAGCTGAAGTTCAAGCCAATCATATTGGGGCTCGGGCACAGGCTCCTCCCACTTCCCAAAATGCCTACATCTCCTCTAATGCTAGACAGGTGGGGGATAAGCAGGGAGTCCACACAGGTAGGTAAGTCCTCCAGTGGTTACGGTGGAAAAAGAGACCTTTGAGGTCAGGGCTCAGATGATTTCTAAAAACAGAATCTGTTTTTAGGCAAGAGATGACAATATTGGTGTCGGAAGCCTTTGGGTTTCTGTTTGTAATCCAAGAAGTATGTTCTACCAACGTTTCAGTCAACATTGGCTTAATTTAGGAGAATAGTCCGTGTGAAGGGCAAAGGATAGGAATCCACTGGCTTTAATGCAATACCAGATCCCATCCGCTAAAATTGGACTACGGCGGAGCTTTTTATTTTTCTCTTTGAATGGACAACTGCAAAAGTGAGCAGCTGACACTCCAGGCATTGATGATGTCTCTCAACTACTACTTGATCATTGCTTGAAGTTGCAAGTTGAAACGTAAACAAAAGCAATCGCGCTGGAGATTAGGTCCTTGGCTGAAAGTCCCATATGGCCTTTCCGAACAACCACTGGCAACATCAAAATCCATGAAAAGTTGTCTGGCACCCCTAGATGTTAAATCGATTCTGAGATCCATGGGCTCAAGTCAATCGTAAATCCAATAAAGTATGAGCAATCTTGAACACAACTACATAGAAACCTGGCTTTAGCAAAGACTCCAAACTCAGATCCAAGTCGCGGTCCCAAAACCAGCAATTTGCCCACTTCAAACACCCCTTGGCAGCACTTGGGCATGCATGCTGGTGTGTGTGCTCTCCAGATCCTGACACATGTTGGTAGCATCCTCTTGGAAAAAGCAGCCGAGGCAAGCAGGGGGGAAGGCTACAGCTACCTTGCATTCATGGTTTCAGAGCTAGGATTAAAGAGACGATTGCTGCAACTGGAGGTTTGAAAAAGTAGCGACTAAAGGCTGGCAGTAGAGTTCCTCTGGCCAGGAATGGAGTATTGAATCTTGGAGAGCAACTTGAGAAATCTTGGGTGGAGGTCTGTCAAGTATAGATAGAGGTTAATGTCTTGGGGGGGAGGGCAGGCTGAGGACAGGTCTGGCTTTCTCCTTCAACTTCCTCCACTTCCCCTCTGAGCATGAAAGAAGCTGTTTACACGATGTCCGGTAGTGCGACCCAGGGCAGGGCCAGGGGGTTTGTTCTCAATTACCCTGATAAAAAGCACTCTATCCCTGCCAGTTTCCCAACCCAGCACACTTCAAGAGGAGTGACGGCGGCACAAAGAGGCATATGGTTTGCCCTCTGATTCCCCTGGGTAAAAGGTAGCCAGCTCAAAGAGACACAGTCACCTCAAAGTCTGCCTCACTCTCTAGCCCCCGGTCTGGTCCTGCTCTATCACACCCTTCTAATCACAGCCATGACCAAGCCACTTAGTCAAAGAATGCCTTCTTCTTTTTCTGGAGCCACGTGTTCGCAAGGAGCTGCCTCAGGACTCCTGATTCCTGGGCAAGGAGTCGGACCCACCGGCCTCTTATTGCCAAAGATTTGTCGATGATCTCTTTGCATTTTCACAAGGTTGGTCTGTTCCGATGCAACTTCTTAAAAAGTTACTCCATGTCTTTATGTTCCCCTGGGACTCTCTCAAATACCCAGGTTGCTGTCTACATCCCTCTCTCTTCTTCCTCTGGTTCTCTCTGGCCACTAGCCCCCCATTCTTTCACACAGCTGTTTATTATTTTGATCAGTATCCTCCCTTTCCTCCTCCTCTCGCTACCTCTTGCTCTCTCCCTCTCTCTCTCTCTCTCTCTCTCTCTCTCTCTCTCTCTCTCTCTCTCTCTCTCCCTCTATCTATCTATCTACCCGCTAAACTAACTCAACACTACACACCCACTTCCTGAGGCCCTGGGCAGAGAGCATGGTAGAGAAAGGACGGTTGCAGAGAAAAGTCAGGATTTCCTCTGGAATTCAGTAGTGAAATAAGGATCTGTGTTTGAATGTCGGAATGTGGGCACAGTTCAAGTGCAAGATGACAGATTCAGAGAAATAAGAAAAGGAAATGGATGTCATGGAAAGTTAAAAGAAGCTCTCTGAGGAACAGTACTCCTTTCAATGAAATGTATACCTGTCTTTTTTTTTTTGGTGTAAAAAATAAATGGCAGTTTGTGAGAAAACACAAACAGAAAAAAGCAATAGAAGACTGGGAATGTGAGGTGGCTAGGTGTTGGAAAGGGCTGGAATAAATACTGTACAGAGAAGTATTTATGTATTTAATCAATGAACAATGCCTTTCTATTTTTTAAAAACATAATTCTTTAAACTATTATAACTAGCACAAAACTATAAAATATTGAAATGTCGTCTAGTGAAGGGTTGTTTTTTACAAACCCAGATGCACTGTACATGTCATATGTAGAAGTTTGTTATTGTATTGGTACCATTTGGCCATTAATGCATTACTGTAGGGATCTGTTGTATTTTGTTTTGTTGTTCTTGAAATGGTTTGCTCCCCTCATACATGTAAGAATATTTTGAAATGTCATCTTAATATTGGTTGTGTGTATTTTTTTTTTATGTAGTGCTCTTACAAGAAAAATAAAATGTTAATTACCAACGATCTGAATAAAATCAGTCTGCTGAGAACTCAAGCGCTTCAATTCGCAGCTCAGGTAGGGCATGTGGTCCATAGGGTTATGTTAAATAGGTGCAAGGTATGAAATCACGATGCATTCCATGTATGAAGAGCTTATGTGTGACTGTTTGTGCGCTGGTATTTAGAACAGCAGGGGAAACATGTGGCGTGCATCAAAGACAGGCAGACAGATGGCTGTCAAGTGAGAAAAAAAGAAAAAAATACAATGCAACGCTGCATATTCATAAGAGCGAGGCTTTGAAGTGCGCTTAGCAGATTAAAAATATTTACACACTTGAGGCCCTTAAACAGCATTTTTGATGTATGCCGACTAATATAAAGTATTTGAGAGTTTTTCTAGTGAGAGATGTGAAGCTAACTGGTGGGAATTAGCACATTTGACAAGCATAAGTAATTCAACAATGCGGGGACGCTGAGATGACGCTACTTTTTTTTGTAAAATATGTTGACAAATTTGGGACTCCAAGTGTTTTAATATTTGTGCAAATAGTATCATGACTGTTACTTACAAAAAAACGTGTTAAACATGCAAACACAGATGAGGCTTTAGGCAGGCCATGTGGGGGATAAAGTTGGGCTGCGTTGCTAACATAAGTGCATTAGAACCATTACAGAGGTAACAATGTGATGTGTCCAATCTCACAGGTGAAAACGGAAAGTAAAGAAAAAAGAGTCACTGCTGACGAAAACTGAGAAGTGATCCTCATAATTACTCATAATACCTTGAGTCAGAGAAGAGAACAGATCAAGTTTAAAGGAGAGTAAGAAAATGAAATTAGATCTACCTATACTTTCCAGTGAGGATGAAGGTGAGAAAAGAAAGGACAAGATTGAGGCCTTTAATATTAAGCTGAAAGATTTATAAATCAGGATAACACAGAGTAAAGAAATCAATGAAGGGGAACATTATGTAAAAGTCAACAGAGTCAAAAACCCTTCAGTGCTCTCCATCACGGTTAAGTTGCTCTAGTTTTCTTGCTGCATATCTATATGTTGCATCATTAATGTTATGAATGACTAAAGCTCACTGGCCTTCAGACTGATTTAAGAGATTTTTTAAATAACTTAAAAACATCTTGAATAATTTTAAATATCTTAAAAACATAAATGTGTAATGTGAAGGGGCATTCTCACAGTGACGAGGCTGGTTACTTAACAGTTCACTCTCATGCGAGTTATGCACAGCTTTATTGTACCATCATGAAAAGCCTTAATTCATAGATTCCATTCATAAACTTACCTACAAAAGCAGATCTTTTTAATCTTTCTTTCTTTTTTAATCTTTTTATTATAGTGATATTTCCAGTCATTTCCACTCTTGCCCATAGCACACAACAATAAGCATTTAATTCTCCCACAAACAGAACTTAATTTACACAATGGAGAACCACTCTGACAAAAAAGAACAAGAGACGAGCAGGAGTACGTAATCTTAAATATATTGGAGATAATCCTCAAACAAATGCAGCTATCTGTCTTACTAAAGAAATCATAGAGGAGAAGACTGCCAAAAGGGAATATGTGAAAAAGGCAAAGAGCAACATCTGAAAGAGAGGAGGCAGAAGCAGAAGAGTTTTTTTCTCTCTTGGATGATGTCAAGAGGGAGCAGAGGCCATGCAGTTTAAATAAAGTTGGGGCAGCGATATCCCAGGATCACAAACACAGCAAATGAAAAGCAGAGTGAGCAAACATGACCGCATAAACACTGATACACAAATACACCCAGATCGAAAGCAGACCTATCCAACATCTCTTTAGCCAATCCCCTGTCTGAACACTTAAGATTCATCCAATCCCATCTAATCCAGAATGTGTGCCTCTACAATGTGCAGTGTGAGACAAAAATCCATATAGCTGCAGAATTCCACTCAAATTGGCTACATCCAATGGAGACACCTCCTGTGCCTGAGGTTATCACTGGCACTCTTCCTGTTAGGAGGGCAGCACCCTTTTAAAGGAGATAAGGGACTAGGGTTTGTGGGGCTGTACTGTACATACGTATATGTGTGTGTAAGAAGTTGTTATAGTCCTTCATTGTACAACACAGCCGTCAAACTGTGGAACAAATTGAAGTGGGTGAGCAGAGATGAAAGAGCTCTTTCTGGTGCTCTGCATTCAAATGTATACACACTTCTATCCAATTAATTGTGCTGTGCAGGGAGCTCTTTACACTTGAAGTTCATTAAGTGGAGCTTTACTCCAACACTTAATATTGTAAGCATTTATTTTCTCTGAGAATCACAGAGAGAGGATTAGCTTAAGCTACAACTTGCTCAGAAAGAAGAGTAATACAGAGGAATATGCTGCTTGGTAGCATGTTGATGAAATCTGCTAGTATGCACTATATATAATATACGAGCTGACAGACAGTCTTACAGCTCAGTTCATACTGTCTGGATGAAATATTATCATCTGACACAGTGTGTCCACATGACTCTAGCAGAGGCATTGCTAATCTGGTTTCTGTATAAATCTCAGCTTCTGTGTCCGCACAACTCCAGATCAAAATCAAAATAACTCCATAATATATAATAAAACAAAAGAGGAGCGGCTGGAGTGAAGTGAGAAAATGAACCGCAAAGTTAAAGTAATAAAACATGTCCCTGAATCTGTGAACTGTTAATGTGCACATTAGAAAGCCACTGTTTAACACTCAATTGACAGCTGACCTCTGCTGATGTGACAGAGCTGCCATTAGAGAAGAAAACCAGAGTCAGAGGTCACGCACGTCACACATTACTTATTCCAGGGATCTAATAACGGACCACCAGTCACATCCTTGTCATCATAAGCGAGAGAAAAAGGACGTCCTGGGATTCATATGCACGCTCCTCCACAGGGAGATTGAAATTGATTGTGAGCGCTGGGTGCCTGTTGCCCGATAATCAGCTATTGATTCTGGTGGGTCTTTTGTGTTTTTGTGTGTCGACAAGACAACAGGGAGCTGATGTGGAGATGGAGATAAAAAGTGAGGAGGTTTCAGATGCTAATCCTTGCTGGGAGAAAATGACTTTCAAACATTTCTGTGAATTTTTACCATATCAGTTTCTCGAGTTCAATGAATATAAAGTGAACTTGCCACTAGGGGTGGGAATCACATGGTAACTCGCGATACGATACGATTAAAACACTAAATGTGACGCAGTTTCACCTCTGATCACACTTCATTTCTAAACTTCTTTTCTCTTCTCTAACATTAACCCTCCATCGTCCCCTTTCTTCGTCTTTCACCCCTCATCAGCTTCTTGAAAAGTTTTAAATCAGGCTGATATTGACAAGATAAAATTACCAGAAACACAGGGTTCCAAAATATTTCCTGAGAATGCTTTTTGCGCACGTAGGCAAGTTCAAGTAGCAGACCCCACCGCTTACAATAATAAACCACAATAAGGAGTGGTTGATTATAGGATGTATAAACGCACTGCCTTTCTGCCATAAAGAACATGAAAAAGCCTCCAGGATTATATCTCTACACTGAAACTAAAACTCCAAATCAGGAAACAACTTTCTTGATAATGGATTGTTTAGCAAAAGAAAGGAATTCCAGGTAAACAATTTTTCTGAACATTCAACTTGCTGAATCGACAGAAAAGTGAAACCAGAGGCTCCTCTGAGTTCTTATCACCCTGCTCATCGCTAGATTTCAAAGACTACTGCCCCTCCTTCTTTCCTTTTATCGCTGCTTTCCTCCACTGGGGCATCTCTTCCACTTTCTCTCCACTCCCCACAACTATTTGAAGCTCTCTTCCTCCTGGGAAATGAAGATCTTGACCGTGGTGGGTGGTCTGTCAGCACGTACCCTCAGTCGATCACAGTAGGGAGGGGGAAAAAAAAGAAATCCCTGTGATGTGATCACTTCTGAAGCTGCTGTCGCCTTCACCACTGCCCGAGATAGGAGAACAATTAACACGTGAGTCGCCACCTGCTGTGTTTGGAGGGAGAATTGTAGCCTCAAAAGGTTAGGTGACTGCACCAATTAGTGAGGTGCTCTGACAAGTTGGTGTGTCCTGCTGTAGGAGACCAGTCATAAAAGACAGTCATGTAGATTCGTGGAGCTGGTGTCAAAATAAAGGGGCATCTCATGTCACAACTAAGACCTTCATTAAAGGGGGAGGGGATTTTCTTTAAGAGGAATGATAGAAAGCATACAATGCTAACAATCTGTCGTCCAATACATACAATAACAGATATCTGGTCTTGAGTATCGGTCGAAACGAATTATCCCTTTGATGCTACCGCTAATACACAGTTCCATAATATTGGAATGGAAAAACGACTACTGACATGTTGTAAGCTTAACCTAACATTTACATTGCACTCTCTGCTGTCTCCACACAGGCAAAGATTCATCTTGACAAGAGCATTAGCCACATAGTAGAAGAAGTAGAAATCAGGGTTTATAAATAATAATAAAGGCGTTTTTTCCCCTCAATATATTTCACGAAGTAGCTTAAATATCACATAAAATATTAAATATAAACAAACTGTTAAGATCTTTCAGTTTGTGATTTTGTAATCTTCAATAGGCTGTGTCTGGATAAGGTTTACCCAATCCAGTTTTTCTTAAAAAAAGCAAACAGAGAAAACACCTGATTACCTTATCATGGAAAGCACAAAAAGAAGACTACCAAATCTGGATCTTATCAAGATGAAACTTTTTGAGCAGCCAGGCCCTGTTGATTATTTGGGGCTAATTGGTTATGGTATCACTGATTTTTATTCTAGCTGATAGCCGATACAGCATCAGCTCATTATGATAATCTTACACAGACAACCAGAGAGAACATTTCTGGTTTCTCTATACAGTACTATAAAAAAAGCAGCCAGTCATCATCTGTAGGCTGATCTGGAGAAAAAGACAAGATGAGAGAAGCTGAGGGATGGAAGGGAAATAATAAATATTAAGTACAAGCTTGAGTGAATTAAGTAGAATAAGTAGAAAGAACAGATGTTATGATAGAAATGCCCTCAAGATGTGCAGCAAGTGAAGCGTTTAGTTACAAAAGCATGACGGGATTACTTTGGCTTGTTTTTCAATCAGTAGAATTGTTTGTTTTGGGGATAGGGGCAAACGGATGAATAACAGGTAGCATGGGAAAGGGTGTGTTCAAATCCTCCTCCACTGTGTACTTTCCAAAGAAGTCACATGTCCACCCACATCAACACAACAACCTACACTTCCTCTTTAACATACACCCCCTATATCAACTGAAAAAAATGGACTCTCTGCTGATCCGTTTTCCTCATAAATATTAATTGCACCCTGCATTTCACCCTTTACTTCAAACATCATCTCTGCCTTCAAGCTGCAACTGTAGGAAAACAAAAACACCATTCAGCAGTAGAAAAAGATAACCTCAAACTCTGTGGACACTGAACTTGTAAAATCTGACCCGCTCTTGAGGTTTTAGTTTTTTTTTACAAGAGCTTTTTATTGGAGTTGGAGACCTGCAGCTCCTATCTGGTGTGATATTTACTTTCCCTTTGTCTCTGACAATTTATCGAGAGTTCACGTCGTTCAATAGAGGAGAAGAGTCCGCCTGTCACTTGGCCCTGTTAGGGTTTCAGCTTTTCAGCGTGCAGAGATGAAATAATCTGACAGCTCCTCTTGCTCCGTCAAATAACTGCCCCATCGATCTTACAGATAGCAGAGCTGGGATTTTGAGATGACGTCTGGATGAAAATTAGAGCTTGGTTCCAGTTAAAAAAAATCCATACATTACACGGCTCTTGTTGATTGAACATTGTTTGGATCAATGACCATATGTTCCATTCGGCTCTCTGTTAGTCACACTCCAATGGAAGATTACTATTTCACTGTAATCAACCGCTGAAGCAGCATTCAGAGAACAAGCGGAACTGATGTGAAGATAGATGCTGCATATTTCACACAGTGTAGGTGTGTGTGTATGACCGCCTACATGCTGTAAACACTTCCTGTCCATCCCCTTAGGGACGCACTGCTGGGTGGGACTCACAACAAAGCTGCAGCCGAGTGGAAAAATAAGACCCCACTCCCTAAACTATTACAGCCATATAAAATACCACAACATATCATTTATTTATATTTTTGTACATCCTAATGAGTTGTTATTTAGTGCCACGTTTTTTTTTAAAGAATGACGTAATCTCTGAGATACTTTGATCTGCTTCTCTCTTCCATTCTGAATCATGGGATGTCACTTCTTAAAAGGCTCAAAGAGCATGATTACCTGATCCTGGATAGCAAAGAAGTAGATCATTCTTTTCCAGATTTAACCCTTTAACACCTTGGCCTTTGTGTTTGGGACATGGTATATTAACATGCAGTGAATATCTTTCCACTAGAGTTACCACCATGTCTGAAAGTGTTAAACGGAACCTTTTTGAGGGGGACCCCTTTAGTCTAATGGTTTAAGTCCCTGACTATGAACTGATATATCTACAGACTGAATCAGACTGGGGTCACAAGCCTTATGAATTTAATAGGAGAAGAACAAAGGATATGGAGGAAGGATTGGACAAGAAAACAAGACACTTTTGAACATGAAGGGACTTTAATTGTGAAACAGCTCAGATCAACTGCACGGAGAGAACAAACAAATCCCAGTTTGGAGTCAGTATGCTCACTAAAGCGTGGCACAGAGGATGTGTAAGATAGAAGAATACTTTTATACATGCTGTTGTTTGTTTTTTCCCACTGGCCTTTTAGTGAATTATTACCCTTTGAACATCCAAACAGGCTGGATATTTTGCATAACCACTCGGGCGAGGTTGTAAAGGTTTTTGTAGCTCAGCAAAGCACACCAAACCTTCCCCTTTTTGCTTTTTTTCTCAGATTATTTCCTCGTTTTTTTAAAAGTCAAACCCGGGGGGAGATGCAAACAAACATAAAGAGTTCTTCACAAAACAATGTTAGACGCTCGCCGGGCTGCCAAACAAAAAGCAGAGCCGGTGGTGTTTATTGAATACACAATAAGACAGTGTTTGGAAAGCCTCTGTGAGGGGGATACCAGATAGTGAGGAGGATGTGATGACACTGACGTAGTGGGCGTGTAAGTGTATGATAAGTATTTTTTATTGCCACATACAGTATATGCTCCCTACACACCCCTGTGTCTCCATCCAACCCCTCACATACATTTTTCATCCCGTCTATTAGTCATAATAAAACTCCTTTTTCTCCCCCTCCTCCCCCTCTTCTTTCGCTTTAGCGCCTCTATTTCATCCTACTCTGCTTTTTTTCCTTCTCTTTTCCTCTCCTCTCCTCCCAGTTAGTTTATTGCTCAGAAAAGGTGAGTGAGCTATCTACCCTCCACAGGTCACCCTCCCATCGGAGCTCCCCCCAGCCTCCCATCACAACAACCACCAGCCAACGCTCGGCTTATTACTTCCTGAAGTGTTTACTGTAGGAAAGCTGTCCTAAATTGCTTCTCCCATCACTCACACATGGCTCCAATGGGCGTTTCTTCTCTCCAGTCGCCCCCCCCTCCCCCTCCACCCCCTCATATATCTCTCTCTACTTGTGTAACTGTCTTCACAATTCATTGAGTGCTGCTGCTACTTCAGACCACAAGTTAAACCTTAAGCTATTCTTGAGTGAAATTACTCATTTTATGCGGTTTGGAATGGATTCGACTCAGTGTCGTCCCAGCAGGAGACACATTTTTTACCCCAATCGTAACTGCTCCAACTCTCATGTACATGCCTGGAGTTTCATATTCAGTCTCCAGCTGTGAATCCATTACAAGTTTTGATGAATGTCATCAGCGTACAGCTCCACTCAGCTCCCTGAAGATGGTTTGCACAATGCAACAACTTAGCATTAGATGTGGACTCCCAGTGCTCAATTTTTCCTCTAACGGATGAATACCAGGACGCCTTTTTTTACTCTACTGGCTTTGAGGAGAAAATGAGAGATTTAAAAAGGAGGTAGTATGTCCTGTGGCCCCTAAGGTTTCTATCTCAAAGCGTCTGCTCTCCAGAGATGCATGTCTGCTTTTTATCAGTGACAAAAGCAATGTTCTCCAGTCTTCGCCATAAAAATTCTACCCCTAAATTGCCTTTCTTTCCCCTTCCTTTCTCAGTAACAAAGATCTTGGTTGTTCCCTGTTGACTCTCACACAATCAGAACATGAGGGAATAACGCCGGCTTAGGTAATATTCTGTGTTTTCGTGAGCCTCATCAGGTTTCTCTCCAGGGATCGGATCCAGCTCTAAAATTATAGACCCTGAAGTCACGACAGCAAACTCCACCAAACATGCTTGTACTACAACTCCCTCCAGAAGAGGAATAAGAACCACTTAAAGGGCTTTTTTTCTTTCACTTTTCAGCACGCACATCTGCAGTGGAGGTTGAGAGGAGTCAACCACAGACACCATCTGCCTCAGGGCTCGGCTGTCAGGAACAATAATCTTGTGTTTTCCTGAGCTCTCAACATTGATAACTACCAGAAAGATAAATATTTTTCAGACAATATGCTCAAAATTAAAATAAATGTCTCCACATATGCACTGTATGTTGTCTTGGTTGACCTGTCCTATGCTCCAATTACATCACATAAGAATAAACTGGGATATTCAGCTTCCTTCTGTCTGAGTTTCAGTGTGAGGTAAATTTTAGATTTCATGCAGAGGTATCCGTCTCCAGTTGAACGCTTTATCTCTTCACACAACTCTAACTATTCAATTCCAGCAATTATTCATCACATTAATTGGCTACACTCTTGACTCCATGCACAACTTGTTCCTGTTCCTAATGAGAAGTTTTCTGTCAGACGTTAACTGAGGCGCAAACTGAGCTCAGAGGATTCATCAGGCTGGAATAAAACCTGGCACAAAGTTTGGTGTCCTGTGTGATCCACTCCTAAAACATTTAACCACCTACATGCTTTTTAAAAGTTAGAGATGAAGGTTGTAACACGGCACTGAGATTATCTATTTTGGTCTCCCCAAAAAATACGGCTGAGAGAGGGTTTCATTGTCCTGAAAATCGGGTTTTGAGCGAGTTAACACAGTTGGACAAAAAAAAGTTCATACAGCAAGCTGCTTTAACAGCCTCATTTCAATGTGAACGCAAACAATTTCTAAACTGTACGTTGAAATTAAAGTAAATCATCTCAAAAGCTAGACAGCTGTGACTTGGTGTGGTCCGTTTATTTTATGTTGTTTCCTCTGGGACTATAATTCAAAAGTCATTTATCTCTGCTGCTCTTTTAACTGCAGTTATACAATATATAGGAGTTGTGTGCACTGCCATCATTCCTTACAACACAGTTTATCATGTGCTACGGTGATGGGACTGTGGGTGTTATCAGCTCTCATAATAAAACTCAATCATCGTTTTTTTCTTGCGGGGAGACGGGGTCAGTCCAGGACAGACCAGGGTGCAGATAACGCACATAGCAGATGTCAGATCAATATGGGAGCATGAATATATTCATTCAGAATGAACGGCCTGTGATGCAACATGCATCTAGTCAGGAACAATATCATCTGTCATCTGTTATACGCTTGTCTTCACAGCCATTTGTCATTGTTGAAAACCTGAGGAAATGACATTTTTAGGGTTTCCAAAATCCTTTTCTCCGTGTTGGAGAAACCTAGGTTGAGGGTTGAGAATGTTTTTCAAAGGTGAAGGTTGAAAAATACTTCTTTATGAATAGATACCTTTAAAAATGGGATCACTTAGGGACACCTGGATCCCCAATAATCATCACTTTTTTTAAGATAAAGAGAAGATGCACAAAGTTGAGACGTATAATTTACTTAATTGACTCTAATATTTTTCGTGATTTTTGAAACAGCACGTACCAAATTAGAGGCCAATAGCCTTTCGCTGAAAGTTCCGTTTTGACCCAGAGTACAGCATCATATTTTAGAAGAACTGGCAGGGTGAAAATGAGATCTCTAGAGGCTATACGTTGTTTGACAGGGCCAATTATAGAGCTTTTGCCTCTGGTGTGTATAAGCACCCAGAGATTGATGATGTTGCAAAAACTCTGTACCAAAGTTACATACATTTAACTATTTACACCACCCTTTGATCAATCCATCAAACAAGTTCTGTCCTAAAAAGCTTTCTTTGCATCATCGTGTTGAAGGATAACCTGACAAACAGAAGACTAAAATGGATTAAAATATGCAGCCTTTTTTTTTCCCATTATGGACTAGCATGACCTCACCGAGGAAATCAGGGCAAATGCAGTCCGCTTTCAATCAAAAGTATGAGGGGAGGACATGGTGACACAGCTTTGAACTTGGACTCACAAGTACACCAGAGGGTTATTCAAATGAGTCTACAAAGGAAGAGGAATAAGGAAGGTAGGGAGAGGGAGAGCCAGAGATAGAGTGAGAAAGAGTAAATCAAAGGGACAAGCGTGTGGCTTGAAAACGACTGACATGTCTGTTTTTCGATTTGATTCGCACAAAGGGGAATCTGTTTGTGCCCGTAGGAAAACATACACGTAACCTTAAATTTGATCTGCCGCAGCCTTACCTCTTCTTCAGATTTCCTGACTAATCAAATAAAAGCCACAATCTCTGGAGTGAGACGATTTAGACTCTTCAGAGCAAAGAAAACTCAATTAGTCTTATTAGCAGGACAGACATAAACAATGAGGGTGCAAAACAAGATGGAGAGAGGTGTGCTGAAAGAAAAACAACGTGTTTCTGCGAAACGGGAGCTTTCTGGAGAGCGTGGTGGCAACACAGCAGGATACGCGCGCTACCTACAAGAAGTTAATGAATAAACAACAGCTGGAGGAGCAGGAGCACGAAGAGTGGGAGGAAAATGAGAGAGATGAGGACAAAAAAGTAAAGGAGCGCTGCTTGTGCTCATCTGGGCCTCTGCGCTGTCTGCCACGGCTCAGTACCTCTGATGAAGATGAAGATGAGAGGAGGGAGGTGGGGTGAGAACAGAGGGAAACACACACACACACACACACACACACAGAGACACACACTCACACAGACTGGGCCAGCTCCATGGAGGCTCAGACACACAAACATCCTCAAACAGCACTGAAGGAAACACAAATGTTATGTAAGTTTGACTTCAAAGACACAGATGGATGCAAATGTACATGTTTAAAATCTTTTTGCATGCCTTGAGGCAAGCTCCGGTGTGAGTCATGCCGGGTCATCAGATGAGCCGACGACAGAGTGAGAGCGGCGATGTTACACAGTATTTCAATTGATATGAAAATAATAACCGAGTAATAACTGTCACAAATGTACAAAGTCTCAAACCACAGACCTGATTGTGATTCTAATGCACACATTAGTTTTAGCAAGAAAAGATGTAGCCTCTAATGTCTTTGATTTTCTTTTTCCTGTAATATATACTTTAAATGGAGCTCAGGACCACACTTCAGACCATTAGTCACCACTTTGGGCCAATGTTCATTCTTGGTCAATTTCCCAGAAGCAGCGAACACAAAAAATGTACAAGCAGGAGCTTTAAGATTGTTATTGCCTCTGAACTAAATATCGATTTTGTGTTACTGCTGGCCTGCAGAACGTCTTGACAGTGTTGAAAAGAAGCATATTCAAATGTCATGACTGAAATCAGAAAAACACACTGGAGTACACAAGTGGCACTAAGAGAAAAAGGACTTTCACTTCAACTGCAAACAAGTTCCACATTAAGACAGCCACGTGTATTCGTGAACAAGTCGGAACAAACCGTGCAGCTCTGTCAGTGACGACTCCACTCACTGTCAACGATTCCTCCTGACTCTCATACTCGTCACTCATCAAGTTCAGTATTCTGAAAGGTCTTCTTCTAATGAAGCATCCTAAAAGCTACATTTCAGGGGCTTATTTTAGGTAAACATTTGAAAACAGTCAAAGTAAGACTCTTAATTTTTACACACAAAGAAAAGGCAAAGACAGTCGCTTGAGGTAGGGAAGTAATATAAAAAGCTCCTCAAGCCATCTTTATGACATTCACACTGAAATATGTGAGTCTCTGCATTGTGAGCAGTCCTGATCCAACAGCCAACACCCTGTCAACAAAATATTTCAGCTTTAAAATGTTTGGGAAGTGCTTTGAATGTTTTCTGCTCCCTGTTGAGGTAAAAAATGGAGTGGATAAAATGTGGCAAAATGTTGACCGTGCACTCAAAAGCATGTAGAATAAAAAAATTCCAACAGGACATCTGTCTTGTGCTACAAAAATGGAAAAAGTAAAGTCTGTTTTAGGTTTATTTTGTGTAAACAACAATTCATACAAAGGAATGATACGAGTTTGTTCAGGAGTTTTCTTACTTCACCCTAGTGGTCAAAATTCCTTCATGCAGCTTTAAAGACCAAACAGCAGAAGCTGGATTTTCTAATCTACCATTAAAAGAGTGTTTCAGATATGTCATCATTTAAAAACGGTTCCCGATGCTGCAAAGTGAGATAAGGATAAAGACAAATGGATAAAAAGAGATGAACATGGAAAAAAGGGGGGGGCTGGTATCACTGTTCCCTCAGATGTACATTTTATGATGAGTATTCACGATCGCACACACATGGATGCAACACACATTAAATTTTACTGTCGCCTTTCTAATCTGTAAAAGGAGCCTTTGATCTGCCTCGATGAGGAATCGCATATTCAAAAGCAGCGAGTGCGAGAGATGAAAGGCTCGTCCAATTATGGTGAACTAAAGCGACCGTAAAATATGCAGTTGTTTCATAAACACTTGTACACATCAGTTTTGGAACGCCGCGAAAAAAAAAAGGCCATACGCCAACACATTTACGGCAACGCAGAAGTTAGAAAACATTATGAATACATCAATTAATCCTGTTATTCAGTCGAATAGAAGGAAAACTGAGTACAGAGTACAAGATTTTACAACTGGAAAGAAGATGGAAAGACGTTGCAAGAATCAAAATAAGCAACTTTGTTAATAAACTAGGAGACATGATAATCAATTAAAGCATCTTTCTGGAGTTAAAAAATAGGTTTCAATTCAAATATGGACTGACTTGCACAACAAAGACGTTCAATACAGTATGTTTTTGTGTTCTGGCTTCAGATGAAATACAATCACTCCATATTTTACCTCTCATTGCAACTTTACACCTCCACTTACTCTCTCCTTTCTTAGTTACCCTCAACCATATCCACCATGTCACCATACTACACAATGATGGTGGCTGGTATAAAAACACAGCAACTAAACTTTCAAAATAAAATACACTATAGTTACTTTGACCAAAGCAGTTTTTGGAGTGTTGTATAAAGTTAACTCTACAGTTGGCATGGCATAAACCTAAAGCGCATATAAACTCTTCATTTAAATGGCTTCTGTGGATTACTTGTAAGCCTGTCATCTATTTCAGGATGTGTTCAAAGGCTCGTCTCATCATTGAGGCTCCTGTTACTACACCTGTAACACAGAGAAACTTTAAATAGAGCTAAAATCCGACAAGCAAGTGACAACTAAAACAGCCCGGTTTCCAAATTACATTAAGCAATTCCTTCAAAAAATAGGACAGATCACAAAAGAAACACTAGAACAATATAAGAAAACACTTTTATGTCTTGTTTTCGATATAAATGGCATATCAATTGCACGGTCATGCAGCAGGAGTCTTCAGCTGCACTATCAGGACTGTGAGCTTCAACAAGGCATTGCTTTGAACTGAATACAACAGTAATGCCAGCATGCTGATGCTAAAGAGGCATGGTATTCTGGAGATATCTCACTAAAAGATAAATATACAATCCTGCTAGTGGTGCAAGAGAAATGTCAAGGAAAAGCTAAAGTGATAAATATAGAGCCAGGCAGTTGGGGACCATGCATGGCAGTACAATTTACAATTCACTAACAGGAAAAGTTACGTGGTCTTTATAGTTTATCCTTTTGGGAGGATGGATGGACCCTTCCACTCCCCTTTCAAGATGACAGAAGCAACAGAGTCCCATGCTAACATGACAGTTTTTGCCTTCATATCAAGCTTACATAAATGGAGAATTGGATGTGTAGTTGAAAATTAAAAAACAAAAGAGCAGGAAAAAATATACTGGCAAAGCAAGAAAGAGTATGAAGAAGCCTTATCACGTGCACAAAAATCAACCGGTCGTGCAGCAGTCACATGATATAAACGTCATCACCCCCGCCCACTAGAGGTGGGGGATAAAATCGATTTATGTAAAAATTGAGATTCTTATCTTCTAAGATTTTAAATCGATTCATAACTACCAAAAATCACTCCCTGCTAAGTGCTAAGGCTAGCTCTTTTACTTAGTAGTATGACAAATAGAGCAGCAAGAAATTCAGCCAGTCTCACAGATGACTGGAGTAGATCCTGAAGTATGTACTATTTCAAAAACAGACTTTGAATCCATGGATCAATGAATCCAGAATCGTTTTGAATCGAAAATCTATTCTGAATCGAATCGTGACCTCAAGAATCGAAATCGAATCGTGAGACACCCAAAGATTCTACCGCCCACTCAGTTGCAGTGAACTTTACTCAATATTTCCTGCTGCATTTACACATTTTTTCTAGGGAGCTGGCTTGAAAAAAGTTTAGTGTACAGACAAATATTGCCATCTCCAGAGACAGGATGCTGAAATGGCTTAAAACATACAATAAAATCTAAATGCTGGACCAGTGACTGATGGTTACACTCAGTGACTGATGGTTACACTCAGTGACTGATGGTTACACTCAATGCATAAGCTCATCTTCAGATGAAATAACCTTACGCCATATCATCATCTTTCTTGTCATACAGTACATCATCTAGCAGCGACGATAAGCTCTTAAATGTAGAACATACTAAGAAATGGATTACAGATCCTTCTAAGTGACAGTAATATCCACCAGGGTTAAGTGCAAGATGACCGTTAAGATCCATTTCCATGCCTTTGATTTGCATCTACTTAGTGCCCCCGAGTATGGGTGTCAGGAGCTGCTTGACTTTTAATACGTAATCAACCCACTTCTGACACGCTGTACCTTTAACAGATAAGGAAAGGAGACGAGAAAGATGTTAGAGACAACAGAAACCACTAGTAACTAGTTCAAACACATACAGGTAAAAGCAGTGAGGGTGCAGCAGCTTCATCATGATACCTTTGAAGTTAATTTTACTACACAAACTTTGGTGGAAGGCTGAGAGAATGAGAAAAGCAGAAATGCTGAGTAATATGAGGTGATTAGTAATCTGTGGGAGGTCTGTGCGGATATCTTCCCATTAACTGCTTCTGCTGAGTGAATAAAAATGTTGGAATCCACTTCACAACAAACAGAACAGTGAGATATCATGCAATTTAAAGCAACTCGTACTGTTTCTGCAATTCGTAAAGCTTATTCATATTGTCCAGCAGCAGTCATAATATGAGACGCTGATGGTGGGTGTGCCTTACTGTATATGATTTTCACACACTTGTCATTTACTGGAGTTAAAACAGGAACTCCTTTCGCTTCTACTGTAAATTAGCACATGCAGTTTTCTGACTGGCAGTGCATTAAAGATAAAATAATATAGAAAAAATGTCTTAACTGCTGAGGCGTCCAGCCCTCATGATATCAGTCTCTGTAATGAACATCATACGAGCTGAGATCCTTTCCTACAGCTTCAAAATAATGAAATATTGGCATGATTTGCCTGAACAATCCAGGACATCCTGGTAATAGATGTTTACAATCACAACATTGTCCAAATACACATTTTCTGAACATGTATTTGACTGTGTGACAGAAAATAACTAAAAAAGTGATCATTGATGTTGTGGTCAGCAAGAAGGTAACAGTTATCATTTTATAACCAAATCTAAGATTCCAACTCTTCCTATTTTAGTAAACAACCCCCCCCCCCCCACCTCACCACACACACTCAAACACCATTGCTGTTATCAGACCCACTTTGAGCCTGACAGCGGGGTGTGATTTGCGCGTCCTGCCTCTCCGTTAGTCCACTTAACCCTGACTGGGAGAGTTGTGATGCAGTAATTGGCTTGACTTAATGCTCAATCTCTAAATCACGTTGCAAGCAAACACACACACGCGCGCGCGCACACACACACACACACAGTCTTCCCATATATCCTCTGACATTTATCTCCACCCTTGACCACTTCTCCCTGATACAGCACTCTTCAGACACATTAGGATGCTCCAACGTTTCAAAATTGACACAACGCTAACAGTAGCCCATGCTGAGCATCAGCTACTATTAGCGTTGTGTCTCACACAAACAACAAACATAATAGCAGATTTCACACACTGCAAATGTACTGAATGGGATGGTCCGGATAAATGGTCAGCATTAAAGTGCTTGTCTTCTACTTTCATTCATTCCAATCCAAAAAAAAGAAGAGGCTCTAAAAGCTTCAGGGTTAGTGCAGTCAGGCTCATCTTCCCCCACATTCGGTCTTTGTTACCAGCAAGAAGGATTATAGATTTGATTAGAAGTGATTCTGCACCCTTGTAAGCATTGCTCTTTAAATACCAAAATAAATAAAAAAACTAGTAATGATGTTTGATGCATTGACTGTGTGAGCACAATAAATGGACATTTTTCCACCATGTAGTTTTACATGATGACATGTTGGTCCTGTGATTGGCCCAGCTGGGACACTCACACATGGGTACATCATCGGGTCAAAGAAGGGCAGTTTTCATAGCAGCGTGCTGCGGTGCACTGCAGACACTTAGCATATGCCAGTCTTATGTCTGAGGGCAGAACATCTGTGCCAGTTATATGAATGACATTGGGCGCGCTGCTATATATAAAAAAAAAAAAAGGAACGATTGCTTGAAATTGTTCTGTGTGCATCCTCGTAAAAGCGGGTGAGTATTTGTCATGTCTGATTGGTGCTTATCAACAGTAATCACCCAATGTGACAGAAGTTTGAGGTGCTCTCTACACCCTTTACCATGAACACTTAATGACAGACAGAGTGGTGTTTGCAAAAAAAAGTGTTAAGATTTGAGTGAGTTGATTTTCTTCTGTTCATTTTGCTTGCTAATTTAACATTCTTCTCCTCCGTCTACAGTTGAATTATTCAGCTTAGGGTTCTTTATTGTTAAAGGCAGTCAGTTCATTAAAGGCCAACAATGTAGAGTTTGTACATTTTTGACCTCTTATCAAAAGCTCAAAATAAAGTCTGCATCAAATTCGTAAATAAATGTTTCCCAGTCTTTATGCAGATGATGAACTTTCATTTGGAATCCTCTGTCTTGTTTGTACAGCAGCAATATGAAAACATATTTATAATAATCAGCAAACAGCATAGGAAGGGTTTCATGAATCAAATATGTTCTCTATGCATGCCAAAGAGCATTAAGGTGATCTTTCAAATGATCAGAAAATATGAAAACCCTGGAGTTATCAAGTCACCTGCCAACTGAAATATGCAGCACATAATATAATCATAAAGGTCATCCTATAAATCTAGATCGCATCAATAAAACAAAATGCCACAGAGAGGCAGCATGAGGAAGAAGCCCTCACCAGACTCAGCTTTCAACATCAATAAAAAAACTGAGAAATCAAATCAATTCAGACAGTTTTGTCATTGGTGGAAAAATTACATAAACAATCCAGTACGGAGAGAGAGGAATGAGGAGGAAATCAGGAAGTGAGTCCTTGAATACGCAGAGAAGGACAGCCAATTAAGAAAATGAATACAACTATAAAGAAGGAAAATGGGTCTTTTGCATGTGCTGCAGCTCTACACGCAGTCTGTAAATGAGCTTTACACATCCTGCACTGGAGAGGAGCAACAGTGGGTCACTCTGTTTCATTAGAAAGATGAATTCATGACACATTACATTTCTGAGCTGAACTGTAAAGATAAAAGGTAATCTTCAAAACAGAGTGGTTTTCATTTTTCTAAAAATGAGTCTATTTTTTAAGAGATCAAAGCAACACTTGACCGTGATAAAAGTGGATATATATATATAAACAGCTATCCTCTGGCTCAGTTTCATGTTTGACTTCAGTTCTGCTGCATGCCCCTAAAACTGACTTTTCATTTAATAAAAAAGAAATATGAGCATTTTTGATGGGTTAACTTCTAAAATGCTGCTGACTGCCTCGAAATTACACCTCAAACACAGAAGTCTCCATAAACTTCACCAGGAAATGGATAGAAGATGAATCCCATATATATTCATACACTAAGATTGTATTCAGTGTGACAGCATGGGGTTTTTTTAATAATAAAGTAATGGCAATAAATAAGTATTTTAAGATTTTTTTTTCATGGTGCATACCTCATTAAAATAGGGAAAAACTGCAAAACACCACTGTAGAAGCCCATTTAAGTGGCTGATGTTCAATATGAATAGTGAATGCCTAGAACATCCTGTCCAAAACAACTTAATGGTTACAAAGGAAGAAGCCACTTATAAATGTCAGCCGAGCAATAATGGTACACTCAGTACAGAGGGAGAAGTAAAGGCAGGAAACAGAAAAATACAGAGTTAGAGACAGAGTGTACGTGATGTCTTAACTCTGCAGCCAATCAGAGTTAAGATTCCCAGATGCCAGTCAGCACCTCCAGTCTTAAAGCCATTTATCAATTAGTCTGCTCTGTGACAAACTGGAATTAGTGGTACAGCTGGTGTGCGCACACGTCTGAGTGTGTGCCTTAATTAAGTATACTAGAGAACAGAGCCATTATATGATGAGTGTCACGTTTATTGAAAGGCTGGAGCCTTTCATTTGATTCCCCACCTAAAGAGCAGGTATGTCCGAGAGGTGTGTCAAATAAGAGAAAAAGTGTAAATACCAGTGTTAAAGTCACTGGGGCATACAGACCAGTCATGGTAAAATACCTTGAAGAAAAATGAAAAAAGTAGGAAGAGATGAAATAGAGAAAAAACCTGTGCTACCTCATTAGATTGCTACGTCTGCAATAGGAGAATAGAAGTGAATAAAACCCACAATAGCCTCGAAAAACTGAGTCATACCACAGACACGGCCTCAGGCCATCTTCCATTACTGAAACTATTTGTCCCATTCAATTCGGTCCCCTAATACATGCGGTTTCCAGGAGCAATTCAGCAGCAGTGCACATAAGCCCAATATCTTTTAAAACTACTGGGAATATACAGTTCTGGGCTCTGGGAGCCATCCAATCAGTTTTACAACTGTTTTGTATGATTAAATGGCACCATGGCAGCGATACAGCCTGCACTGCTCAGGAGAGGTTTGGCTGGACATTGTGATTCAGTGTGAATTCACATCACAGTAAAGAGTGCATTATGTCTCGCCCAGTTTAAGGTTTTTTTTGTTTGTTTGTTTTTTTAAGGAAACCTTTTATTATTATTGTGTTGCTGTTGTTTTAGTCTCAGAGCAGCCTCATTAATGTGCATCAAAGATGAACTCTGAGAAGCATTTTGAGTAGTTAGCTTGCAAATCACAAGTGAGCCTCATCAAACAGTCACCTGCTTTTTTCTATACACACAAAAATGGAAACCGGTAATTAAAGGCGTTTTGGGGATTTGAATTTTTTTGACAGCTCTCTCTAAAAGGAAACAAAAGATCAAATCCAACAAAAAAAAAAGAGTTTGCAAATGAGTTTTTTCAGAAGAACATCTGATGTCAAATGCAATTACTCTAATGTAGGCCATTAAGTGTGGGCCGTTGTTTTCATAATTGAAGCCATTAAAATATCTGTACCAGAGATTTGAATGGCTGGGAATAACAATGACCGGCCAGACTATAAATAAGTATGAACGCTGTCTCCTCTCTCTAAAACGCTTTACTGGCAATCTAACTTTTTTGAGCTTGACTGACGTGTGTCATAAAACTTGAACTTTTTCTGTAATTGTTGGACACATAATTAACTCATGTTTGACTGATTTCATGCACTAAGGTTGTTTGTTTACTGAGCTTCCTTGACCCTGTCTTCTGGTCTAAATTGGTTTTTTCAATCAGCCTCTGTTTTTTCAATCAGCCTCTGTTTCTGCTGCCAGGGGGGAAATGATCTGTTCTGATTTTGTATAACTTTCTACTTAACGCTGTCCAAACATAAGTCAAATATTCCATAAAACATGTTGTTGTTGTCTTAATTCAATCAAACCTCAAACTAAATCCCTCAAGTGCAATGACATTTTGAACTTGTTGTTATGTCATACAAACGAGATGCTGAAAGGGTTTAGCACGGTTCATGTAGCATGAGTGTGATGACCACTGGTATAACTTAAGACTACTTTCTGTGGTCAGCCTATGTCCTTGTTTCCCATTACGAAACTGCGACCTAAATGCAAAGCGGCTCTGACACTTCTTGACCTATGACCAAACTACCAAAGAATGTATTTCTTCCTCATGTGTAGGCTAAGATGACATCTCCTGGTCCTTCATTGTTTTTCCTTTTCATTTCCTCTTCGCCTGCTCCGCTCGCTGGTCCTATTTTCTCTTTCAACTGGCTGCCTGTGACACTGTCATGGCAACCAGCATTTTCAGCCCATGCTGCCAGCTATATAATATTGTCACCATGTACAGAAAGAAGCCCACACCTTGTTAATGCTGCCAATCATTCCATACAAACACATGTTAAGCTAGGTCATGGAAAAGAACTGACACCTCTTTGGAGTTCATTTCTTTCAAAAGTGAAGACATTTTGTTTTATGTTTCCAAGTGGCCATGTTAGCTACCTGTTAAATCTATGTATTGCAGTCATGTATGCTTTAAGGTGCTGCCGTCAGATATATTATGACTCTGACAAATGGGTTGGGAACGATCGCTCTAACTCCATTTGGGATACAAATGACTTAAACTTTACAACAATACAATGCAGTATTTGATAATGGGCTGACATCCAGAATGGTAACATTTTCCTTAAGAATGTACTAAGGAGCTCAGGCAGGGTAGCCTAAAACAAGGATCAACCACATTTAAAATGTATCAGGTTAAACTAAGAGGCATGTTTACATTAAATATGTAAGACCTAAGTACCACTAAATGATCTCTAATAGCTCTTTAAAAAGAAAGAAAATGTATCCCAAGGCTGAGTTTTTTTCACTTTCAAAAAGATCCTGACATTTGGGAGGGGGATGTCTACAGTCGCAGCTTCCTTGTCAGAAATGGTTGGCATGCGACCTCTTGTGATCCCAAGTGCTCGGAAGCTAAAAGAGCTGAAGAAAATTGAGAGTGCAGACTGCATGCATAAATGAGATTGCACACACAAATCTGATCCCGCCCTTAGGAGGCCTGTGTCTGGGCCTGTGTTCCCTCAAAGGTTGACGTAGTGACTAAGTAGCAATTCCACACTGTAGAGAGTTTGTTTACACTTAAACTCCTCAACTAAAGTCACATGCCGGGGACGCCACTGAGGCAAAAAGGTTCAAAGGGAACCGCCAGGTGAAACGGGGAAGTTTGTGGTTTGGAAGAAAGATACAGGAGCAACAAGTTTGCTGTTAAAATGAGTGTATGGATGAATAGATGGATGACTTACCCTAAAAAAATCTGTTTAAAGGATGGAAGAAAGAATGATTGTAATGCATTTCTTTAGCCAATAAAGGAAGGCTAAGCAGAGACAGAAAAATGTTTTCAGCTTGATTCTAAAGCGTGTATTTTCAGATTGTGTGACGCAGGAATTTGAATTTGTCACCCTGACAGAGTGCTTCTTACGCTCATCTTTAGACAGTAAGCTCCATAGGCTGTCAACCACCATTATCAAGTAAAGAGTTAACATCTTTGTAGTGCAAATAGGACACAGAGTGGTCCCATTATAGCATAGTAAGAGGTGAGAACAGCTACTACAGGCTGCTGATATATTTTTTTCCAAACAGAAAATGAGATACTGTCAAATGAGGCTGTTGATGAAAAATGGGCTAAACTACGACCTAATACATTAGTTCAGTTTAAAACTGAGATCATCAAAGCATCAAAATCACAATCAGGTCTGTTGCAAATGTAATTGGAATAGGTTGCTAAAGTAAAGGGCACAGCCTCTTTGCACACAGAACATTTTTAATTTAAAGAGATAATAACGGATCAAATACCTACATTTTCCAAATGTTTGAATAGAATTTCGAATTTGAACATAAATTGACAGCCCAAGCTTGTTTACTAGCACAAAGGTTGGAATTAAAGGGGCTTCAAAGAAGTTGTCAACTTCAGTACAGGTAGAGTCTATGTTTTATGGTCCACATCCCCTCTGTGCACTGTGTTTGTCTGTATGTGTGTGAGGATGTGTAGCAGTGGTGTGTAAGGCTGTCCAAACTGAGTAATTAACACACACACACACACACACACACGCACGCACGCACACACACACACACACACACTACCGAATGTAACTAGACAGTCCGACTCTGGTGATGTCACAGAGAAGGTCAGCAGGAGGAAGAAGAGTGCCAGATGGATAAGGGTGCTTGTCGATCGGCCTGTCAATCATTTAGTTGCTATGGTACCCTCTGGAAGGGCGGTGCCTAACACAGGCTATAAATAGAGCGAGCCAAGATGAAAGAGGACAGAGGACAATTACAGTACATCAGCCAGGGGTAGAGGTGTGTTCCTCAGAGTCTATGTGTGTGCGTGTGTGTGTGTGCATGTGTAATTTTCCCATACTGGTTAGTGGTAATTAATTGTCTCTCTCCGGGCTGGAAAACATCAATCCAAAATTACAACTTGATGAACTACTACAAATTGAAGAACCTGAGGGTAAAAATAACTGTCAAACACACACTAAAATTGCAGCTTAGTCTTTGTGAGTACCATAAATATCTTTAAACTTCAGTTCCATTTTCTCTTACCACCACCCCTAGAATGAATACACTTGTGAGTCCAAACTAGAAAACACTTCTGCTTCAAACCTCTTCTCTTAATTGTCTTAACCATGACTACTATGATCTTAGAATATTGGGCACTTGTAGACATACACAAATACACACACATACATACAATGACAGACCATGGATCAACTGACCTTAAAGTCAAATTAGGCAACTTCCCTTAAACCCAACTGATTCCAACTCTGACAAGTGAGGATGTTTTTGCTCAATAAAAACATCTCGGAAGGACTCGCACACAGAAAACAGACGGGAATCTTGATTGTGAATATTCTTATTGGATCAAAGTTGGGCTGAACAAACAAACAATATGAATGCAGATGTTTCAGACCATCTTTGACTTTCTTCAGTGCCTTGTTTTGAGTTTTTAGAAAAAGGAACAAAACACTTTTTTGGCAGACTTCCCCTCTAGTGTCTTCAGCACACAGGGCTTTCCAAGGCCACTTTGCACTGAGTCTCAGAGAGATGATCTAATTACTGTCATTAGCAACATCTAATTGGAGCTTTAAAATTAAAAGATTAGCTGTGCCGCTAACTGTGCTAACCTATTTTAGGGTTTCAGGGAGAAAAGAGGAAGAAAGCAAAAATGAAAGAGAGAGAAAGAAAGAGCATGCTTACCAGCCCATCAGAGAAAAGGGTTTTGATTCTGTTAATATCATTTGCCTCTTTAACCTTATAAACAAACACACAGAGGGTATTAGAGTCAGGGGGAGTGCATGTATTCCCCCCTAAAGACTTTTTTGACCCTCTCCACCCTTCTTTACCAATTAACAATTGTTTTAATCCTCCGTTAATTCTGAAGACAAATGCACAATTTGTTAGCATGTTTGTGTGTGTTGCACACTGAGGGTCCCTCACACAGTTCACCAGATTAGTGGAGCTCCTCTCTGCCAAGCGTCACCCACAGCGACCAAAGGTAATTGCTTTTTAATTAAGCCCCCAATGCTAATCCCAATGATATTTAGGAGGCACAGACTGGCACATGCGCACACACACACACTAACACACACAATGAGCGGGTGATGGAGGCTAAAAGAGGAGAGGACCAACCAGGGCGTAAACTGGACAAATGTGTAATAGGCTTTTGTTGGTATTTCTCTTTTTTGTCCACAGTGGGAGGCAAAGCAGCCGGTGAAAATGAAGTCGTTCATGTACTGAAGCAATAAATGAATTTTCACCACATGCCCACTCTGAGAATATCCTTCAGACTGAGAATGAGTGCGTGGATCAATTCTGTACAGTGTGTGTATCTGTGTTGTCTCTCCAGTGACCCTCTGAGGAGCCCTGCAGAACTCAAAGATGGAAAAGCAATTCTACACTTCTATTGACCATTTCTTCCTCATCCTTTTGTTCCTCTGTCCGGCTTTTGTCTTTCAAAGGCTTCATCCTCTTTTCCAATATCTTCCTCCTTTACTCCACGTTATATTTATCTTTCTCCACCACAGCTTTTTCTGTAAAATAAAACCACCCTTGGCAGCCATCTTCATTTTCTGTCATGACATTTTTTTTTGAGTCACCCTTCTTCCTTCCTTGTCATGAAAGTCAGACTCATCAGCCTAGGGTGATAATGACAGTACAAATGTCGCTCTTTTTAGACATTTTGGGTGATAACTAAGAAATATGCTGAACCGCTGTAGTAAATCTCATTTGATCCCTCGTAGCGACTAGCGGCTCGGAATTTTTCCTTTGAAGTCTGCGGTCCGACGTGTGAAGGTAGCATTCAAGTGGAGTTAAAGCTTATGTTAGACTGTCTTTCACAAATATTTCCTGTGCTCATGCTGATCCTCTCCTGTCTTCTCTGATCCCTCCCTCAACCTGCCAGAATATCACACGTTCGATGGAGCGGTCTTGTGTCTAATCTTTTAAACCACATTTTTGATTTAATGTCTCTGTCTAGTTTAATGAAAAGCTTAAAAGTACATGTCAACTGCTAGAACACTTTAGGGCAAAGTTACAATTTTATACAAACTCTGCACAATATTTGCATGAAGTGATCACACACGTCAATCTCTTTCTCCAAGCTGTTTTAATCAGTTTTACTTGTCATTTGACTCTGCAGGCTGTGCCCTTATGCAGATTACAGACTATATATAGCACGATTTATCTTTAATCTGCCTGTGACATAACTGCAGAAAGCATTTTGAGTTGCTCTTTGTTTTTGGAGCTCACCAGTATTAACCTCTGAGGGCATGCTCAGTGCACTATCCTCCTCCTTTAAACGTATCATATGTGACATTTTAAGCATTAATATAGCAGATATACTTGTTATATCCTGACTAAATATATCGCTAAGCATTGACTTTCTAAAAAGGAATGAAGTCAAACTCCCTCTGGGCTTGTTGTTCTTAGCTCTGTGTTCAAATGGGCCTGCACAGGGCTTCTTTCAATTTTTTTCTTTCACTGTCAAATCATTAGCCCCGCCCCCACATGGGGGAAGAGAGATGGCCCCGCCCACTCCGGGACACATTTATAGAGGCGTAATGGTGGAGTGTTGTCACAAGAGTGCAATTCAAAGAGCAGCAACAGACTTTCCAAACAGATAAATATAGAAAAAACTTCAGAGAAACAAGAATCAAGTTAACTTTGGGCTGCATATCTGAATGGAGAGAGCAAGTCGTAGAAATGGCTGCACTCGGAACACAAAGGGAGAGGTGGGGGAGGAGGGGAGGCGTTGCACTGAGGGACAGCTTTGTTTTTGCTTTGAGAGCCTCCTGCTAAGGTGAGACATCTACTGGACACCAATCCAAAAGTCGCACACTATACATTTAACCAGTGCACACTGCTGTTTCCTTTGTCCCTGTAACTTCTACTTGGTGTAGTATTTTCTTTCCTAGTTTACATCCTTTTTTTTGACAGTTTGTTTACCCAAACTACCATAAGATGATACTTTCCTTTCAGCATCTTTCTTTTCAAAGTTTTGGTCATCAAGGTTTTTAAATAACGCACAATGTTGTAGAAAAGTGAACACTATGATGATGGCAAAATACTTACTACTTCATAATCTTAGTTCTAAATGTTTTAGACTTTAGTGCTAACGATATAGACAAACCATAATACTTAACGATTCAAAAACAACAGCTTACTAAAAGCTAAGTTATTGAGGGGAGTCAAATATAATTTGTGGAATGATTTAAATTCAGCCATGGAAATTTTCCCTCCAAGGTTTGAACCCTTCACATTAGATGTTGCCGTGTCAGAGAGAGCACTTGATCAATTTTTCAGCAGCATGTAATGATCTGCCTCGTAAGCGGGGCATCACAGCGGACTCAAGTAGCATGTAAGCCATCTGTGTAAGACTTGGGGAAAAGATGGGCAGAAGGTTTTCAGAGGATGGGAGGAAAAAAGAAGGAGAGTATGAATGATTAAAGAGTGGCATGCGAAGAGCAGATGAAGGCATAAATAGAAGGAAGATTTGAGCCGGAGCATATGCTAACTTGAAGGGTTGTATTAGGGTACTGGAGACGGTGAGGATAGAAGAAGACAGGTACAGGGAAGGAAGGGAGTGCAGTTTCATGTTTCTCAGATTCATTAACTAACTTAGCCCTATCACGTTTTTTTTTTTCCTTTCAGTGACTTCGACTTGTGTTTCTTAATTTCTTCGTCTCTGAAGAAAGGCCAACATTTAGAAACAGAATGGCATCCAGACAATGACATCAGCTCGATTTGAAGAATGATAGCTCGCAGAAAATGTGCAATGTGTCCTACATAAAATGAGGAGAAATTATCTCGGCTCAGTGCACCACAGAAATAAAATACCAAAGCACTAAGTCGCAGCAGTAGCAGATATTATTTTGCAGCAAATGAGCAACTTGTTTTTTAGGAATTAATTACCCCACCAGAGAAGGAAAAGTTACAGTAGGAAGAAGAAAAAAAAAAAAAATTGCTTCTGGGGAAAATCGGATTGATAATTTATCATTCCATCCTTTTCTGATTATTATTCTGGCCAATAATATTGATTGACACCATAATCTCTTGTCCAATCAGAAGCTGTGATATTTGTCAGCACCACTAATGCACAGATTCACACACACACACACACACACACACACACACACACACACACACACACACACACACACACACACACACACACACACACACACACACACACACACACACACACACACACACACACACACACACACACACACACACACACACACACACACACACACACACACACACACACACACACACACACACACACACACACACACACACACACACACACACACACACACACACACACACACACACACACACACACACACACACTACACAACATAAACTGTGAGTCAGCTCCATGTTTGTGTGTTTACCAGAAATACTGGCAGCTTTGGACACTGGCATTGTGCACACTTTTCACTGTAGACTGATTGTCAGACCAAGAATAGAAGGAGCACTGGAGGGAAATGATTGCACCCCCTATTTTATTTCCTCCCCTCCTATGCACCCCCCCCCATATCACACCCCAGCTCAGTGTGAAGGGAGGATGAGAGGCAAAGGAAGGTCAGAGAGACTTCAAACTGGCAACGAAATCACTACCTCTCACTGTCCCAGGTCATTGTGACCCCTCATACCTCTCAGTCTGCTAAAATGCCTCCAACTTGTATCATTTATTTTTTACAGAAATTCTGCTCTACAGGAAGAGATGCTTATTAGATAAGGACACTGTGTGCATGACTACGGGGTATTTGAGCCTGCAGGATATCTTTATCTCCATCTTGGCTAAATTTAGCACAATATGGCACAGCAAGTCTGGCCCGACCATTGATCATGGTGTCAGGTAAGTCTGGGAGTTTTGGCGCCAGACTGAGTTTGTCTGCAAACAAACAAGTCCCACCAGTGTATCTGGGTAATGAACCTCAGTACCTTTTTGAGCTGAAAAGTATCTGGAGCTTCAGGTGTAAAGTCAACCACTGTAACAGTCAGCACGTATTGCTTTCCTCTTATCGTCTATCTAACGAACACATACTTAGATTTCCTGATTAAAGTCCTGATTTGGATTATTTTCTATATTTGAGTTCTTGAAAGACTGTGTTTCATGAGGTTTGTTTGCTCTTAAAAAGCCCAACAACCAATTAAGGCATGTTACTCCGACGTATACCAAGAATTGTTGTGATAAAAAAGGGGTCATCTTTGGTTAATCTTTTAGAGATAAATAATACATCATTTTCTGAACACTGCTTCCAGTCTTAATGCTAAAACTGGCAACTCCAGCCCTAAAACCAAGTCACTCTCTTCCACCGGTATTTTAAATATTTACAGTAAACTGTCCAGTTGTACTTGCCAAAAGGCCGAATATGCAAGCAAATATGATCTAAATATCTTTGTTCACTATGAACACATTTTTATCATAAAATAACAGAGCGCTATGACTGCCATTTGAGCACTTCTAATGCTACCACAGTCAGTCTACGTATATATTCACATGTAATTCTCCACGGAAGGCTTAGCATCTGTCGCTTCCCCCTCCAGACAAACCGTTTTTTTTTACTGTGACGGTCACATGTTGAAAAGCTGGCTGCTTGCAGAGCTTTCCAGCTCCATAAAGTCTATCTTGGTGATGAAGCACACAGGCATCAGCAGGTTTACTTTGCTGCTGGGACCTGCCTGAAAGCCTCTAATGGAAGTGAGCGCACAAAATCCATCGATATAGAGCAAGAAAAAACACAAACCCAACCCGCACATGCATTACAGGCCGGATAAATGGGCTTACTGGATGTGGATGTGGGAGACATGAAATGGGGAGACAGAAAGAGAGAGAGAGTAGAAAGAGGCTGAAGGTCTTTTTATCCATTTATATTTGATATTATATTAGTATTATGAAATCTAGATTACTACATATTTTATCTCCTGTGAGGTTGCATTTGTCAATCACGTGGCGAGATTTGATCAATTGCTGAAAATAGGAGAGTGATTAGGAGAAGAAGAACAACTTAACTCTGGGCTGTATCAGTGATTTAAGTGCTTCCTAAAATCACCACTAGTGCCAATAGGAAGTCCCTCTGCTGTGATTTACATATAATGTTGATTGGGACCGGAATCTCTTCTTCATTTCCTTTTATTGTTCCTACTCTCTTCTAATACCATCCTGATGAATTTAAATGATCTGCATCTATGAATCTGTTACCACATTATTCTGCCGCTTGTGACTCATCAACCAGCCGAGCTGCAGAGTGTGTGTGTGTGTGTGTGTGTGTGTGTGTGTGTGTGTGTGTGTGTGTGTGTGTGTGTGTGTGTGTGTGTGTGTGTGTGTGTGTGTGTGTGTGTGTGTGTGTGTGCTTAAGTAAGTTCAATGGAGTGTTAGTGTGTGTTTCAGGTAGGAAATAGAACAGCATGCATTGTGGGCATCTTTGTCTAATGGGTCTAAGCATGCATGAAGTAAAAGAAGGAGTGTGATTTGAGCATAAGCCAGCTTACAGATAGGGGGTCTGCCTGCACCTGAGGCTCTAAATGCTAATGCTAACATGTGCTAATAACCCAGAGGACCCTAGTGGAGCTCAAGGACGGGGAGGTCAGACAGCTGGGCTCTGTGCCCACGACTGAGTCACCTGTCCTGGGATAGAAGTGAGCCTCGAGCAAAGGTGGATGGAGCGTAGAGGCTACAGCATTTGCCAGACAAACAACAGGGAAGACGAGGCATGACTCCACATTGTTAAGAGCTTCAGGGCTTTTTCTAAAGTAGATTTGGGCTACACACACACACACACACACACACACACACACACACACACACACACACACACACACACACACACACACACACACACACACACACACACACACACACACACACACACACACACACACACACACACACACACACACACACACACACACACACACACACACACACACACACACACACACACACACACACACACACACACACACACACACACACACACACACACACACACACACACACACACACACACACACACACACACACACACACACACACACACATAGAGAACACATAGCAGGAGCCAATGGCACAGTAATGAGAGTAGGAGGACACTCCTCAGGAGAGAGCTGGGCCCTTCAGCCAATGCTCAACTCCTGATTACACACACACACACACACACACACACATACACACACACGCACATACACACAACACAGAGGGGAACAAAAGTGAAGAGATCAGTGCACCTCAGTATAAACTAACCAGGCATGCTACTCAGGAGGACTTTACCAGTAAACTCCTCGTGTAACAAATATGCAAGCAAAGAGGAAGACAAAAGTGGAACGTGCACGAGGAGAGAGTAAGTGGAAAAGAAACAATCAGGACGTTTTAACGATTCAGGACACGTCACATTTACATTTAAGCGCATTTAGCTAACAGCTTATATGGGGGTAAGTGCAATTTTTTCGTCTTGGATGAACATTTTGCAGGACGGTACACATAAACAAAGCCTTGAGGGGACACTGTGTGGATGTTAAATGTATCTTAATAGCCTACAACTTCATCAAACATTATTGCTACTAAACAGGGAAAGTGGGAGAAGAAAACAATTTACCCACCAAATAATAGACGCAGTTCTGAAAAGTGTTGAAGTGAAATGGTTTCCGCTTCCTAACACTGCAAAGCTCAGTATTATACATCAACGTAATGAGTGCCATTAAAAGCAAACATGCACACACACACTAAAATATCTACCAGTGAAGAACGATTAATAGAAAACCACCATCGGAAGGAGATGACTCAGTAGGTTTTATAAACTTCCCATCATTCATAGCTTGGTCGGCTCTGTCCTGCCAGTGAAGAGACGTAATTATGATGAAGGTCAATATGTTTTAGGCTTACTTTTTGTAGGCTCATTTGCAGCTTAACTGGACTGTCAGGTGTAAAATACAGCCTGTATGTAATCTTATATTAAGCCTTCATGTTGCAGAGCCTGATGATGAAAAAGGAAGTTGATTTGGTTTAATATTATTGATTTTTTCTTTCAGTTACAGGATGTACAGTATGTTCCCTGGGAAAATGATGAATATTAAATTTAAAGTTATTTCCCTCACTCAGAGTAATTACAGCGGTTAGATTTAGTATTAATCAATATAAATCTGCTTAAGAAGGGGAACTAGATTATTTTAGTGCTTATTATCCTGAATCAGACAAAAAAGCTTTTAGGGCTGTTTCAGGACATGCACTGTCCTGAAGCAGAAAGAATGGCTGGACCCCAGAGGTTGAGCCCCGAGCAAATCCATCATGGAGAAGTCACTGTTACAGTCTGGCAGCGAGCAAACGCACCCCGGGGAGGCAGGACAAGCCCGGCATTACTGATGCCCCTGAGGGAAGGCCAAAACGAAACCGGAATGACCGATGCAACCCAGGGGAGGGTAATCGAGTGTGGTATGACTGATGCATCCTTCCGTCAGGTAAGGAGGAAGTAAAGCTACTAAGGATGGCTTAACAGATACCACGAGTGTTTCAACTCCAGTGTTCAAAGTTCACTATGTAAAGAAAGAGCAAGAGTTTATTTTGAAGATACAAATGCAGGACGGCAGAAATGATCTGATTCACTCATTTGGCCGAGAAATGGTTATAGAAGCAAAAGAAGAAGATCTTGATAGATAAATAACTGTTTATCGTTCCCTTATACACTTCATTTTTCATTAAGTCTCACTCTCTCTATTCCTTTCCACTTCCGGTTCTACTTTTCTAAGAACAAAGTCAGGCACGCAAATCCTATAAAATCAAATAAAAACCCTGCGCACGAATGGCAGAAAAGAATGAAAAAGGACCAGACACATGCGATTGAGTAAGAGCCAAGCACTTAGGAAAGAAGGGTTTATGGATTAAGAGTGGATTAAGTCCAACTGCCACATGTTTGTCAAGGCATGATTGATGCTGGCGAGCAGTCAGAGCATTAGTCTCTCACTGTCAGATCTACACAGCTGGTTCCCTCTGCCCTCTCACTGACAACGGGTCAATACTGTGCAACACAAGAGGGACAGTAATGATCAAGAGTTGCATAACATAACTATTCCACCAAAAGTCAGTAGTTGTTTTCTCTTAGCTAAATCATTCACACAGGTTTTTTTTTATCAGCAATCACATCTTATGACAGGTTATCTGTTTTGAAATGAGTTTGTCTTGCAGTTGAGGTGTCTGTGATTTCAAAACAACCTTTCTCAAGAAAGTTTCACCCCCAAACATTTTTAAGTCCCCTTTTTTTAACATAGTAAATCCTGTCAGGAAGCCTCTACCAAACATAAACCCCCAAAAAACGGTTTTATTACTCACTCAAAAACAACACAAAACATCGTCTTCTCCACTTTACTAGTTTCTGCTGCATGACTACAAAGCCAAAACTCCTTTCAAAAGGTACGATCTGCAGACGAAAACATAAAGCACGCACACACACAACACATCGTGACTTATTCTGCAGACAAAGATGCCAAAAGTGCAAAAAGTCAAGAAGTCAGGCTGGTTTATATTTAAAAATGCCGAATGTGGAGATGACTGATTCTCTACAAACAACATCACCTCAAACAGAATGTCTTGACAATGATCACATGAGTATTGGATTAAAAAACAAACAAAGAGGAAAAAACAATAGATGAGGTGAATATTGGCTACTTACTAAACAAAAGACTGACAATTGAACTGAAAAAAATTCCACTCAGAAGCAAAAACTTTGATGTCATCTGCTTTAACACAAACACAAAAGCCTTTTATAAGCATAAAGCAGACTCCGACACATGCAAAAAGAAAGTAAAAAAGCAACAAAATCCCACATAAGTAGAACTTAAAATCAGATGTCCATCAGGAGAAAGAAGGAAAAATCAAAAAAACAGAAACTCTCAGTCCTGCAGCCAGCTCTCTCACTCTTCAGGTGACCACGTACCTTGCAGAGTTTCTGGTAGCGAGGCGAGGAGATGGCCATCCTCTGGAGCCTGTGTAAGAAGACCACCACTTTCTGGAGGGAGGTCCGGACCATGGCCATCATCTTAAGACTGCTACAAGTCTGCAGCAGCCTGCTCCTGGTCCGCATGCTAGCACTGCCCTACCACGCTCATATTGTTCTCCCTCTCTCCCTCTCTTCCCTAGCCTGCCGTCCAGACCCCAGCCAAGCTGACGTGATGAGCACACACACACACATGCACAGAGAGAGAGAGAGAAAAAAAACTACACTCACGCACACTCGGCAGAGTACTCAGCTCAGCATGCCCCCATGTTTTGTCACATATACACACGCGCAACACACAGAAAGTACTCAGTTCTCTCTCTCTCCCCCTCTCTCTCTCTTTACTAACACTCTATCTCTCAGCTCTCAGCATGCACACACAAAAACACACACACACAAACACGCACACAATGTTGCAGGCGAGCAGGACAAGACGAGACACTCACTTTCTCCTCCACGCGGACATTAACACGCGCAACCCAACCGCAGAAGAAGAAGAGAATCACACCAAACACTTGTGACGGCACCCTGCAGAGTCAGAGGAGATGGACCAAGAGAAAAAGGAAATGATGGAGAAGAGGAAGGGGAAATGACAAAAAAGGGAGAGAAGCAGAGAGGAAGGCACGAGTTGCACTGGACGAGAAGGGAAGAGGAGAAGCTGGTTGTAACGCGGCTCACTTTTTACTGCCGGTGATCCGGAGAGAGACAGAGAGAGAGGGGGAACGAGTAAGAGTAGGAGAGAGAGAGACAGCACAGAGGAGAAGAAGGACAGAGGGAGATCAAAAGCAGCGGTGTAAGAGACGACAAACACTGCCTCCACCGTGAGGGGAGAATGACATTACGCGAGGCAACAAACAGATCAATGAGAGAGAGACAGGCAGAGAGAGGCAGCGTAACAGAGCAAGAGAGCGAGAGAGAGTAACTGTGATAGAGGGAGACTGAAGGAGAGCTAGGTGCACTAATGAGATGCACACACACAATACAGTTACAAAAAGGGAGGATTTATTTCAAGACTAGAGTCCCTGGAGGTAAACATACCATTCATTTTCTGACTTGGCATTTTCATTAACTGGCAGTCAGAACACTTCCATGGCTTGAATGGACAGAAAACCTGCCTGGTAGAATCATGGGCTAAATAAAGGATCAGTAATTGTATTAATAATAAAGATCATCAAAGTCAAAGTCATAAGCCTTGACAACGTAAGAGGGGGCATTTCAATAAGAAAAATCCAAACAAAATCGCTGAAATTAAATTGAGTCTAATAAATTTGTGTAAAGTCACAACCATTCGCAGAATAAGGTTACACAATAGTGATGAAGTGTATGAACCCTGAAGAAATCCAGACTCTGCTAGCAATGCAAGGAAACCGTTACTATGGTCAATGTCAAAAAATGCCACATGCAATTACCACTTACTGCCATAGGTGTCGCCAAAAACAACAACAAAACAGATCTGCAAAGCAGCTTCTTTAAAATTCTTATGAGCGTGTTTTACATGCCATATTAAAACCAAAAATGACAGAGTGACAACTTTGGTTACAAAATACATTTGGATGAATTCGGAAAATCAACGTCATCAATGATTTCCAGCGTTGACATTTTGATGGAACAACTATGATGTTCTCCATTGGTCTACTGACAATTGAGTTTAGTGTTTTGGCTGTTGCCGTCTTCAAGAGACGCAGCAGGAGAAGTTAAGAATGAAAAGAGAGTCACGTAAAATCAGAGTAGGTGCACAATCAGCAGAGATTATCATAAAGCACCCGCTCAGCTCCTACAGAGCTTCTGACCACACAGTGTTCACACAGGTGGTTATTTTCAGGCTATTCATGTTGCCTCTGACTCTCTCTGTTGACTTTTATTTGAAGTGCTGCTGAAAAATACTCCCTTTCTTTCTCCCAACCGCAAGACAAGGGGCATTTATTTGAAGAGAGGATGAAAACCTCCGTATCGCCCAGGAGCAGCACGCCTCACATCGACAGTAAATATGAGTCATACATTTAAAATAAGCACACTATGACACATATACACATAGAATACTTGTTGTGGCTCTTCAGTTTTCAGCACTTGCTCCTATTGCATTGTCTCTTTTTACAGATAAAGGGAGACTCCAAATCAGGGAGGATAAACAAACAAACAAATTCCTTTAAACCGACATGCAGATTACCCTGCACACACACAGCTAGAGTAACTGTCATGTATCGACAGGCTCATGCGCACACAGTCACTGTGAAAAGGGGATCATGATGAGCTTATTGAAGGGCTCTGTTTAGACAAGGTTTAACAGGCTACAGCATCCGTTTCACTCATTCCACACAGTTTCGACTCTGCTTCACAGGAAATTACAAGCAAGAGTGTGTTTTCAGCTCAGGCTTAAAGGCACTGTCAGTACCAGGTGTGCACTATAAGAGGTTGTAGGATGTACGTATGTCAGTGCTACCCACCTTGCTATTGTCCACAAACACACAAACATATGCAGGTACATGTTCATTGTAATGCTGAAAGCCAAACGTGAAAGTTTCAGCTCCATGTGGTTGATACTTGATTCATTTACTCACTTTTCAATTTGTCTGCATATCTTTTGTGTCATGTGACAAATACATACAAGCTCTCATTACAGTGAGCTTCTCTAATTATACACTACAAGAAGATTGCTTATGCACCACTATTCACAACAAGTTAATCACCCCTTCAACGTGTTTAATGTTAATGAACTACTGCACACCTAAAACCCCTAATGAGCACAGCACAGCTGCTCCTCGACACAAATGCATTTACACTGAATTTGCTTAAATTTCCCCCCAAAAGAAACCATACTATTATCTAACATATAAGTAAATACAATATTGAACAGCATATAATGCTTTGATGTATTTATATCAAATTGCTGACCTGTAACTAGGATGAAATAATCATGAAAAAAGTATTAAAGTACCGTAAACCAATTCAAATGTTTATATGAGTATCAGCAGCATCGAACCTTCCACTGTCTAAAGGGATAATAAAAAAATGAGTTATGGAGAAGTTCAAAATGATTATTAAGAAAGGTCTGCTAGCTTCGCTCTCTTCAAAAGTCAGAAATCAACCTTCAAAAGCTCTGCAGTTGAGAGGTTGTTTTGTGTGTGGGTTTTTTTTAACCCACACACAAACAATCAATACAACAGAATTTTGGATCTACAGGGAGTTTGGTGCCAAGAGATTTCATTCAGACGTTTCTTTGATTGCTTTCTTTTACACAACGGTTTGCAAATCACCTCATGGCTTTAGATTTAGCGATACTTAAATGACAGACACAACTGGTGTACATCTACGTATTTGTAGAGATAGATGTATTTATTATGTCACATGCTAAAATAAATAAATACAATTTAAAATAAAAAACAAAAACTGAGATATGGCTAGCTGTTCAACCCTGTTATGGTATTTATTGCTAGGCTAAGCTAAATAAATCAGATCCTGACTGTTGCATCATACCAAACAGACACACATAAGAGGCGTATCAATATTTTCACCTTACTCTCAGTAAGAAAGGAAATAACTGTATTTCCAAACATGTTTCAACTTTCAAATGGACACTTTGTTTTGAACCAAAGTTGGAGAATCCCGTGGTCTAGTCCAGGGGTTGCCAAACTTTTCAGGTCGGGACCCTAAAATAAAGGTGCCACTGTCCCTGGCAGTGGTTAAAGCATGTAACGTTGCGCACAGCTGCACGCACTAATAGGCCTATCCAAACAATGGCACAACAGCAGCCTGAAAATAATGATATTACATCGGTGTGTCTGTGTGCATTTTTATCCATAAGGACACCTACATTGTTGCAGTCATGTGCAAACGTACACCAATACAACAAAACTTGTTTTGATTTTGTTTATAATCAGCTTCTATATTTTTAGGAAAACTCACTAACGTGCTCCGTTTTGTTTTCTTCACTGTGCCCCACCACTCAACAACTACTGTAGAAGCTTAATATGAAAACAGCAGTCAGTGTGACAGCGGCCTGTGGCACAAATTTGTGATTAAAGTAACTCGACACTGAAAAGTGGCAGCACAGTCATTGTGAGTTAATAATAGAGTTTGGGAGACAGCTTTCTATGTCATCACACACAGTCTGTTTCATTATCCCACTTTCTAGGCCTCAGTGCAATCAATGACAGTCTTTACTCCGGCCTGAGAAAAAAAAAAGGTGAAAACTCAGGTGATGGCCAATCCAGTTTGGAAAGATGCACAGATATGTTGCGGCTCCAGATGTTATCTTCTTTCTTTTTTTTTTTAAGATTTATTTTTGGGCTTTTTGTGCCTTTAATGGAGAGATAGGACAGTGGATAGAGGGAGAGGACTCGTTGAGGACTATAGCCTCCATATATGGGACAGGGTTAACCTAACCACTGCGCCACCAGAGCCCCCAGATGTTTTCTTCAAACTGTAAATTAAATCAAACTTCAGCTCCTTTTTTTTTTAACCTCATTGACCACACACTTGACCTTTGAGATGACCCGGACAAACATTTTAGAGAAACAATAATAGTAGAAAAAACAATGTGTCATTTTCCACTTTTAAAAGGGCTTATAATGACGGAATATGTTTCACACTACAAACAAATATTACAATAACAGGAAGATTAACAATAAATAATACCTATTTCTTTCAAACTACTGAACTCTAATAGAACATGAGCTTCAAAGTCTCTTTGCGTCACATCTGCAACAAGAAAATTAATTCTCAGAAATGTTCGTGCCCACTCATGTTGTGACTCTGTGCTTCATTTTTCCCTCTCACCTTGGCCTGTATAAAAACACAAACGGGAGTAGGAGCACTGTCATATTCAAGACAATGAAAGAAAAGATTTTATTATTGGATGGTGGCCTTTCGGTTCTGGGAGAGGTATGACAATGCAGCGTTTTCTCAGCGACAAGGACATATATACACACACTTGTGTCAAATCATTGATCATTTGTGGAAAAAAAACGAGGTTGTGTGAATGAAAGCCCTTCAGTGACGAATCTGAGAAGGCAAGACCGACAGAGAAAGGATAGAAAAGAAAAAGACTTTTAAACTTGAGTAGGACGTCAACAAAGAAGATGATTGCCTGTTCTATCTTTTGAAAGGCTAAGGTGAAGTGGTTTTGGTATTAAAATGTTGCTTAAAATATACCGTGATGTGTTTCAACAGGTCCCTGCGAAGAAGTCTGGGTAAATGACAAGCTAGTGAGTGCAAACACACACAGACGCAAACACACACACACAGAATTCCTAAGCAGCATAGGACAAGAGGATCAATGAGCCGCGCTTGATGCATACAAGCACTCACCTACCCTCTGTGCGCCCACCCACTCACACACCTTAAACAAGCAGCTTATACATGGATACACACACGCGCACGCGCACACACACACACACACACACACACACGCACACACTTGTGCTGCCTCTTTTTCATTGGTGAAGGATACATTAATGAAGGATGACACTGAGATAATAGGCTAGCACCTGTGAATAGATTGCATACACACACTCTTTCACACACAGTAACCCTGTCTGTTTTTAGCCCTACCTCCAGTTGTAGCCTCAGCTCCTTGGCGTGGGCGGAGTCCTGCGACATGTCTTCCCTCTGGGAGGCATCGGCTAGAACGTTGACGGTCGTCTCTGCCTCCTGGAGCCATTTGAGGAAGGACTCGAGCTCCCTGAGGGACATCTGCAGGCCCTTCAGGTCACTGTCCAGCTGGGCGTGACGGTCACTCGCCCTATGGATCAATGAAGATGGTTCAAGTGTAAGACTACGCATCAAAAAACACACTCAAATAATCGTATTGTTTTTTAAAATGTATTTAATATGTTCAGCTGGAAAAAGTTAGCCCCTTTGGGATGCTGGTTTAGCTAAGTCAGTAGAGCAGATGCCCCATATACAGGCGCCACCAATCAGAATTAAGAATTCAACCCAGCCTTGTAATAAAAATGATAAGATATAGACAGCAGTATCAGCCCATCATGCAACACAATTAAACCATATGAACGGGTTAATAGGTGAGTGAATGATCACCTGTTGTTGATGCTGTTCCATGCAGCATTGTGTGCGTCTGCGACCTCTTTGATCCTGCGGGTGTCGTCAGTAGAATATTCTTGTAGAAGATGATTGGACAGCTCGTTGAAGGCCCCGACTGCAGCCTGGCCTCGGCCCAGGTCTTGGAGGAACGCCTATAAAACGATCAACACAGTGGCATTAGGATCATGGTGACACTGAGAATGTGACAGATGTGACTCAGCCTGTACGTGTCACTGTGAAGGGCACTGCTCACAGTACTTTTAGGGGGCTTGGTTATTTATTTGCATGCACTGTTTTTCTCGTTGTATTGTGTGCTGGTATCTGCTTGAGTTAGACAAATTGCTCTTCAAGAATATTAATGACCCATTATCTAAACTTAGCAATGAAATCAAACGTCAGGCACTGAAAACACAAAGAATTTTGTTTTTGTACCGCTAAGCCATCTGACATTGGTATTTTAACCTCTACTTAATTAAAACGTTTACACAAGACTCGACTGTTATTCATGAGGCCAGAATATTATTTTAAATCAAGCTTTAACAAATATGTCATCCATATCTGACCCCCCCAAGCTCCTGTTTTTCTAACAAAACAGGTACACTACATGATTTTTGATGGACAATTACTCATCGTTACAAGACCACACAAAGCAGGAGCAGACGTGTATCTGACATGCTGGATTCTGTTAAACTCAGTTGCCCTCTAGTGTTTGATTATTGTAATGAGTCACACACAATCATGTGGCATGGTTATTTTCCAGAAACTCTCAGGGAGTCATCATTTCTAATTAAAATGATGGATGATGTGGGCGGGTGGATGTTATTAAGGTTCAAAGTGAGGCTACAGAAAGGTGATTTATTCATTGCCACCTTTTACACACCTATACAGCTGTACAAAGGAGTTTTAGTACTTTATAAAGTTTGGTTTGGTTTTAAAAAATGTCTTTCTATTAGGAGAATGAGCAGACAAACTCCCATGAGTACATGACGAGTTCACTTCAATGACAAGGATAAAGAAGGACAGGCATGAGATACACAAAGGACATGGAGAGGAAGTTTAGAGGTGAAACTTTCCCCCTAACCTTGTTGTCAGCAAGCTGTTTAGTCAGGGGATCTCTGGACTGCTGAAGAAGGTTGTGGAATCGTCCTTCGTTGTGCCCAATCACAGCGTTCACCTCCTTCCTCTGCTCCTCCCACTGGTTGCTGTGGCCAATCATGTTGTCCAGCTGCTGGAGTCGTGCCTCAACGCCATGCTGAGTGCTGTCCCACTGGCTGCGTACCCTCTCAACTAGTGACACAGATAGATGTGTATACAAGAGAAGGTCACTTTAAAACCAAAAGTAATAAGGGAACCTTCAACACAAGATTTTTTTAAGTGATGAGCGTAAAACATAACAAAAACAAACAGAGTTAAAAAAAATCAGATTTGTAAAGCTTCATCCTGTCCTACTTCTTTCAGGAACACCTTGCATTTACGGAGACAATAGTCCTCCAAGTGGACAGCCCAGGTTCAAATCCGACCTGTGGCCCCTTTCCTGCATGTCATTTCTCTCTCTCTCTCTCCCTGATTTCTGACTCTATCCACTGAACTATCTGTACTATACAGGCACAAAAAGCTAAAAAAAACAACAACTTTGGAGCAAATATCCTATCTGTCTTTGGATCAAACTCAACTCAACTTAATCTATTTTGCTCTTTCTACACAAACATGCAGCCTAAACACTTTCTAAGGAACAAATAGACAGAAAACACTGACAGAATAGTTCAAGAAAAATGCAGTGAATTAAATAAAATGTTAGAAATTTATGAATAAAAAAAAGCAAACTGACTATTCAGCAGCTTTCAAGTGGGATCATCTTGCTTAATACGTACGTTTTTCTGTAATAGACGTGCGCACATCCAGGTTGGAGGTTTTGTTTTTGATGTTCTGTGCCAAAGTGAAAATGTCTTCTAGTTGGGGGTGACGCTGCTCCAGGTCACTTTTTGTCACCTGTAAGAATAAGATACAAACACACACACACACACAGGTCAGACGAGTCAGACAGACTAGAATATTGCTCAAAGAGTTTTTATTTCACAAACTAAGCTGCAGACTGTCAAACACTACACTCTATTGCTTACCTGAAGCCGTCCCATTGTGGTCCTGATCTCATCCGTGTCCCCCACTGTGACAATATTAGACTTCAGCATCTGTGTGATGAGCAGGAGCCAGTCTGCCAGCTCAGTGGCCGTCTCGTTGAGGTCGGTGGGTGCCACGGTGTCCGGCATGTGCGGGGTTTGGTAGTGGGGGTCTTCGCTCACCAGGCTGGCCATCTGCACGGCTGAGGGGACCGCAGACACTGGAGAAGTGGTGGGGGGAAAAAAAGAGCATGGGAACTCAGGGGAAGCAGTGTTGACATATTGAGAGTTCATTAAAAGGAAATGATGCAATGAGCGTTAAAGATATTGGAGCGAGAGAGGAGGTGCTGTCAAATAGCTCTCTGAGGAAAGTGGCATCACACTAAATCATGACGAATGAGGAGCTGGGGTTTGTTTTTAAGTGTTACACAACCAGGCCTTTGTTGCTCACCTCTTATTTGTTGTTTCATCATGCATTTTTATGCTCTACATTTAGCTGAGACATTCAGAAACGAGCACATATTGGCTCTGGTACTAGTGCATGTTCATATTACCTGTTAATGTTCTAATTTTCTGTGTCTCATTAAAGGGCTCAACACTTCATTAGGATCGTGTTGAGACTGTTCATCAGCTAGTGAGGCAGAAAGGAGCGAAATTACGAGTTTAAATAAGTGCATTCCTCGAAATCTTTACCCAGCTGCTGGTGCTGGACGACCTGCTGGTGCTGCATCCACGGGGAGACGGGTGGCTGGAGAGAATCCCTTAGTCGAACATCCAGAGCTTTCCAATCACCCGCCAGCTGTTCCACCTCACTCTATACACATGAATGTATGCACAAGAAAATACAAATAATCAATTAAAAGCCCAAAGAAACAGAGAATATTCTAAATTTTTAAAACAGCTTCAATACAACATAGAAAATCTAATTTGCTAATTAGAGGTAATGCTGAGGCTGAGACCTTTTCCTGAGGCAGCAGCTGCTGTCGTCTCTGTAGATCTATAGAATGAGCCAACAGATCCTCCAGGTCTCTCTTCCTGTCCTTCATGGAGGCCTCCAAAGCCTACAACAGGCGTGATCAGTTTAGGTGCAACATTTGTGTCTGAGATGAATGGATACTCAGTGAGGTAATGTGTGTTGTTTCTTGTGACATATCTACCAGTGCCTGGCTCGGGTTCAGTCCTCGGGTCACGATTGTCTGATGTGTGACGACAACCCAGTCAGTGAGTCTGTTCATCCGGTCCTGGAACTGGGCGTGACTCTGCAGGTTGGCCTCCACCTCTCCCACTTTGTCCAACAGCTCATGGGTCACCTGCAGACGAAAGGATGTGTAAAAATGAGTGAAAAAAAATTAGAGAGTAAGAGAGGCACAAGAGTATGGACAAAAAAAAGGAAGGAAAGGAGATGATGTGGCCTGCATGGTGTTGTAAAACATGAGAAATATAACACAACTGGGGGACTGGTTTAGCCCAGTTGGTAGAGCGGATGCCCCATGTGCAGAAGCTACAGTCCTTGTTTGCACTAGTTGCAGGTTTGACTCCTGGTTCTGATGCTTTTTAAGTCACCCTCCACTTTCTATCCACACATGTCCCGCCTCTCTCAAGCTGTCCTATCTTTTAAAGCACTAAAAATAATCTTGAAATAAGTTCATTTTACCCTTCAGCGAGCCAAAACTTTGAAGTAAGCAGGATAATTAACTAATAAAAAGCTATGTAAGAAGTTGGAGTATGTCCCTCTTCATTATCTTATTTTTATTATTTGATATAAAATACATTTTACTTTTTTCTTATAAACAAAAAAAATATTATTACTTCAAAAACAAAAAAAAGATATGTAGTGTTGTGTCTTAAGCTATTTTTCTTAATATCAAATAAATTCAGTTTTTCTGAAATAACTGCAACAACAAAAATAACAACAATAAAACTTAGACATGGCTTGGCTGCAGTTGGTAAGACTCTCACCTTGCTCCAGTTCAGGTTGATGGCTCTTAGTTTGCCCACATGCTGGTCTCGGCTCTGAGGGCTCACACTGGGGCTGGCCAGGATCTGGGGGGCGTGTTTGTTTAGCCATCCGAGGCGTTCATTGTGTGCATCCATTTTCTCTGCGAGGGCCTGCAAAAGAGGAGGGAAAAAAGGCCCTGACCTTTAATGGCACAAAGATGGATTGATTTGGTGATGTATTGACAGAGGAGGGCACAATAAGTAAAAATGAAATCAATGAGGTATATTGTGAAGGTCAGCAGCACAACAGAGAGTTTCTCCATATAGCTAGATTATTGTACTTTCTTCTCCACAGGGGGGGAGTCTGGCTGAGGTTGTTGTCAGGAAGGAGTGCAGACTGAAAACTTTGAGGCATGGTATTTCCTTGTTCAACAATGCATTGTTCAAAGTTGTTTGTTTTCTGCTTGTGATTGACAGCAGGGAGCTACTTGTCAGTAGAGTGAAGCATGCAGGAAAAAAGAACACATAAGAATCCTACACTTTTAGAGCTGACCATGAAAACAGCTGACTTCACCAGCCTCTCGATCAAAACTAAGAATCTCACAGGATTCACATGAACTCGAGCATGTTTGAGTCCTGCCGTACCTTGAGCTCTCGGAGGTTTTCATCAGTGGCGGTGACAGGTAAGGAGCTGACAGCGTTTTCGGTCTGCTGCAGCCACACGGCCAGCTCCTCGCATCTCCTCTTCATCTCTGACAGGGCCGGATCCCCTCCAGCCAGTCTGCAAACACACAAACACACACTTTCATTATGTTCCCAGATTAGGATCTCTATTTCCCAGAGGTTGCAGGCCTAATCCTGAATTTACATTTAAATTACTGTTATAGACTGATTGACCACACAGATAATGTTAACCTGGAAAAGGCTGATAAAGAAAAATAAGGTTGTTGATGTTTGCTACATCTTACTCTAAAACCAAATGTAATCTAGTCACATCAATGATAAGAATTTGACCACATACTCTTAACCTTTCAATACATATGAGGCGTGACATGTCGTGTTTCCTAGTTGAGATTACCTGCGCTGTCGCTCAAGGACCACGCGATTGACAGCTCTCCAACGCTGACAGAGGATGTCTAGCTTCTCCTCAAGCAGGGATCCATCAGGAGACGACAGCTGCCTGGTTATCTGCTCCCCTGTGCGGGTCAGTGCGGCCATGACGGGCTGGTGGCTGGCAAGGCCTTCCTCCAGCTCCTGAAATACATACAATTGAATAAAAGACAGAAAAAAGGTGGAATAGAGGATCAATCAAACAGCATAAGCCGCATGACTTAGGGCCAAAATCCCCTACTCAAGTCCATCGCTACAAGCATATCTGTGATTGACACACTGGCGTGATTTATGGCCCATCACGATTTAAGCTGCCAAAGCTCTACTTCCACTAAGAGAGATCTGACTTGCCAAGACGGACCTGAGTGCTTGTAAAGTCCGCTAAAGGGTGAGTCAGCTAATTTATCTCTCAATTCCCAGCCACTTGATCCCTGGTCTCTATCTCAGAATCTGTGAAAACATGCAAAAGAGGCAGACATATGGAGGGAAGCTCAGACTGATGAAGCTGTTGATGGCGCTGATGCTGTCAGTGTTAATATATAGTGGATATAGAGAATTTAATTCACAAAACAAGAATGAAATTGCTGCTAGGATAATTAAACAGAGCTAAATTAGAAGCACTTTCTCATGTTACTCCTCAGTCTCTTTGCTGGCTCTGCATAATGAACACTTTAAAAAGCGGTGTGTATGTTTACAAGGGACATTATTGCACCCACTTCTTTCCCTCAAGGGGAACAAACGCAATTATCTCTGTGTAACATTTCCGACCATCGAGCTGCTTATATTTCAAACACATTACCACAGCAGCCTTGGAAGGTAATGATCGTGCTTTGAGCTAATAAAACATGTTAGATAGTGTGGGTTTATAATGCGAGTTATTAGTATTTATTATAATTATGATGCAAGCAGATGCAAGTTTTCTAAAGTGCCGTAAAAATGTGTTAAAATACAAGAATTTACAAGAAATTATTATAAAGCTCAAAACCTCAGCATGAGGATGGAAATATGTAAACAAACCATTGTTATGTAAAGGATGTTAGAAATAGACTGTCCTGTTTCAGAGGAGGAGGACGCTTCCTTTTAGGACCTTTAGACGTGATAATTGAGGATTATTTTTTCAACTCAGGTGTTCTTTTGTTCTCTTCGTTTCTCTACTCTTGTCCTTGGGTCTTTAAATAATAATTATAATAATAAATAATTATACAAATTCAGACTCCCGTGTGCTCCTCTGCCCTTCACTGACCTCCTGATGTTGTCTTGCAGAGTCCAGGTCCAGCTGTCCGTCCGGGCCTACGCTCTCAGACAGCAGTGTTTCTGTATCAGTCAGCCACTGGCTCATGTCGTTCGTGTCACAGTGAAACTGCCTCCACTCTTCTACAGCACGGTCATAATTCCTGCAGCACAACAGGAATAAGGATAATTGAACAGGACATTAAACCTAGAGGAGCTAGTACAGCAAGTCAAGAGAAACCTTTTTTCAGGATTAATAAAGACTATTATGAATACTGTTTCAAGTCAAACCTGAAAAATTGAGATCCTTCCCTTTTAGTTCAAAATTTTGAAATGTATTCAGTTATTTTCTTCCACTGATGTTATTTAGTTCACTTCCTTGTGAAGGTGCACATTACAACACCTGCAACAAGGAGGAACACCTGAAAGCTTAGCTCATTGCAAATGTGCTTATAGTTAGAATCATTGAAATTCTGTTGCAGCCCCAAAATGAAGCTCCCTACCATCCCAATACTCTGGTGTGTTTTCATTGAAACACAAAACAAAGTGTCCCAGAGTGTGATTTCACATTACCTTCTGGGATTGCAGAAGAGGCACGCATGTAAACAAACAGCAGGTGCTTCACATACACACACACACACACACATAGTCGTTCCATCCTGCTGGATCCAGAGTTTATAATCACGTTGTTTCACCTTTATTATTCCTCTGTTCTCTGACGCCTGTTCCGTGGGGGAACAACTTCAGCCCAGCATTACACCTCTGTGCGTTTGAAATTGTAGATGAGGCGTACCAGTCAGTCAATGTGTAATGGGGTAAAGTATCTGCTGTTAAGGATTCTGATGTGTGCTCAGACTTTTATGTTTTTATCTTTCTCGCCTATCTATCTTCTTTGCCTCTCAGTGATAGTTTAGTCCATTTGCTCCTTTTGTTTCTTCCTTGTTCAAAGTCAAGTGGGAGTATTAAAGAACAGGATTTAAAATTAAATAAATATTGTCTCTTATGATAATAAAGCGCTAACCTTTTGTGATATTCCACATTTGTAATGAGGAGAGTGGCTCAGCTAACCTCTATGTAACGCCATATATGTCATAACAATCGTGAACCCTCCAACAACACTGGACAATTCAAAACGCATCAATGAATAGATCAGCATAGACAGAGAAGCTGATTAATGCTGATACAAAAAGCCGATCTTTATCACACTGATGGTCCGCATGAGGGTTGTTTCCTCTCACTGGAAGCACAACAGATCTGATCAGAGAGACAAGGCAGGGAAATAAGCAAACTGACAAAGTGCACTTCATTCTTTTGTTTTGTTTATAATGACGTCCCCGGGTTACGGTGATTAGAAACTGATTGAATCAGCATTCGTGTGCAATCTACAAAATTAGCTTACTCATTTATTCTTGCATGTGGGGATAGTGTGCTCAGCAAATGAAGACTGTTTATGCCTAAGGAACTGTTTTGACGGTGGTCAAGGTCACCTAATGCGTGTGTGCATTCATAAGTGTGAATGAGTGAGTGGATATGTGAAAAGGCATGAGATTGTTTGAGCGTAAGGGTTTGTTGTTTTGATAGTAATCAAGGTCAGTGTGTGAGTGTCGGGTGTTGACTGTGTGTCCTGGTCCATCTCTTAAACTGTCCATGCTGTCTACAGACGAGCTGACAGCTTGCATTAAACATCCCCGCAGCTCAAATTTATGTCTGATAATCGCTGCTTGTCTGCCCGTTGCCATATTTTCAATGAGAGATTATTTCTAATTTGACCACTACTTCTTGCAGATGCGATCTGTTGCTGCACGTACCCCTTGCGGTGGTTGTACATGCGGTTGATGCGGTCCCACTCTGAGTTGAGCTGTACGAGGGCGTCTCCGATCTGGGCAACCTCGGCAGGGTTAGCGTCACGGACAACGTCAGGCTGGCGCTCATGGATCCCTGTGACATGGTCACCGAGACGCTCCAAATTTTCTTTGATATTCTGTAAAAATACAAAAAAAAGAAAGAAGGTGCAGCAAGTTAAGAGAGGGAAAGGGAGACTACTGATGAAAATAATTGGCTAAAAAGTTCACACTGCCTGACTGTAACAGAAGAAAATGTAAATGACTACATCAATGTCAGCAAATTATCTGGGGCAGACATATTATTAGAATATTTTGCTGATCCTTTCCAAAGAAAGGACATGTTAAACCAGGTCTTTTTGACCTTAACGCCCTGTGTACAAAGACGTACCTCCTACATCTATGCTGATCTCGTCCTGAGCGTGCACAAGTCATGTTTTATTACCAAAAAATGACGTCCTGCTTTCATTCAAGTCAATCGATCAATCATTGGGAATCTTTGGAGCGGATTGTGAAAATAAAAAAGGGACTGATTCTGCAGCCTGCAGTTTATCACTTACCCCGGGGCAGTGATTTCAGACATTTATAATAACTATATAGAAATAAACAATCATTATGCTGATGCTCCCGTCTGTTTTTGGAGGTCATACAGGGGCATTATATTTAATTTAAGTCTTTTCATTACCAGCTTTAACTCCCCACAGGAGCTTTAATATTTTATAATGCTGAGAACAATCTTAACTTAATTTCAAAAATAGTAGTCAATTTTAAATGTTGTTGTGAAGCCTTGAAAGTTTAAACACTTCAACCTAGTTTTTCTGTTTTCTATTTCTACAACAAACTGATATCAGCAAAATTCCCCTCTCTAGTGTTTTGTCCTATTAAACTTTGCAGCAACTACTTTAAGAAAGCAAAGTAGGTGCACTACACAGATCATTTCTGCTGCATTAATAGTGTTTGACTTAGAACTTTGGGTATTTGAGAGAAACCCACCCTCAGCGTGTCCTCTTGACTTGAAAAGTCCTCATAGAGCCCCCCGCTCAGCTCAGAGGAGTTCAAAAGCAGCTCGTTGTCGGCCATGGCGAGGAGCACTTTGTTTATGTCCAACAGGTAGTTGGAGGGACTCAATGAAGGAGCCCTGCTACGCTTTGGTGACGACATCTCCTACACCACACAGGAGCAGAAAGGAAAACACAGGGCAGGGGGGAAAACAGAGAGGTAAGTCGTAATAGAATGACACACGTTGATGAACTAACACTATTGACTTCATAGTTAGCATCTATGTGTACTTAACACGTGCTTGAGTGAATGAATCCCTCACCTCAGCTTGTAACTCTCCTGTCTGCTCTGTGACTGTTTGAGTAGACGAAGACTCCACAGAGACTCCCACCTGCCTGATCCGTACCACCCTCAACTCCTAAAGCAGGAAAAGGAACATACACAAAATAAAATAAAAACTTTCCTTTATATAAGCCAGGCTAAAGAGAGACAAAACTTAGCATTTGATGCATCTTACCCTGTGAGCGGAATATTGGCTTTGAAGCCGGAGCAGCAGAAGTCTCAGCTCCTCCGTCTGACCCTCGTCTGAAGTTTGCAGAAGCAGTTCTTCTCCTCGTCTCAGTAGGTCCTCCACGCTGGCTTTCTCCTCGTCCATCTGGTGTAACAAGACATGGGTCAAATAAAGAGCAAATGAAATGATAAAAAAAAATCATAAAAACGTTCACAACAAAAGAGCCTTGAGAATGGATAGACTGCAAAATTGAAATAGCCTCTATTCTTCATAAAGAATCTCATTAAAATCAAGCAAGGAAAGAAAATGTGTTTGTGTGTATTTTCAAAAGTTCTAAAATTGCCAGAAATAGCAGAGACCTTTACAAAAACCAAAAAGTAGTGAGTGCTTATTTTCCATTCCACATTGCTGAAACATTTGCAGCACTTGTTTAATCAGTCTTCAAAGAAAATAATATTAAAGTGGAAAAAAGGGTCAAAGTAAAAGGGGACCATGTGTACCTTGTCATCATCCTGGACGTTTTCTGGTTCCTGCTGCTGCTGTAGAGCCCTTAGCGTGTCCTGCAGCTCTGCCTGAAGGTCTTTCACCTCACTGTGGACCGGAGCCTCAGCGGGACGAGTCTGATTTTCACTCTCTGTTTGGACCGCCTGCCAGTGAATGACCTTTAGAAATCAGAAAAAACAAACCTGAGGTCAAAACAAATCAAAACAAATGTCTGCTCTGTGGTCCGCTCTAAATCTTTGCCCACTTCAGTGTTGCTTTAAGAGAATTATGTCTGCCTGCTTCTCGGTAAAGAAGCTGTTTCAGTGGTTTAGCTTAAAGATGTGCTTTGATAGTCTGAACTCTTTCTCGTACCTGATGAGGTGATTGCTGGTTGAAGTCAACACCACCTGACTCCAGACTTATCATCATCTGAATGCAAAAAGACAAGAAACAGAAAGAAAGACTTCTCAGATTTACCACTGACTTTAATGAGAGTTGAACTGTTTTTCTTTGTTCAGAAGAAGTAACCCCCTCTCTAGATCCACATTAGTAAAGGATATAAAGACGTTTTGCTTGTTCAATGCAGTGATTTTATGTTTTCATAGAGTCTGTGCCATTTTACCTGGGCAGTTTTGATGTGTTGGGACACTTTGTCAAAGTTGCCGTTGAGCTCATTCAGTTTGGGCTCCACAACGTCTCTGCAGGCAGGCCCCCTGCTGGTCATCAGGATGATGGCCTGGTCCTTGACATTGTCCACACGCAGACTGATGTCCTCCAGCTCCTCGAGCATGCGCTGAGGACAGACAGAAACGCAGAGCAGCTGGTCAGCGATTGATCCGTCAGCTTATGTTTTGTATCAGCTTCTCTTTTGCACTGCATGGTGGTACGGCCATGATTCAGCTAAGCACAGCATGTACTTGTCAAGGTTCGGATGCCCAGGCACCAGATGATATTTAATGTAGACTCTGAGTTTTAATTGCAAGAGGACGTGAAGGGTTAGCAATTAAACTTACATTTATTATTTAGCCAACTTCTTTCCTGCTTTTTTAAACTTCTCTCAGAGCTTACCCAACAAGCAATCCCTTTTCTTTTTTTGTAAATTTGGTTAGAAAATAGCTTTTTTATTGTGCATACTTTTTTGAAAATCCAATTAAAACTAAGGATTAAAAAAACCTGCTGCGACAGAAGGGATGCAGGTCAAATTAACCATGAACATCAAGAAATGACTGATCACCTCAAGGTAACAACTAAGGGCTACTTGATGAATGACTTCCACAAATAAATACTTAACTTCTGTAAGATTCTTGTACGCTTGTACTTGGCCATGATAAATCAAAATCTCCGTCTTAAATCAAATAGAGCGTGCCATTTTAATATCCAGAGGCAGTAAGTTTCACAGTTTTCTCTCTCGTATGTGAAGACTCCCCTCTTTCTTACCTTTACCACCTGTTCTCTCTCTGTTGGGCCGAGCCGCTCGGCCTCGTCCAGGTGGATCTGCGTCTGGTACAGCCAGGTGCTGATGTGGGCCAAGTTCTCATCAAAGATTTCCACTTCACTCTGGTGACTCTGAGCACATGTTACAATAAAGGGTCAGTGTTTAGGAAATATTCACTTGTACTGCTGTTAAAGGTCCTGTGTTTGCCTCATCTCACTCCAAAACAAAGAAAAATGTTTTATCAGACAGTTTTCTGTAACCTTTCCATGACCCGCTGCAAGAAGACACACTTTAGTCTCCAGTTCAAATGGTAAACATATGTGAACCAAAGAGATGATTTGCATGTCCTTGTTTTTTTTTTTTTATATGAAGGTTATCTCTTAGCATTGCAGCTTGCACTTGACTTACAGCATAATGCATGCATGTTTTAATTGGGGTTATAAACATAAGAAATAACCTTGTTCAATTATTTTTTTTGATTTCAAATGTTGTGAAAAGGCACTTTAAACCTCAGCCAACTTAGCCTGTGTGTCTGAATTATTCCAGCACATTTGATATGTATTATAAATGCAGCAATAATTGAACACATTTTAATTACCCTACAGAATTGCATACTAAATAGGCACAGCTTAAACAAAGTAATAAAAGCAGGAAGAAGTCGTGTTCAGGCACGTAATGATAAAAACTTAAAGCAGGTGGGAGAACCGACTGACTCAGAGAACATAAAATAAACAACACAGCAACTCTTTATTTATTTAGCCATGACTGTATTAAATATTTGCACTCACCAGCGCGGCACTTAGCCAGTCCTCGGTCCAGGTGTGGACGCGGCCCCAGCTTTCATTGAGACCACAGACTTTGTCCTCAATCTCGGCCTCACTGCCCTCCACCAGAGTCTGCAGACCGGCGCTGGTCTCCATCAGGCTGGACAGGTCGGCTTTACGACGCTCAGACTCCTTCAGCAGGCCCTGGTGGTGGAGGAACACACACACACATGCACACACATATACATAAGATGCAGCATACAGAACATTACAAGAGAGCATATGATGGCCCTATAAGTCATAAATTACTGACACAAACACACATGCACACACACTGTAGTGAATACCAAAAACATGGCATGAATTACAGATTACAAACAGCTCAAAGATAAAAGTAATCCATTGAACAACACAGAAGCAAATTCCCAAATTTGGCTGGGTCTTCACTTTGAAACATTAAAAGTTAATATGCATTTACCCTCTACACACTGTGGTGTTCTCTTACTTTGTAACCGTAGCCGAGTTTCATGTGTGAAGAAGATGTTTGAACGGGTTCAAAATCACAAGAGAACGGAGGGAAATATGTTCCAAGATGTGATAGAATCTGAAATGGTTTTTTAAATAACTATCAAACTTGCCCATTTATATCTCAGACCTTGTCTGCTCAAAAAAAAAAAAAAAAAGCCCCCCAGCAAATCTAATAATAAAATGCTGCTCTGCTGTCAGGATAGAATACATTACCGTTCTGACTTATCTTACTGTAGATAATGTTTTCAGATTAGGAGAATTTGATTTCATTTATTCTCTTCTTACTGCAGACCACTAAGGGAGGGGTGGGGGAGGAGGGGAGATGGTGCGCTGAGGGAGTTCTGTGTTGAGAGACTATAGTGCTAAAGTGAGACATCTAATGTATTTAAAGAAGCATGTTATACCTCTTATACACTTAAAAGTGCTTACTTTTCTTGTCATTGTTTTTCACAAATTGCATGAAGGAGGCTGAGACAGACGAGGTGCTGCTTAGTTTTACCTTTACATGTTGTTTATTTTTTCAGCTTCTTTTTTACTTCAAAGAAAGTACTCACTCTGCAGTCTCTGAAGAGAAGGGGCCTTAGCTACACACGTCTCCCCACACCAAACCTAACAAAACTCAACAACAGGGCCATCACACGCATTGCAACCTCATCACACATCCACTGAACACCTCAGCCCACTTTCCTCAGGACGGAGGCACAGAGCACTGAGTTGCTGAAGGGCTCGCCTTGGGAAAAGCTTGATTTCTGCTGTCATAGCATCCCTGAACAAAAGGCCTCGCTGAACAGGCCAGAGATGGAACTCTTGATTATTGTTAAACTATGTTTGTTTCCCTGTTTACATAATGCAGGCACAGTATATCTCCAGAGTTACACACAGAGAATCTTGCTGTCCTTTTTCTCCCCCTAGTGGACAGAAGCAGAAGCACGTCTTTGCTCCTGCTGAAGAGACTTGATGAAAGGTGTGTACAGTTACTTACATTAGCCCATGCGATCTCAGCATCAATGTCAGCCGGCATGTCTCCACAGCTGTTCTTCTGCTGCAGCTGAGCCTCGTTGGTGGTCAGCCACTCTTCCAGGGCGGCGCTGTCCTTCTGAAACTTTTGAGACAGAGATAAAGCTTTTTCCAGGTCCTGCTTTCCCTCCGTTACCTGGAAAGAAAAGAAATGTGTTGCTGCTATTAATCCAACATGAGCTGTGTGAGTTTTGTATAGGGGGAGAATAAGATTGTTTTTTACTATAATTATTTTTTAATTACCTGAGCACCCAGGTCATTGTAGAGCAGTTTGAGTGCAGTGAGCTGTTCGTCCATGGCCTTGGGGTTCTCCGTCTGCTGTTTCTGCACAATCTGTCGACCTGTTTTTATCACCGTCTCTACCTCCAGCTTTACTTCACTTAGCAACTTGTATAGTTTCTATAAGTCATACAAAAGGAAATATGCCTTTAAGTGGGGATGAGATGGAATTTTTGTGTCTTCATCTGCATCTACAGATGAGCCGACAGGTTGTTTTTTTTGTTCATGTGTCCATAAATCATCTTCCCGCTTTCAGAGCATGCAATCAACTACAAAGTATTTGTGTTTGTGTAAAACAAGAGCTTGAGAAAGTTGTAGCTCTCACCATGCAACCATTGAGGTGGGGCTGTATTTTTTCTGGGTCCACATCCCTGACATCCAGGATGTGCAGTTCAGCCTTGGCCCCATCCAGGACTCTCTTACAGTCCAACATGCGCTGTTCAAAGTTAGCTGGCTTCTGAAACAGCTGGTACTTGGTGGAGATCTCCCTTAGCTTTCTCTGCAACGGATAAAAGGAGAGGTTACTTCAGTTATCTGTTTGGCACATAAAACACATTTTTTTTGCATTTTATTTCTATTTCTACTATTTTAAACGTCAAAAACAATGTCTTAAAAACATGGCAATAGAGGAATAACTGTTTGATGAGAATCTTGGATTTCATAAACAATCAAGCAGCTTGTTTATCTTTATAGAAATTGAAAACAAACCTGATGTAACATTAGTAAAATAACTTCAAACTTCTCCTTTTACTTCTCCATGCATACAAGATCAAAATTGTAAAAGCATTTCTAGTATAAATTCAAATGTTGCTGTTTAAACGACAGGGGGAGAAAGAGCCTGTCATCAGGTTCCTGCAGTTCCTTATATTCTCCAGGAGGAGGCAGTGTTACCTGAAGCTGGTCCAGCATGGTTCCACCTCTGGCAGCTTTGCTGTCACCAGTGGAGGGAGGCAAGTTGGCCACGTTTCTCCTCCTCATCTCCTCCACTGTGACCTCGTGGGCTGCGATCTCTGCTCCGATTGTCTGAAGGAAGAAAGAAAATAAACACGTACATAAAGGGGAAATGAAAAAATGCATGCATTAATGAAGCCTTTATGTGTGTGTGCAAGTTAAACTCGGTCTCTACCGTAACTGTCTTTATTTACTTTCTTTAGACTTCAGAATAATCTCAATTTTGGAGCTTGATTTTAACAATTTAACATCCAATTGTAATTGTTTATTATATTAATACCATGCAATATTACTTTTTTTTCCACTGGCATTTATTTAAAGAGGACATATTAGACCCCTTTCTAACCTTTTCAAACAGTCCCCTGTGTACTAAATGAAACATCTGTGCCGTGCTTTGATATATAACATGAATCAAGCACCAGAGGAGGTTTGTGACCCTGTATAGACCAGCTCTCTCAGAACGCTCCGTTTTGGTGTGTGTGTCTCTTTAAATGCAATGAGCCTCCCCTGAGTTTTCCCGGTAGATGTCACTCCTCCGTAGTGAGAATAAAAATGGCAGACCTGCGCAAAAGTTTTGCTTTAGGGGGTGGAGTCCATGGGTGGAGAAACTAGGGGATGGGAGCATATTTTTTTTACCAGAATCCCACTGTGACGTCACAAGTTGAGAAAGTTTGAAACGGAGCACTTTCCTCTGTGTTGAAAGACTTATGCAGACCACAGACAAAGGACTGGATGGATTTATTTCACATTTTGTGGCTCGGTAGACACTCGAGACTGTTCTTCCTGAAGTAAGAATCCATTACGTTTTGGTGCTTCCCAGCATGTCACATATTGTCTGGTTACTCCCCCGGGTGTTACTGTGAGCGTCTGCGCAGATGTTTACTCTACCTGTGCCTCCTGTGGCAGCTGGAAGGCGTCGATGCGGTCAGTTAGGTATGAGGTGAGCGTGTGGTCCAGCTGGCTCAGAGACTCCTGCAGCGTTTGGAGCGCCTGTTCGTTCTCCTTTAGAGTCTGCAGCTGCTGCTCGAGGCTGATCTGTCTGTTCACCGCCTGGAAAAAGTCACGAGTTTAAGAGCGATGTTTAGATATTGAGGATTCATACGACTAATGGGGAAGTTGGGTCCAAAAGCTGAAGATGAAAGGCTGAATAAAAAGGCTGGAACAAACAAAATAGTGGTGTTTGTTTACATTTGAGTTTGCACTCTTGGGCAAGACTCCCGTATAGAAACGATGTTGTATATCATTGGACAAATTTCCAGTACCATAAAGGATAAATTAAATTAAAGTATACATCTTAAATCAGAAGATATTATTTCTAACATATATATTGTATTAAAACAAAAATGACTAGACTAACACAAAACAAACAGGCCTGAGTAAATCATTCTACATGTATCACATAATGGATGCCTTTTGTCCTACATTTAAGACAGCACACATTCGTGCTACACACAAACACAAAGGTCCTGACCTGGTGGTTGAGCTGCTCGTAACGTGAATTAAAGGCCTCTAGCTTCTCGCTGATGAGTTCGTCAAGTATGCCTCCGTCTATCAGCGTCTGACCCAGCTCTCTGATCTGCGTCCTGTTGTCCCCGGGGTGACGCAGCGCGTTCTCCAAAGACTGTGGGTGAATAGTGAGAAGGAGGAAAAAGGTAAATACAAGAAAAAAATTGAGCAAAGACAGGAAATGAGCTGGAGGATGAACATTTTCTAGACAATAAATATACTGCTACACAGTGCCAACAATTTGCCACAAAAATCAGAAAAATTTGGCAAGAGTGAAATAAACATTTACTGAAGATAGAAGCCAAAGGGAAGAGAAAAAAGCAATCAAATAAATTGAGGAAAACTTGAGCATCTGTTTGCATGTGTGTGAAAGATGTAGAAAAATCCAAATAGCTGAACACACAGACACAGAGCAGAAACTGCTCCGTTGAGCGTGTCAGAAGGAGGCAAACCGAGAACAGACGTTAACTGAACAAGAAACGAGAGAACGAGAGAAAAGAAAGAGAGAGAGAGAGGGCCTTGTCAAATGACGGCACATGTTGAATCTGACAGGCATTTTTTTACATGGGGGTCATGAGATATGCTCTTCCTTCCCGGAGGTTGAGGGTATAGATAGAGAGCAAGAGGAGTGAGTCTGATTGGGAAATTGGGAGAATGGAAGAGTGAGGGTGAGAGAGGAAGGTTAAAATGAGTGGACAGGGCGAGAGAGAGAGAGAGAGAGAGAGAGAGAGAGAGAGAGAGAGAGAGAGAGAGAGAGAGAGAGATGGGGTGGGGGTGCATTGTCTTAGAGGGTCTTCATTTTACTTCATCACTATGCAAAGTTACAGAAGCCGCAGTGTGATTCAAGTGAGTCTGACAGACAGGCTGCGGGCGGTCTACACATATAGCACCAGAGCGAGACACGGCAGAAGAAATGTGGAAGACAAAGTCAAAGACACTGAGGTTAATAACACAGTTGGAATATTAAATGGATGGTTTGGTTTATGATTATTGACTGACGGTTTTTCTCAGACTCATAAATGGACTTTTTATATGTTTCCACATGCAGTTTTAAAAGCATGTAAATCAGTGCAGTGATTTTATCTTAGCTGACCGAAATCTTTGGCTCAAACAGCCGCTTCTGTCAAACCTAACGTAGGCACAGGAGTAATATCACAATAGATAAATAACTTTGTATTTACAAAGTTTCACTATATGTAACTTTTCCACCCTGCTTACATGTCCCTAAAGCCATGGAAGATGAATACTTGCATTTTAAACGTTTTTTGCTGAAAGTGTCTTGTTGTGCTATCTTGCATGAGGACGAGATATCTTTTTATGTTTTTTTATCTTTAACTACAGAACTGGCTTTTAATCCACAAGAAGAAATGTTAACTTGAAATGAGACTACTAATAGAACAGTGGCGGTAAAGGATGATGAATACTGATATTTATTTCAAAACAAAATTTGGAGACTACAGATCTTTAAGCATCTGCTCAACACACATGGGACCCGTGCAGAAGAAGCACTGGTACAGTAAAACTTTTATTTTCACAAGCATCCACTGAAGACACTTCAGTCACGGATATTACAGATCAGAACTATTAAGCACAAATTCACTTAATGAAAAAGGCAAAACCATGTTTTACATGTTGCTGGAATAAAAAGACCAACACTGCATAAAGCAAACATGATGAGAAGGTAAGAATTTCTTGCATCATCAAGTTGCTGTTACTTGAGTTATTTTCATGTTCGCATATTGGGATTCTGCCTCAGCCTGAATAAGTGTACCATTGCACTTCAAACTGCACCCATGGCAACTAAAAGTGCTTAACACAAGCATGAATCATGAAAATAAAGAAACACGTTATCAGAGAGCATCAGTGAAAATGATTAAAAGGAAAATAAAGTCAAAACAGATAAACCAGAAGTTCAAATATAATAAGGCGGTTACAACATCTAAAAGTCGCAGTGCAGTGTTATCTATGTTTATTTAAAAAACATTTAAAAATAACAATAAGAATGGATTCATGGCAACATGATTACATAGTAATCAATAAATTAAGATCAGCTAAACTAGGCAAAGTGATCAAACTGCACATATGATCATTTTGATTATGTGTAATTAGCAAGAAGGTAAAATTACAAATGTTGCACAAAAATGTCCTTACTTAAAAGATTTTGAAAACGTACGGGGGGGGTGGAAGCAGAGGAGTGTTAATTGAAAGATAAATACAATGTGATGACATTAAGTGTGTGGGTGGGTGTTTGTGTTCATACCTCTAGGGCTTCACTGACAGCCTCGGTACTCTCCGGTAGGCCGTCAGAAGCTTGAACCTTCTCCTCCAGAGTGTTGAGCCAGCTCTGCTCCATATCCAGGTACTGAAGCAGCTCCATCCAACAGGACCAAACCTCCTACAAGAGTGTACACCCCCACAGCGAAATGAAACGCACACACACACACACAACTCCAAAAATGTTTAAGAACAGTTGCGCTGAGCCAGGGACACATTGACTCTGATATTATAAAGTCACAGCTCTGTTAAGAACTGCCCAAACCATGCAGGCAAAAGAGGGCTTTGTAACTTCAGGCAAACAGTATAAATAAGCATAAGCACAACTCAGTGACGTGTCTGACCTTTACCATGCAGAGTCTGGGGGTTGATAATCAAAAACAAATGCCCCAAACTATATCTTAACACTTGTAGATTAGCTCTGAGAACAAGTTTCACAAGTGCCCTTTCAGCCTCTCTTCTTCTGCACTTGAGAATTAGCCAAAGTCTGCCAACAAAATGACACAACCAATAAACCATCATGTCGTTTCTTTTCTGAACCCCGGGAGGTTGCGAGTTAACAGACAAATTGGGCTGTTCATGCATACAATTCTGACTTGTTTTAACTTTAATTTGTGTCACAGCAGCTTTTATTACCACAAAAGGCTTTAACCTTAAACTCCAAGCCAACTTAAATCCACTCTGACAAGGCTCTTTGAATCTAAATATCAAAGGCTGCTGGTATATTTTTATAAAAATCAAAGCACAAGTGAACATTGTTTCTTATGTGTAGACCACAAACACACACAGAAATGTCACATATATTACCTCCAGAGTGTGACACTTGCTCTTGAAGCGGTCACACAGCTTGTGGTAGTTAGCCAGCACAACCTCTAGCTCTGAGGTCAGCTCTTGGCCACTGCCTCCACCAGGGGGCGACATTTTGGATACCAGCAGGTTGATGCTGTCTTTCAGGATCTTTACTTTTACCTCCTTCTGTAACACATCCTCTTTAGCCCTCTGTGTGAGAGGAAGAAACACAGATAAAGCAGACAGTGGTCAAAATCACTTCTCAGGGAATACATATTGTTCTGTTTTTTAGTTTATATCCACACCCCTGCCCCTACCTTCATCTCCTCCAGTGATGCCTCCAGCTCCTCAGGACTCTTGTATTCAAAGTCCCGCATGAGAAACTCATCGTCAACTTGTGCCATCCATTCCTGCATCTCCGCCAAGTCCTTCTTCAGATTCACCTGCCTCTCCTGTCTCTCTGCCAAACGCTCCTGGTGGCTCAGCAGCTGAATGGGAGCAAATGACATCAGGTTTGTAAATGAAGGAAACCATTTCTTGGTCTAAAAGCAGGATTTAAGTCCAACCGCAGAATTAAATAGCAACGCAAAAGTCTAAAAGACCTTTGAAAGTTTGACCTACAGCCGATGCCTGATTCCTAATGCAAGCAGGAAAAACAATCTACAGGAAACACTCCTAACCTGACTTGAAGATGAAACTTTTTTTTTTTTTTTTTTTTACAAATACAGATGAAAACAAACTGCACATACAAGGTTTGTTTTGTCTATTTGCACATTTCTCCTTACGGTAATGTTGTAGCAACTGTTCTTTAGGCCACATTAGAAATCCCTGTCGATCTATATATCTACCTATCTACCTACCTATCTACCTATCTACCTATCTACCTATCTACCTATCTATCTATCTACCTATCCCTCCATCCATCTATCTATATATCCATCCATTCATCCATCCATCCATCTATCTATATATCTATCTATCCATCCATCCATCCATCCATATATCTAGTTATGCTGTGATTCCAATTAGGGCTGAATGATATTGGAAAAAAACTGGCATATCTTTTCTGTTTGTGATATATATTGCGATATGAAAAAATACAGGAAGTGATGCCAAATAAATGTAATGGCTTTATATTTCTAATATGGGCAATTCACTTGAATCATAATTATTTTCAAATAATGTCTACTTGTATCTTAGGACTGCCCGATATGAGAAAAAATGTGATTAATATTGTTCCATATTGTAATAATGAAATGAAATGCTGTAAATAAACTTATATTAAAGAATATGTGTTGGTGTTTATTGAGAAATGTGTAGCTATTTGCAACACGTTTCTTCTGAATCTAAAAAAATCCAAAAAGTTTCTATCAACACTAAACTGGCACCACTTCATGTGAAGGTAGCTGACAGCTAGCATGAGCTTCTTCTGACTGAATCAAAAAGAGCATGGCTGTAATACACAGGCCTCCATTCAACATGTAAAATGTACACATGCTGAGTGAGAGAGTGCTGCTTGTTTACATTCAATTATTTTTCTCATTTATTGCGATAAATTCAGACTTTTGTTATGTACAGTATTTACTGTTAATGCTCACATCGTGACAACATTGTCATTACTGATGCAGCCCTTATTCCAACCTGTAATATGAACGGATTTCATTTCAACTTGAACTTTTAGAACATGTCCTTTTTATCAAGTTGTACTTCCTGGAGAAATCTCCATGTCTGGATTCTGATACATTAACTGATAGAATCATTGAAAACTTCTTCAAGTACCTACATCAAACAAAGAACAGCATATAATGTTGTAGCTAAGACATTTTTGTCTTAAAGCTGACTTTACACGATAAGGCATATTTGGTGGTTTTGTTGCTCTTATTGATACACAAGTGAAAACAAGTACAACCTGCAGACATCCTCCCCACCCTCTCACCAACCACTATAACACATAGCTGGCAAAATCCCAGGCATTCCTATGGTTAGCATAATTATCGTGTTTTCTTTGCTAAGCTTGGATATTAAAACCCAAAAAAAAAGGCTCCAGAGAACACAAGTGTCAACATTTACATACTGCGAAGGACCCTTATAAACCCCAATAAAGCGATAACAACTTATAACAGCCCACACTTGGTTGTAGCACGCAGAGAGTCTTTGAAAAACATCATGTTATCAAACTTTACATCGGCAATGTTTGCAGTTACAGAGAAAAGTTTTACCCCACCTGTTTGCCGAGTGAGTCCCATTTGCCCCGACACTCGTCCATCTTATCCTGCCCCCACTTGGTGAGTCCTGGTACTGCAGTCGCCTGTACAGCGCTAACATTCTCTCCCATCTGCTTCAAAGAACCTTCCACCGACTCCATCTCAGTCACGTACTCCTGATTAGAAACGGAAAAAAGAAAGAACATTAGTGAATAATAATTTGCTTCCTTGGATAAATTCAGGAATCAATCAATTAAGGTATGGTGTAAATAAACGAGAATTTTAGTGGTGTATTCGTACTCATTACATTTTGAATTCAGTTTTAATGTAACTTTTTTTTTTTTTTACATGTCCCCTAACCTTGCACTTATTGAGCTCTTCCTGTGGACTCCCCTTGTCGCCTAACCCAGCTGCATCACCAGATAAAACTTCCTGAACTCCATCCAACCAACGTTCAACTTCCAATAAACGCACCTGGAAAAAATAAAAACAATCTACCTGTTAACATACTTTGTTTTCTTTTTTTTTTACATGTTTAAGCCATATTTTTCTTTAAAACCAATTAAAGCTACCTGATTGTCCTTCATGCTTCCCAGGATGCACTGCAGTGTTCCCAGCTCCTCACGGGCCCTAGACGAGAGATGATTCCATCTTTGTAGTTCTGCAGGATCGGAGGCTTGTTGTGTTTGCTCGATCTCAAGACACAGGGCCTGAGGAGAGAAAGAGTCAGGGTTTTAAAATGACTCTTACAAAATGTGTAAGTTCTCTTAACTGCCATCAGACTGTTTAATGGAGATTCATGCACAATGAATACACCTGTTTGAAAGACATTTATAGCTACTTATATTTATAGATACACTTGAACAGATTCTGCACACTGGATACTGCTAAAGGTTAATTACATTTCTTTGATGTCTTTTGTTTATAATTCCTAAATTTTAGTCTGTTTCTTAAAAACTGATCTTAGTATTTTTTATGTCTTGTTTTAATGTGCTAAATGTTATTTGTTCAATAAAGTGTTCTTGACTGTGATTGCAGCTGCAGCGACAGTGTAACCTCTGCAAAGGGTTAATAAGTCTTTCTGTCTGTCTGTCTGTCTGTGAGACATACATGTTTATTAGGTTTTCAAGCTTTAATATTTGTATGCTTGTGTCATTAAAACTTGGCTGTTTAAGTGAATTATGCTAACTGTCGGCTTTATTCCCAAGTTGTAATCAAAGTTAGGAAACTTGAGGATATCACATCAATGCAATGTAAGAAATTGTTTTGTTTTGACTGTGCACACTTGGAACATTTATCAATATAAACTGTCCTAAAAACAAACAAACAAATACAAAACTGGTCAATTTAAAACTACAACACCACACTGCTGCCCTCGAGAATGTTCCTGTTTTAAGCTAGGCTTTGCTTCTTTGTATTTCTGTTTACAACAATCACTTATTCATTGTGCATTGAAATATACTTTAGAAATGAGGATGTTCTCTCATGATTTATTGAGATTTCAATAAAAGCTGAATGAATAAATCATGAACCAATGTATAAATGAGTGTGACTGTCAGAGATGACTGGCTCTATGTCACTGCTGTGCTCTGGAGCCTGCTATCACAAACATTTCATAATAACTCTACAAGTGGTCAAACTATGATTGTGTAACCTTAAAATGTACAATACATAAAGTGAATGAGTGTTTCACATCAACTGCCTTCAACATTATTTCATTCAAATTGTTAATCCAACTGCTAGAACAGATGTATATATACCAATCACATGAGCTTTTATCAGTAGGCTAATTGCTAACAGGACTCAACGATGCTGTCAAGGACAGGATGTGGTGTTTGTCATGCTAACTGACTGGTTGAACAGCTCCACATTGAGTTGTTAGGAGTTCCACGTTGTATTCAAGGGCACCGTGCCCAGTATGTGCCAAGGCCACACACCCCTCCTTTGCTAAAGGCCCCGCCCCCTCCCCGGCAATATGCCCTATCTGCCACCATAACAAGAGCTCAGACTGAACCGCATTCCACTGAAGGATGGAGGAGGAGGGAACGACACACAAACACGACACACAAACACGACACACACACACACACACACACACACATACAGTACACCCTTTTCCACCCAGGATTGAAACAGCCCAGAGGAAAGTGACTGGCTGATAAGGAGGTCTATTGTGAGCAGGAAAAGAAAAACTGACAGAGATAAACTCTCGCTCTGATTTACACACAAGCTCACAGACACAAACACAGTCACTGTTGACTATAAAAAAAATGTTGAGCTCAGAGGTCAGAATGTGTTATCAACTACAGTCAAACAACATTTCAGAAGAATATAATGTATATGTTGTTCTTTCCATATGTCAGAAAGCTGTTGTGTCTTTACTTTGTACTTTTTCTTTGATTTATTTTGTTCATCTTGTGCCTCTCTTCTACAGAGAATGTATCAGCTCTCTAGTTTTCCACTACAGACAACTAACCTGATGAATGTATCCATGACCGCTTTTTTTAATCGATACAGACAGACAGCAAAGTCACAACACAAAGTAACAAAATATGAATCAAACAACAATGTGGATTAGAAAATCAATATAATAAATAGGAACATTGAAAAGAAGACAATATTTTTAAAACTTTTTTTTCTGAAGGTTTAATAACATGTTTGGGGTAATAAAGATGAAAATAAAATATTGTGTCCTGAAGACAACCTATAAAAGCATCTCAAAGAGAATCTAAAACTATACAATACCGTTAGCCAAGCCATGATTACTGATACTTTTTGATCATCACTTTCTTTAACGTTGAAGGTCCTGGTAATCGTCTTTACTCACCTGAGCCTGCTCCACTGCTCCCTCAGCAGCAGGAAGATCCACAAGTCCGTCTCTCAGAGTCGACAGCCTCTCCTCCAGACCCTCCACCGGACTAGGGAGCATCTGTTTGGCCTCAAGATCGGCCAGAGCTGGGAATAAACAAGATGAAGGGGGTAAAAGTACAAGTAAGTAAAGGCTTCAAAAACTTTGACATCAGGTTGCATCCACAAGGGGGCAGTGAGCTGGTGTGGGACTTCCCCCATCTGTGTGTCTGTGTGTATGTGTTAACCATGCTGCTGCAGGAGGATCCCATATGTTTGACAGTCTGGTTCTCACTAAGTTGAGTTCTTCCCATGCCAAGGGACTTTTTAAAAACAAACTATAAAATCTCAGTTGTTTAAAGTTGACTTGATCCATAACAAAAGTGCTGGTTTTGAAAACTGTTCTCTATTGTCTAGTTACATTTCTTTCTGTTCCTGATTCACTCCTCTTCTTCTCTGACTGCATTTTAATTAGCAGGTGATTTAAAGCCTACATGATCTGACTGTGTTTATATACACAAAGAGGAGCGCAGGAGAGAGGGGGGGGTGGGGGGGGGATAGTGAAACAGAGCGAGGCCCCAGCGCGAGGCAAACTGCCCTCAGGCAGAAACAAAACAGTTTTCCTTGGCTCTCATACAAATCCTCACTGTCATAAAAGCCAAAGAAAGACAGACAGGCACACACCTACCTATATGGTCAGAAGCGAAGAAGAGAAATCAAGTCTCCCTTCACAGACTCGCTTTAGGCCGAGAGCAGTGCACATAAACTCCAGAGGTAAAAAGGTTACTGGTTTTCAGGTGGAGATGGAGCTGGCAAAGAGGCATGATTTCTCACTCAATCACTTTCGTATACACTCTCGCATGTGTGAGCTTTTGCAGGCCATATAAGGGCATCGTCTATTACCCGCGGCTGGCCAAGGTTTCAAATAAAAACTGATGTCAACCCCAGCGAGACTGAGTACTGCTGATCTTAGCTATCATTCTCTCGGCCTCCCTATAAACCTAAGAGCTTTAGGCGGAGAGCAAGGAGGGAGAAATGGGTCTTTGTTTTTAGGAAGGCTTAAATCTCTCAACGCCATGAAACAAGCAGACAAGCTCTTGACCCTTGAAAAGCAATGTTTATACAGAGGATACTACCCAGAGTTTTGCAGAAACTTTCCCCGTGTTGCTTTCGCTAATTATTCTGATAAATTTCAGCAGAAGTACCTTGGTTGACCTCTTGCTCTCTGCTATGTAGCCGCTGCAGTGTGGAGGCATGATGAGCTGACACCACCACCATGTTGTCTTTCAGAGATGGGACGGCTCCCAGCGACGGCACTTCTGCAGAAAGCTGCTCCAACCGTGGTTTCAAGGAATTGACCTGGACAAGTCGGGACTGAAGAAGAGGAGAGAAAGAGGAAAGTTCATTTGTTTGTATGAGCCAAGGAGTTCTTGTACTTATGTTTCTTTTTGTTTAAGACAAAGTAAAGAAATGTAAAGAAAAAAAAATTAGACACCCACATCGCGGTTTAAAAGAAAGCAATTATAACAAATACAACTAATAAAAAATGAATAAAGCTTTGGAGGAGGAAATGATAAACTTTTGGGGGAAAAATAACTATAACTGATGAATAGAAATATTTAAAGTATGTATATAGATTAAAAAAATGTTGACGTCTGGAGGAGAGCGTGCAGAATTGTTTTGTCTGTACTGCGTAAGATGACGCCACAGATTTAAAAATAAACCAGCAGCATCTGAAAGAGAGTTACTGCTGCAATTATAAAACGTTTACTTGAGCATCAGATTAACTTCTGATTCTTAATGTTGCAGAATTATGAGACAGAGAGAGAGAGTGTCAAAAGGGTTGTTGATAAACATCAGAGTGAACGGGGACAGAGACAACAACTCTACCTGACACTCCCCACTCAGGCTTCTGAGCTCGGCCTCATCGCACTTTTCTACAGCGCGGGTCGAGTCCAGCCACTCGTCCTGTTCCCTCAAGGCTCGGTCCAGGTCTGCCAGCTCTGCAGACACCGCTCTGACCCGGCTTTGAGTACCGACCCTCTCACTGGCCGCCTGCAGCTCCCTTGTGCAAACATCCCACTCAGTTTGGATCAGGTCTAGGTCTGCCCTCACCGAGTCCACACATTCTCCCTCTACAGAAAAAAACAACAGATATCAACGTTTGAAGAGAAAAGACTCTGAGAACTCTTCTTTTTTTTTTATCCTTTAGTCTGAATGTGTTACAGCTTTTTGGTTTTGAGGCAGGAGAAACAGACCCTAGTAAGATTAACAACACCAACGGATAAACAACAGCAAACAGATGAGTGAGCGGCAGATCTGAGGAAATAAAACACAATGTTCAATGTTCGAGAAAGTTTGGTGTTTCACAAATCTACTCCAACTTAGCAGCGCTGCTCCACCACCCCTCGCTGCCTCCAGATCAGTGTAAACACATAAAAATCCTCAGTGCCTCTTCATTTCATTGAGCTGTTATATGAAGTTAGCAACCCTGCAGGGCTGACAGATTTTTACTGCTCTGTCCACATCACACACACACACACACACACACACACACACACACACACACACACACACACACACACACACACACACACACACACACACACACACACACACACACACACACACACACACACACACACACACACACACACACACACACACACACACACACACACACACACACACACACACACACACACACACACACACACACACACACACACACACACACACACACACACACACACACACACACACACACACACACACACACACACACACACACACACACACACACACACACACACACACACACACAGGTTTAGAATATTGGCATCTAAAAGTGCATGACAATAAAAAATGTAGACCTGTAAATACCCAAGAAAATGCCAAGCAGCTGTGGAAAGGTAGTAAAATCGTATGAGACGAGCGTAATTTCACGGGGAAATTTAAGATTTCTGTTCAAGCTTGTTGCCATAGAGAACCAATAAATCTGAGCCTCTATTTTAGCACACTTGTTTGACAAAAGTTGGGATGGATTTTTAAAATAATTATTTGTTTTACTCTGAATAATAATGAAGCAATTATGTGTCTAACAGCCATAACATTCTCCTTTTTTTTTTTTTTAAATACCTCTTTCGAGCTGCTCCATCAAGCCTCGTCCCTCCTGGTTCACTTGACTCGCTGTAGCTTCCTTTAGTGAGAGCTCCGACTCCAAATCCTGGAGAGATTGGTCAACACATTTAAGCTTTGACTTTTTTTTAAAACATAGGCTCAAACTTTAAGATGTTTTTGAGCCACATCATCGGCAGGTTTACCTTTAGTTTCTCCTGCAGGTCAGGTGTGTCAGGTGTGGTCTCAGGGTGTGTGGTAGCCAGCGCCTGAGCCGCCGTCTTCCATGTTTTGATCCAGCTCAGGAGGTCAGAAAGCTTGTTTTCAAACCTGCAGAATACGGGACATAATGTGTGAATTGGAGTGTGCTTGCGTGATTTTTATTCTTGCACTATTCTCGGCAAGACAGTTTCCAGGTTCTTACACTCGTCTGACTTCTGCATCTGTCTCCACCAGTCGTTTCTTAGGAGGAGCAGGTGGGGCCAACTCCTGGTCAGCCTTTGAAGAAGCCCCATCAGCAGTATCCATTACGACCTGCCCTTCCACCTGGGTCATCCCAGCGTCTGTCACAGCCTCCATTACCTTAGCAGAAATCCCAGAGTCATCATTAGATACACAAACCTTAATATAATGTATTTGATTTTCACAAAGTTTTATCTCTTTGGTGTTTATTATGTGACATGCGTACCTGGAAGGAGCAGTCCTCCAGTTTCTGCACCAGGTTGTCCCATCTATGAGCTAGCTCCTCTGTGTCTGCCTCGATCTTAGCGCCCGCCTCAGGGCTCCGCAGCAGCGATATCACATCCTGTCCTGCATCAGACATCTGGTCCAGAGTCCTCCTTTTCATTTCCATGTCTTCTTTCAATATCTACAGGATTGAAGAAATAAAAAAAAGGTCAAAGGATACACTAAACATGATAAACTTATTGTAAAAGTTCACAGCTTAAAGGTAGTTGTAAAAGTATCTGTTGCAGAAACTTGGCAGTGCACTTACTGCTAATCGGCGCACATTAGTATTCATTTCACTCGGGTCCTTGAAGTTGCTCGTTTGTACTTCACTCAAGGCCTCCTCTTTCTCTGCCAACCATTCTCTGAACAAACTCTACAGAGGAGGTGGGAACAAATCGTTAACATAAATTACTTGGAAAACATCTCGTCTAAGTGTGCTGGAGCCTAGGTTATTTATCTAGAACTTTTTTAAATTCTTAATCCAATAGATGAAGTATTACATCAATTCCTGAAATCGGGGCCAGAAAAAGAGTTTTAAAGGTTACATAAAAATTGGAAAATCATGACCATAAAGTCAGGACGAACAAATCAAAGATGCACTGTGCACTGAAATGACCTCAGTTAACTTGGTGGACTAAAGGACTGAACTTTCTGTCTTTCATGGGAGCAGCTTTTCTTTAAGTTCTAAATGATATTCTGAAGTTTTGTTAGAAGCAAATGTAGCTCAATGGGTGAGGACAGGAGTGTTCAAGGGTTCTTGTATAACTGATTATTTCATTCAAAGAGGGAAGAAAGCTACATGTACTGCAGTATATGAAAGAGGGAGAGAATGACTAAATGTCCAAACCTGGTCTGATAGAAGCTGTTGCCACACCATGAAGACTTCCTGCAGCTTGTTCCACCTCTCCTCCGTCCAGCGACAAACGGCCGCCCAGCGCTCGCCCAAAGACTGGAATGCAATATGGGAACAAAAATGAATAAAAGCAAGGCTATACTTCTTATAAGGCATACTATTCTGATCTCTTTATCTACGAATATGAATACCAAGCTTTATTGTCTTTACACTCAGTGCAACAAAATACAACAAAACTACGATCACACTCCCTGAGGTAAACTTTAAACATGGGGCACAGATGGCCTAGCGGTTGGGTCGCGCCCCATGTTAGTGGGCGGTCTGGGTCCGACCTGTGGCTTCTTTACCACTGTCATTTCCCACTCTCTTTCCCAATTTCCTATTGGGAATAACTCTATCCACTGTCTTATCAAATTAAGGCAGAAAGACCAAAAATAAATCTTAAAAAAAAACTTTAAATGTCAAGATAAATAATAATTTAAGGCTTAACAGCTATTTAAAAATTAAAGCAGTAAAAAAAGGAACAGATCAATTAAGTAATAAGTTCGAAACTTGCAAGTAATAACAAGCTTCCTAGTCCAGTGCATTTAACAATGTTGACAGCCATAAAGAAACTCTCTACAGCCTGTAAATCCGGATCACTTCATATCGCCACAGACACTGGCACAAGGTAGCCAGTAGGGCAACATTTTACAAGTTTACCCTCAGAGCATCAGCTCCCCTCCTCCTGCAGCCCAAAGACGATTCAGTCGTATTTCTTTGAAGTTTTCGTAGATTAAAAAAGTATTTTATTTTGTTCTTCTGCAGTTGTACTCTTGCAAAGACACTGTGCCATTATGCTTCAACAGTGTCCCTGAGTGGGCGGAGCCATCTGTCTTACCCCAAGTGGTGGTGGCTGGACAGTGAAGGGTTCGAGTAGTGATTAAAAAGGTGAATGTAACATGAGCCTCTGAGTGACACATAAACAAGCTGAAGGAATCAACGTCCCATCAGTGTGAACACAACGCTAAGAACAAAACAAGAGGGAGTTTGAATTCACTCTTTTATTAATGCCATTACTTAATGATATATCTAGTTAGGACATATATTTTATATCTGCTGTATTAATGTTTAAAATGTTGCCTGTTATACTTTTAAGAAAGACAGATGCATTAAATGCACTCACCTCCTTTAGACTTACAAGAATTGGCAGAACACATTCATAAAGACAGTCAGGATGAAAATGTACCTGAAGTTGCTCTTCCAAGACAGCGGTGGCGCTCTCCCCACTGTTCTCGTCTACCACAACCACCATGTGTGTCAGAGAGTTGACCTTCACCTGCTCCGCCTCCAGGTCGTTCTGAAGCTCCTGAAAGAAGAAAACACAATTACAGGGAATTCAGTGACGTGTTATCCATTAACAGAGCTGGCAGGGAAGCCACTCAGCTTTATGGGGACACCATGGAGACAGTGAGTGAATCATTTAAAGTGCACCATCAAACATGCGACTACCAGATCACAAGACTTTGATTCTTCTCATTGAATTCGACTAGCTCCTGTTAACATTAAACAAATGACTCATTCTGCATCCACTTGATTCCTGCAAGATAAGAGGAGTTTGACTTTATTTACTTTGTGCTGCTCTAACTGTTCTTTGTAGATCTCAACATCATGGGCTGGCGGTTCTGTCTCGATCTTCCTGATTCGCTCCTCTGTTAGTGTCAGCCAATCAGAGAGCTGCTGTAGCTGCTGCTGCTGCAAGTCCATCAGGACCTCATGGAGTCTGGAGAGAAAGTAATAAAGGACACAGAGGCGCTGAGTTGGATGTGTGGAGGAGGAAATAAAATGAGAGTTATCAGTTTATAACCCGTCAGGTGAAACTTGTTGTTCAGCTGTTTATTTAGCTGCACAAAGGCAAGAATGACTTACAATAGAGATAGATGCTACACAAAAAGGAGTGATGAAACCCACAAGCAGCCTTTGACATTCTTCATAGGAAGTAACACATAAACATCTGAGTTAAACAAAGACATTGAAAATTAAATGTTCTCCACTGAGCAATTTTCACTCATAATGAGATAGCACTTCAGTCTACACTGTTAAAAAATGACTACAATTTTAAGTTTCAAGCTTTAATTTCCTTTATTTAGAAATTATCATGTGTATTCTGTCTTTTCCATATTAATGAAGGCAAGAGGTTTCATTATCCTTCTACAGAAATAGAGCAAGTGTGTGTGTGTCAGTGCGTCTACCTGGCCTGGCGGTCCATGCTGGCCACTCTGAGGCCCTCCCAGCGGGCGTTGAGGAGAGTCATCTGCTCCCGGATTTCATCTTCTTCCTCCTCTATCAGGTTGGCCTGGGCGATCAGTTGGTTTCCTGCTTGGAGCACATTACCCACGCTGCTCTGGTGCGCTGTCAACTCCATCATAAAGGCCTTTTTGGAAGCAGAAGAAAACCACGTGATGAAAAAAAATGACTGAAAGACTTTAAAACACTCTCAATTTGAAATGTTGGACTTTAATATAAGGTTTGTGCTCGATATAAAACAGCCCTGGAATAAATTGCAGGATACTTAACGTGAAGAAAGATAAGGGAATGAGTGGTTTACCCAATATTGTTAAAAGCACCCATATTGAGTCCAGCATGGAGGCCTGATGTTTCTTATATTATACGAGGCTCCATGCTGGCACTTGGCACCCACACACTAACATCTGGATACATTTCTCTCCTCAACCTTAAACTTCTCCTGGTATAACACTTAATAACGCCCTGCAGAAGCACTGTGCATCAACTCTGAGCCTGTGTATTTGCGAGTGTAACATAGCAACAGTCAGTCAAGCCTGTGAGAGTTTCACAAAACTGAAGGGCAAACTCAGTTAACTAGCCAAGTGAGGCCAACTGCAAAGCAGAAGAGGAATGAGAAAATGCTTAAAGAAGAAATACGAGGGCAGCTTTGAAGGAGATGGCTTGTTTCTTAACCCCTCAGAGGAGCTGCTTTTTGCTGGGTCATGTCCCAAGTGATATGAAAAGCAATGAGGCGAGTTATTGTCTGTTTTTCGTGACCTCTCTGGATGAGTAGGCATTTTCGTCTGCACCTCTGAGCACATTGTTTCCGATGAGGCTTAGTTGGAGAATCTGGAGTAAGTACGTGAACAGCAAAGCAGAAACAAACTGGATTTTTTGTTTAGACCTCCTGAAACGCCAGGCTGTTAAAGAGGCTTTGGGTCTTGTTGCTCTCAGTCTCGTTCTTTTCTGCTTTGACCTGCATTCCAGACGTTAGACTTCACAAATATTCACATTTCAGCCAAGGGAAATCCTGCCAAAGCCCCTTTACACACATGCACAGACACAAGCCCTGCAGCTACGCCTCCTTGAGTCAGGCAAGTGTGCTCTGTGCCAGGGCACCATAGGGTGCTGTGCGGCACGGCAGAATTCCTGGCATTCCAGACATGTACGGAGCATGTACAGCTGCTTGTGGGAGGTCGCTATCTCTTTGACAATTTCTGCAGTCTCAACAATGGAAGGAGGATTCTTGCGCACAAAAACTGGTGTGCATGTCAGATTAACAACATGAGTGTCAAAAAAGGGTGTCCTTATTTGTCAACATACAACTTTTTATTTTTTGTCATTTTTTAAAGTGGTTGAAATGTAAATGCACATGAAAATAAATAATGTAGTTGTTTGCACATTAGTCAGTATATGCATTCATGTTCACATCTCTGCAGGCCTAAACATGCACCATCTGATCAACCTGTTCGTCCGCTGAATTGTTGTTACTGACATGTGACTGTAACTGAATGCTGCTGTAATGTGTCTGTTTCCTTTATGTTGTCTTTGCTCCTTTCAATGGCTCGGTAGGCTGTGAAACTGAATTGCCCTTCTGGGATAAATAAAGTTGTCTGAATCTGAATCTGAATCTAAAGCCACGCTGCGTTGATTTTTTTTCCCCTCCTACCTCATGCGTGTGAAACTGGTCTTTGACGTCCTCAACGTCGTCCGACACCTCGTCCTGAATATGCAGGGCGTCCTCGGCCGATAGCAACCAGGTCAGCACCTCCTCCAGCGTGGTCTGGTAGCTGTCCAGGTCCACTTCCAGCAGGCTGCCCTCCATATCCCCCTCTGTCTCAGTCAGGGTGCTGGGGGTCTCGGGCCTGGGGCTGCTGCCGGCTTTCTCCGTCTGCTGGAGAACATGAGGTATTAAACCGGTTGTTATATTTACAGACATGTTTAAATATTGAGTTATAATTATTTTATGTACAACAAACTATGCCTAGAAGAAGTGCTGTAACTAACTTGCATATATCTTTGAAACATAGCCAGGCCCAAAATCTCTACTTGTTCTTTCACTGATTTTCTTCAGTGCACAACAGTTATTGAGTTTTTAAATAGATGCAGACTTCAAGAGGGGCCTTTGCTGCTCTGGAGTGCACATAGAGACCTGCCCTGCTCAGTTAAGAAACAAAAAACAACTGCAGGGCCTATTATGGGATGCTGGAAGTTGCCCTTGGCATTCTGGGTGGGTCATTCCTCATTCTACACATACCAGGAAGTTTGAAACACAGTGGTACCCTGGGTAAATTTGGGTGTAGAGTCAGGATGATGGATGGTGCTGAGAGTTAAAACATGTGACTGCCTCTTTGGAAAATGCATTAGAATTATTCCTGGTATTCTTTTCCTGTAGGGAAATGTAGGAATACGCTTAAAAGAACTTCAAATCTTTCTGGAGCTGAAATGAACTGGAGTTTGAATCTTTGCAGCGGCCATGCAAAGCCAAAGATGGCAGAAATGCAAATACGGGGTCCGCTACAGTAACACGTCAAATAGACGTTTAGTTTTCCGGGTTAAATTACACAAAAGTAATGTCTGTGTAACAAACTCAGGAAAAGGTCAGCTGCTGAAAATACTCAATGACCTTTTGGATAGTATGGAAAAAAAGTCACAAAATTACAACAATTCCTTATGTTAGAGTGGAGTGGGCTGGCAGAGACAAAGGAAGGAGGAAGGAAGGAAAGACACTGCAGAGAGAGAGAGAGAGAGAGAGAGAGAGAAAGTAAGAGAAAACTGCAGCCTAAGTATATTTATTGACTTGAATGGTTGTTAAATAGCTGTGGTCAGAACACTTTATCATCACCAGATGATTTGTTCGACTCAGGCTCTGCATTCAACACTTTATGTGATTCTGCGGCATGTTAAGAATCAACCTGCACTCAAGAGTGCAAGTCATCGTCACAACTTTTACAGTTATGCAAAAAAAGGTTTCCCAAATCACAGGCTGGATTCTTCACAACTGTAAACCATACTGTTAACTATCTCAAATCTACATGAGAAGATTAAACCAATGTTGTGGTTGTAAAACTAAAAAAGGGGAACAAAATATTGAAATCCAAGACAAAGAGCCTTTATTTTTTCTCCTCTACCAGCAGCGTTATGCATCGCTTGCTATGGAGAGATGAAGTGTGCCAGGAAAGTAAAAACCTGTGTTCAACCAATCAGAGCGCTGTTTAAAAAAGACTTTTCCAGCAGTCATTCCAGTACGTGTGAAGTACGTGCCTACGGGCAATAAAAAACCTTAAAAGAGTAAAAGGAGCTGTCTCAGGGACGTGTGTGTAGAGAACGAAAAGAGCACAGCCCAGGCAAGAAACTGCAAAAAAAAATGGAAGAAAACTCTAGTAAAGTTGGACAAGTGACACATTTAAGGGGCTTCAGCTCATTCGTTTGTAGTTAGAATATGGACCGGATCATAACCACAAGTTTGTAAAACAGCATGGAAGTCCAACAGAATCAGGGTGTATGAAAAAGACACTCGGAAATGCTTGCAGATGTTAAACATTACACAGTAACAGTATTTGCATGTCAGCTTCCTGCCCACCAGCACACACACACACACGCACACACGGCCATCTTTAATCCTCATGTAGCCTTCCCTGTCAGCTCTCCGCACACACTCCCATTCTCACCAATTTATTCCCCTAATTTCCTTCCATCCCTTTCCAGCTCTGTGTTTCCAGCAGCATGCAGCTCGCTCGCTCGCTTGCTCTGTTGGCTAATGTCAGAGGGGTGAGTCATGGCTCTCCTCCCTGTTTGCCTGTGCCTGCTGTGCTTTTCATGAGCAGCGCTGGACAGAGAAGCAAGGAGATGGCTTTTTCAAAATGATGGGAAGGGTTGGGGAGGGGGTTGACTCATTCTATCTGGCGCTGCACAATGAGACACTTCAGTGTTCCTGTATGTGTGCAGTGCACATAACCGATTCTGTGGCCTTCAAACTGAATGTTATCAGAAACATAAACCAGCAGCAAAGGTTGAGGCAGTTATGGGTCCATTTTTTTGGCAACTGCAGCTTTTCAGTTGTTTGGGCTTTACGTAGTTCAGGGGCTGAACTATCATCTGTCCATTCATAGTAAGAGACAATTGTTTATTTACAGCGGCACAGGCAGTTAGGCAAACACTGCTGCACCAGGACCCAATCACCATTCAAGAAAACTCTGAACCACTGTGATTAAGGAGCTGAGATTTTTTATGGGTATATCATCGTAGATATTCATCATTAACATTGGAGTCTAAGATATTTTTTTGGCGTTTCTAAATTTGGTATGGCTTATTATATCAATACGGTCTAGTACAGTATATCTAGTATGTCAAAGTCTACTTGTAATAGGTTCATCTTAGCTCTAAAACTCCAATAAAGTCCAACAAGGAAAGTTTGGCAGCAGTCAGCTGTTAGCTTTTAGCTGAAGAATACTAGTAAAGTTAGCCTAGTTCAGTGGTTCCCAAACTTTTGTTTTCTAGACCCCCAGTTTGGGAATCACTGGACTATTTCATACCTAACCTGCTAGCTGGTATTGTCCTTACTGCAAACACGTACGAGCACACACAGTTGAAAATATATTTTCCTTCTCCATCATTAAGATCCCCCTTTTCTATCACGTTCTTATTAAACTATGACCTTCAGTCCATATCAGACACGTGAAGTCTTTTTTTCAGATTCAGAGCAGAATCAACAACCTTTAATCTAGTATGAACTTCTGCAGATAAGACATTAAACTCGTAAAACACAAGATGCATAAGTCAGCTGTAAAGTGGTTCATACATGCACATGTGTGCATTTGTGGTTTTGTCATTAAGTCTGAGAAAAGCTCTCTTTATGATTGCTTACTAACTAACACAGATGGGTTTGTGGTTTCATTTTGACATGATAGATTTTGTCAGATGTGCAGGTGTTTAGTATTAAGGTTGTAGAAAAAAAAGGGAGTGGATTCTGTCTGTTTTTCTCACTGTGCCAAAGCATACTGAAAAGTGAACCAGATTTGTGTTTATAAATCTCTTCCAAATTTATCGCTACCAGATATTTGTATGAAAAAAAAATAGCTCTTTAAGTCCAGATATAAATTCCTAAAGTTTATTAGTTTATTCTCTCTGTGCTTCTGTCTAAAACTCTGGTAAACAGCTGGGGATTTTTGCATATAAAAGCACACCTTGAAAAACAACAACATATGTGTGAGCCCGTTCTGTGTGAGCTGTTTAGAAAGCTGTGTTGTATATTTTACCTGAGCGCCGAGACCTGGACCCGAGTCCTCAGATTCCACTTTATATTTGCGTGGCAGGGTCTCTACTTCTCTGATGGACTCCATGCTCACATCTTTGGGCAGCACGGCAAACAGGGAGGTTATGTACATGATGATGGACTTCTTATCTGGTAACTGCACTGCCACATCTGGGAAAGAAGGGACGGGGAAAGATGGTATGTGGGGCAGAAAAATTAAGGATAGAAATTACGCATGAGAGGAAGGAGGAGGAGGAGGGGGATAAAGAGGTGAAAATAACATAAGGAAATATGGAGCATAGAAAAATGGAGTGAAATAACAGTTAAGGATGACAGGAGGAGATTGGATGACAAGGTGGGTTAAAGGGGAGAAAAAAAAGGCATGTTAAGGCAGATTTAAACAGGCTTTGACTTAGGTCAAGTGTGACTGCCCCTCTCGATCATGTCATAAGAGGAGTCTGAAAACAGCTCCGGCGGGACTACAGGTGCTACAGGAGCAAACAGCTTCTTACAAATGTTCAGCCAAAGACAACAACGAGGTATTTGCTCCTTCGTGAGTTTATCCAGCTGCTGGCAGGACATAAAGGTAGGCTGCATGAACACAGACTGTTTCAATGTGAGGGAATTTCAGGCTGTAAAATGAATGTCAATCAACATGCAACTTTGATTTTACTTTCTCTGGGACTTCTACACAAGGTAGTCCAAAGGTGCTTTCTCTTGTGCAACCACATTTATTTATCTTCAATATAACGTTGAGCACGATTCTTGTACAAATAAATGCAGCTGACCTAGATGTTGTGTACTTCAGGGGAAAGTGTTGTTAAAAGTCTTTGTACCTTCTGGATCCAGTAGCTTTTCAATAGCCAGCTGGTCTTTGGCTACAGTGAAAGCATGGTCCAGTCTCTCCACAGGGCTCATTTGGACCACTTTATCCCAGCTGAATGCATTCGGCCTGAAAACACACAAGACAGCAACAACAGTGAGTCAATCAAGCTCTCATAATAAACAGAAATATGAATCATTTTCACAAGAACTTCCTAATACTTCACTTTAAGTTGAACCTTTTTGTGTATCTTGTTAGATGTGCACTTGTATTTACCTTCCAAACCATTCACAAGTACAATATTGTGTACATGTTTATCTTGAAAAACATAAAAAGTTCAAATAAGGTTATTTTTAAAACATATATTTGCATAAATGAAAGCATTTCTCAAATGAAGATGTAAAAGTGTGTTTTGTACACTCTAATAACTCAGGAGGTTCTAGGTCATTTATTTTGCAAAGAAATTCACTTTTTCTTCTGTACACAAAAGTATTTGAAGCCTTGATGTGCACTCTTTACAGAGAAGACTTGTGTTGAGGCCGGTCGGGTGTGGAATGTGTGTGTTCAGTGATCCACCTAAAGCCAGGCCCAGGTCTAAACCAACACGGGTCTTTCTCACAGCTCACAGGCCTCTGTGCGAGTGTGTGTATCACTAGTAGGGACAAGGGGTTACAGAAAGGGGGAAAACACCCCTGATGCTTCCCCCGCTCTCTTTCTTTCACACACAACAGCGTACACACACACACCAAGCGTGTGCAAACAGTGACATGGCAGGTGTAAACAGAGCAAGTGAAGCAGTGTACACACACCCGGCAGGCGCTGACCTGTCAACCTGACCTCCCGCCACTTGCACAGCCGAGTCTCTCTCTCTCTCTCTCTCTCTAACACTCTCACACACAGACAGAGGTTCCAACACATTTGCTGTTTCTAAAATTCAAGTCCTGGGTTTGTTGTCAGTATGTTAAAGGTCTTGGTGTGAGCTCAGTGTGATTTACATTCAGAGTCAAAGAGCAGATGTCAAGCATGCATGTCAACTTCAAGCAGAAAGTTTGTCTTGGAGCAACAAGTACGGCAACAAAGAGAAGGCCTTCATGTGTGGAAATGCAGTCTCACAAAAATGTGCAAGTATCAAATCAATAATATAACAAACTAAAAGTTCAAAAACAAAAAAATCACCTGAAGTGGTGTAGGATGCTGTTGAGGGCCAGACCGTCAGCCCAGCTCGTGGTGAAGTTCAGCACATTGACTTCTGGGTAGGAGCGGGTGCATTGGCGTACCCAGCTCAGTAAGATCTTCTCACTGTTTGTCTGCTGCAGGTTTGACATGATGTCCTTCATGATGTCTTTCACCTACACGGAGAAAATCATGTTTAGAAGAGTAAGATTAGATTTTTGGTTTACATGGAATATGGTAACTATATCATTTACGCTCCTACTACAGAAAGTCCAGGCAGATAAGGGCATAACCAAAGGGTCCATTGTTCCTTTCACATTAAGCTACACAACAAAACTATTCATTGTTCCTGCATATGAAACTAGTTAAAAAAGTATTTTCCTTGTTAATTTATCAAAAGTGACATTTTCTTTCTGCCCATTGAGAAAAAAACTGGTTTTCTATTACAATGATAGCGTGACTATCATGTACAGCAACAGACTAAAATGATTTACGCTTTAAAATTCCCGGTGCACACACGAAAAGGAGTGACATTAAAGTACAATAAAATATTGAGGAAGTCATGAAAAAATGATATCAGAGGCAGTACTCAGACTTTTTTTTTTTTTTTCATAAATCTCCCTGATTAACAACTTTCCAAAACCTGTGCGCTTCATATTTCAGCAGGTCAGCCTTACACAAAGCCGTGTATGATAAACATGTTTACATGCATGGACGCATACGTGCACACCAATACTGATTTTCCATCATCTGCTCTTTTGATCCCTCTGGATCATCATTGTGTTGTGAGTCCACAGTCAGTCAGTCAGCAAACAGTAATGAGTCTCTGTGAGTGTGTGTGTGTGTGTGTGTGTGTGTGTGTGTGTGTGTGTGTGTGTGTGTGTGTGTGTGTGTGTGTGTGTGAAAGAAAAGGTGCAGCATATGTTATGTGTGTGTGCACGGGTGTGCTCACCTGCCAGTGTAGGATAATACTCCAGATGAGGCCTAAAGTCAGCTTGTGGTTCCCATCCACAATATCTGTCCCTCCTATGTTAACCAGATCCACCTGAAAGATATGATGAATCATGAAACATCATTTAAATACAAATAATGATGATGATGATAACAATAGGAGCAGTGGTACAACAGTAGAAGTTATTGCAGTATGTAGCAGACTAATGGGAAAGCCTCCCCAGTTAAACACAATACAAAATGTCTGCATTAAAAATTGTAAACCATAATATCCTTTCAGAATCAAGCCCGTAATCATTTATGTAACACCACTCGGCACCATCAAACCTTCGATTTTAAGCAGAGATTAACATTAAGCAGGGGACTCACATTGTGCTTGTTATCTTAATGAGTTTCCACACTGTCTGTTACGGCTGAATACTTCATGCATTTTCCCCCACACCGTTGATTACACCCCCGTAATAACACCTTCCATTGCTACCTGTAAGTGCGTCTGCAGCCTTGTTAGACAAGTATCATATTAGGAGAGGTCGGCTGATTACATATAAATATTTTGAAGAGGATCAAGCCAGAGAGTGGAACATGAGGTCAAGTGGTGGTTTAAACAGAAAAGTAACCTCTCTGCCTGCCACAGACTTGACCTATGACCCATTTTTAGTCCCAATTAGCTCCGTCCTGAACATCACCTCTCTCTCTTTCTCTCTCTCTTACTTTCAGTGCCTCCGTCTAGCACACACACAGGCTCAAATATACAGTACAATAAACTTTTAATTTGCATTTGTATGTGTGTCTGCATTTGATGGTTATGATAAAGTTGTTGTTCTTTGGCGGTGGTCTGACAAATCTGTAGATAGTGGCTGTTGTGTTGGTTGAATCTGCTTCTTCTGTATTTAAACGGTCATGTGTGGTATCGTTCTAAGGTCACAATAATGCAGACTTAATGATTAAGAAAAAAAGATGGATCAAGTCCTATCATAGAATAAATTGTTATTCCAAGTCTAGAGGACAAATAGCTTAATTACGTAGTTTATCTATTATGTTGTAAAGTAAATGAGAATATGGATCAATGAGATAAAAAATAAAGAAATACAACTATCAGTTGACGATGGGCAAAATCTGACCAATCAGGTTTGACTATGGGACACCAAGTTGAAGCCAAGAACCTAACTTGCTTTTTGCATTTTAACGCTGCATAACTGTCACCTTGTCTGCTCTTTGGATACAGCTGTAGACTTGTTTTAATGTGGACATGAAGTCAATGTATTCCATGACGTCAAAGACGAGCACGTTTCACTGAAATATGTGGTTTCCATACTCTAATTAGAAACATCAAGCATTTTTTGATGTCTGTTCTCACAAACTTCTAAGGCCTTATTTCCCAGGCCACCTCGGCTCAAAATGCAAATGTCTCTAGTAGTAGTGTCAGAGAGTTTGAAAAGTATCAAAGTTAAACAGTATGTGGATTTTTACTTCAACAAAATAAATCAGCATCTAACTGCTGTTCATGATGGTTCCTTGTTTCTGGCTGTGCATGTTGGGTGGTTCAAAAGACTCTCACTTAAAAATGGTACCTGGATAATATCGCAGGTTTGCTAAAAAAAAAAACATCCAACCAACACCAGCCGATGTTATAATAGCATTCAAAACAGCTGTTACTTACATTATTTTGATGCAGGACTTGAAGTACTTTGTTGACGTTGTTGAGGGAATGTACTCTGGTGGAGCCTCTTTCTTTGGTCTGAGGAAGAGGAAACAAAACACAAGTCAGTGACAGCAGCTTCAAGAGCCAATCAGAAGGCCGCAGTGATTGGAAGCTCATAAAATCATCAGAGATATGCAAAGTAGTTCCCTATTTAGAGAATCAGAAGTGAGTCATGATATTTTTATAACAGTTATTCGTACTAGTGCTAAAGAAGAGACTAAAATGTTCAGTGACAGGCACTGCTACAGCAGGAAGCTGTGCCATCACTCAGCAGAGTGTTCTCCTCCATACATTCAGAACAGCCATTAGCCTATCAGCTGTGTCCACAAGACTACTTATGGAAAGAATGGAGGCATGAGGAGCTGCCAACTGCAAATCCCTTTTAAGTCTTCACATACCTCAGCCACTTATTAGCACCCAATTATAGAATTATTCTGGTATCAGAGAGAGAGACAGAGCGAGTGTGTGTGTGTGTGTGTGTGTGTGTGTGTGCGTGTGCGTGTGTGTGTGTGTGTGTGTGTACGTGTACGTGTTTGTGCATGCATGTTTGGCACTTGGCACTAAGTATGGCTGCAGGTGCTGTAAAGAAGATATGCTGCTGAAAGGTAACAGCAAAGTGAGACTGATAAAAAAGGAATATATGAAAACGTGTGCTCGTAAGCACGCTGCTGGTCGCCAGAGACAAACATACAAGTAAGGTGATATGCAGAAATCTATCAATCCTGCTTATGTTTCAAATGTTTTCTCAATTTCTTTATCAATTCTTAGACAAAACTTGATAAACAGGATGATTTTCAGTGCCTCATTTCATGCTAATCCAAAAATGTAGTGAAAAAGTGAAATACATGAAGAAAAACACCGAGATGAAAACATAAGCAAAAGCTCCGTTGACGACATTTGAGATATTGTGTGTTTGAAACATCTGTTATTCATTGAGCTGTTTCTATCACAGGATCCAGAGTACATCAGCTGAGACCCCTTGTGTTGCTCTAGTGTTTACGTTAGATCTAAAGTTAGAGTTTAAATGGGGTAACACGTGTGCTTGTACTGGCTTGAGCGGCTGCTAAAGTCACTTTTGAGCTAGAAAAACACTGAGCGCCTGTAATGTAATGACATGCCTTTCCAAATAAACAGGGAGAAACATTTGCACAGTGTTCCCACCCTTGCTTGAAATCATTGCTCGATTAAAACGCTGTCACAAAGACAGTTTGTTTTGGGATATTATGATGATGCACTTTCATTTCTACGAGGTCAAACTTTGGCAGACGTGTACTGATAAAAAAAACTTCCTATTAAAGGGAGAAATGGTAAAGAAGACTCAGAAAAAAACAACCTGGGGGATTTTGGGGCTAGCTTACTCTCTTCTTGATAATTTGTTGGTTATAGACTGACAAAAAAAAGTGTCAGCAGTCTCTAGAACACACAAACACATACTCACCAAAACAGAGCCAGTAAGCCCCTCCAGCAGGTCCAGCAGCTTCCTCCCGTCCTTCAGGTCAGAGAACATGTCTTTGATTGGCGTCTTTCCCGTCTGATTGGAGAAAACAGCACAATGGGTTTTGTCTATAGCTTTTGTAGAAGTCAAGTTATGAGCTGTACTGTTCATCTTCAGCTCAGAAACCTAAACATAGATTTTGCAACAACAAATGAATACACAATACAGTCAATTAACACACTGAAGTTGCACCTCAGGATTAAGACAATAACTATGAAAAGACTAATGTCAGTGTTTACAGTTACTGTCAGATTCTCACGGAGAGGAAATCCACATGGGAAAATGGACTGAAATCTTTAAAAGAAATCATCTCGTTTGAATGCCTGTATGTTTTTTTATTTTCATGAAGAGTAGGTTAAATCCCGGTTAGAAACAAAGATACCAGTGTGTAAGAACAATTTAGAAAGTGTGCAGGAGTTCTGCTTCTTAAAAACAGAGCAATGACCTCATGTCGGGAGTCTGTGACTATGTCTGTTTTTGTTGCTGCGCTATCGAAACAGGTATTGAAATCATGTATTTGTTTTTTTACTAGTACTGTATCAAGTTTAAAATTCTGTTATTATGTCAGGGCTAGACCACACACATGAAGCCATTAGCATCCTGGCAGCAATAGTTTCAGAGTTATCGACAAAGAAATGCCTAGAAGCATGACAATGAGTTTAATTCACTGTTCAGGACATTTGCAATTTATTTATTTCACACACAAAATCATAAAAAAGCATTTGCAATCAGTTCCTGTGTTTTGGTTTCTAAAGCAAAGATGAGATGCATGTGGCTATGTCGTGCTATTTGCAGTATCAATACAACATGTGTATCACATGTTCTGTGATCATCAGTTCAGCCTTCTCGTCTGTTAGCAGCAACGCTAGCATGCCGCAGCTCTGTAAACCTCTCCAGTTTGAGTCAAGGACTAAAATAATGTAATGAATGTACCACCTGATCACTCTATAAAAGTCTTTACTTTCCATCTCAGGAAGATGAAGCCTCTTAACGCCCAAACACTGAACACTCTGTTTCCTGTGCTTTGAGAATACGTGTGTCTGTATTTAGGCTGAAATGGTAAATGGACTGTATTTAATTAGCACTTTTATAGTCTTCTGACCACTCAAAGTGCTTTTTGTCACATGCATTCATTAAAAGCAAAGGATGCGATGCAAAGTTACCGTTCTTACTTGCTAATTCCATTCACACATATTCACACTCACTGGTCAATAATCCTTTACATTACCTTGGAGAACTGTGCATTTATCCATTTGGTGAATGTTTTCTGCTGCACTGCGTCATGTTCGTCTGTGGAACAAAAACAAGGAGGTTTATTAGAAAGGTGAACAGGTCTATTAAAAAAAGTGGACGTAAGCTGTGGGTAAGCCCGCCTGATGATAACATAGAACATTATCGACACTCCAGGTCCATTATGCGCCCGGTTTATTTCAGGTACAAACTGACCACATCCATTCTGACAACGACATGCTGCTAAATGGTAATTATACCTGGAGGCAGCAAAGCTTAAAAGCATCAAAATCAGTGGGGCTGAAAGATCAGAAAATTGCTCGAACACAATGACATGGATTTGAATAATGTGTACAAAACATCCACAGGTGTGCCGTGTCACAAACAAAAAGGTAACACACAAGTTTTCCTGCAAAAACACGTTTCCCCCATATAGTATGTCCCCCTGGTCTCTGAACACAATTAGAGGAATATTTCACATTCTCTCCCCCTTGACTCCCTCCCAGCTCCTTCTTTACTCCCTCCATCCTGACTCTCTAAAAAGGCCTCATTGTGTGTCAGGCAGAGGGTCAGCTGCTTTGATGTGCCTGGACGATGGCCGACTCCTGTAATGGATCAGAGTGGCGCTTACAAAGACTTGGACCTCACTTCAGAAACAGATTTTTTTTTTTTTCATCCCAGATTTCAGTTATTGTTACTGTTCATACATATGTTATTTATTTCATGCTTGAGCTTCTCAGAAAAGCTGCAAAAAAGACCTTTAAGAATGAATATTTTACTTATCATTACAAAGATTAGATCCAATGGCACAAACTGTTTTGGTTATATCAGACTAAGCACAGATACTGATCTCATTGAGCTGAGATTATTGTCAATATGCCACACAACACATCAAGTTCCATATGTGCTGACGTGCAAACATTTAGTTGTACTCATAGTTTGTCCTGCATACACTCAGACTCAATGGTTTACAGAAGTCTTAGGAGCAGCATTGTGGCTGATATATTTACTATCTATATAATAATGTTGAATATTCTTCATTACAGTTTTTGGTTTAAAAATAAATCAAACTTTGCATAATCATATTGTAACAAAATCCAAGCTTAGTAATTCTTTACTTTGAGCGCCATGTTAGTGAATCTATGATTACAGATCTGTTCTCAAAATGCCACATTGATTGGACTCGACTGGCAAGTAGATACGAGTATTCACCATCTTCATGTTGTTCATGGAGATCGTTGCACTAAATCACACTAGTCGTCGCACACTGGTCACATGCTGTAAACGTCATCATCTGCTCGCTTTCTAGCAGTGAGTTTTACTAAAATGTCGCTGCTGCGTTCAAACATCAGTTCATAGTATGCATTCATTCTGAGTGCATTCAATAAAGCAGGGCAAGTTTGAAGAGGTCTAAAACTGTCATCTTAAGGTGAAGAAGAAGCAAACGTGTTTTCTGTGTATGAGCGTTAAACTGCCACTGTCATTTAACTGTCCGCTGTGTAAAGCACCATGAACTGAACAAAATGTCAAAGGTTATGATCACCAGCCCCAGCAGAAGTCGGCCTCTTTTGTTTTCAGGTGTTTGGAGTGTGTGTGTGTGTGTGTGTAGAGTGAATGCGTATGTGTGTGCGTGTGATTGTGCATGTGCGTGTGTGTGTGTGTGTGTGTGTGTGTGTGTGTGTGTGTGTGTGTGTAAGAAGCTGCATAAAAACAAGAATGTGCTGCAAAGGAGAGGTGGGAGGTGAGGGTGAGAGAGGTGATGAGGTGAGAGGAGGAGATCAACGGGGGTGACAGAGAGATTTTTAGGAACTTATCAAATAAAGTGAGCACAGAGAGTGTCAGTTACTTTATATCTTGTGTGTATTATATTTGTTTCTGCTGTTTCTTATTTTTTGAACACTTTCACTTATACAATTTCTCCTAATTGGTAGAGAACTCACAAAAATGATCACAGAAAAAGGTGTGTTTGTGCTGTGCAGATTTTAAAGCCCTTGAAGAGAAATGTCTAACTTTGTAGTATAAAAAAAATCACTTGACTTGGCTGTAAAGATTGTTGTGTCTGGTTTACCGCCGAGTCTGTTTTGTGCTGTCTCTTGCCTATTTGTTGTAAAATGTATGTAATTAAAGGCCCATTAAGGGACTGGCATTGTTAATAAATGTAGAAAAAAGGGTTTCTACATGCATTCTGACTGAATTTGAAAAGGTTTAAGCATCAAAAGTCTTGATTCAGCAAATGTTGCTCCATAGCTCTCCTGAACTCTTATCATCCAGTGCAACAGTATATGCATAGATCCATAGAAATGCATAGCAATGTGTGTGAGGACTGAATATCTACTTTTTCCTATTTCTTTCTAAAATGGCAAACATAAATTCCAGGCTATCTAAACGCTCCAGAAATGTCAGAAACCAGGGGAGAAGATAACAGGTGCTGAGACAATGATTATGGGGGTTTATATTCTGTGGACAAAACACAACTGGAAGGGTGAGATTTTGGAGGTGGAGACAAAAGCAAAAGTAAGCAAGTTTCCTGGACTGGTACACACACTTGCACTGCGTCCTCTTCTCTGTCGTCAAAGGCAGTATTCTGAGCCGTGAAACTGTAAAAGAATAAATAAATAAAGGCCCTCCTGAGTATGTTGACCCATAAATCTCAAATAGGCAACAAAAGCCCCTGAAGGATTCTTTCTGAGGAGGTGAAGGAGACAAAGAGGAGATGGCTGGAGGAGGTGATGAATGAAGAGGAAGGGATACAGGAGAAAGAGACGGGGGGGGGGGGGGGGGAGGGTTTGTTGCAAAAAATTGAAAGACAAGCATGATTAACAGGGTAGGACTCACAAAAGAGGCCCCAATAACTGACGGCGATCAATCACAGAGAATGACTAACAGAAAAAATAGCAAGAAGAGACAGGAGAGAGATCCAGAGAGGCATTTAGAGGAAGAGAGAATTCTGGAGGGAAACTACCCAAGAGGAGCAGAACAGGGATAGTACAGCTAGGCTTTTAAAACAACATTTCCTATTTCCTAAAAAAAAAAATTATACGTCAAGGCCTCCTGTCCTTACAGCCCTATCGGCACCCTGCAGTGGGCCCCAAGAGGAAAGGGTACCTATAGGCTCAGGTCTCCTGGGTAGTCCACCTTACTGCCTTCATAGGACAATACACTCGATTCATACACACTGCTCCCCCTAAATCTGTCTGCTGCTCCGACTCACCACAGCACAGGAATGTCTTACTGCTGCACAGATCAAAGCTGCGGCACGAGTGTGTTTGTGTTCAAGACTGTGTGTGTGTGCGTGTGTGTGTGTGTGTGTGTGTGTGTGTGTGTGTGTGTGTGTGTGTGTGAGCAAGAAAGAAAAAAATTCCGTTACAATAGGAGAATGTGTATATGCAACATCAACACACCATTACACTTCATGTCACTTCTGTTGTTTTTTTGAGTTTACATCCGACCTCACAAGCACTTCACTAATGGTTGTAATACAGAGCACTTAAACGCTGATGTTTATAAAAGAAAACATGTACACACACTTAAAGTCAGTTGTAAACAAACTGTCGAGTCAGCTGTGCTTTTGAATTGATATGTTTTAAAAGTGGTACGTGTGCTTGAGGGGTCCAGGATCAGCTGACCTGTGGCCCTGTAAGGTTCATGAGTACCTTCACACGAGGGTTAAAGTTTGAAGTTAAAGGAAGTCCAGACTGATGTATACATCGTTTATTAGGTATCAAATATTAAGCCCAGAAATATACATTCATTTGAAATCTTTTCTAGATGACTTAAATGCAAACACACGAATGAAGCTACAAACTGAGAGACTTGTTATGTCAGGTACGAGCAAAAAAAAGAAAAAAAGCGAAACACAGGAATGTTTTCCTAAACCACAACTCTCTTAACTATGTGTTCTGCTCCTTTTGAGCCACTTCTCTGCTAACTGAAGTCTGTGTACATTTCATCTTTGACTCATCTACATTTAAACCCAATGAAAAAGAACCAAAAACACATATTTCAGATGAAATGGTGGGTTCCTTGGTGGAAGAATAAGCTTTTTGTTGTAATAATAATTGAAGGAATGGTTAAAGGAGCAATATGTAACTCTGACACATAGAGTCTAAAATTGGTACTGCAGTCAAAACATTGAAGACAGCTGTCTTCCCCCGCACCCTCCTCCCCAGAGTCGAGCTGGTTTCCATGTGACGGACACTGAAGCTTCAGTGTTTAGCCAGCTCTGTATCGGTCTTGAAACCTCTCTACGTTCTAACCTCTCTCCATTTCTTTCAAAAGCATCTCCAATATTTATCCTACTTTTATTACTTTCTGGTCGTGAAGCTTATTAGAAAAATGCAGAGGCTTTTTAAGACAGGAAGAATCAGTTATATCTGAACCAGTTCACCTGCCCGCTTCCATCACTGCAACACCTGTTGGTTTGCCGTTTGCCTGGCAAACCGAGGAGCGTCTAAAACAGCCGTGTCGGGGGCGCCTTAAAACCGCCTACCTTCTCTCGTCAAAACAAAAACTAACCGTTCCACACCGGAATCGAAACTTAGATGGAGGACTGGCTGCTGCATCTTTTCCATACCATTATTAAACATGAAAAATAACAGTCTGAGCAGGTCAGTAGCAAAAACAAGCACTCTAGTTGGATGTACTTTGATCAGCAGCCCCTGCCCCAAGGCTTACAATACAGTCTGTGTGCATGGAGCAATGTCACAACTTTTCAGACATGTACGTCACGTAGACCCTAAAAT